>LR990281.1:30839521-31500372 GCA_905147355.2 Apotomis turbidana | reverse complement strand
TTCTTATTTGTGAGAGTTGTCATTTTCTTCTATGGTAGATATAAAAACAAAGAAGAGGAATAGATTGAATTTGGAAAATGATTTGATTGTCTGCGTATCGCGACCGGAACCACGTTTTGACGAATTAATTAAAAAGAAACAAGCTCATACTTCGCACTGAATTACGTAAGTCTAAATAAAAATAAACGGATTTAATGTAACAAAAAAAAGGCTAAATAAAGAAACAGTACTATAATCTTATTAAAACTTTCGTGAGACACATTTGATTATTGTATTAATCGGTTTACAGTCACGTGAAATTGTTCGAAACATGTCGAGCCGTTCCTGACAATTTCACATGAGTATAAACCGTTTTATACAATAAATAAATAGCAACTATGTACAAAAAAAGTTAAAATATACTTTATATATCCAACAACAATTATTGCTGTTTTATTAAAATATTTACACATTCTTATAAAAAATTGCATTTTTTGTAATCAGGAGACTTTTTCAAAGCTGTTCCTCGCGACCCCCACGGATATGTGCCGCGACCCACATGGGGGTCGCGACCCACACTTTGAAAAACACTGCTCTACAGCAACCCCGAATTCAATTAATTGTACCCTCGTATCTATTGAGGTACATTTTTTTTTAAGTAAAGTACTAATTCAGTACTTATTGTGTACATCATTATTAAGTCTTAATGAATCACAAAACAGACAGTGGGGTTTCCAGGGAGCATGACGTAGATATTGGGGTTAAAATAATATAAGCTAGTGGTCATAAAACAAACCTAACCTAACCTACAGTTTTCGATATTTGAGCCATATTACCTAAAAAACCTCGATATCTCGGTAAATATTAATCTGAGCCAGAAAGTTTAAATAACAAACAAAACATGTTTTATAATTGTTAAACTATATTTTATGCAATGTCTAATTTGGGAGTCGTTAATTTGTCTAACGTTGTTTGTAAAATGAATATTTATGAAACATTGTTTAGCAAGTCATTGGCTACCGTTCTTTTCATACTTATATAAATAATTTGGAAAATGAATTTTTGAGATATTAATATTATTTAACTTTTCTTTTGATAGAGCAAAAATTCTCTATAGGCTATTTGTTTTTAATGTCCATTTTGTCCGTCAGAACATATTATTACAAATTAAGTGTCATCAAATTGTTAACTGAAATAAATTATAATTAACCTATTTTATTTTTGTTGCAGGATGTTCGTTTAGGAGAAAACAACATTAAGAAGCCTGGAGAGAGAGCCCTAATTTAAGATTTGCATTTTTATTTCCAGTTGTATGAAGGAGTGATATTTTACAAATTCATTAAAATGGATCCGTTAAAGCATTACAAATAAAGGCTTTTTCAAAGGGATTTGGTGTTTGAGTCAATATTCCAAGAAAACAACCCAAAAACCGGCCAAGAGCATGTCGGGCCACGCTCAGTGTAGGGTTCCGTAACTTCCGTAGTTGCCCATCCTTCACAATAAACGAAAATTACGAGAAACATTTAAATTACGAGAAAGATTTCAAGCTCTATAAAAAGGTCGTAAGCGCCAAAGTAACAGTAATTACTACCTTCAGGAAGTTATCGATTATACGCACCAGCTTGAGCGAAATGTTTTAATACAGTATGGCACTTAACCAATATGTATAACGTTCGAAGTGTAAGGAAATCGCGCGGCACTCGAGTCATTTTAAAGAAAATTATGAATTTTTGCGATCAAAAACGGCTAGACCGATTTTATTCAATATAGTTTTCATTGAAAGGCCTCATTTTCATGAATTTTACCATAATTTTTTGACCCGTGATTGAAGTTAGAGGGTGCGTGATTTACAAAACTGCTGACTTTATCAAAAAATAATGTTCGGAGACTCCTATTATTTTTAAAAGACCTATTCAACGACACCCCACACACTAGTTGGAACGAAAAAAAAATCACCCCCACTTCAGGTGTCCCGTACACCTGAAGTGGGGGTGATTTTTTTTAAAGATTTATTTTACCGTTTTGTCGGCGTGATACATACACATACTCATACCAAATTTCAGCTTCGCGGACGGACAGACAGACGGACATGGCGAAACTATAAGGGTTCCTAGTTGACTACGGAACCCTAAAAAGGATGTCTCTTAAGTTATTGTGGTCACCACTGTCTTAACTAACTGCCACGAGTTTAACAGCGCGACGCGCCTTCAGCACTGGGCCAAATTATACGTCATGCTCCCTGGAAACCCCACTGTTGTCTGTTTTGTGATTTATTAAGACTTAATAATTATGTACACAATATGTACTGAATTAGTACTTACTTAAAAAAAAATGTACCTCAATAGATCGAGAGTACAATTAATTGAATTCGGGGTAGCTGTAGAGCATCTCCACAGCAACCCCAATTTTATTTTTTAAGAAAATTCGCGTAAATTTTCATTTTTCCTCCAAATAAGAAGCCCAAAAAAATTGTACTGCTGTTTTTACCGTTGAATGAGTTATCTATAGCTAGTTAATTACCTAATTGTCGCTAGGACGCGAGCCTACCCTTTATTTTTCCTAACTAAAAATAACTATAATAGTCGTAAAGGGAATGCAAGGGGATGATGGGGTGGGTCCATATGGAGCAACTTTTACTATGGGATGAAGTGGATCTATTACGAAATCGCAAAGAAAAGTCAGCAGTTCCATACATTTCGGGTCCTGGTTGCCCCATTAGTGAAGTTGCTCAGGTTGAGGTTCTCCAAGCGGAGTAGCACGTCTGGCACCAGCAGTGCAAAGGGTCCGTCGGACCCGCAAGCTAATATGGAAAAAAACCTAATTAGGGCTTAAAACACTCGTGTCATCCCATTATGAAACTGCTCGTTACATAAAGCCACACTTCCGTTTTTTAAGACGTCTCATTATGAAACAGTTGCATTAACTACCAAGAAGAATCTTAACCGCGATGCAGGATTGCCTACGTTTTGTATGCGCGCACAGCGCCATCTGTTAGTTGGAATTACCTTGTGCGCACAATTTTGGTACAGCTGGACATACTAACTACTAAGATTATAGAATACATTTTATCCGGCTACAATTAACCTATTGACCGCCAAGCGGTCTAGCAATTTACCGTGCCACTGACGCCAGAGTAATAAAAAAAAGATGTGCCCCAAAATCAACAGGGATTGAAAAATACTTGTAGCGGTTAGAATTACAGTTTTTGATCATTGAAATTTGGACGGCTGTGGCCGACGTGGCGTCAGGGGCACGATTTTTTGTTGACGGCCACAGCCGACTGTGGCGCTCAAAAGGTTAAGAGAATAAGAAAAATTACGCGGACGAAGTAGCGGACATCTTCAGGTTTCACTATACATAGCTATAGATAGTGTCTCAGGCAAATAATCTTGCCTACACTACTAGTATTATATGATCTGTGCCTACACTGAGTTATCCCGAGCGTTAAATAAAACCACATCATTTATTGTTTGTTTTTATTATAACAGTACTATAAAAAAACAATTATCATTATCACAATTTAAGGAATTGATTTATTAATATTTTCTTCTAAGTATGAATAAGTGGGTATAAGTATTCATGCTTAGAGAAAATATAAGTATGCACTTATTACATACTATAATAGGTATTTACTATCTAGGTACTACATAACCAATCTGAATTAAAATTTAGTCACAAAATACCTATGCCGGCAGATCCAATTTTATATTTTCTTTCTTCTGTGGCTTTACCTTCATCGTTACAAGGAACAGAATTTGCTGTCTTTCAATGCTAACATACATACCTACCGTAAAACTACCCAACTATAGTTTTACACACAGCTAGGGCTAGGGTCCGGATTTAACCTATTTTGGACACTTTTTATGTAAATGAAAAATAAAGCGACTGTTTTTTTTTATATTATTTTCGGACACGTCCGCGGAAAAAATGCAATTTACACCAAATGTCCAGTTGGACCATAGCTGGGTGATTGGCATACTTTATTAAAGGAAAGAGGTGGTATGACGTCTTCTGCTGAACAAGGATCGCCACAATGGCGGATCTTGAGCTACCCGCATCCAACAGCTTTCTGTGATCCTCACAAGAACGTCGGTCCACCTTCAAGAGACCCTAGGCCATGGATACACGATATTATAAAAAAAATTGATCGAATTTTATTGAGACTTGTAACTCAGTATGACAAAAGTTAAGTTAGAATAAGATTAAGGAAATACTAGGAATAATAATACCTATGGTTAAATAATTTTTTCACCATATTATCTGCTAACAACATAAAAGTTAATTCATAGCACATTTAAAAATCTTGCTTACATAAGCACTGCATGTGATAAATATTTCCAATTCAAACACGTTTGACACAGAATTACTAAATCATAATTATGTAGTTACCTACTTAACATGTTAACACTTAATTTACTTGACTTGTTAAATAAAACTTTAGTCCTCGAAATTATGAGTAATTTAACAATATATTTTTTATAACCCAGAAACCCATAAAATGAATTAAGTAAGCAATAAGATATCCAATAAATTATGTCATAAAATTGCAACTATAAAACAATAATAATTAATGATAACAATAATTCAACAGTATAATTTCTGATTAAAAAACAATAATGTACTTAAAACATACCTAATCAAAATGTAATTATAATAATAAATCCGTAAATAATTTGATCACTTTTATCATTATTATAGCACCTTGTTCCAGAAGTTGTCTATTTTTAGTTTCGTTGCCTCAGGGTGTTCCAAATTTTCGTCAGCATTTTTTATATCTTGTTTTATAGCTGCTATTAATTCCGCCAAGGAATTAAAGTTCTTTTCTCCTCTCAAGTAACCAGCAATACATATTTTCAAATTAGATCCGTAGAAATCGTCGTTGAATTTGTGCATCACATGAGTCTCCTGGAATCGAATAAATTAAAATATGAATATAATTATATGGGTACACCTAGTTTGTCCGGTGGCGTTCAAGTAAAAAAACCGGCCAAGAGCATGTCGGGCCACGCTCAGTGTAGGGTTCCGTAGTTCCTTATCCTTCACAATAGACTTAACCCTTCGTATGCCGCCTACCCGTATATTTTACCTATATCTGTATAGGACGGATACGGGACACGGCATACGAAGGGTTAAGTTACGAGACAGATTTCCAGCTCTATAAAAAGGTCGGAAACGCCAAAGTAACTGTAATTACTTATTACCTCCTGGAAGTCAACTTACGTCCTTTTAAGAAAATTATGAAATTTTGCGATAACCCAAAAACGGCTCGACCGATTTTGTTCAATATAGTTTTCATTGAAATATAAGGCCTCATGTTCATGAATTTTTCCATAGTTTTTTGACCCGTGGTTGAAAAGTTAGAGGGGGGGGGGGGGAGTATTTTTGAGCGAATATTTATCAAAAAATAATGTTTGGAGACCCCTATTATTTTCAAAAGACCTATTCAACGACATCCAACACACTAGTGTTGAAACGAAAAAAAATATTCACCCCCACTTTAGGTGTTCGACAGGTACCCGAAATTTTTTTTTTTAGTTTTTATTTTGTCGGCGGGATACATACCCATACTCATACCAAATTTCAGCTTTCTAGTACTAATGATCACGGAGCTAAGCCGCGGACGGACACGGCGAAACTATAAGGGTTCCTAGTTGACTACGGAACCCTAAAAAATCCATAATAGTACATTACGGCAGGTGCCGGGTGAGTAGGTAGGTAGAACCCGACCGTAGGGATTGAGAAGCCGGCAAGTCCTTTTCGGCTAGGCATGTATAGTAGGTACTACTTTCCTCAAATATATGCAATTAAATAAAAAAGAGAAATAATAAATCCGGCCGCAGTTTTTTTTCTTGGCCACGTGGTCGAACCTCATTTAATAACTAAGCATCGGGAAGATGAGATAGCCTCTAATAAACTAATTCATCTTCTTAACAACGCCAACTAAAAATGTTAAAGAAAGCGTCAAGTCAAAATCAACAATTATTATAACTTGTCCTTCTGATTTATACATTGCCAACTAATTTACTAACTCGGCCACGCAATTTGCAACTCATCATCATTTTTCGTATTAGAAGAACTATTATATTAATCTGTGGTATTAGGTACAGCTTCAATACAAGCTCCTCAAAAATTATATATTCGAGCTTCAATAGACAACATCATATATTATAACTTAACATGTAAAATAATACTTCATATTCTTTTATCGTGAAAATAGTCACTGTAGGTACGATTTGGCGCGAGTGCGCGACATGACAGCCACCGGCCATTTGCACCAATCAGACTAGAGAGCGCCATTCGATTCTTATACCGACCGACCCGACCGTGTTTCTTTAGCGGCATTAATATTCGAGTCATGTTTTCTTTTTCTTTCAATTACGTAATTATAAGTGGTACATATTATTGTATTTCAATGACCTAAAGGTTGAACACGTCAAAACTTGGGCATGTAAAATCGGCTATTATTTCGCGAAAAATAGAGTTATGCAAGTTTTTTAGACACCTATATGATTACAAGGAACTATCCTATTAATACGTCAATATATTTTTTTTTCTTTTTTTAATTCGCTGTCAAAATGTCGAGCAAACAACATCAACAACGCGAACCCATTCTGCACGAATATGCAGAAAATTCAATGCTACGCTATAGAGATATCGCAAAAAAACTGAAATGTCCTCAATCTACGGTTTGCCGCGTATTAAAAAGGTTTCGTGAACGCTTAACAATAGATCGCAAGCCAGGAAGTGGTGGGTTGCAGGGAGTCAAGAATAAAAAAAGGACGAGAGTTTTGTAAGGATTCTTGCCTGAAATCCTAAGATCTCATCTCACGATGTTGCCAAGAAAGTGAAAATGTCTCTGTCCTATGTTCAAAAAGTTAAACGTAGGGCACGACTAAGAAGTTATAATGCCCAAGCTGCACCAGATCGAGACTCGAGACAGAACTTATCTGCAAAGAAACGGTCACGAAAATTTTATGAAAATTTCATTACGAAGTTTGCATGCGTGGTCATGGACGACGAAACATATGCAAAGGCAAACTTAAAACAAATTCCTGGCCAAGAGTTCTATACCAGCGTAAGTCGAACAGACGCTCCTGAAGAATGTAAATAAAAAAAAAAAACAGTCTAAATTCCCAAAAAAAAAACCTTATTTGTCAGGTAATATGTAGCTGCGGAAAAAAAAGTCGCTCGTTTATTACCACCGCGACAATAGACAGTGGTATTTATTAAAAAGAGTGTTTACAGAAACGTTTACTGCCTTTCATAAGAAAGCACGACTGACTACCGCTGTTTTGGCCAGATTTTGCTACTTGCCATTACGCAACAGCAGTGTTGAAATGGTACGAAGCAAACGGAATCGTGGTGGTACCCAAAGTATGCAACCCCCCAAATAGTCCAGAACTGCGGCCTGTTGAAGAGTACTGGAGTATTATGAAGGGAATCTTAAAAAAGAAAGGCGGAGAAATAAAATCGGTCTCTGAACTACAAAAAGTATGGACATGGGCGTCGAGACGGTGTCCTAATGAGATTGTGCAAAGTCTTATGAGCCGTGTGCGGAGGAAAGTTAGAAGTATGGCTTACAGTGTAGACAATTACTAAAATAGGAAATGTTGTTATAAACTTCATTAAATGCGACATTAAATGTGGAAAACATAATGTGGTTATTTATTATTAAAATTATTTAATATTAATCTTTGTTGGGGCACCCCAGTTTTGGCGTGTTCAACCTTTAAATTGACTTTTAAAAATAAAGTTCTCTAATCTAGTTCTAAGGTAGGTCCGACTTGGCTTAGATTAGGTACGACGACGAGCGAATCGAGGAGGAGTGTTAGGTTGAACTGCGACCCTAACCTAAAATGAGATTTAAGTATTTTGTTTTGTTCTCTCCTCAATAGTTCATATGTAATAATAATGGCTTTAATATACTATTTGATGTCAATTTTAGGTAAATTTTACGATCGATTAATATAGGATGACTTACATTTTAAACATACTAAGTTATACTTAGGTATACAATTAGAAGCTAATAGAGTTACTATTTTGGTGTCATATATTAATATTTTTGAAGTTTGCTATTTGAATGCATGCCTCAAATTTAGATGCTAAAAAATAACGGCTTATTATTTTCGCGGCGACAGAAAAATTAAAGAGCAGCAAACTATTTGCAACTAAAATAATAACTTGTCAGCGATTAAATATTTTGGCAATCATTTATATTAAATGAGCTTTAAACTAAGGATATTTTAAAATTCAAATAATGGCAGCTACTTTAAGGTAGCAGAAATAATAAACAAGATTACTGAAATCATAGGCGAGGTACTATAAATAATGACTTGGCGACTAATATTAGCAGAAGGATAACAACCTTTATATTAGTGGCAACTACAGGTCTCCATCTAAAAAAGCATTTTGGGCTTTGATTTGCTGGCAGCTTAAATATTAAAATGGGTGCTATACAAAAGTAATGGGGAGTTATTTTTTTAGTTTTCGAAACTATAATTTAATGAAAACGGCGATAATCGCGTTCGTTTGAAATGGAGTGCGGGTCCGAATCTAGCTAAAACACGCTACGCTAAAATAAGCATTGCATTATCATAAGACTTGCCTCAGAACCGAAGCTGTCAAGCCCGATTCCACGTGGTCTTGTCTGCCCTACCCCTAGAGTGTATATAAAAAGCCGGAGGCGCGGAGGGAGAGCAGCCCTCGCCCGCCGTGACAAAGCTCGGGATCGGGAGCCGTGCGGAGCGGAGTACGGGCGACCGTGCTTTGCCACGCAAGGGCGGAAGGGCTGCACTTCCCGCAGCGCCGGAACTAAGGCAGAGTCTGACACAATATCCAAAAAATATTGTCGGTTTAGGAGTCCATATCTCGGTAATTATTAAGTTTAGAAAAAAGTTGTCCATACAAAACACGTTTATTTTAACGTATTCTATACGATAGAATCATAAAAAATAGGTGTCAATATGACATCACACCTGACGAAAAAGTCCAAAAAATAAATTACATTGGGTCCCCTTTCGTACACATTGAGCAAAATCAGAGCCACTAAATAAAACTATAGACCAAAATTATTATTTATACATGCAATTTTCAACTTTGATTAAGGCTCTTAAAGTGTCGCACAAAGTATTTTTTTTATGACCTGATTTATTTTAGTAGAGTAGAGTAGGCCATTTTCAACTTTTTATCCGCTGTCATGTTTCCGCTTAATAATAATAATAATAATCCCGATAGTCGTTTCGGCGAACGGTCTTATAGCGAAGAGTCTCGACAAACATCTTAAGAGACTCTCGCTAGATGGCTGGATCAAGGGTCAGATACAGAAGGCGGTACTCCTGGACACGGCGCGCATTGTCAGGAGGTTCCTCTCTCTGCAGCCCTAACCGCCGGTAGCCTGGGCCCTGCCCCGCTGCCGGCGGCACCCTAGGTTAGGTTTTTTTAGAATGTGTTTATATTTGTAATGTATTTTTTATATTTTATTTTTTATATAAATTTATTGTAAAAAAAACCTAGCCTAAGTATAAAAACGAATAAAGGGAATAATAATAATAAATATCGGACAACCTCACACAAATCGATCTAGTCCCAAATTAAGCTCAAGAAGGCTTGTGTTATGGGTACTAGACGACGATATACGTACTTATATAGATAAATTAATTAAATTAATTAATTAATTAGTTAATTCAGGCGCCAAAACAATAACTCGATGCTAGTTTATATTGAAACAAAGCCGAAAATTGATTACTTAGCTGCTACTTTTTACTTTATACTAGTCTCCGCAATTAGTCGCCAACTTATTATTTTTGCTACCCCCTTTAATTTTTTATAAATCCCTAAATCAGATTAATTTGTCGCCGCGTTAAATACATGCCAAAAATAACCACCATGCTAAGTTACAATTATAGTGGCTTACAAAGAAGATAACTAGTGGCTGAGATATTATTATTCAGACGCGCGTTGGTTGTAGCCGACTTAGTAATTTAGAAGGTAACTTATATTTTCCGAGGCGTATAATGCTATTAAAAAGAAGCTTGTTTAAATAGTACCTAATAAAAAATAACACCACTCAAAAAAATATAACTCAGCTGTTTAGACAGTTCATGAACACAGACTCCATGTTTTAAATAAAACTTTCCGGCTCAGGCCTACAATTTTGTATGAAATTCCTTAACAGTTCTCTCGAGTTGTTCCATCCGAAACGTGATACTTCGAAGCCTGTTATGTTATGACGACATTTCATTGCACGTTTGTGATAAAATAATATATACATTAAAAAGAGTGCATACGTGATTACTTATATGTATACACAAAAAGCTAACGTATGTAAGTTATTCCATTGGTTAACAAAAACTCATCCCTCGTTATACGCATCCTCGCACATCTCAGGTGGAAACGCAGCCTTATAGCTAGATAACGTTTTATAGTTATAACTTATAAGTAAATTGTAATATGCGTCTATTGAAGCGAGGCGGAGCGGAGACGTGCAGGATAGACCCAAGGGCGTCGCCAGCCGAAGGTTGATATACCTAAATGCAGGATGAGGGTGTCCACCTTGTCGTGGTGCGTTGTGTGCGCGGGGAAGCCAAGAGACACCAGGGAGGGGGCCTACGGGCGGGGGAGACAGGTGCTGGTTGGTGTCCTCGGCCTGCGTGGGTCCTGGGGGCTCTGCCCTTGTGGTTGTAGGAGGACGTCGGAAGGACTCTCGATGTGGCGTAGCTGTGGGTGGCTGCCTGGCTAGTGAGCCTCCTGCTCCTCTGATACTGCCTACCTGCCAGGAAGGATTGTGTATTTCGATTTCTGAGAAATCGAAAACGCAAATCCTTTCCCCAGGCGGGTCGGCTGTAGTAGCGAGGCGGGAGGATCACATATCAGGTGTCATGCATAACTGTGACACATCTGGGGGGTTTTCGGCTTCTGACGGCGTCTGCGGGGGCCGAGTTTCTGGGATTCGCGTGGGTCGGGACAGCAGTCGGCCCCTGGGGAGGGAACCCACGGGGTAGGGGCTTTTGTCCTCCTGTGGTTGGGTGAGGGGTAGGGGCGTTTGTCCTCCCGTGGCGGGCCGAGGGGTAGGGGCGTTTATCCTCCCTTGGCGTGGAGAGGGTGTCATGGGGTAGGGGCGTTTGTCCTCCCGTGGCAGGCCGAGGGGTAGGGGCGTTTGTCCTCCCGAGGCGGGCCAAGGGGTAGGGGCGTTTGTCCTCCCTTGGCGTGGAGAGGGGGTCGTGGGGTAGGGGCGTTTGTCTTCCCATGGCCGGCTGAGGGGTAGGGGCGTTTGTCTTCCCTCAGCAAGGAAGTTGGGACCGAAGCACCGTGTGTCGGTGGCGGTCCCCGCTTCCAGAGGGTACCTCAGCGTGTCTCTGCAGCAGCAGAGTTCACGTCGGAATATGGGACGGGTGTAGTGGTGGCGTAGCTGGAGGGGACGTGTTCCCTGAAGGCATCCCCACTACACGGAGGACCTGAGAGGGCGATCACGGGGTCGTTCGCCGCTCTCCCGGCGTGGAGGTCCTCGGTGAGGGTACGTCGGATGCGTGAGGTGTCGCCCCGCATGCGTCTGACGCGGTGGGGCTTTTTAGCCTTCCACCAGGGAAGACCTTCGGCTGTCAGCGGCAGGGGGTGTTCGCGGTGACATGTTCGCGATCCCGTGTCATCCCTACCAATGCCGCGAGTGGGCATACCATGGAGTTTTAGTCGGTAGGCTACTGCTTCTCAGTAAAGTCTGACATACCCACGCTCTTCCCCGAAGAGCGAGGATCCAATGAGGATTTCTCCATGTAAAAAAAAAAAGCCGTGCTAGAGCATAGGAAGCTTCAACAAGCACGTAATTATAGTGTATTTCGGTTTATAGTCATAATGATAAATGTCATAATACAAAGAGACGGAAACGCGAGCACAGCGAGCGCGAATTTTTCTGGAAGGGACGATTTTGTAATACTTACTTATATATAGACATAAAACGCGAGCGTAGCGAGCGCGACTTTTTTTTTGAAGGGGACGGTTAATAATGCTTAGACATAAAACGCGGGCGTAGCGACTTTGTCATTTTTTCTATTCTATTCTTTTAAAAAATGTCAACCGGTCACATTGAAGCGGCCATTGCTGCCAATGTCTCGTTGCGAATCGCACACGGCGACAAGATAGAGGATTGATACCACGTTGTACGGTGAGGTGAGAAAATCGTGCTTTTTGTAAAGTGATAGCGATTTACAAAAAACCACGCGGACTATCGGGCCTTGACGACATAAGAGCGGCTATGCACGATTCAAGTTGAATTCTTCATGAGCCATTCTCTCATTCGTTAATTCACTGCACAATACGCTATCAACACTACACATTGAACAACCAAAATGAATAAATAACGAACAACGAAACTTAAAGGCATTGCGGCCATCTTGAGCCACGGACCGGACATTTTTTGGAAGGGGGTGGTTAGTAATAATAACACTTATAGTCAGATCCAAAGCGAGCGTAGCGAGCGCGACATTTTTCAAGAGGAAGGATCAAAATAAATCCACATGAAAACGTGACCGCTGCCCTCCCTTTGGCGATAGCTTTGAATAGACCAATCACCTGTGTTAAAATCTGTATCAGCTCCGTTTCACTTTTGTGATTATTGGTTGATTCCGCGAGTCTCCGCTCCGTTTCAGGGAAGACGCATCCTAGGGTGTCATGATTGATTATACAATTGTACACATATATATATATGTCGAAGATCAAAAATCAGGACGTCAAATCGAGACTGATTTGAGTGTATTCGGCGGCGAAGGTTGGCAACACCGTGCACGTGCAGCTTACCAGTTACCGGTCTACCTGCATAAAAAGGGCAGCTGGCCACTGGGAGGGAACATTCTTGGCTTGAGCGTTGAACGGCACGGACGTGCTGCCAACTCTAATCCGACTTCACTGCGTTCTGATTAGTAACATTAGATTGTCGTTATGCTATCGTGTTAATTAAAAGTGATTAATTATAGTGCATTGTTATAATATTACCTTACGTTGATTATACGAGTTTAAATCAGAAGCTTAACTATTATTTTGGACTCTGATAATGGAAAATGACCTGTCACCTGATGGTCAACGCCCGCCCGTCCCGTCATCAGAAGTGGGATGGCCTACGGGCCACTGAGCGAAAAGATGGAACACGAAGCAAAGAAAATGAAATAACCAAAATTAGTGGCTACCCTTCCACATACAACAAACTTGACATCACTAAATCAAGGAGCTACAAGCGTTTGCGTTATTGAAACTCAAGCTAACACCGTCACGGACACCTACAAAACCGTATGAAAACAAATGAAGATTGCACTATTTAAATTGTTTTCATTGCGAGAGAAACGGACATGGAAAACTCGATTGTTTACTTTTTATAAAAGAGAAACCATTGGGGCTACTACTTACCACCCCGGCGACAAACGCCAGCAGTTAACAGCAAATCACATCAAAGTTCATTGTTTGCTTCAAGAACAGCGGGACATATCGTCAGTCGTTGCACCAGTGGAAGTGACCCAGAAGCGACAGTCAACTACGAGCGACGCATGGACGTAGGCATAGGCACCATGGCCTCACCGACAGATTTTAAAAACACATCAGGTCAGTCGTTAACTTGTCACTACGATTCCGATATAGTGTTCACTTAAAGAAAGTGTAGCTAGATGCTAGGGTAGACTTGAGTCACACTTATTCAGTTTAGTGGGTATTTGTCAAAAAAGTATTACCAGTAACCTCCGAGGAAAAGTTGAATATAGCGTGCTAGCTTAATATTTAATCATGTGAAAGAAAGTTTATTGGACGTTTTTATAACGATTGTTTTCGTAGTGATATAATATGACCGAACGCGAAATGTTTCTACAGAAGATATTTAGTATTGATTAATATGACCACTACTACGCAGTTTACCTACCATTATTAAAGTTTATCATTTAAAAATTGCGCTGTGAGGGTGCATGAATCATACACAGTACTTAGTAGTAGGAGCGGCTGCGGTAATAATAATCTACCCTCTGTTCATGATTTTCCAATGGTTCTGTAGAATTTAATTTGTTGACATCTTGAATAGTTTCTTACTCGGTGTACTTTAGCTGGCGTATAGTTTAGCGCCTATAACTATCGTAAGAACTGGTGAGCTTGAGATTTGTTTAAACGATCCTAATGTTACTTTTAACTGTGGTGATCGCTATAGCCTAAAATATTTAAACTGGAGACACTAACTAATAGGATTAGGAAAATATTAGGACAAAAGAATTTGAAATTGAAGTTTGATTTTTATCATTAAAGCCTGGGTAATCCAAAAATTATCATACAAAGTATAAAGCTTGTTAATTAAGTGCAAATAATGATTTAATTTAAATGTTTTCTTGTATACTTTGTTAGATTGATTTTAATTTCCTTGTTTTTGTTAGATTTAAGGTTAGAATTACCGAGCTTTGTGATACTGTGCTTCGAGTTTTTGTTTCAGGAAAAGATACGCAAACTTAGCAGCTAACAGCAAAGCCATGAGTCGTCTGCTTCAACTGCCGCGGTACAAGACATTACGCAAAGAGCTGCACGAAGGCAAGCAACAGGGAAGAGGGTTGACGTGTGACGTCACCACACCATATGAGACAATCTGGTGAGGAGTTCTCATTTTATTGTGATTTGGTTGCCGAGTGATCGCTTATGGAAGAGTTTATTTCCAATAAGTTCCATGGCAAACAGTTGGATAATTTAGTGACTGTATGACATGTTTCAGTCTAGCTAAAATTGTTAATACTGTGCAGTAAATAGACTTACTGACGCGAGCCTATTAGAAATTTTGACATGTAGTATTGTAAATTGCAAGACCCTTTGCGATAAACTTAACTTCTGAACATGCGCGTACTTGTACAATAGGTTGAGGGAAATGCCCGGGAGCTATGTACCATTTGCAGTAGACGAACAAGATAGTGAGACTGATAGGGAGGTTCTCAGTTCGGCTGGTCGACCGTACCAGTTACTTAATCGTAGCCTCAGTCCGGTAGAAGCCGGCATATGCTCTGAGCAGTCCGTGAATGCGGTGAAGCATTTTCGGCATTATCTTCATGGCCGTAAGTTTGTCGTTGTCACCGACTGCAGTTCCCTGAAATCCGCCAGTAAAAAGCTCAATCTCACTCCTAGAGTACACCAATGGTGGGCCTTTTTACAAAGCTTTTCATTCGAGATTGTACATAGGGAAGGAAAACGTATGTTACATGCAGAGTTTTTCTCGCGAAACCCGTTACCCCCGAAACCCCATAAGTCTTATGACCGTGTAGAACCCAGACAGATTATTGTGACCAACATTACGCCAAACTGGTTTCTCGCTGAACCGGACGTTGCCAAAACATATGAAATCCAGTCCGGTATCTTGTACAGAAAAATACAGCGTAACGGAAAGACGCGTTGTCTGCCTGTTGTTTCTAGATCGTTACGCTGGTCTATCGTCAATAACGTACATGAGGGTCTGGTGCATTTGGGATGGGAGAAAACTTTAGAAAAAACTGTATGACTTTTATTGGTCCCAAAATATGTCAAAATTTGTGAAAAAATTGTTGACAATTGCATAACTTGTAAAGTTTCGAAATCACAGACAGCTAAAATTCCAGCTGAACTGCATCCCATCCCAAAGGTACCGGTCCCATGGCACACAGTGCATATAGATGTCACTGGGAAGCTTAGTGGAAAGAGTGATGCAAAATAATGTTTTCATCTTGATAGATGCTTTTACAAAGTACGTTCTTTTGCATCACACTCACACTCGCAACATCGACACTCCTAACAGTAAACGTAGTTGCCGTCAAACGTAGTTGTGCATTATTTGGCCCTCCTAAACGACTAATAGCAGACCAGGGGCGTTGTTTTACTAATCAGGAGTTTCGTGACTATTGCGAGTCAGCTAACATACAGTTTCAATTAATTGCAACCGGTAGTTCACGGGCCAATGGGCAGGTAGAGTGGGTGATGTCTACTCTCAAAAACATGCTCACAGCCGCTGAAACATCTGATAGGTCCTGACAAGATGTTCTGCCTGAGGTACAGCTTGCGCTTAACAGCTCGTTCAGTCGAGTAACCAAATCAAGTCCGTTAGAGTTGTTAATAGGGAGAGTTGGCCGACCATTACAAATGATGTTAGTTGATGACACTGAGGAAAGTATGGATTTAGACCGGGTTAGATCTAACGCACTAATTAACATGGAGAAAAACGCAGCCTATGATAAAACGCGATTTGAAAGGCTAGTTTTACCCCATTTTCTGTTGGTGATTTCGTATTACTTAAAAATAAAGAACGTAACCAAACAAAACTTGATCCCAAATATAAAGGTCCTTTCAGGGTTATTGAAGTTTTGGATAACGATCGGTACACTCTTAAAGCCTTGGATTCCAAACGCACCTATAAATACGCACACGACCGCTTAAGAAAGATGCCTAGCAATGACTTGACTGATAGCTCCGACGACGATGACAATGATGATGATGAAGGTGATAAGACGATAGATTGAGCTCTGATGATATCAGTGATTTTTATTGAATTTAGTTGTGCGATTATTCTGATATTTTTTTGTGTAGTTTTCTAAGCGTGGTAACATTAAGATAATAAAGGCAATGTTCATGCGTTGGTTATCGTCACTCGATAGAGGTGACAAGGCTATCGTCACTCGATATAGGTGGCAAGGCTATCGTCACTCGATATAGGTGGCAAGGGTATCGTCACTCGATATAGGTGGCAAGGGTATCGTCACTCGATATAGGTGGCAAGGGTATCGTCACTCGATATAGGTGGCAAGGGTATCGTCACTCGATATAGGTGGAAAGGGTATCGTCACTTAAGTTGGCATGAGCTACTATCACTCGAAGTAGGTGATAGTAGCGACAGACTAATTATTTTCGAATTTAATTAGTAACTTTATGGATAAAGTATTTACCTGTTAAAAATTGGTTTCAACGTTGTTATTACACATGTAAAGGAACCCACCCTTCTGAGTTTTGCTTTAATCAGGATTGGCCGAAGCTAGTGATGATACTGCGTTTTATTTTCTGATTTCAGGAACTTCACACGAGGACGTGTGACTTGTCAAGATGGCCGTGTCGAAGATCAAAAATCAGGACGTCAAATCGAGACTGATTTGCGTGTATTCGGCGGCGAAGGTTGGCAACACCGTGCACGTGCAGCTTACCAGTTACCGGTCTACCTGCATAAAAAGGGCAGCTGGCCACTGGGAGGGAACTTCGGGGATGTTAAGCTGGGCCTGTTCGCCGACGACGCTGCGTTCTTCACCTCTTCCATCAGCCCGATACACGCTGCGAGGAAGATGCAGGCCCAGCTCGACGCGCTGCCAGAATGGCTCGATAAGTGGCGCATGTCGGCGAATGCGGGCAAAACACAGGCGATGATTACAGGGAAAGTTCACCAGCCGCCGCCCCTCCGAATGTCAGGCCAAGACATAGCGTGGCAACACACCGTGAGGTATCTGGGCGTAACCATCGACCGGAACCTCACGATGAAACACCACGTCGAGGAGGTCATCCAACGAACGAAGCTTGCCAGAACAAAACTGAGACCGATCTTTACAAGCAGCCTACCAGTCCGCACGAAGCTGGGAATTTACAAGACATATGTGAGGTCACGCCTCACATACGCAGCGCCGGCGTGGTATGCCCTAGTGGCTGCCACAAACAAGAAAAAGCTCCGAGCGCAGGAGAATATGTCCCTTCGCTCCATAGTAAATTCCCCCCGCTTCGTGCGGAACGCCCACCTACAAAAGGCCCTAGAGTGGGAAAATTTGGACGCCTTCATAGAGCGACTGTCGCGAAGAATGTTCGCGCAGGCCGACAGATCCCGACACGAATTGCTCCAGGGGATAGCGCCCCTTCACGCCCGCCCCCCGGACATGCAACGACGGCCGCTCCCGAGGGAGCTGCTGCTGCCACCTCAACCAACACCATGAAGCTGAAGCATACACATATGCAAATGAAGCCACGGGAAGCAGAACCGAAACATGAAGGAAGAGAAAGGAAGAAGGAGTCCTGAGCGCCGTTTTAAAAACCGGCGCAAAGAAGAATCCCAACTGAAGCCACAGTCATGGCTCTTAATAGAAAGAGCATGACAACCAAAGACCAGCCCGCAGTGTCGGGCTGCGAATGACGCAGCCTAAATATGCAAGGCATAGAAAAGGCCTCCCCACACTCCCGCAAGCGGGAGTGTGAGAAGAAGACAAAGAGAGAGGGAGGGAACATTCTTGGCTTGAGCGTTGAACGGCACGGACGTGCTGCCAACTCTAATCCGACTTCACTGCGTTCTGATTAGTAACATTAGATTGTCGTTATGCTATCGTGTTAATTAAAAGTGATCAATTATAGTGCATTGTTATAATATTACCTTACGTTGATTATACGAGTTTAAATCAGAAGCTTAACTATTATTTTGGACTCTGATAATGGAAAATGACCTGTCACCTGATGGTCAACGCCCGCCCGTCCCGTCATATATATATATATATATATATATATGTATATAGTCAAAACCGTTTATGACGACATCGTTTAGAACAACATATACCATATACTAACCCTACCACCATTTATATTTATAACCACTCAAATTCAAACAATAAATAATTTTGTATTTTTTTATTTTATTTTTTTGCATACCTGTTATATTAACCAAAATCAAAGGTCCCGGCTGAATTCTATTAGAGAGCATTATAAAAAACACCGCTTTTTACGACATCGCTTATTATAACATATCTCTTTAAGCGACTACATTTAACCAACTGATATTTTCGGAAAATTATATATAGTTAGAATGACCAGCCGTATTGTAAACATTTGAATAGGTCAGGACAGTATCCCCTTTCCACATCTGGCACACTAGTCATTAAGATCGCAATACTAAACAAAAACTTCTCGAGTTTAGGGTCTATTGTATTTCTCAGAAACAAAATAGGTACACGTGTATGCACTATAATCGAAGCCCAAAGCCCGCTTTCTCATTTCTTTTCAGTCAGTTTGTTACTTATCCTGAACGATACTGAAGTATTAGGTACTTAATAACAACGTCATCGGCTGTTATACTCGATTTCATATACCATGGCCCGATGGACTTGAAACTTAACAATAGGGCTCATAATGTTTGCCTTTTGTTATCTAATTAGGAGCACTTCAAAATGGCACGCGTCGGTACAATCTGCATGCAACTAAAGCGGGACTAAAACATTTTGGTACTTGAAAATAAAAATACGAAATATTAGTTGTTTACGGTATTGTTTAATTATAATGGTACGGCATCTTTATAGTAATTGAATAGTAATAGCTTTATATTTAATACTTTATAACAACATTTGTTAAAATAAAAATTGTGTCAGCTTTTACTCGTTTTCGAGGGAGGTATCTTGGTCCTGATGAGAGTGATGAGACAATCCTTTTAACTGTCCTTTCCGGCACACTGGTGAATATAGACGTTTCTTTAATCAAATTTTTTTTACCCATTCGATTTAGCAATGTCTTATAAACACTTATCACCACATCTTGGGCGTCCTTGCTTAAAAATCGTTTCTTACGTTGCTGCAAACTAACATCACCACTGGACGGGTTACTTGTGGGTGTTTCCCAAGGTCGAAACATAATTATTTAAGTATACGTGTAATCACAAATGTAGTCAGATGACAACTAACATGAAATATTGTTTACATTAATAAAGATTACTAGGTTAAACGATCAAGATCATTAGGTTGCATGTAAAATACCACGCCGCAAAAGGGTCCGGCCAGGTATCTTTTGTTATCACTAATCCTATTGTTAACGCCTAATTACCGTCTCAAGTGCATCGGGCCATGGTATATGAAATCGAGTATACGACTATCGGTTTTTACGACCAAATATGTGTAGTCCCTTCGATGTCGTTATAACAGATTTTGACTGTATATACGAGCATAGGACCTGCTAATGTAAGACTACTGAACGCAATAAAGATATATTCTATTCTAATAAAGCTTTTGGAAGCCCAACCCAATGTGCAGGTTGTTAATGCTGTTATCGACGTGATACCGTGACGTCTTAGGCGCTCAATTTTAGCTGTTAGAATATGTAAATTTGATACCCATATCTCATCTCATCTGTGTAAATACCATTATTAGAGTAACTAAAATCGTACAAACATTGTACTTTGTTATCTAGAAACAAACATTACATCGCGCCCTTAATCATTTGACTATCGTATCATCTTGGAACACAAAACGTGTTAGCACGATGACGCCTTATGATACCTAATAAGTTTTAGAAATGGGTTTTGAATATGCCATTTAAATTAATGAAGTTTTGGATATGCCATTTCTTCAACAGGCTTTACTTAAATATGCGATCCAAACTCCTTGCTGATGAATCTTATGATCTAATGGCGGCCTACAGTCTCTTTTGATACCTAACTTTGCTATTAAACTCCATGGATTATGATTATGATTATAATACAGACTGGCCACTAAGAAATACCCTTCGACTCGTTTTTAGGGATCCGTAGTCAACTAGGAACCCATGTAGTTTCGCCATGACCGTCTGTCCATCTGTCCGTCTGTCCGTCAATCCGCGGCTTAGCTCCGTGATCATTAGTACTAGAAAGCTGAAATTTGGTATGAGTATGTATCACGCCGACAAAACGGTGAAATAAAAACTATTTTTTTTATTTATTTCGGGTACAGGTTACATTTGAATCACCTTTTAAAGTCGCTCCTTTTTTAACTCTGTATCATATTAAAGGTAAGCGCGCACTACGCTACAGTAAGTAAAGCGACGCGGCGCGGCTAGTGATGTGCCGTTACCGTAAATTACGGTAACAGAGAGAAAGTCCGGGTAAAGTTCTCCGTAACGTTCTCCGTAGCGGTAATTATCGAGAAAGTAGTTTATATTTTATTTATTTATTTCTTTAATTTGTACAAAGCTATTTCAAATGACCATAATAAACTGCAGTAAAGTTTTCACAATTATTAGATAAAAGGATCACATACTTTTCCATACTTTACCAACTTTCTCGTAAAGTTACCGAAATTTACGGGTGGAAATTACCGAGAAAGTTGTTTGATATATTTTAATTGGAATATTTTTAGCGTATTTCAAGTCCTTTATTAGTGATTTAATTAAGTAAACTACTATTCAGTATGTATTAAATTGGTTGGTATGCTTCAAAATAACCTTGGGTTTAAAAAAATTACATCGGCATGATAAAGCAATAAAACCACAATATTTAACGAACTATGAAATCAGCTTTATTATTTTTTAAATCAACAAATTATCAGAACACAAATATATATACAATTGACCTAGACAAAATTAAACCAATCGTTAAAACATTTAAAATCAACATCATAATTATAAAAAAAATATATACCTATACCTATTTTTTTATTAATTTACTCAACTGAGTGGCGATGAAAAATTATAGCCTTTACAATATACAATGAAATGGTAAAACATTAAAAATCAACATTTAAAAACTATAAATAATAACTACATTTTTAACGTTAATAATTACGTCTTGCATTTATAACTTAGAAGCCAAGGCCACTTCATACTTATATTTTCGCAGGAAATACATGACACGAATCGGTATCAGATTAAAGCTACGAGTATTTTAATAAAAAATATATTTCTCACCTCATCAGCCGTTGCATTTCCAAATTGATCAGCGGGAGCAAAACTGATTGTTGGTGCAGTATTGTAGCCACTGCCGCGTTGTACTTCTTCTTTTTTGAAACCAGATTGTATATCACTGGGACACTTTTGGCATTTTTTTCCAGATGTTGGGCAAACCCAGTGTCATTTTTTGCCATATACACATGATCACAAAACAAACAAATGTACTTGATTCGTCCGTTTCCGGTTTCTTTACATTAAAATATTGCAGAACTTTGGAGTTGGCTTAATAATTTCAATTAATAACAGTCACTTGTTTTAAACACATTATACAGATTGAGCAGTTTGCAACAGACTATTTAAATTTTAACCTTTATAGCTATTACTCTTCCCACTTCGACCCAATACCATAAAAAAACTGAGTACCAATCAGGAATCCTAGGTTTATGAAACTTGATCTCTGATTCGCTAATTAAATACCACATGTACATACTTGTGGTTTACTTGTATACCTGGAATGGGAACCTGCAAAGAACTGGTGCACTTAGATTACAAAGCTCGTTTATCTCGTTTTTTTACCTGCTACTCGTGAACACCAACTTTTCAAATAATTCTATTAAACAATCACCACGTTGCAAATCAGTTTATCAATTAAAACGATCACTAGAAATAATCCAATAACTTTACTTAATCTTCAAAATTTCTAAAAATGTTACTTACTGGTAAAGTTGTCGAGAATTACGGAAAAGTTACGGTAATTTCCGATGGTAAGAATTCCCGAGAACGTGAAATTTCCTGACGGCACCTCACTAGGCGCGGCGCACTCGGCGCAGTCAAATATTCTTTTCTCAAAGATGCAATGAAATATCGTCATAACGTGCGTTAAAACAGGCTTCGAAGTGTCAAGTTTCGGGCGGAAGAATTCGAGGGAACTGTGGTAACGTTTCGTGGTAACGTAAACTTATTATTAACCTAAATAAATGTAAGAATTCAATCAATCGTAGTTCAGTGAATCAGGAGTTGTTAATTTAAATATTGTGATTAACCGTGTATACATAGCAAAATAACTTATGTATGTATTTATTATTGCTTAAATAAATAAACTGACTTTAATTATGTTAGAATATTATTGTGCCTTTTAATTTACCTCAATCCCGTGAATCATACACAGCATGATAGGTACATACGTGATAAGTACACATTCCCGAAGCCTGCAGTTAATACACGTGAGTCCATCTATTGCAATTTCGGGTAAAAAATTAAACTACATACAATTTATGTTATCAGATCCCAGGACAAGCCAAGCCCCTAAGCCGTGACTTTACTAACCCTACACCTTGGTTTCACAAGTATGGCTTGGCCGTATCCATGGCTCGTTGCGCAATGAGTTGGTGGCGTCAGGGCTAGATCGCTACCATCAATTAATGCTCACGGAAAGTGACTCGTGGTAACGTGTCTCGCACTGACTCGTGACACTGTAAAGAGTGTAACGGAGAAGAAGAAGAGGAGCTGCACCTCTAGCACAACTGTCAGAACCGACTATTTCTCGTGCGAGATAATTGCAGTCATGTGAGAGGGTGACGGGTAGCGCTATGTCACCCACAGTCGCGCACAAAAGTCGTTAAGAATAGTTGTGCTACACGGACTGGTCCATACTAACGTTGAAATAGAAACAGACCTACATTAAACTTAGTGAAATTAATGTAGTCTATTGGGCTGATTGTGTGTAAATATTGGGCACTGGCAGTGCCTCGTCGTGTCGGGTCGATCTACAGCTGCTGGCGGTAATATTTCTCGGCCCAGGGACTCATGTTTTTCCGCACTTGCATCAAAATTATTATTGCCTTTATTTATTAATTAATATGCGTTAATGCGTTATTGCTAACGAAAAATTTCGCGCTGGGGGCGCTCGCGTTTTTTAATCGTTTGTGTTACAATTCGCCCCCTTCGAAAATGTTTGCACTTGCTACGGATTCATAAGAAAATCAAAACTTTAACATGACTTTAACCATCATCTGACTCAACCTTCATTGAGTTGAGTTGAGACACATCAAACTATGATCGTCAATATTGGAAACAGTTTCCCTGTTAACTCAGGGCCTACCGGTGTGTCTTCAAGTTCTGCTGAGAGCAGAATACCCTGTGATTCCGTTTAACACGAGAAGACCTAAAAGTACTTATATACTGTAGGTATCTATGTACACTGTGCTCTCGAGCAATCCAAATGATTTTACCAGTGGATACCTGAGGTCGTAAGGAGTAAAAAATGTTATATGAACCTATATCGAAATATGATTTTTATTTTTTTATAATATATATTTTCATACATAATAAATAAATTACCTATATTTCACCAGTAAAACAATACTTTAGAACGAGCTGGCAACATTTGTTATTGTTATCTCTTTTCATTGAAAGGGAAGTCAATCTCATGCAGTGCTGCAAACTCTCCTGGTTTATCAGGAGATTGTATGATTTTTAAGATAGTCTCCTGATCTACTGATTACTTTTTGGACTCGAGCAAATCTCCTGGTTTTTGAAGTTGTTGGAGCATACCGCAAAACACACCATGTTTTTATGATTTTTTTAACATACGCGGTCATTTGGCAACGTTGACATCCGATAATCGTCAACCGATTTGTGAGTGGAACGGAACGCGACTGATTTTGTCTATGGGTTTTGTCATTTTCTAATCTAAAGGGCTACTCCGATGTTCGACGTTCGGCCGGCGTATAGTGTTGTCCCGTTTACCCACATATTAAGACAGACGATCGAGAGGGACGCCACTATGAGACGGTCGAATTTTGAACATCGGAGTAGCCCTACTGGTTTTTTTGATTGGCTCCTGATTTTTATGACCATAACCTCCTTGTTTATTACCTGTGGGAGTTTGCAGCACTGATCTCATGTCATAAAGAAATTTTCTTGTTGGGCAATGTTTTTTTCTGACCAACTTTCAACTTTTTATGATAGTCAGCAAGTTTTATAAATGTTATTGAAGTAAATTAAAGTCGCCAAGTGCTTTATTGACTAAGTAGGTAGGTACCTACTCAATAGGGTGGGTAATTTTTTTTTTTAATTTCTAACGGGCACTGTTGAAAAAAGGTGCCATTTATGGATACATATTTTTATTTATTTTTATATTTCCGTTTTATTGCCTCCGGATTACTCCAGAAAAAAGTACCTAATGTATGGAGCACTAAAAAAAAGTGGCCTTGTATATTATTTTTTTTGTTGTATTTCGTTTGTGATGCCCTACTTATTATACTCAGAATAAAAATACATTAAAATATTGGGCCAAAGGCCGTTTCCGATTAAGGGAAGCAAAAATGCCCTTTAATATTAAGACTTGGTTTTTTTTTCTACAGTCAGTTACGTCTAGTAGAGTAACTGTGTCAAGTTTGGTTGAAAAATTCTTTGCGGTTCCGCAGAAAAAAAATAAAAACGGAAATAATGAAATATGGATTATCTCCAAAACTATTTAACATTAATGTACTATTATTTTTCCATTCTGTAAAGCTTAGTCAAGTTCATGTTTTAAGTGAAAATGGTATCTCTATATCTAACGAATATGTAAAAAATAGGTAAGTCAAAATTTTAATATATATATTTTTTTACTTTTGTGAGAGATACCACTCTAAATGACATTTCTAAATAAGCCTTAGTTAACGTCCTGTAACAGATATTAATTTGATGGATAAAATCGGAAAGCAACTGTGTCAAAATGAAATAAATAACTGGGTTGGATTTTATTACATTTTATTAGTAAGCTATTCTAACACTTCCAAATAACCAAAGCATACATCCTCTTTACAAATGAACAAGATTTGACAGTTAGTGACATTTGCCTTTTATTGTTATTGAAAATGACATTATTTTTGTAATAACATAAAAACTATGTATATATTAATCATTTTTGCTATTTGGTATATAAGCTTTACTTAACCAGATTATCAATTTAAAGGTTTTAATCGGACACTAACTGTAAAATGGAATTTAAAAGACTTTTCGGGTATAACTTCATTATCTTGAAATTGTAATTACAAACTATTCTTTTTTCGCCACGCAATAATCCTCTTTCTACCGAAATTAAAATACATATTATGACAGTAATAAAGATGAATTGTTTTTTTAAATATAACATGACATTTCAGGGACATTAGAAAGATAACTCGTCTTTACAAAATGAATTCTAAAGCGAATGCAATCAAAAAAATATTAAGAAAGAAACCTACATCATTATATCACCTCGCAATGATATAAGTAGCGATTTCGTATCTATCAGAAATACTTAATGAAGATGGTTCGTTGAATTTGGAATATGTGAAGGAAAATTTTAATATACTGAAACTGAAAGTCCAATCTCGCCATATTTCAAAAAATATTTACAGATGCTTTATCGAATATGTCCCAAACAGCATTGGTGTTGGATCCATAAGGCGGCATTATTGTGGATGTGCCAACGGAATGCGAACAGTAGGGTGTTGTTCACACATTGTTGCTATTGTTTATTATTTATCGCACGCACGATACTCGTCCAAAATCGTTCGGCCTGCTGAAACTTTAAGCGGACTTTTTTTTTTTTTTTTATTTATAGAAAGGGCTTTGTCGCTAAGCGAACACATCGCCCCGTAAAAACAGTTTACAAACAAAATACAAAAAGGAAACAAATAAATCACTTAGGAACAACTAACGCTAAATCGGCTAGATTGTACAGCATTTCAGCGTCGTCCGATATGGGTGAAGCCAAAATGCTGTTCACAAGACCGACTTCACGGGAATTATTATTAAAATATTTGGATCTCACCGGATCGTACCGAATACACTCCATCAATATATGTAGAACATCTTCAACCACTCCACAATCATCGCACAGTGGCGAAGGAACTTTTTTCATCAAAAATGAGAACAATTTAGATGGAATGTGACCAGATCGCAACCTGAGAGCAGTTTTAAGTTTATTTCTACTAAATAAAATATGGTCAATCCAAGGACAATGATTCACTTGAGGCTGGATAGTCCGGAACCAAATGCCTTTTAACTTTTTTTTTGAATCACGGAATTCACGTTACTGTCAATGAAGATAGCGATGAGGATTAGAATAAGTGTACTTTTTTTCATTACGTAACTAAAAAGGTGACATTTTCTAGCAAATGTCACTGTAACTGTAAAATCTTGTTTATTTATAAAGAGGATATTATGTTTTGGTTATTTAGCAGTGTTAGTAGTAGTTTACTAATTAAATAGTTATTAATTCCAGCCCAGTTATTTATTTCATTTTGACACAGTTGCTTTCCGATTTTATCCATCAAATTAATATGTGTTACAGGACGTTAACTAAGGCTTATTTAGAAATGTCATTTAGAGTGGTATCTCTCACAAAAGTAAAAAAATATATATATTAAAATTTTGACTTACCTATTTTTTACATAATCGTTAGATATAGAGATACCATTTTCACTTAAAACATGAACTTGACTAAGCTTTACAGAATGGAAAAATAATAGTACATTAAAGTTAAATAGTTTTGGAGAAAATCCATATTTCATTATTTCCGTTTTTATTTTTTTTCTGCGGAAGCGCGAAGAATTTTTCCAACCAAACTTGACACAGTTACTCTACTAGACGTAACTGACTGTAGAAAAAAAAATCTGTCCATTATCACGAAAGGGCATATTTTCTTCCCTTAATCGGAAACGGCCTTTAAAATAATAAAATCAGACTTTATAACGCTCATTAAATATGGGCATTTCTATACTAACTTAAAAAATTGATCCGGAGGCAAAAGATCGACATCAATTGCAATGCAATTTTGGTATTTAGTTTATATTATTATCAGTTACATTTTTTTTGCAATGCCTAAAGAAATAAAAGTATTAATTTTTTTCCCATACAAAATTGACCCACCCTAGTACTCAAGTCGATATGGCTGAAAATAACGATTCTGTAATCTGCTTATTAAATTAATAAAACGAGCATAATATTTACAAAGAGTTAAATGGAATAAGCATACATTGTACCATGTCCATGTGTACACTCGCCATCAGATATAGCGCAGCATATAAGGCGTTCATAAATATCTGAACACGACTCTTATTGACCGGGTGTTACAGTACATGTTCAGGTTTTTATGAACGCCTTATATGCTGCGATATATCTGATGGCGACTGTACCTACACTTTGGGTAAGTATTTACATACTTACTTAGTACAGTCAACTCGGGCAACTAATTGGCATAATTAAGATCACGAATATTTTTGGAAAGTAAGCTCCGTAGCTTCCATTTTCGTCTCCAGCATCAAAAGTAGCTGACAAAGTTAGTACCTATTCAATTTGACAAAACCCTTTAGTAAACAAAAAAAAGATCGTACAGTCAACATCCGAACTACCAACTATTTATGAATACATTTTTTTATTCTTATTGACCATTTATTTCCCTATAGGCGTAATAAATACTTCATACGAATTATTGTGCTGATTGTGCCCTTTAATAATATCTTTTTCACCTCACTCGCTCGGAAAACCTCCGTTTATAGGGCGAAATCTGCGTGCAAAAGTCTATTTTATCCGCTAGCGTGCAAAAGTCATTTGAATGTCGAACACGACGATTTTGATTCTCTGTGGTGCATGTAACTTTTTTATATTTAAGACTCCTTCAACGCGTGACTGATTTCATCACTCGATAAATCTCCGAATAACCAATCAACGCACGCTAATAAAGAGCGATCTGGTCAGGCCGGCTAATATCATATGTACGTTTGAATACTTCTTTTAAAAAAAATACACCTACAATATCACGTCCAGAAACCTGGTTTGTGGTTACAGATTTTTTAATTTTTATTTTCGCTACACTTTATTATAACAGAAGTTGAATATGTTTATATATATTAATAGTAAGTATTTCAATTTCATTTACATATTTTGACTAGAAAATATATCAAATACAACACAATTTTTTAAATTTATTTGTTATAAAAGTTGGAACAAAAGAGTGTAATTTCTGAACGCACCCGAGAAAAAAATAAATAATTAAAAAGTTCGAAGTTTTCACAATTCCAGCGTTGCCAGATGGTTACATTTGTTACATTTTTCGTAACTTTTGACCCTCTCTCGTAACATGTAAGTAACTTTTGATTTCTGGGCAATTTTCGTAACTTCAATATTTTTTGTTAAAAATTCTGAAGTGGTAAAATTAATTTAGATTCTGAATCCAAATAACATGTACTATCGGGCAAAATTAAAACATATTATGTACCACTGAAAAACTTAATCGTAATTTCGATAATTTGTTTCAGTTTTTTCTCAAATCAGATAGGATCCATAACACAATATGAGAAAATCCTAAACAAAAATGAATGATTTCAACTCGAAGGACAGCACCATAATTTAAGATGGCTATCCTTCTTAAAATATTCTTAGGATTCAGAAGGCTCATCCTGCCGAAGGAGAACTTCCGATCGTCAAATCACTTCGTTGTCCATCTGTCAAGATACGAGCGCTTATGTTCCGTCTATGTCCGAAAACCGTAAATTTATATTTACATAATAAAAAGCAAACACATTTTTGTAGAGGTTGGAAAATAAACAACAGATGGATGTGTAAGTTCGAGGGCCAAGATGAGGCCCTAGATAATACGAGTCCAACTATTGCACTTTCGGCCAAGACATTATAATATATGATGCTTTTAACAACTAATAAAATAAAATAAATATTTACACAATATCGCAAGATTAACATTACTTTTCTTCCGTCAGTTTAAATTTTTTTAATATATTTTTTAATGAGCACTCTTTTAGTGTCAAACGAGTCGTGTCCCTTGAAAGACGCGATAAATTAAAAAAACCTAACAAATATAAATATCAACTGGCAACACAAATGGAATACAATTGACAACATTTCATATTTCTAACAGGTGGAAATTAATATAGCGATCGACAGGGCTATGTGTCGTGTACGCGCAAAAAAAATCTTTGAATTTATTATTCTGTATTTAAAGAAATATAAGAAAATACATAAAATGACTGCAATCGAAGACAATTAGGCCTGAATACGGTTGTTGTCTTAGAACTAACAGCGAGAAATTTTTTTTTTTTTGAGAATGTCGTGAACCTCAACGTCATTGCGTTTTTTTTATTAGAAATCGGACTAAAGTAACCGTTCCATTCAGATATAGTTTTGGTGTTGCCACAATTTAAAATGATTAAGTTTTTATAAATTAATAATAAAATAAATTGCTATTTCAGAAAAAAAAAAAACATTGATTACTTTATCTTTCTTAGTAGAATTCAGAAAAGTAATCGAATTGTAGTCTTGTAAATATAAAAACTTGTCAATTCCTTGAAAAAGTAAAAAAAAAAAATTAAAAAACTTGTATGAGGCATCGGCCCCAGAAGCCAAATCAATTGCCGTTCTGCTAATATATTAGCCCAGATGTAAGATGCTATTTTATAAAAAAAACAACCTGAAATACTGCAGGTTTTTGAGAAAATAAAAAAAAAAACATACAAACAAGGCTATACCCTTTTGTAATTTATCAAACGCAGATATTCGGTGTACAATCAGAGCAGATACCTGTAAGGGCCGCATCTGATCTGACGGAGTCAGCGTATATAAAACCACCGTAAAAATCCACGACGCCGCGCCGTTTCTCAGTGACGGCGCCGTGCCGTGGTGATGTGGCCAGGCCCCAAGAATTTTGAATTGGCTGCTTTTATCAAGGGACACGACACACGACTCACTTAACAAATTAAAACTGAGGCGTTTTTCCTGGATTTTTTAAATACATATGTACCTGTCTGCGGTATTATGCGTTTTGTAAAAAAATATACCTCAAAAATTATACATTCTCATTGGTCAATTTACTTTGAAATTAGTTGTTATTGGTCCAATGGTCGTTTGTAACGCGTCAACATGATCATTGTATATATGGACAGTGTTCAACACTATGCACAGCTTCCCGTCACACCGCGTACCGGAACACGTAGCTTGGAAAGCATCAAACCAGGTGGATCGACCTGGTTAGGTTTGCGGGAAGCAATTGGATGAGGGCGGCGCACGACCGATCGTTGTGGAGAAATTTGGGGATGCTTTTGTACAGCAGTGGACGTATATTGGCGGATATGATGATGATGACACAGTTTCCCATGCTAAATATAGACTGTGTATGGCCACATTTTTGGGTAGTGACGGTTATATTTTTTTGGTATTACACACTTATTTACAGTAAATATTCCATACTTTTATAGTTTGTACCTTTGGAACCCTCGGTACGCGAATCCGATTCGCGCTTGACCGGTTTTTTTATTAATATTAAAATGTAACTTTCGCAGCAAAAATGTAACATTTCGAGGAATGAAACGTAACTTATGACACACTGGCTCTGGCAACACTGCACAATTCATGTAAACAACGTAAATTTGTTCTGTGGAGAATACATACTGTTGTCTTACTTTATATCGAAAACAAGAAAGTTAAGCCCAATTTGGAGTATTTATTCAATGCTAAAAGCCTGTATTAAAACGAAAAAGGATTTGTTTTAAATATTTGGAGACGATAAGTAATTTACCGAAACTATTGGCGTTTTTAAAGAAGATAAAGCCGAAATAATCTTGTTCGTATCCCATCGTCCAAAAACTTCCAAAGCTATGGAAGTTATGGAAAATACTTCCGAGTGGCCAACTAATCCTTCCCAGAATGCCGTTCTCCCACATTCACAACGAATGTGTCAAGTAGTTTCAAAAACAAATAATTATAATATAACAGTGCTTAAGTAAAACTCAACGATAAAATATACACGACAATAATACAAATTACGGCCATATTACTTTTAATTTTTAATATGTGTGCTTCTCTCGTATTTATTTGGTTTGGATTTGAGTGTGTTATGTTTTAAATTGGACGTGTTAAATAGAAGGCAAAATTAAATATGATTATTTTTATGTTTTAATTGTTTTCCTTGAATCTTGCATTTTCCTCGCTGTAGTGAGGTGAAAAATTGTGTGTTCCGCATGGCTGCAAAATTATTTAGCTTCTCGTGTCTTGAAAGCCTCGCTACGCTCAGGAATCTATCTTTGAACCATTCGCTTCGCTCATGGTTCAATCTTAGATTCCTTCGCTCGCTCAGCTTTCAATTTCAACACTCGCGCCAAATAACAACTTTGCAGCCTTGCATAACAAATAACTATTACTTACAATAGACATTTCCTTGTTCCCATAGAAAGGGCACCAGCCTATATTGGCCACCATTTTGTAGATGGGGGAGCAGTCCAACTGCGCCCATCCATAGTAAACGCCCGGCTCTGTTCCCTTGGGCAGGGAATGTACTACTTCCAAGGGATAGTTTGCTGGAAACAAATTAATGGTGCGTTTAATGAATCCGCTACTACATTAAACAAAATGTGACTGTTGCCAAAAAAGTACGTATTTCCTTTATTTTATTAACTGTATTCTTTAGTTTTAACAGTCCTTAGTCCTTAGTTTTTAGGGTTCCGTAGTCAACTAGGAACCCTTATAGTTTCGCCATGTCCGTCCATCTGTCCATCCGCGGCTTACTAAAACTCAAGTTTGTGAATTTAATCAAGTGAATTAGGGCTATAGGGCTGCCATCTCTAAGTTCGCAGACCCCGGCCAATGACTTAAAAATCCCGGACATTTGGCGCAAAACGCATCTTTACCCGGACATGTCCGAAATAATGTAATTAAAAAAACAATCACTTTATTTTTCATTCACGTAAAAAGTGTCCGGGTTTTCCCCGGTGCCCCGGAGGGCACAAGGTAATATAAGAATAAATGAATATTAAGGGACAATCTTACACAAATCAACCTAGTCCCAAACTAAGCAATGCTTATACTATGGGTAGTAGACAACAATAGACAAAATATATAAATAGATTTCATCTTGCCCTTGCTAGGATTCGAACCTTGGACCGCCAGCTCAGTACGCAGCTGCACTACAAGCTGCGCCAACCGCATAGTGAAATAAAAAATAAGGCCTTCTCCAGACAAATTATTTTTCTTCAATTCTTTCCCCTCCCCTGCTTAAATTTGTGAAACATCTAAACTTCTAAAGTTTCATAAATGTCTGTTTTTTCATTGTATCAATGGTTTCATTACATTGTTGCATAAGGAAAAACAGAGCTGAGAGTTGGCAATATGTGAGTAGGTAAGGATATGTAACTATAATATTCTAGATAAACTGACTCACACTTAATATACATATGTAATATTAAAAATCCCATTCAAACTAATTCCAAATTATTTATCAGCTGTAGGTTTGTATGAAAAAGTCTGTATTAAATACTGTTTTTGAAAAAGAAATCAGCTTACAACATAATGAACATACCTGGGCTAACTCGGGGCACGTTCTAGGGATAGGATATTGATGAAAAAGATGTTGATATAATTAAATTAATATATGTGCTCATTGAATATTCTCGATTACTATAAAGAGGTTCGATGTCATATCTGATCTGATATCGAGCCTCTTAAATTAGGATAATAAAAGTATGAGGATGTAATTTCAATCAAAATGACAATTTACATATAAATGAAAATTAGATAAAAATTATTTTAAAATAAACATGTAAATACACGTTTTAATGTTTATTTTTTTATTTGAAAATATGGAGAAATAAGTAATATTTATTTATGTCGATGACAATTAGATGTAGACAGTAACATCGATATATTTTTTGACAATAAAATATTTTACTATGTGACTTTTGTATAGGTGCCCCGAGTTATCCCAGGTATGATAATGAAGATAGAAATATAATTATCGAAATAATTAACCTGATTATTTATATGAATAATTAAAATGTACAACACAAACAACCATTTCTTATGTACATTATATAATAATAGTATTAAAGAACACAGAATAATATTAAATACAACTCTGTATCTTAGTTAATTTAGTAATATATGAAAGTAATTATCACTAACCTGTTGGACATCCTAAGTCTTTTGACCCTCTTCCAAAACCTTTGATAACTTCACCTTCAATGAACAGTGGTAATTGTGACGTCATTCTTTTGCGTGCACAGCTATTAATGATTAAATTTAGAAGTCGAAATAAATACATTAATTGGAAATACCTTCAAAGTGATATTAGATATTACTTACTATACATTACTACCATTATAATCTAACACTAGGCATAAAAATAGAGAAATATTTGTTTAACCAATAAGTATGCTCCTTGAAGTTATATCTACTTGTTAAACGTTATCAATAATTCTTCTTTGAGAAGTTACTTCCTATTTCACATCTAACTCAACTTGGTCTGAGAACTCAACTCTTATATTGAAGTTCACTGAACTGATCAACTGACAACAAAGTTGACTGGTGAGGTGACACTGGCAGCTGATTGAACTAAAGTACTCTGTGGATTGAACTGACTGATGAGTGATTGGTGATGACTGAGACTGACCATGGAGCTAGCATGTACGCCTGGACTGAGTGTTGCTACGATACAACGATCCAACTGAGCTACTCAACAGCCCGTTTGTCCCACTCTGCTGGGGTGACCAAACTGTTTACCAACAATGAGGCTCATCCTTACTCCGTAGCTGGAATTTATTTTATGTACGGTTTTAGTCATAAATACTTAATCAATGTTAGAGTTTATGACGGCAAAAACACACTTTTGGCCCCCTTTATTCTAACAGAACGCAGCAAACTCGTAATTGTTAACTTGATATCATAAGTGTCAAACTTCATTACAGTCTGTATGATATTTAAACAAACATTTGACAGTTCTCTGTTGATGTTTGTACTGATGTAGCAAAAACATATTGTTTGCCAAATCTGACGATTATGAATGGTTGATCAAATCGATTTTATCGACGAACTTTTTTTCAAACCTGAATATATTTTTGTTTATTTTGTGTAAATCAATATTTTTTTGGGCTACGAGCCGTCGGACTCACTGGAGCTTTCTATGTAAAATAATAGTTTGTTTTATTGTTCTTTCTTTAGGTTATATATTTATCAATTTAATCGATTTCTACCAATTTACAGAAATAGCACATGAATCGAAACGCAAGATTTAGTCAACACACAGCTTTAAAAAAAGACGTAGTTCGTAACTGTTTGAGTAATGATTAAGTATCGTTAAAAACTTCAACACCGTGATGAGAAAAAATATAACACGAACTCAATTGTATCAAATAGAAAGTGAAAAACGTTTATAGATACTTGAAAACCACTATGTTATTGCTTGTTTTTTTTATTAAATTCAATATGTCGCGCAGATTTTCGTTATATGGGTCCTGTGATGTGACAAATGTTTGTTTAAAAATCATACAGACTATAATAGTTAAGACATAAACCCGTTCCAGACCTTCCGATCCGATCCGATTTATCGGAAGAAATCGGATAATGTGTAGTGCAATTGTTAAATTTATCGGAAGATATCGGACAATGTGTAGTGCAATTGTTAGGACATTTCTTCCGATAAATCGGATCGGATTGGAAGGTCTGGAGCGGGCTTAAAACCCGCTAATGTGTAGTGTAATTGTTAGGATCTATTAAACCCACTTCAGACCTTCCGATCCGATCCGATCTATCGGAAGCAATCGGATAATGTGTAGTGCAATTGTCCGATTTATCGGAAGAAATCGGATAATCTGTAGTGCAATTGTTAGGAAATTTCTTCCGATAAATCGGATCGGATCGGAGGGTCTGGAGCGGGTTTTACACTACACATTATCCGATTTCATACGATAATTAGGATCGGATGGAAGGTCTGGAACGGGTTTAAGCCATCCTTAGATAGCGAAGGCGCGTTGTAGTAGATTGAAAACGACATTACTGTAACTAATTTTTGCTCAGGTTGTTTTTAATACCAGTAATATATTCCGGAAGTAATATAGATCGGAATTATCCGGTAACTGTTAATTCATTGTCACTCTATTCTATTAGTAATTTATACCTTATGTGTGAAAAAATATATTATATGTTGTAACGATGCATACGTTACTGTTGTTGTAAAAGTAAAAGAAAAATAAATTAAAGTAATAAATAAAATATTAACTTAATAGTAAGGTTAATGTTAGTATTATTATAAATAAAATAATTAGATTTTAATAATTTACTATGCAAGTAACAACATTAAAACGATTATTGCATACACTTTACTGCGCGCAACTGTACTTGCGGCGCAGCAACCGCGTCAGCAGTTTTGCTTCGCTTAGAATATTCATATGCGCGGGCGCGCCCCACCGCGCCTCACTCTCGTTCAGACCGTCTTGTCGGTCGCACGTACTTCACCTGCCGGCTGCGTTCACAGGCCCTGGGCCGTGTCGTCTCACGCGCTGGCGAAATTTAAGTTTTTAAAATAGTAATCATATATTAAATTTGGAAAGATTATGTGGTAAACTAACAAGTGCGCATCGAACGTGCTTACGTACCGTCTTGCTCCCCTAATAAAGGGTAAGTGTCGATCGTTACTTAGTTGTAAGAATTGCTAGTTTTATTTTGACATAATGTTTTTTCTTTTGTTAATTTTGCCTTCCTTCACGCTTAGCATCACGTATTTAAAAGTATTCACCGAGTTATCGCATGAAGAACGCTGCGCCGTATCGGTTAAAGTACCGTTATAAAATGGCTGCCCATACATTTGGCCCAAGCAGATTTGTAACCATATTTTGTTCACTCCCGCATTATAGTGCTTAGCTTGATGCTAATTTGCAAGTAAAATAATGTAATTTTATATCCCATTTAATTTCCTAATGTTGACGCTCTGTCTTTTTGCACTTTCCTATCATCGCACCCACTGTAACTCCGTTCTGATTATGAACACCCACCAGCTACTTTCCGTTGCTCCCTTGTTTATTGCCTAGCGACATAGTTGGGGTTCATAAGGAGCGGTCCTAGATTACGTGGTCCTAAAGAACGGATGATGTGCATTCCAGGGTGCAAGTTTACGGCTTATTCCCGGCGGATGTGGCCCAGCCTGTGATACCGGCCGGCCACAGAGAAACCGCCGCAGCAGAGAGTCCCTCCACTGCAAGCTCAAGCACCAGCTGTCCCCGACGGTCCCCCGGGTCGCTCCCGGCCACTCCACTCAGGACCTGCACCACCACCGCGCACTCGTCAGGGGAGTACCCACCTGCGTCAGCGAACCAGACAGGCCTATTTTTTTTACTTTCGACCACGACCCCTTGCCCGTTTTTTTTTTATAATAAATTTTTGAAGGCATTTGGGTGTTTCTTTTCCACGCCCAACCTTTAAATGCGTCAATGTAATTATTTAAATAACCAGAAAGATCGCGAAAGACACTATTAGTTACTAATATGGTGACAATTAAAATTTGTTTTAAACGATTGTTTTTAAATGTATTGTACATAAAATGTATTATGATAAAAAAAACACATATATATAGAAAAAAATATATTTATATATATATATATATATTTTTTCTTTTTCTTGTTTTTGTAGCTAGTTTGCTAGAAACTACATAAAACTATATAGTTTCAAAGCGGTGTTATTCTTAACGTATCGTTTACATTTTGTTTTGAATAAACTTAATGACTTGATATTCCTTATGTCTAAAGGCAGTTTATTATACAGCTGAACACCCTCTTGTGCGTCGTGTCGTGTGCGTGTTGTCGACGTCCATAATTTGTTCTCGACCGGCCAATTATTATATTTTCGGCATTTCTATTGCGATAATTATGAAGATCTTTCTTTTTAGTAAAAGTAATTTTGGAATGTATATCTTTGTGCAATATTTTTCTTATTAGTATACAAATATTGAGAGTGTATAGCTGCTTAATAGACATCAGTTTGGTCTCATCATAGACTTTAATAGTGGGAGTTAAGGAGTCATAGTGGAACAGTTTTTTGACTAATTTGTTTTGCATGCGTTGTAGCTCTTTAAGATGCGTTTTGGCAGTACTACCCCATATTTCTATAAGGTATTGGAGGTGAGGTCTTGCCAGTGAATTATAAATCATAAAAGCGACTTGACGTAGAAAACAACGGACAACTCCACTCAAGGAACCTATTAGCTTAGATAATTTACTTTTAACTTGTCCTATATGTGCTTTCCAAGTCAAACCGCTATCCATCATCAGACCTAAATATTTCTCCTCGCTGATGTGTTGTTATATTTCGCCATTAATTTTGAGTGGTTCGAAGGTGGGAATGGGTTTATTTTTGGCTTTAAATATTATGAACGAAGTTTTCGATGCATTTATTGTTAAAAGATTATACTGAAACCAGTCAAATAAAATGTTCAGGTCTGCTTGTGCTTTAGTCAATACATCATCAATGGAATTTCCATAGTAGAATAAACAAGTGTCATCTGCGTATAAAGTTAGGTCTCCGTAAAGAGGAACTTCCTGTATGTTGTTAATATAAATTAAAAATAGCAATGGCCCCAAAATGGAGCCTTGAGGCACACCGCAAACGATAGGAAGTGGTTGACTTTGATAATCATCTATTTTCACTATTTGGGATCTACTTGTTAGGTAAGATTCGAATATACCGTAAGCTGTTTCAGTCACACCGATACTTTTGAGTTTTTTCAAAAGTAGGGTGTGGCTAACCGTGTCAAAAGCCTTCTTTAAGTCAATGAAAACTCCTAGGACAATGTTTCGTTTATCAATGTTTGACTTAATAGAAGTAACAAGATCTACTGTTGCAGCGAGAGTATTAGATTTATGTCTGAAACCATATTGGCGCTCAGAAAGGAAGCCGATTGTTGTGAGATGCTTGTTAAGTCGGTCATAGAGAATTTTCTCAAATATTTTGGACAGTACAGGCAACACAGATATAGGGCGATAGTTATTTACATCAGATTTTGTTCCGGATTTAAAGATTGGAGACACTTTTGCAATTTTTAAATTGTTGGGGAATGTGGCGTCATGCAGACATTTATTTATGCATTGAGCTAGTTCAACGGATATAGCTTTCTTAAGGGATTTAATCACCTTAGTGCTAATTTCATCTATACCTGTGCTGCTATTGGAATCAAGATTGTCTATATGTTTTTCGATTTCATCAGAGCAAGTAGGCTTCAGATGGGGTAGTATAAAATTTTGTGCAAACTTAGTTGGTATTGTATTACTTATATTATCATGATATTGAATTTCGTCTGCTAAAACAGTACCGATGGTAGAAAAGAAAACATTAAAATGTTCGCAGATAAGATTTCCGTCAGTTATAAGTCCTTGAGTAGTAGAGATTCTCGGAAGTGTACACTTGTTCTTTAATTTGTTTGAGGCCAGGGTGTTGATGAGGTTCCACGTCTTTTTCGGTTTGTGATGACATTTTTTGAATGCCTCCAGGTAATAATGTCTCTTCGCACTGAGAATATTTTTGGTTACTTTGTTCCTTTCAGATTTGAAGCTTTCTTTAAGTTTTTCGTCGTCAGGATATTTTTTAAGTTTACGCCATAGTTGATTTCTTCTTTTTATCCCTGTAGTAATTGTTTTGTTTATCCAGTCATTCGTTTTTGTTTTTGTATTCATATGTATGTTTTCTTTTATAAAGTTCTCTAGTTCCTGGTAATCGTGGTCTTTGTTTTTCAGTTGTGTTAAGTCAAAATTTTCCCGCAAATTAGCGTAATCTACACACTTATACTCAACTCTCTTTTTTGGTACTGGCGTCTGTTTTGTGAGAGAGGCATAAATTTGTTTATGGTCTGAGAACGATGACTCGACGACTGCGAGATGAAAGTTATTGTTTTTTAGATTAGAGCTTACATGGTCCAAGATTGACCACGTTGTAAATGTTTTTCGGGTACAGTATTGTTTGTTTACTTTGTTGATTATTTTGTAACCGTTTTCGCTCAGCATTCGCTGGTACATTTTGGTAGGTTTATCTTCTTCCAGTAAGTCCAAATTGAAGTCTCCAAAAATAATTACCCGATCTTTGCTCTGTAGTTGCAGTTCGAAATCAGAAAGAAAGTCTTGTATGTTTGTGTGGCCAGGTTTGTATACCACTCCAACGTGTAGCGCATATTGGTCTAGATACGCCCATGTATAGTTGTTTCCTGCAATATATCTATTCTCTGTCATACTGTGTTTTAAGTCGTCATGGACATACAGGGAAACACCTCCTCCGCGGCTGTCGTCTCTATAGCTATAATAATGCGAATAATTTGGCAATTGTAGAGTTAAGGATCTCATCCAAGTTTCAGTCAGGAGGACCACATGTATTTTATTTTTAATGGATTTCAGGATGCATTTTAATTCATCAAATTTTCCCGGTTTAACAATACTGCGTGCATTTGCATAGAAGAAATTCAATGATTTGTTTGTGGTGGTAATATCGGTGTAAGTATCAGTGATTTGGTATGAAATGTTTTCAATAACAGGCTCTAAGAGTTCTCCGTCGGATACTTGCCTGCATTGGCTGGAACGGAGTTTTTTGGCACCGATTCGACTATTCTGGGCTCCCCTTTTACATACTTGATACTCAGGTTCGTCTCTCCATTCACCGTTCGGGTTTCCAAAACTTGTTTCAAATCAATTGTTTCAGGGTCTCCCTTTGATGCGGCGTCTGGTCGGAGAATATTTTAATAATGGTTGTTGCGAGTTTGCTTTTATTTCGCAGAATAAATTTGACCGTTTCATCCAATTTAAAGCATACTTTAATAGGTCGGGTTTTGTCTTCCTGAAATTTACCTAGACGGATGACTTTTTCAGGTTCGGGGCAGTCGGTTTTTATTGTTTTCGTAATTTTCTGTACTTCTTGTTTATCAGAATGTATTCTATCAGCTAAAGTTTCGAATGTTGACTCTTGTATGCCAGTTATAATTATATTTTTTGCACGATTAGTACGTTCTTGACATTCGAGGACCAAAGCATTGTAAGATATAGGCGTTCCAATACATTGTCCATTGGAAGATTTTAGCACATCTACATCTTTTTCTAAAGCTTCAATTTTCATTCCTAGAACGCTGTTTGTCTCTGCTAAATTTGATATTTCATTTTTTAATCTATCCTGTTCAACTGCCATACACTCCATGCTACTGCAAATACTGTTCATTTGAGTTTTAATAGCACCTACATCGTGACACAGTCTGTTTATACTTTCCGTTTGAGCTTCGCTACTCGACATTAGAAGGGACATCATGTCTGCCATTTGTTTCTTGAGATCCGATAATTCATGCATAATATTTTCATTTCCATCGTGAGCCTTACGTTTATTACGAAAAGTTATTTGATGGCTATCAAACTCTGAAGTTGTTGATAAGTTCGGCTGTGATCCACTTAGTAGCGGCATGATGCCTCCTCCATTAGGTGAGCGTAGGTGACTCATTGTAGATCCTTGGCAAGTCACTTGTTTGGTCGCTGCACAATTTAAGCGCACGGTGGTTCGACTTAAATTGATATCACTTCACAATCACTTTAAGTTCAGTTTTAAATGTTAGTGATTTATTTATTTTCTTTAAAGTTATTAGTTTCGATTGCACTAGTAAAAATTTGATAGATGAACAACACGTCCGTACTGCACGCGCTGCGCTCCGGCATCCTTCTAAGTTGATGTGTGATCTAAGACGTTATTCTGTATGGTATCAGAAAATTGCGACAGGAGGTTTATAAGGGTGCTGATGAGCAGCTTAATGAGATTATCATTAGGGGAGTAGTCAGAGTTTGAAGAGAGAGCACAGCCATTAGCTTGTGAACTTTCAGGGGTTCAAGTGATTTCTTCGTGGGCAATTCTGTCATATCCTTTAGAGAGGGTCGGAGTCAGACGCCGGGGGATAAAGACAGTTTTTTTGTATGACACGGACTGGTGATGCGAGTTTTGGGAAGAGACAGGAGAGATAATTTGAGACACTTGGGGCTGGGACGGATAACTAGGGGAGCGGGCAGTATCAGCAAAAGAGCGTCAAATAGCGAGGAATCTTCGTGCAGCTACCGAATACGGAATATTTTCCTGAGACATCACCTTCTTTATCGACTTTTGCCTGGAGTGCTCGGGACATGAGTTTCTAGTGGCAAAGTGAGAGCCAGAACAATTAAGGCAAGTCGCTCTATCCTCTGTTACTGGACACCCTTCTCCCTCATGGGGTTGGGCGCATCTGTAGCAACGCGGACTTGAGCGGCAATTGGCCTTAATATGGCCAAAACGACAGCACCTATTACATTGAATAGAAGGCAAATGGTAGATTTCCATAGGAAGCGACGTGAAAAAGCAGTATACCTTTTCTGGTAACTTTTGCCCAAGGAATGTCAGTGCGACCGTTTGAGTGGGCATCCAGGACGTCACGCCATCGATCGAAGTTTTTCTATTTAAGCGACGAGCCTTAATAACTCGGACAGACTCCGGACACTCAACAGAGTTAACTAGTTCCTCTAAAGTCCAGTCCACAGGAATATTTCGAACTAAGCCTATCCGGGTGACACTGAACATGGGAATCGAGCCCGAATACTGAGCATTCTTCTTAAAGAAGGAACTGTCCAAAAAGGCATTAGCGGCTTCGGCACTGACAAACAAACTCGACTGCGACCATTAGCCTGAATACCTCCCTTAGTTACACCACTAATCGAATACCTGTGCATTAGTTGTGCGAATTTTAAAATCCTAAATGGGGATCCAGGAGAGAGATCATCAACTTTTGTCACAAACACATTAAAGGGGCCTACGTCACCTGATCCGTAAGTTAATTTAGATCCCGGAGCGAAATCTGGAACCGTGTATGTGTGCTGTATAGAGGCCGATGGAGGGATCTTAGAGTCCCTTTTGTGGAGGTTGGTATTAGAATCATCAGGACACTTGCGTTTTTCCCGGCTAGATTCACCTCTAGAAGACTCCCCAAAGTGAAATAAATTACCTCCCCCATCAGGGTGCACGTCTTCATCCATATTAAAAGCCTAAATTCCACTCACTCTTTCCGATTAGTAAGGATAATCACCACCGCAAACAAAAAAAAAGCAACAACTTATAAATCTTACAATAATAACACTAATTGTTTTAATTAATACGGGAAGAAAAATTTGTACGTGTAGCTACCAGGACGCTAGCCTACCCTCTCCCCTAGAATTTAGTTATCAATGTCTCAAATGAACTGTCAAACCATACAAACTGGCTTCTTTGACAGTTCATTTGCTTGGAAGAGTTAGCGTGGTCTGACTATCTCTATCTAAATTCTATTTAATAACATTTGAAAAAAAATACGAAATTAGAAAGATATTTTAGTTTTAATGAATACACCGGTATCGATCCCTGATGTAAACTACTAATAACTACAATTTTATTTGAAAACTACTAATATCTACTATTTTTTGTGATTGGCCATAATAGAAAGGGACAACCTGACCTGGTGCGAGCGGTCTCTGTCAGACTGTGACCCCTTCACTTTTAAAATATATTTTATGCATTTCTATTAAGGTTTAATTTTGAGTGCACACTTATTCTTAGTGCACACTCCGGTCTAAATTAATAGCTCCATGTGACTGACTGACAGTGACACTGACAGTCTAGCAACTCGTCGGCTCTCAAGAATGAATCTCATATAGTGGCCCACACTACTCGCGAAGTTCTTCGGCGAAGTACTTCACAGATGTTTAGGTACTTGTAGAAACCTACGACTGTATTGCTATCTCTGTAAAGTATGTCGAGTTTCCGTATGAAAAAACGAGACGGCTGTACATACATAAGTCATATAAATACGTCGATTTCACCCTTACCCTAGCTCCACACTACTCGCGAAGTTGACCGAAGTTGGGCGAATATGATAGTGTGGACAGGCACTTCGCCGCGGAAAGCCGTACTTCTTCAACTTCGGGCAACTTCGCGAGTAGTGTGGAGCCACAATAAATATCTCAATGCTTAAAAAAAATATAAATAATGGTTATTTATTTATGACTATTTTTCAATGGCAACACAAACATAAATTTTTGTCTGTGTCTGAAATTAGTATCATATTTGATCAGAATAATGAAAATAAATACAGTTTATTTAGGAATGTCATAAGTCTTTAACATACTGTTTATGGATAAAATAACATAAAAAGTGTAAATATACTTTTTCTACAATGTGTGGTGACAATCGTCTACTTTGAAAACTCATCAGTGAGCAACTTAATATGACGATATAATTATCACTGATCAAAAATGACTGAAAAGGGTTACGAAGGTGAGCAGTCAACTCCGGTGTGGGACCTGCCTGGTCCGTCGTCACTGGCCGCAATCCTGGATACTGCGTTTACTTCATCAGCGTCTGACAACCCGTCGAGGCATGGTAAATAAATAGTAAACATGCATAGCATATTGTTATTTATTGCTCGATTTTAGTCACAATTGTTGTATTGTTTTGCAGAAGAGATGGAATGCGATGCGCTTTTCGCCGAGAGCGATGACGACGTAGAGGTGCTGCCGTCGTCATCGGAAACAGTATCGGCCAACAGGAGCGACCCTACTCCGAAACGTGTCATATCTTCTAATTACGTTAATTCTACTTCACCCGCGCACTCCTTCCAAGTGAATGTGACCCCGCTACCACACCCCGCCTCGGCGCGCACGCCCGTCCCTGATGAATACCAGCCCCTCCCTGACAGCTCTAGTTCCTTAGACTATATGCTAGGGGTGACAGGGGCTGATGGGACCAATTCCATGTTGTCTAACGGCCATGGAAGGATGCCTGATCTTAACATGAGGTACCAGCCTAAGCCGCTGGCAATTAATAATCAACATAGAGGATATTATTTCCCAAATTACAGTCACTACGGGCATGGTATTAGGCCCACTCGAGATTTTGCAGTGGGACCTTACAACACCAACAATGTTATAGTGGTCAATGATGACCGGAATTACCCTAATAACCCAATAAATTATGCAGTGCCGGTCACAGAACCTCCCCCTAGAGACCCTATGCCTCCAATGACATATCAGTCTCTGCAACCGGCTGTTGAAAGTGTTTACAACAATCCAATCAATATGCCTGCTGCTTCTTCCAACTCTCTAGATGCTACATCAAGTAGTTTGGAGAGACCAAGTCGCAAGTTAAATATATCTCCCCGGAGGAGACAGTCTAAAGAAAATGAGGTCAGTCCTAACTTGATTGAAGTGAGTTCAGAAGAGGAAGATAATGCATCTGTCCCAAGGAAACGACAGAGTGAGAACACTGTGGAGCAGCAAGAGGCAGCTGACTCTGAATACTCCACCAGTATAGCTGCCAGTAGTGGATCTGGTGCATTAGACCTGGTCTCTCCACAGATCAAGAGGGAACCGGCCGAGGTTGCTACTCATGCAGCCGGGGATGCAGATTCTAACCGCCACAGCCAGCCTGGGCATGTTTGTACAGGAAGATTGAGTAATGGTCAACCGTACACCACACCAACACAACCAACCCACTATGTCCATAACAACCATGTGATGCCAATTAAACAAGAAAATCATACCTGTGTCAATGCACATGGTCGGCGTTGCTCTTGCTCCATGAACCATGTCCATGGGAATTGCATGCACACACACTCGGGGCATCACCGGGACTTCTGTCATAACAACCCATCTCACGTGGAAGCTCAAAATCTACAAGTACACCATCACCACCACCACCACAGAGTGAGACCGTGCGCACATAACAATGCTCCCGTTAACATGAATCCATCCACTTCCCGAGTCAAAGACGAACCCGCTACTCAAACAGCAGTAAAGCAGGAAACAAGCACACCTGCACCTAACTGTGAACACAATCCTGTCCCGGTGACTAAAGTGGAATCTCAACAAACACAAGTCAAAACCGAACCAGGGCAGTCCAGCTCTCAAAGTAGCAGGGTTAGTGAGCCCGTGAGTGTGAAGCCTGAAGTGGACCCCGTGCAGCGGCGGCGCGACATCGACGCCGCCGGCGATCGCCAGCCACCCTCGCCTCAGCCCGGCCCCAGTTCTGGAAGAGCCGCACAGGCTCCTGACATTAAGCCTACGACTAGTGATAATAAGGTAATTAAATATTGTGATATAAAGATAACACTGCCTGTTTTATACATATCCGTGAATTTTATATACAAAATAAAAACGTATGGAGCATTTCTCAAAAAGTTTGTACGAATTTGTTACCAATTTGTGATTTCCCACACATTGATGTCCGATTATATATGTATAATTAAAAAAGTTATTATTTATTTTTTTATTTAATTGGTAACAAAGTAGGAAAATTATATTACTTAAACTTTAATTTTGAGTCTTTATTATGTACAAACTTTATGAGAAATGCTCTATTGGTGTTTATCATTGTCAATTATTTGGATAAAATGGATTTCTTAATCTTGTTTTATTAATTTGAACCTGTAGGAAGAAAGCTCAACGTCAACTGGAAATGAGGCCCTGCTAGCCCCAGACCTACAGCTGGACTGGGTATCTGACTCTGGCTCAGACGATGATGTCCAAGTGTTAGAAGAAGACCCCAGTTTTGTAAGTACAACACCTACATTTAATTAGCAGTTGTATAAATTAAATTACTCTTTAAGTCTGAGAACACAAAGATGTTTTGATGAAAGTTATAGGATCAAGCTTAATTCACACACACAGGTGTCACAACACAAGTATTATCACGATAACATATACTTAAGTTAGCCATTTAAATATGATATATTTTTTTATGATTAGAAACATCCAAATTGTACTGTTTGTCGATGACAACATCTTTGACCTTGTTTTAAATGACTAACTATATGGATAGAAAAATAGACGTTATTTGCTAGTAAGTGAAATGACAAAATACACAGATATAATAGTTTTTTTGCCACTACTGCATTATAGCTTGTTTAATTTTATTGTACATTTCATTTAATAGTTATCTTTAAATTTGCAAACTACATATTGAATGGTTCTTATCGCCGTTCCCGCGCTATTGGCGGCGATCGGCATTAGTCACGGCCGCTGCGATCTCCACGCCTCACGAAATGCGCAGGGCATAAACAACTGATAAGAATCCTTAAATACGTTTCATGTATGTATAATTACATTCCAATACAGAGAATAGTTATTACCTACACAAGCAAATAATTATCTTACTTACAATAACTTCGACCCGGGCCTTATTTAAACAGGTTTTCAAACTTTAGTCGACCAAAGAAATCGGTGTTTTTCTAGTTTAAGTTTAACCAGGTTAAGTTTAAACTGCGCCTCGTCTCATCGGGTCTCGTTAGCGGTCTTCGTAACAACCTGGCACAGCATTGTCCTGGCGCTAAAGCGTAGAAAAATACTAGAGACCGCAGGACATTGCACGTAGACCTTAAGATATCGTTTACACGCAAATTCTGGCATCGGCTCGTCAGTTCATCATCCCGGTCTGAATGCAGAGAGAATGACTTAACTGACAGAATTAGCTTGTAAATGCTCTAACATCAATTTGGTATTTGCAGCGCGAGGTAATCGACCTGACGTCGCCGCGCGCCCCGAGCCCCGCGCCGGCGCCGGCGGCGTGCTTCCCCGAGCCGCCGCTGCGGCCCGACCTGATCGTACAGCAGCCGCCCCACCACTTCATGCGCACCAGGTACTAACTCAAATCAGTCAAGACAAGCTTCTATTATAAAAGATTGAGCAACATTTAACTTATTGCCTTTTGTCGTCAGAGTGCGTGTCGGTGGGTGTGTGATGGCGTGCCGCGGCTGCTGCTGCGCGCCGCACGCGCACGCGCCGCTCGTGCGCGCGCCGCGGGCGCACCACGGACCGCATCTGCACCGTGAGTACGCAATCGACAGGCTGAAGAATGCGTGCGTCGGCCGCGGCTATCAGCCGTAATTTTTGACACAAAATAACTTACATTCCAGCACGCCAGATTTCTGCGGGACGTTCGTACACTCAGCTGGAGGTCATGTTTTCGATCTACGTCTATCAATTAATATCGTTTATTGTATTTGAATTAAATATCCATCTCACACTCGCAATAAGGTTCCGTAATCGGGCGTGTCTTACAACAATGGGGTATCTGTTAGAGACTTAGGCGTCATATTCGACACGCATCTCAACTTCCATGACCACATGAAGATGCTAGCTACCGACTGTTATCGGAGGTTAGGATTTGTCATCCGCAATACCCGTGAATTTGACAATCCTACTGTCATTAAACTCGTTTACACCGCTCTAGTTAGGAGCAAACTCGAGGCAGCGTCTATCGTGTGGAACCCGCACGAGGTCACTTACACCTTGCTAATCGAGAAGGTTCAAAAGGCATTTCTGCGATTTCTTTATAAGAAAACCTACGGATACTATCCTCTTCTTTATCCTACAAAGTTTCTGCTTGGTACGTTAGGTTTTAATTTCTGGAAACGAGGCGAAATTACTTCTTGTTGACTGGGGCGTGTCGAATATTGCGGGGAGAGTCAGACTGTCCCGAGTTGGTATCACAATTAGTACGCCTTCTCGTGCCTTCACAGTCTCAGTCCAAGTTAAATTTTAGGCCACGAACCCGCGATTTACTGGCGGTTCCTAAAGCGCGTACGTTATCGTACAGGAAATCACCCCTTGTTCGCGCTTTACGATACCTGAACGAGCTCCTCGCATCAGCACCTGACTGTGATGTTTTTGCATGTAGCTGGATGATAATATGTGATGAATGTATGAGGTTCTTTAGTTAATTATTTGTAATGTTAATGTTTTATCTGTTGTACTATACTAGTGTCTTGTTTTGTTTGTTATATATTATGAATTTCACAGTGCCTTAGTGTCAAACTGTAATACTGTGTGATTATTTTAATAATAAATAAATCTCTCACACAAGGTACAAATGATTGAAATGAAATTAGGATGTCAAAGTTTGGGACGTTTACCCTATCTCACACACAAATGTAATACTGTATTTATATTGGAAGTGTTTGTTTGGCAGAAGTGAGCGAGCGGCTGCGCGACGTGCCGGCGCCGCCCTACCGCGTGCACGAGCAGCTGTGGCACAGCCAGCGGCACATGCTGGTAACTTACTGCCCAATGTCTACTATACCTACTGGTGGCTGCCAGTGGCGCAGCGTCAATTATACCCTGGGATAGCCGGAGTAGAATTGGATTACTTTTTCTCTAAGAGCAATAGAGAAAAGTCCTTAAACGTGGTAAACAGCTACGCTACTTAGAATAAATGCGCCTAGAACGAGAGTCTTCATACAACAGATTTGCGAAAGATGAAGCCGGTTTTGGTTTTATGTGTGCGTGTCTACGAACCAATCATAGAGGCGCGTTGCTTGTGACAAATGCGTACACGGACGAAACAGAGCCCGTGACGGGCTGTAGCTTATCAAAAGTGGCTTCACTTTCAAACGCTGACTAAGTTTCTAGACGTAGTATTCTAAGCCACGCCATTGGTAGGTACATTTCTAACCTACCTATTGAAGTTCCTAGAGCAGTCCGAACGAAATCTGTCGGCATGGCACTAGCTTTGCCATTTTTAAATTGTATATGGTTTCTTTTTTGAGTATGGCTCAGAATTAGGAGTGCTTCAGTCATTCATTTAATTAAGGGGTTATAATTTAGCTCTGACAAATAAGGTTATATCGGTCAAAGTTCGTGACTTTTGGGTACGGTGGCTTAAATGATTATGATCATGAGACAGCCAGCCATACCCATTTCCTGCAGATGGATCTTGAATCTCCATTATTTTGATAATTTCATTGAAGAAACCGGGTAACTAGTAATCATAACACTAATAATAACCTAGCGAACCTCTCGCACAGCAGCAGGACTTTCCTACACATTAGTAAAAGAAGAATATAAAATCAAAACAATATATATAAATGTATGAAACATGTAATGCACATTTTTTTTAAACAATTGATACAATAAGGTGTAAAGCCTTTCACATAAGGAACAATTCGAAAGCTAATCTGGGCTTTAGGGAGGTGGACAGGTTAACACGCTAGACCGGTAATCCCGAGGTACCGGGTTCGACTCCCGGTCTCTTCTACCAGGTTACGCATTTAAATTTTTGTTTGAGTTGATATTTGTATGGTTTGATATGTATGTGACTCGTGGTCGGTGTGTGCGTGTGCAGGAGATGCAGCGGCGCAGCATGGCGCGCGAGGGCGGGCTGGCGCACGCGCACTTCCCGCCGCCGCCCACCGCCGTGCTCGCGGTACACAGCTTACTGTTGCCGAGAAACTTCTTGAGCCTAACCTTGACTGCGCAGTAGCCGATTTACGTACAAATATGCATGCGCAGATCCGCCATTTTGGGTCAAGAAGTTTCTCGGCAACTTGTACTGTTATTTGTTAATCACACTTTCAGTGCTCAAGTTGTTTTTCTCAAACATGCAATGGAATGTCGTTATAACAGGCTTCGAAGTATCACGTTTCGGGCGGAACAACTCTAGAGAACTGTAAAGGAATTTCATACAAAATTGAAGGCCTACACCGGGAAGTAATTTTGTTTTAAACATGGCGTCTGTGCTCATGAGCAGACTAAACAGCTGAATTAGATATTTTACGAGTGGTGTTTTTTTATTTCATTGCATATAATATGTTTGAGAAAAGCACTATACTTATATTCCTAGCCGTGAAAAGCCGGCAGGCTTCGTATCACTATCCGGCCTCCCTACGGTCGGCATTAGATGTACTCACCCGGCAAGCCCTTCTTTCCAAGCGTATGCAGTAATATACTATGTGACAGTCATCGAGCGTCGGCTACATAGTGAGCCGCATTTTTCTCACGATACGATATATGACTTGTTAAATATCAAAAACAGGGACCACACTTTCAGTTCACAAAGACTCCCTATCTGACGTGAGGGGTGAGACCCTCAACTCGCCAATAGATTTTTAAAAGACTGAATATTTATCTCCATTTTTAGGGTTCCGTACCCAAAGGGTCAAAACGGGACCCTATTACTGAGACTTCGCTGTCCGTCCGTCCGTCTGTCACCAGGCTGTATCTCAAGAACGGTGATAGCTAGACAGTTGAAATTTTCACAGATGATGTATTTCTATTGCCGCTATAACAACAAATACTAAAAATAAAATAAAAAATATTTAAGGGGGGCTCCCATACAACAAACTTACAGATAATGGTACGGAATCCTTCGTGCGCGAGTCCCACTCGCACTTGGCCCGTAATTTTGTATTCCTATTTTTGTCTGTATGTTATCTATATAAATAACAGACAACCTCACACAAATTGACCTAGTCCCAAATTAAGCTCAAAAAGGTTTGTGTTATAGGTACTAGACGATGATATACATACTTATATAGATAAATATATACTTAATGTATCAACTTGGATAAAAAATCTAACCTATGACGAGGCAGAGGCACTTTTATCTTATACGATGTAAAATGTAACCTAAATAGTTTTTTTGCATATTCATTTAATACCAATACTAATAATAAATTCTCTATATCACAAGCATACACATACCTATCTCAAATGCACAAATACACACACAAAGTCACTATGTTTTTGCTACCATTTCTAGTTACGGAAGAGCGGGGTCTCCCAATACAAGCATACCTATTTTGCTTAGTAGCTGGCTCTAACCTTTTACTATGTGTTAACTTCTATGAAACCTGAATAAACATTTTTCATTTCATTTTCTTAGAACATCCATGACCCAGGCACAAATATTTGCCCTTTCCGGGATTCGAACCCGGTATCCCTGGCTCAGTAGGCAGCTGTTCTACTTCTACCACGGCGCCAACCGCGTCGTCATATTTATTGACCCCTAGACGCGTATTGTACGTGTGCCATAAGCGAGGAACAGCACAAAATTCACGATGATTATGGGTAATTCAGTGAAAATAGCGATAAAAATCCATAAATATCAGAAGTTCAAGGCATTTTACAGTTCTAATGAGCTCAGTCGATATTAGCGACTAGCGGCGAATTCAAGCGCGGTAACCCTAATTATTTTAACAACTCCTGATTAAATAATAGACCGTACGAAAGAGACACTCAACGAAACCGGAGCTGGCCGACTGTTTCTCTCTTCAACCATAAATTTACAGTTTACTGCTCTTAAAATTAAAACAAAAATATGTATGTTTCAGTTTCCTGATTATCTCGATGGTCTGGACGCGAACGGGCCCAGTGATTTTGATTCAGGAAGGCCTGTCTTCATGTAAGTACAATGGCAAAATTATTCGCGTATTGTCAAGCGACGATAACATTTTATTTAATTTTTACTTATTTTAACAACAGGTGAAATAAGTAAATCATTAAAAGCCTGTAGAAATTATTTTCGTATAAAAAGTATCCATGGATAAGTCGATAATCTTCCATCCACGTGCCATACAGCGCAAAAAAAACGAACCATACATAGCTTTTGCAGTCGGTTGAAAAATAACGGCTGCTTACCAATGAGCGCATTACTGACACGCATACGATAAACACCTGCGGAATGATCTACGAATTATACTAACTAAATCATATAGATATTTTACTCATAATAAAGTATGTTGTTAACTTGCACTCAACATCGTCGTATTTTCTAGGCACACATACCACCCCGGCTGCGACTAACTGCTCTGGCTAATGTGATTTTTTTTAATTAATTAGCGCGTATTGTCCGGTTCCAGGGCCGGCCCGCACGTGCAGCACCACATGCACCACTACCTGCAGATGTACCCGCCACATCTGCACATCTCCATACACCCCTCGGTAATACCGCTGTATAGTCGGCCAAGCCGCATGATGGCTGGCAACGCGACCCCACAACCGCGGCCTGAAGTCGCAATAACCGCTAGCACCGCATCCGAATTCTCGTAAACCAACACAAGATTGATTTTCATTTTCAATATATTACAGTAATACAGGATGTAAAGTTGTAGGGGTACTCGTTATTGCAAAGGTCAACAAAATGTAGAAAAAAAATGTTCCTTGTGAAATTTGTTGTAGTCGTATATATTACAGAAACACAGCACGTTAAAATTTATGAACGACCCAACACACATTTTTGTTTAACCCTACTTAAATACTGAAACAGATAGATGAAATTGACACATGAATCAGATTATAACTAGGTATTTATCATGATGTAACGTTAAATCTCTTGTTTCTTTCAAAACTCAACTGAAAGAACATTATCTATCCCTTTCATAATTCGTATTTTATTCAAATGGTCCTATTACCTGTTGGCTGAATGTATGTATCTATTTATTGTTTATTATATTTATGTATTTATTTGTTTTTTATGTATATATTATTATTATTTTCCGATGTTTGCACCGCCTAATAACAAAATCTTATTTTTTTCAAGTTCTCCACTAGCAAAGGTTGTCTGGAAGAGATCGCTCTTCAGCGATAAGACCGCCTGTTGTTTACCTCTAATTGTAATTTCTTGCATTGTATTTCTCCTGTATATTTTATGAGGTGTGCAATAACAATAAAGAGTACTTGTATTGTATTGTATTGTATTGTAACGTGCCGTATGTTCCCTGGTTAGGGCTACGGCTCCCTGTCGGAGGCGCTGTCGCGCGAGGCGGCGCTGGCGCGGCGCGCGGCCCGCGGCGCGTCGCCCGCCGTCATCGAGCGCAACACGTACCGGCACGCGTACGCGCGCGTCGCGCCCCCCCTGCAGGACGAGAAGTGCACCATCTGTCTCTCCATCTTCGAGGTCGACTCGCACTGCAGGTACATATTATCAAACGCAATCAGATTGGGATGACACAGCTTATACAAATATAGACGTTTGTGTATGATTCAATTCCATTCTTTGTTCACCATAATAAACATCTGTCAAAAAAATATAAACTTATACACAAAGGTATACGTTCACTATACTAAACATCCATGCACTGAAGGTAAAACTTTGTTTTTAAGTTGGCAGCAATGCCTTAGTACAATAAGTTTTTTTAAATTGCAAATTGTGTGAATGCAGCTGTTTATCTTGTAATCTGTGGTACTAAGTGATGCTTTTTTGGCGACATTATAACATCGTTTAGCAGTGTTTTTTTGGGCCGTAGAGTATAGACTTTTACAGACTTTCATAATTGATGTCTTTATATTAGAGTTAGTAACTATATAAATGACAGAAAAAAGTACTGGAGTAGAAAAACAAGCGTAGTTAATTGCAAAAACAGTAATCACAAATTCAAAAACAGTAATCATAAATAAATAAATTTCCACAAGCAAGTTGGAAACGAGAACAACGAATTAAATATCAAGAGGAAAAAGTTAGTATAACCTATAGAACAACATTTTTAATATTATATCTTGTATGTTGTCGGGAGTAGCATGTTTATGCGTTTATTTTCTTTTACATTTTGGACATGTTGAGCAAAAACGAATTGTTTCCCATTTTATTGTAGTTTGGGATTTGAAAGCGATGTTGTGTTTGATTGAGCAGAATCCAGTTATAATAATTAACCCATTCAGGGCCAGTGACTCAGCGTATGGGTCATGCTCAAACAGTCGCGCAGGGCCAGGGACTCGCATGTGAGTCATGACTAAATCCAAATTTATAAAAAAAGGAAACTTACTATGACTTAATAGTTTTAGTATAATGAAAGCTACTAACCACCTTTACAAGGTATATTAGGAGAAAAAAATATTAAATCGTTTTTATTTATAAATACAGGGCCTAGAATATTCAAGTTTGGTTTACTATAAGTAATTAAGATAGTTCTTTACTGAAATTCGAAATACGTAACAATTACAAACAAACGGATAAATTTACATCCGAAAAATATCAAATATATATATATATATATCAAAAATTATTGGCATGGCTCAGGGTATGGGTCACCGTGGCCTGGCGGCACTTGTAAAAATCATGCTTATTTCCGTAGCAAACTAAAAGAAACTTTATTCGCTGGGCTAAAAGGTTATTTCACTGTAAAGGTAGTTGGATATAGTACCATTTGACAACCGATTCCTATTTGAATGGTGGCAAGCAACATTTTTATGAACCAAGCAGTATTTTATTTGACTTCCAGACTTGAGGTTTCGGGAGTTCCTCCTGTTGTAGTTTTATGCCACGAAATTGTGTAATGACTGTATTGTAGATACAGTATACGTGGTGGCAAAAAACGAGTTCAGTTAGTAGTCTTCAGGTCAGTAGTGTTTAGCGATAAAATGGCTTGAAAAATACATGTATTTTTCAAACGCCTCTGTATTTTTCAATAAAATACATTATTTTTCCTTGCGGATCTTTCGCAAGTTTAAGTTTTTTATGTGTAAATGCAATGTATTTTTCGCATTATTATACTATATTATGAAAAGCGACTCGGAATGTATTGGTTGGCTCTCATACAAACAAGTGACTTTTTATTCCGCTAAGACTGTATCTCGATATCAGTTAGCTAAAGAGGTTGAAATAATAAATTATGACGAAATACTAATTGGAATCGATTAATCGTTACTCTTATGTTATTATTATTAATCCGTTTATGGCGGCTCGAAGCTTGTGCCAGTATCAGTTGTTTTAGTTTATAACCAATGCATGACGTCCGTGCTAAATAAGACTTATCAAAAAAATAAAACATGAGATGAAATGAACATGAACAAAGATGGCCGATGAATCATACTCTGTTGACTGTTCTATGTGACGTAAACGTGAAGTTAATTTTGCGTCAAAGATGACAAGTGCGTTGCGGTGTAATAATTATTAACTAAATATGTAAAATACACAGTATAAAATAGGTATTAAACGTGTAGGATTGTATTTGTCAGACAAACGTCAGTTTTTTTTTAACGTTACATGTAATTTATAGGAATGAAACAAAGTTTCGAAAGAAACAACATGAATCTTTCGCCATTTTCATCGCTAGTATCGTTATGATTTTTTTTATTGGGGATAAGTATCAGTTCAATATAAAGTTTTCATAAAGATAGCATGGCGGTTGAAATACTCAGCAACCTTAACATCTCAGGTTTTAGAATTAGTTTGAAATTATCACTTTAATACCGTGCAGGCAGGTAGCGCAGGAATGTTTTATTATTACTAATGATGTTTATATGAATAAAGATCCTCAACCGATCGAGTGCAGGCTAATCAGGCCCCCAATGTCCCATGCAGGCTCACAATAAACAAAGAAAGCATCCGAGCGGCGGTACGTGGTATTTTCTGGTATTACCTTGCATCTGGTATTTACTAAATAATGATATTTATTCGAACAAAGATAACGACCGACCGAGTGCAGCCTAATCGGGCCCTCATGGACAATAAACAATAAAAGCATCCGAGCGGCGGTAGATGGTATTTTGTGGCTATAAGTTGCATCTTCTCGGTTCGGACGGAAGCGCAGCTATTAATAGAATAGATTTGGCGAGAAACCAATGTCTTGTCTCCTTATACGAATTCAGACAGACTGTAATCAGGGCATCGGTTTAAAGCGGCACAGCCAACAGGCTGACATCCAGGCCTCTGGCATCTTCCAGCCGTCACGCCTACTTCAAATTACCGCGCCATGGTAAAAATTGAGTGAAAAGAAAAAGATGCGTGATGAGCTACATGAAAAATAAAAAGAGTGAACACTACCCAGCATTGTCCTAAATTCCCGAACCAACCAGGTCTATTTCCAGTTAAATGTTTTGTAGATTATCACGAGAAGCTCGATAGGAAGGTAATTATGATTAGGAAAAACATTTTTCAGTGAATTGGGACTTTTCAACCTATAAAGGCCGTAGCAGGATAAAGGGAGAGAAAACTATTTTTGTTTTATAGTTACATACTTACATTTAGTACTACTGCTATATATTTACTTCCCTTGTCCTTCTACGGCTCAATTAACATGTGCAGTAAGTAAATATTATTAATATAAAGTCATGACGATATGAATGTAAAGACTATTGCACATAAAACAGTTATAATTTCAAGCACTTTGTTTCATTTCATGTTTTAACACTACTGACTGATATCACAGTAAATTTATACGGCCTAATTTGTTCTGTGTATAAAAAAATCCAAAGAGATGTTTTGTTTTCAATTAAAAATATTAACTTTATTTTTTTAACTATACTCAAAATCTAGTTTATTAATTTTATGTTTAAAGGTTTACAAAAAAATATTGAGGTAATACATAATATTTATAAGGCTAGAATAAAGATGGTTACTAAAAATGTTGCATAAAACTGTCCAGCTACCTGGCTTCAGAAGCGGCGGTCTATTTACCGTTCGCGCCGGGCTCATGACCCATACGTTGAGTCACTTGTTTTAGCAAAAAAATGGTTGTATGGTGGCCTGGCGTATAGTGTACGGTCGACGGCGCTTGGCCGTGAATGGGTTAATTTGGCCATGTTTAACTGAAAAAACAAAATAATCTGTATTATTACGAAAATACAGTCATAAATGATCGGTTGCATTATGCATGAAATGCGTTTTTCCGTTAAATTTGTTCATTTTGTAACTTACTTCTCGTGAAGACAGCCATGAAAAGGTCCGTGTGAATTACATCTGAAAGTTATTGATTTTGCCATTTTAGACGGGAAATAAAGAAGGTCAACGTTTTATCGACACTATAGATTAACATAATCGAATAAAATGAAATAAAATTACGATATTTCATTGAAATTATTTGTTTGTTTACTTACTCTTCGTAAAGACAGTCAGCCATTTGACATTAAAAAGTCCGCCGTAATTGTAACCGCTAGTTGACGCTGTCACCGCGCACCCAGCGAATATAGTTTGTTAATCTTTTCAACAGTAAGCGCAACAAAAACTTGTTACTCAGACGCAACGCGTAATATGTTCAAGCAAAATCCGAGTCAAGCTGTCGGACATTATGTTTCGTTGACTATTGACTTTATTTGTATGTATGGAGATTTTTTTCGCTCCACGCTCAGCGACATAATAATTTTTCAATGGGTCTGAATCTGTATTCTTCAGATCTTTCCATTTTTTGTTTTGCTATGAAATAAATAGTATACTCATTCTCGGCTCATCCTGTAAAGATTAACTTTTTTTAATGGAATCCATATTATCTCTGTGTCCAGGCGTTTGCCGTGCATGCACCTGTTCCACATGGAGTGTGTGGACCAGTGGCTCAGCACCAACAAGCACTGCCCTATATGCCGGGTCGACATCGAGACGCACCTCAACAAAGACGCCGCCTTCTAACTTTCCCAGACAGGTAAAGTACATAAAAGTAGATAAAAGTCGACCATCTAGTTAGTACATAAGTTAGAAAAAAAAAACTATTAATACTATGTACTATTCCGTTTTGTATTTACAGAATGACAATTTGTCTGAGCATATTTTTGCATCGAAGATAATTTTACAGTCTCGTCAATTATATTATAAATCTAGTAACAACTTTGGTAAAACTTAGGAAAAATAATTCAACAAATTGACTATTTGTACCAAGAGGCTTCAAAAGTATTGAAACTGACATTGATGATGATTGCTCTCTTAATTTAGCAAGAAGGTAAATTTTTAACTTTCTGACAGCTTGAAAAAAGAGGCAAATTATCATTGGCGTTTACAATAACTGTTCACTGTGGCAATTTCTATTGCTGGGCTAGGCTCCATTATATGTACAGTCAGTTGAGTCAATTGAACCACATGTTACCCTTTTTGCTCTTGTCACAATGACAATAAATCTTAAAAAAGGTATGCATGTCAGTTTTACTATACTACAGTATTAACTTGACTATGTTTGCTATGGTATCTCAGCCAGCTTCTCATGCAGCTGTGGTGCGATGGCGATGGCCTGCTGCTGCAGCTCCAGCGACTCCTGCTGCAACTCGTGCGTCTGCTGCTTCTGGGCATTGCAGGTCCTGGGCACACAATTAATTACTGCCGACATGTACATACACATATGCACATTTTATTCAGTAACTTTTAAGTTTATAATTGTTATATTATTAAATCCTATTACAATGTTGAAAGCCAGAGAAGTGGCTCATGTTGTTTTCTCTAAGATATAATGGCAATTTCACTTAGTTTTGTAAAAATGATTTGTTACTTTGATCAACTTGAAATTAACTAAGAAAAAATAGTTGGAACTTTATTGATAATGTTAGAATAAAAAATATATTATGCTTTATTAAAGGTTTTTATACAATTATTTAGTTTCATTGATCACTATCACTTTACCTGCATGCATGGTCTATCCTCTCACAGATGGCATCTGATGCAACTATGTTTCCTGACAAGTAGGATATCTCAGCAGCAACAGTTGCTAGTTTTTCTGCATATTCCATATAACCTACAAAGCAACATTGTCTTGTTTTTAAAAATGTTGTATGGAATGGTCAAAATACGAAAACTTACTGAGGGTACTTACTGAGTAGAGCCCTAAGATTGTGCTTCAGATCATTGAGAGTCCCCCGCACTGCAACCAGTTGATCCCAGTGGTCAGGAGGCGTACCATTTTCACCCCATTCAATTGCTTGCTTTACTAAGCAGATTTCTTTAGAAAGTGCTTCTCTCAATCTAAAATATCAAATTGTATGAAATAGGGTGTAATATTCTGTATGAAATAAAACTTTAATTAATTAGTTGGGAGTTTGGAGTAACTACGTAGTTTTAACGTAGTTACTCCAAACTCCCAACTAATTAACACTTTCGCAACCAGACAAAAAAGTAAGACATATCCCAGAAACCCGTAGCCGACTTTTATAGCATCAACCCCAGCTACCGGGTTGGCCGGCATCTGAACAAAGTTTACGAGCGCCCGGCCTCCGGGTTGTTGGTGTCGAAAGTGTTAAAGAAAACAGAGAAGTTTTACATAACTTTTAGCTTACAAACAGCAGCAGTCTAAATTACTAAAGAGCATTATCCCAAGATATGGCACTAACCTCTCACTCGTGTCCTGTATAGCGACTAAAGTTACAGTAAGCAGTTGGGTGGCGGCATTCACATTGACGGTAGTCGCCTGTCGGATGAGAAATTCATGTCCTAACCTCTCATCATCCTCTTCATATGTTTCACAGGAGACTTTCGCGATTAAAGGAAACGTAACTGTAGGAATTAGTCTAACCTTGTGACAAATCGCCCTCCCGTGTACACCACAAATTGTTTTCAGTGTGTTTAGTAACCTACGAGTAAACATTTTTTATGATTTGCGATTGTTCGGCTAGTTTTGATCAATAAACTATATGAACACAAAATATGACTTAAAAGTTTAAAGTCATATTTTGTGTTTATTAAGATCTGATCTGAAGAGAATTAATCTGCACACAGAAGTTTTGTTTTGATTGGATTGGAATGGAATTTATTTGACATTGACAATGCATGCAGAAAGTTAAGATGTCAAACGGAGTGAGTCTCAGCTATGGTTACAAACGCTCATACATCAGTTAGTCAACTTTACGGGCGCTGGCTCCTAAAGGGCGTTTATTCCATCCGTCCGGGTTTATTCTAGTTTGGAGGCCTTCCGGGGGGTTTTCAGAAAGTGTCCGGAGATTATCCGGTCACTTTTTATATGAATGAATAAAAAAAACTACTTATCACCTGGGTTAGGTTGCCGTTGCGATGCCCGTACAAGGTGAAGAGATTATTTTAAATAAAAACCGGACAAGAGCATGTCGGGCCACGCTTAGTGTCGGGTTCCGTAGTTGCTTATCCTTCACAAGAGACGGGCTTAAAACAGCGGTTTTAAGCCCGAGGTTTAAGTTACGAGAAAAATATCAAGTTCTATAAAAAGGTCGTAAACGCCAAAGTAATTACTTATTACCTACTGGAAGTCAACTTACGTCCTTTTAAAAAAAAAAATGAAATTTTGCGATAACTCAAAAACGGATGGACCGATTTTGATCAATATAGTTTTCACTGAAAGAACTTATAAGGCCTCATTTTCATGAATTTTTTCATATTTTTTTGACCCGTGGTTGAAAAGTTAGAGGGGGGGACACATTTTTTTTTATTTTCGGAATGAATATTTACAAAACTACTGACTTTATCAAAAAGTAATGTTTAGAGACCCCTATTATTTTTAACAAACCTATTCAACGACACCCCACACACTAATGTTAAAACCAAAAAAAAAACACCCCCACCACCCCCACTTTAGGTGTTCGAGAGGTATCCGAAAAAAAATTGTTTTTAGTTTTTATTTTACCGTTTTGTCGACGTGATACATACACATACTCATACCAAATTTCAGCTTTCTAGTACTAATGATCACGGAGCTAAGCCGCGGACGGACGAACAGACGGACATGGCGAAACTATAAGGCTTCCTAGTTGACTACGGAACCCTAAAAAATCATAAGATTCGTAAGCCTTGTCTATCGAGACGGTTCTTTTCTTAGCTATGTTTGGTTGGGTCGGGGATTTTTAACTTTAGGTTTTTTCTTTACTCGAACATTAGTTCTCCAGGTTTTGAAATATATTATAAGCACTCGAAGAATTAGGTACCTTTTTCACAGCCAAACCGCCAAACGCCAGGAACGAAACTATTAAATCATGCCACTTCTTTGCTTTTCTTACTCATATTATAAGGCTAAGAACTTAAAACAATAACAACTAAAAAGATATTTAATTTGGTTAGTTTTCCTTCAAGCAGAATGTATATAAGTAATAAGTACCTACTTACATTTCTGAAGGAGAATCTTTCAGGCAAAATCGAGCGTGTATGATATTAAAAAAAAAACGCAGAATTCGTTTTAATTTGTAGGTCATATTTTCTCTATCATTTTATTGATTCACAACTAAGCAATCTTAAAATCAAATGAGGAGTAATCCCGCTGTCTTCTCTTGTCGGCCCGCGTATTGAAGTTCAAACTGACCAGGTTGTTATCAGCTGCAGCTATTAGTCTAGTGGAGTCAAAGTCTAGGCTGTATACAGGAGAAGACTTCTTTGATGTGAAGTACATCTGCGAAAATACATAGTCACACTAATATTGTAAATTATATAAGTACTTTCAATGAAAACTATATTAAATAAAATCGGTCGAGCCGTTTTTTAAGTTATCGCAAAATTTCATAATTTTCTTTAAAATGACGTAAGTGCCGCACTGTGTCCTTATACTTCGAACGTTACACATATTAATGAAGAGCCATACTGCATTACAACATTCCGCTCAATCTAGCGGGTATAATCGATAAATTTCAGAAGGTAATAAGTAGTTATAGCTACTTCGGCGTTTACGAGCTTGAAATCTCTCTCATCATTTTTCCGTGGGATGAGCGGGTAACACCGCAGGGTGCAGCGAGTATTTACTATAAAATATAATGTGACAAGGTACTAAAACAACTTATACAATTCTGATACTAGTTCTTACTACCTTATTCGAATCGTACCGTGCCGAAGACAGCGAGAGGCGTTTCGAACTTAAAAGTGGACTCCCAGTATAAGAGCAGCGATGGCGGGTGTTCTACCCACGAGTTATGACCATTTGATAGTTCGATTAAACGACCGTCACTCCTGAGCCCCTGTGAGCTTGCAGCTAGTTTCTGAGGATAGGAGCTTCGAACCAGTTTCCCAGTTGATACAACAACTTCCGCGAACTAGTTTGTTCTGACCTTAGTCCCTGTGACTGACATAGTATGTACATACTGATTACCTGAACATGGCAACTAGGGTTTCTACGATCGTATAGAACGCATCGTGAGTGCGCCGCGGATCCCGCTAGGATGGCGCGGTCGCCGTCCGTTTTCACGCAGTATAGAGTCACTAGGAAGGGATCTTTTGCGTCATAAACCTAAAAACAATATGTGGCAAATAAAATAATTTACAATGAATGTATATGAATGTATGTGTATGTCACACATAGAGCAAAAGAAATCAGTTGAAAATTATTGTATAAAATTGGATAGGTACCTTAAAGATCCTATTCTTAGTATTTTTGTATAAATTCAAGGCCATCAATTACAAATTAAATACACGACACATGTGATTGACCCTAGTGTAAATTGAACCTTGTATAGATGCCGTTAATAATTACCACTTGAAAAGTTCTCGTGTCAATGAACTGCAGCTTCCCTGCGTGTGTGACGTAGGCAATCGTATTCTCGTCGTGCCACTGCACGTCCCTCACCGCCTGTCGCGCGTCCGGGATCACATCTTTATATGACACAAATTTAGAGCTAAAAAAGAAGAAATATAAAGTAAAGTGTAATATGAAGGGATTGACTGGCTACTCTACACAAAAACACGCATACACAGCTGGGAAAAATACATATACATACAGGATAGCCAAAGATAAATGCAGAGTTACTTGGAGTAGGTAGTTATTTATTTAATATTGCCACATAATGTTGAGTACACAGCTGAACCCCATTTTTTTTATCACAGTCGAAAATATAGAGGTATTCAAACTCTACTTAAATAACTACCCTAAGACGCCCCGATTTTTGGCCCGATTTTAAGACTGATACTTAGGTCTGACTTTAAGACTGATATTTACTTAGGACTGATTTTAAGTATTGTGTATGCATATTGCATACAAAAATCTGTTACTTCAGACTATACATGTAGTGTGCCAAACACAATATTTTGTACACTGGCACACTAGTGTTTAGTTCAGTTTGAGAAAATCACAAAGAATTAATGATGAAAAATTTTGAGTACCTATTAACCTAATTAAAAATCTATTTTAATAAAAGATTGTCTTTTTATCATCTTTATAATATTCCTTGATGTTTGAAGTGTGCAATAAAATAAAGAGTATTTGTATAGTTATTGTTCTTGTAAAGCCAGTTATCAAAGCATTCTGAAATTATCCAGGGAAATGTGCAAGACATCTTTTCAGTTACATGTAAAATGTATGAAGCATTAAAATACAGAAATCACCTACGTTGTGACATCAACTAAAAGAGGCTTACTGTTTCCATTGGGCCCAATGGTCAGTTTTGTTTGAGACTTATTTAGAGCTAAGCATCTCAGACCTGCAATATCAATGTGAGGTGCACTGATAACTTCTAATGCTGAAAAGAAAAAAGTGCATATAATAACAATGTGAAGAATCACATTAACACTTGAAAGTGGCTAGGTTCCCAATTTCAAAGAAGAATAAAAATAATCTTACTGTCATGGTGTCTTTGACTTGCACGTAGATCAGTATCACTCTCTTTGCCTTTAATATACCAGTAGCACAGGTCAGGACTAGTTCCTGAGGCTGACACAACAATGGAAGCACTTTCTGTATGGATTAATTCAACTGCCGATACCTCTGAGTGGCCCTCATCATGACAATCCCTGATATGATGAAGCAGATGAGGCCTTTGCTTTGTGCTCTTAAATTCATAGACAATGGCACAGCCATCTCTGTAACAATATTAGTAATGTTCACGGAGACTAATAAGAATGGAAATTGACTATTAGAAAAAAAGAACTTAGTGGAAGTTTTAGTTTGTACCTGTTCCCACAAACAATAAGATCGTTTTTGATTACGAAACGTGAAACATCATTTGTTCTTATATCATTTCGTTTTACTTTTGGTACTTCCACCCTCCATACATATCCTCCATCCTTTAGACCCTGTTTATTGGTGGGATAGCTGCATATAGTTGATCCAAGTGATATGACCACAGCTTCAGAGTTGTGGAATGTCAGCCAGGGCATATACTTTGTATTGTAATTGATGATTTTCTGCAAGCATATTTTATGAATAAATAAAAAGATTACAAATAAACATGCAGATAAAAGGTGTTGCAAAATATTTTTTTTTAAAAAGTCACCGGTTTGTAAATTCCATTACACCAATTACGGGAAACTCGACACAACGTGTAAGGTGTTACCGTTGGTTGCCTGAAAATAGAACGAACAGTATGCATTGAGGTATTATGTTACGACAGTATGTAGTAAGAAAGTGTAGGTATTATATCCATTTAATACTTCTGTCAATTTGTATTATCATACCTGTTACCTAAACTGTTGCGAACGAAGAACTTTGTAAAATGCCTCCAAATGGTATTGTCTTCTGAAATAAAAGTCCGTAAAGTTTTACATGTGAGCATTACATTGCCTAGGTCTGATAATGTTAATTTTTTGAAAATTTTCGACAGGATATCAAAAGGAAGATCAAGAAAGGTCAGGTTTGACATTTTGTCTCTGTTATTAGTATTTCCATATCAGTGTTCCATATATTACTTTATTTATTAAAATAAGTAATTTACGACATCGTTCGCTAGCAGGTTAAGCAACAAACCATCAACAAACAAAAATACGGATGACATTGACATCTGTCATCTGCTGTAAAATCAGTTTGATTCGAGCTACTGTAAAAAAAGACGTGTAAGAAGATGAGTATTTCAGGAAAATCCCTATTTTCCGACCCTAAAGAACACGCAATGATGAAGCTGCCTACAAAGACTAGTTTGAACAGACGCAGAAAATAAAAAGGAGTGAAAAAACCTCAGTCAACTTCGGGAGTAGTGTGGAGCCGGGATAACGACAAAGTGACAGCCAGCCAGCAGAGCGGATCAACGGAGGGAGATAGGATGGAGCAGAGCAGGACAGATGACATACAATACAATACAACGGTATCATTTACTTTACCTTCCCAAACGGTTTTCTTTTTCTCCTAGAAATAATATCATTTCGTTCAAAAAATATGAAAAGGAGGACGTAGATCCAAGTCTTTTAGTGTTAAATAGTTAATACCAAGAATAGTGAATGCGACTGAAAATATTTTATAGTGGTTTACTGCTATTGTTCCTAGTTAATTATTGTCTTGAGATGAAAATAGTACTGTGTCATTCGAATAATGGATTTATTTAAACAGGGTACGTAAATCATATTCCTTCATTTTACCATTTGTTTAAGCCTCTCGTTCGTTAGTCGTTAATTTCTAAAGCGTCTGAAATGATTCGTGTTAACCCTGTTTGTGTGACGCATTAGTTGTGCGAACTTTATCAAGGCCGTACGATCCAGTAACTGGTACGCGCGCGTATGGCGATAGGTGGTCGAGTCGAGCTGGGCAGCGCCCGTCTCGCCATCAGTGGGTGGATCTGGATAATTTTATCGGGAGTGTTATCGCGTGTTTGGGTGGCCATAACACTCTTATTTGCGTGTCGCTCGACTGCGCAGCGCTGCCTCGCTTCATGCCGTAGTCAGTTGAACTAATTGGATACGCAATCATTGTCTTCGCTTCGTCGAAGCTGTGTAACATAGGAAACGGCTGCACTTGATTGCCAATATTGTTAGACCAATGTGTGATTTGTTATTGTGTAGCTAACATATAAGTGAACTTTTGTAGTTAGATGAAAATATAAAAGTTTCCTCTAAAAGTGATTATCAGGTAGGTTTAGTACAGTAAAATTCTACTTTCTGAATAAATTGTCTAACAGACTATAGTCTCAACATACAACAAAAATATAATAGGAGTGTCATTAAAATCAACAAGTTCCTTATTCTTGTCCTAGGAATGAAGGGTCCAACAAGACAGGCTCCACCTGTGCCAGGTTGTGGTGTCAACCGTTACTCACCAGTTACCAATTGGAATGATGATCCTTTTGGTTCAGATTTGTTTGAACCAACACCACAATTTGGACAGAAAAAGAAGCCACCTCCGCGACCTCCACCACCTAAGGTGAACAGCAAGCAGCCGGATGTTCCTGTAAAACCTTCCCATTTCATGAGGAAACCTACTGTCCTCACATCTCTACTGTCCAGAAAAAGCAAAACCACAGTCACCAACCAAAGTAGCCACTATAATATTACCAACCACAATAATTCACTAATGGAAGGTAATACTGAAATAGATACAGGTAAAATGTTTCCAAGATGTGAGCCAAAGAATGTTCAAACTGGAGCACTGATAGACCTGTCATCCCCACCTAGCTCTCCAACCTTTACAACCAGATCTAGCAGCGATGGGCTCAGTGTGGACAGCTTTAGTTCAGATGCTACGACTTCCACTAATCACCCGAATGCATTTAATAATGGGAACGCCTCGCAGGCTGAAAGTGGTTTTGAAGATGATTTTGATCTCTTTCTACATTCTCGAAAAAAGATGAATAAAGAGGACACTCTGGATGATTTAACTGCAGGGGATCCATTCTCACCACCACCAGCTTCCAATAAGCCACCATTGTTGAAGAAGCCTACATTAAGTAAAGACCTGTTTGAGGTGTCTAGTAATACTAGTGTGATGGCGGCACCTTTTCCTCGGGGTCCTACTATAATCCGAGCAAAGCCGGCCAGGCCCAAGCCCCCTGACAACTCCGCCTTGTTGAAGAGTACTTTTGGAAACTTGCCGATCACCAACATGAATGTTAACACCACCACCCCCATACAGAAGATAAGCAACGGATTTGGCGACAGCTTTGTGAGTATTATAATTTCTGATGTCATGTCATGGCTGAAATGATATTAATTAATTCCAACCATCTAACTAATTATGTCGTAATTGTGCTATTCAGAACAACCCTGAGCTCTCTTTGTTTACTTAATTGCATGTTATTATTATTAATGGTTTTCACCAAAGCACATGATGAGACTTGGCTAGTTTTTAGGAAATTTCCTTTACTGAGGATACATTGCAGAGCAAAACTACATAATTAGTCAGCTGTTAATGTACGAAACGCGCGTCATATTTTATTGTAAATTTGTGTAGGAAATTGTAAAATTTAGTAATTATGATTTATTATATACAAGCAAATATCCTAGTGGCAAATTTTGGACATGAGGATAACGGAGTCGTTATTCTTTACTAACTTTTTACAATTGAATTTTACCTACTCATATGACAATAACTCATAAACATGCGAATACCTGCCTACCCATATTTTCAGAGATTGCAGAAACACGTAAAATGTTATAGGTTTTGTTACCCAAATTATATTAACTATTTTCACAAATTAATAGCAATCAAGATGCTGCATATTTTTAAATATTTGTAATTTTAGCAATTTTCATTATTTGCATTCAACAGTATTTTAAATAATATCGGATTTTCTGAAGTTGATATAAGAATATAATAATTATATGAAGATGATGATTGATTTAACCATTATTCGTATTCATAAAAATACCTGGACCACCCGAACACCCTCTGTGACATTTTGCCACTGCTTGTCTAAACGCCAATTATGACAGTCAGTGGCAGTCAATTTTAATTATATTCAGAGATTAACCTACTTATGTTTTACAAAATATAAGTATGCATTATTGCCAAACTTTAGTCATTCTTTATCAGTCACACAAAAAGAACTATGATTTCTAATATAAAGAAATCATAGTTCTCTCAAGCTTAGGCATGAATTATTAATAATTCTAGTTTCATGATAGTGGTCATGGTCAGAATCGCCATTAAGAATCATACTATAACTTAATACACTTTTAGCTATAGATAAAAAGGTAGTTTGTGTTGAAGATTTTGAAGGATTTTTTGCATCGTCGCTTAATAGGAACGGACTTTGCATTTTGATATGACTGCAGGAAGCTAATTTTATCCCCACTATAAAAAACCTGTACAAAATAAGTTTGTTTAAATAAAATATACGCGACGGGAGGCGGTTCACACAATTTTGTTTAGCAATTAAATTAAATGATTTATTATTATTATTATTATTATTATTATAGCCTTTTCTCAGATACATATTATTAGGTATAGTTCATTTATACAAATATTTTAAATTATTGTGTATCTGTGTGCCCTTTGGCAAAGGCCTCCTCCAACACTTTCCAATCTTCTCTTTTCCTTGCCAGTCTAGTCCAGGTTTTGCCAGCTGTCTTAGTCAAATCATCTTGCCATCTCCTGAAAGGTTTTCCTTTCTTTCTCTTGCCTTCTCTTGGATACCATAGTGTTACTACTTTGTTCCACTTATCCCCTCCTCTAATTACATGGCCAGCCCATTTCCACTTCAGTGCTCTTAGCTTTAACACCACATCTTGGGTCTTTGTAGATTTTCTAATTATGTTATGATTGATTTTGTCTATTTTCCTTGTTCCCATCATACTTCGTTCCATGCTTCGCTGACAGGTACGAAGCTTGGTTTGTTGTGACTTTGTGAGCGCCCATGTCTGGCATCCATATGTTAGGATGGGAAATTAAATGATTACTCAAGGTAAAATAATTCGATTTAGAAATCGACTTACAACATCTTTGAGAAATAGGTACTAGTAGTAGTATTGCATACACCCATTTCCTGAAAGGCGGTGGAAAATTGCGACTTAAGTTGACACCGATTAGTTTCAAGCCGCGTGCAAGTTTTACTGCTTACGAATGCTTACTTACTTAATACAGCATTTTGCCGTTTTGCATATATTCACGCAGCATATATCTATTGTCTTTAGTCACGAAACAATGTTAATGAATGATACATAGTATTGTAGAATACGCAGCCAAAAAAGTGATTCAATGTCAAGAAGATAGGTAGTTGCATCGTTATGTTACACGCGCACTGTTTCGTACCAGAAGAGTTACTGTTTGTTTGCACGTTGTATTATGGTCAATTTACGGCTTATTCAGTAGGGAAAATCGTGATTATGTTTTTATGATTTATGAAGATTCCAAATTATTATGTTTGAATCGACATGTTTTCTTGTGAGACGTCTGCCCATCACTATTTTTAAAACTTGACATGTTCTTTTGTCAGTGTGTTTAGGAAAAGTCGGCATTCCATCCATATGACGACGTGTTAGGCTCGGTTTGTAGACACCTGCCTACCGAGCCGGCGTCCCGGGTTCGAATCCCGGCCGGGGCAAATATTTGTGTGATGAACTCGAATATTTGTGCTTGGGTCATCAGGGTCATGGTTGTTCTATGTATTTAAGTATATATTTATCTATATAAGTACGTATATCGTCGTCTAGTACCCATAACACAAGCCTTCTTGACTTTAAATTGGGACTAGATCGATTTGTGTGAGGTTGTCCGATATTTATTACTTATTTATTTATATACTTGCAGCGCAATTGAGTGCGGATTATGCATGTAATCGTCGATCCGATGATAAAGCAATAATAAAGTGCAGTGACCTGCTATGATACCTATTTGGCATTGACGGTATAAGTCACTGAATGCTGTTAGACGTTATTGTAAAAAAAAAATATTTTAACCTGGGTCGACTGCCGTGGCTGCGCGGCGGTTGACGGATTTTTGGAGGTTTACTCAGTGTACTTACCTCCACGGCATCCGCAATGCGTGGAATATTATATAAATAACACCCACTGCAGCATATTATTGGGTCCATTCCATTTATATTTTTTTACAATATACGCATCGCTGACGTTGTTAAGCGAGTGACCCGATCTTTGCAGGAACATTACCTATTTGTATTTATACCTATTGCACATAATAATTATATGTGTTAAAACTACCAACACCATGCCACGGACCGGTATAAGAGTTTTCGAGAGTACAGACGCGGCTTGGACACCTAATTATTATTTAGAGGCAAAGGAATCCTTATCGAAATCGTTAATATTATTATGAAAAAGGCCAACACCGCGAACCCAAAAGGAATAATTAGGTAGTTCTAAATTGTTATTGATTTTAATTGGCGCTACACACGCAAACCCATTCATATTTTACATCAATTATAGGTAGGTAGAATTGGGTTAAAACAGTTACAAGATTTAACCTAATCAACTAGCATTGAGCTGAGCCTTGAACTCACGGAGTTAAATCTTCAAAGGTTAAGAAAAGCAGTGTTTAGCTGGATATGAACCAAAGTAGTTATGATAAGACGTGTGCTCCATAGGATTTCTATGCAAAATGTTATCTTCTGTTTAATCCTATCAGTTCACGAAAAAAAACAAAACGTTCATTGCTCTACTTTTACGTAATTTGTATATTTGTAGGAAATACCTGTCCATAATTTATGGCCGTCGCAACCAAGCCAGCCTTTTAGGCTGTTCACTTGTCTTTCGGCTTCTGTTGAATTAAAGAAATCATTTAGCGCCGAAGTCTCATGTATGAATTCTAGTAAAAAATTGGCTCGACCGGTTTATGTGTGTTTAGTTACATTAGTACCTCTAAGAAGATTATATCTTTATCGTTAAGTTCACGTCTAAAAATAGACTAATCCGGCACTACATTAATGATCCACTACAACATAATCCTCTTTAGCATAGCAATAGAGCGTGATTGCTGACCGATGGGACTGTCCAATGTTTGCCCGCTGGACGTCCCTGCATGTAAACGTTTAATTTCTTAAATTCCTTGTTTAAATTATACTACTAACATAGAATAAGTATCATTGTTACTAATATTTTTATGGGTCTATGACCTGAAATAAAAGTTTCTATTCTATTCTATTCTATTCTATTCTATTCTAATAGAGATGTAAACTAGTACAGACTCAATGGTATTTTCGAAACTTATATAAGTCTTTGGTTGTAGGATTCCAAACCGTTCAGTTGGGATCGAGAAGAGAGCCCGGAGCGAGAGGACCGCGAGAGCTCGCCGCCCATGCCGTCCATCCCGCCGCCTCCGCCGCCGCCGGGCGCCGACGAGGAGCTGCCGGCGTGGCCCGAAGCCGACGAACCCGAGTTCCCCGTCGACTACTCGACCACAGACGAACCTTACGCCATAGCTCTGTTCGACTACTTCACCGATCATCCGGAGGATTTGTGTTTTTCGGTAAGTTAGATAAATGTAAAGCTTCTAAATATAGAGATTTTTTCTATTGTGGCTATTCCATTCCGCGTCCGGTATCGCAACGATTCGAGTACTCTCAGCCGCAACTTCTTGCCCGTATACCGAATTCAAATTCATGGGCTGTAATAGAAGGTTAAATTGTGAGTTTGGATTGAAAGAAGTGACGAAGTGAGCACACTTCCTTTGGCTTTCCTGCTCTACAGGACAGTGATTTAACATCCTTAGGATTTTCCAATTGCTATAAATTACGTGTATAGGTATGTCATGAAAGTACGAAATAAGAGTTAATACTGAAAGTCTTAAAGACATTCTTTATACGTTGACAAAATTATACGTACATACAAATGCTGAATAGTATTATTGTATCTATTGCATTGTACAAACCCATTTCTAATAAGTTTATTTCTGTTATGATAGGTACAACATAACATATTATCTTATTATTTTAATCGTTTATTGCAGCTGGTTTGTAAACGTCCATCTGAATTTGCTAAGTATATATGTATATGTATGAGGTGTTCACCGGGTCAATTGCCGCTGTCTGATAGGCGACAATATACAATCAGGAAGCTGTGTCGCATGTCGACTTCGGCAGTCCATAACAATGAATTTTCGTGTTGTTGTTCTCAACGTCTTCTAAAATCAATATTCAAAACAAACAATAAGGAGTTTGTTATGTTTATGAACTCTGTGGCCGGCGGCCAAATGGCCATCTATTAATAGCCGCAAGTATGTAGGTGGTGCTCCTCACTTCGACTGGTATCGATTATTCCTCCTAACATGGTCTGAAAAAAATGTTTTTAACATAAATATTAATCTGATTGAACCCTGCCTGTACTGTACAGTGTGCACGACCAGGAAGCGTAGTATGATAAAATTTATTAATCATTCAGGGCCGTCCATATCTCCAAGATATTCCTGGCCTGGTATGATATCAACTACAATCATTTATTGTTAGGTACATTATTGTCTGTCATTTATTTGTCACTACACTACTGTCCACATTTTACCAAATATGAACATAGAGATCCTAGATACGTGAACAAAGTGAGCCTCTTTTAAAGGATATTCGCACATTACAAGTATACAATACAAGGTTATTGCTATGCGCTTCGTTATTCTTGCCTTTGCTGTGTAATTTATCTTACATAAGATTGTATTTTTATCTTATTCAGTGTTGGTCATGATCAATGAAGATAAACACGTAGATTTCTACCTATTATATTTGTCAATCAATGACAATCAATATAAGTAATCTACTACCGTTTGTTTCTTTTACACGAGGTTAATAAACAACTCGCGTCGCGTTATTTTAAGCCACCTCTGCTACTTAGGTCATAATCGTAATAGTTTAGGCTTTTAGCGATATTGAGGGCAAAACTCAATCCATGGTGACGCCTTTCGTGTTGTGTTATCCTCTGACCTACTTAATGTAAGTCATTAAGCGTATAGAAAAATTTCCGACTAAGCAGTACCTAGGCACCCATAACTGCACGTGTCTGCGAGCGTGAAAAGACGCTGCATATCGATACTTTTATGCACCGATCGCTGGAATTCCACAAAATGTTTACGTAAAACCGTATGCGGTATCTGCCATATGTTTATATGTGACGCGTGTACTTTTTATTGACATAGGTGTCGATTTCCAATTGTTTATTTTCCCGTGGACGTCAGCGATTTTTGCAGCGAGGCGTTGGCGGGCTGATAAATCCGTTTCCATTCAGAGTTTGATAACAATGACAGGAACTTGTTATCGCGGGTAGGTTTTTATACGGGACGGGACAACTTTTAATATCTCACAGGCTGCAGTGATTGACATAATAAACACACTACATGTCTGTTTTATTGCCTCTTATTATGTATGTCCACCGTAAAAAAATATGGTTATGTGATAATACAAGTAATTACATTAAGCACCAATTATGAAGTATTGGATTATCTCAAACTACCGTTAAAATTGCATGTTACGTCGTCTAGAAATAATAATATTTCTAGAACATACATTTAGAGAAGTTGTCTTAATGCATGGGTATTAGTCATGTAAATGTGGTTTGTGTTGTTATCGTACCAAAAAGCCGATAATAACTGAGTCGGTCGATTGAAGTCAGCAATTAGACCAAATTGACATGAATCAAATCCACTCTGATATTTATGTATAGGTATATATGTCGATTTGTAGTCACTTTCCGGCTGTGTTATAGATAAGATAAATTATCTGTTTTTAGAATGGCTCTTCCACACGGATTTAATGCGTCACCTAATTTCGATTTGATTTAGTGCTTTGTGGTTAATTGTTATCTTTCTTGATAGTGACCTGTTATCGTACTGATGCGTAGTATATGGCTCGCAAAATGAAAACGGCGAATAGTAGTTAGTTTGACCCGCTTATATCTACGTCCTTTTTTATCAACGGCCAGCAGTTATTAGCGTTCGTCTGATATAGCATCCTGCCTCCAGAGCAATATTTAAATGCCAGTCGTAACGGGCATTCTGCGTTAAATGCGAGGTGAAGGTCTCTAGGATTCTCGGAGACTTATTGCGTTCTATTGATATTATGTGACGAGTTGAAACTCTATTGTAAATTACTCCCACTTGAGTGGCCAATGCGTCTGCACTTTATTTTTATTAGGCATTATTGCGAAGATATTTTATGTTGTTCTTGAGAGAATAAGTGTTTATTTTTATACTGAGATGGAAAACAAGCGCACAGAGCGCATTGTTTGTCCATTATGCCTTGTTTGGAAACAAATCATGGACCCTGGAAGGAAACTGCTTTAAATCCTTAAGTTGCCTCATTTGTTTTTAAAATACTTTATTTAATGGTATTGTAAAATTTGGTGATAAATCGTTTTCTTTCATGTTTACATGTCCGATCAAATCGTCAACTTATTATGAAATGTCAAAACGTAATATTATTACGCAAATTCATAAATTATATAGAATCCGCAACATAAAATTCGATTAAAATTATTATTTTTAAAACGGTATGCAGTATGTACGCACGAATATGGAATTCTAAATAAAAAGTGTACCTACCTATCTACTCACAAAACCTACCACGGTCAATGCCACCTATGACCTACATTAATTATTTACAGTTTGGTATATGATTGCTTTAGGTATATCGTAATACCTACATCGTAGTATCATCGAGTATGTACATACCTGAATGTGCTGTATGATAATAACAATAGAATACCTACTATTACTTTTATTGTACGGTCCACGTCATTTTAAGATTATTTTCTTACGTAAGCTCTTAAACATTAATTATCGTTCTCCACCACTGTCAAAGTTAATGGTCAAATTTCTCGTTGCAGGCGAATTCTATAATTCGGTTAATAAGGCGAGTAGACGACGAATGGCTGTGCGGCAGCGTCCACAGCGGGGCGCAGGGGCTGTTCCCCGCCAACTACGTGGAGGTGAAGGCGCCGCTGCCTGCGGAGAGCGCGGGCGGCGGCGCGCAGCGACCGCGACCACGGCAACTCGCCTCCGCGCTGTACGACTTCGCGCCCGACCAGCCCGGGGACCTGCCCTTCCGCGCCGGAGACACCATCGCCGTCCTCTCCAAGCTCAACGACGAGTGGTACTTCGGGGAGTGCAACGGCACCAAAGGACAGTTCCCGGTTAACTATGTGCACATGTGCTAGTTCACCAGGCCGCACTCTATAGTCTCGTGTATCGGTGCTGGTATTTTATTAAAATAGTGATGTGATAAAAAATCGTTTGAAAGACTGAAGTCTACCATATCCGGTCTCGGGGTTTTTATGAGTGAGGTAGGCGACAGGAACGTAGTGAATAAACTAGGAAATTGATATTAGTGTGCAATATTGCCATGTATTTTATTGATATTGTCGGTAGGTGTCGAATAAAATTTTCCAGATAAAATAAAAGGCTGCTTGATTGAATAGGAATCAGGTAGGCTCCTGTGAAGCCATAAGTGTACAATTGATTTGCGTTTTCGCACTAATGTTGCCATAATAACATAGGTGTCTAGCTTAAGCACTTGTGAGGGCACTGTATGAAATATTCATAGAAATAAATAATCGACAGAACCACTGTAAATAGTGCACGTTGTAAACTCAGTATTAATGTATATGTTTTTAATGTACTGTGTCTAATTGTCTCGATCTGACTTGAAACAGCCCTTTATAGAAAAAATATTGTTTTTTTTGTTACATATATCAGCTGTGTAAGTAACCATATACTTTGTTGCAAGCAAAGTGTGGATTACTTCGGCCGATAGTAATTGCATCAATTGTTTCGTGTCGAATGATCGTTACCGGTATTGTTTTAGCTATTGTTGAGCGGCAACCATAATTGGTCGCTAAATAACTCATAAGTGATAACTCTTGTGCTATCATTATTGCGTCTCGCCGCTGGAAACAAACAATAAAAAAACATAACAGTGACGCTGCCCGTAACCTGTAATATATTTTGTCATGAATTGTGCAAATCCTAATTTTATTTTTTGTTATATTATTTTTAAAGGGACCATAACGATAAGTGCCTTAAGTATATTGTCTCCAAAAATGTGTATATAAATGATCTTATTTATGTAGTTGTAATAAAATCTAATACCAATGTATACCTTTTTTTACTTGACACGAAGTCCTAACATAGTAGTGTGGTATGATCTGGTTATTTGATACAGTGCGAGTAAGATCGAATATATAGAGATGAAAATCACACGACAAGCAAAATCGTGACCTTTCCACGTCAGACTCGCTGGCGTAGGACTCAGGAATAATACTGCTGACGACGCAATTGTATGTGTCCCGTCTACATTACTCTACGAAGGCCGAGGAGATCGTAGAGTATGTACGTGTGAAGACCGGAACTATCCTGAGGGTCGTGAAGTTGGAGTCTCGCCACAAAGTGAATTTTAATTCTTATGTGTTGGGGGTTCCAGCTGACCAGCTAACGACCTTCGTGAAGGAAGAATTTTGGCCGAAAGGTGTTTTATTCCGGCGTTTCCGCGGTCGGCTATCCAACACCATGGACTCAACTCAACACATCGTGACCTAGTTATTTTAATATTTAATATGTATGTTAGATTGTAAGGTATTTATCTATGGGCCTTTGATGCCTGAATGAATGAATGAATGAATGAATGAATAAGCTTTATTTACTCAAATATGGTATACGTACATAAACGGTCTCAAATATAGAAAACAGTTGCACATATTTGGCCGCTGACGCGACGTGTAAAATTTATAAGTCCTTATATACTAGAAATATGACTAGGTACAACAAATAATCAATTAGAATAAAATGTCGGTACGGTAAAAAGAAAAAAAAACAAGAATGTCAACTAGATTAAATTAAATAAAAATAAAAATAAAAAATTAAATTACAATTTCATTTCATTAAATTACAATTAAATTACAATGTAATAAAAAACACAAATTAACTTACAGCATAAAACCAAATTAAAATCGCTAAAATGTCAGAATAGAATAATACTCAATAGATTCATTAGATATAGAAAAATAAATAAAGAAAAATTAATCCTGCAAGTCAGTCAAGTACTCTTGAACTGAGTAATAACAATGAAACATCAAAAAATCATTGATTTTTCTTTTTTCTCTTAAATTCCCGTATGTCACACTGCTTTAGATATTCTGGCAATTTATTATAGATTTTAATCGCCGAAAGGAAAGCATTTCTTTTAAAAAGTGAGAGGCGGGCTTTAGGAAGATACAGATTTTGTGCCCCTCTAGTGCGTAAATTGAACACGTCAGCGTTTGTTTTGAATAATTTAAGATTATTTTTAACAAATATACATACTTCCTTTATATATAAACTCGGGAGCGGTAAAATGCGTAACTTTTTAAATAGGGGCTTACACGACTCCATATGTCCCACTCCACACAATGTTCTGATACATTTCTTCTGAGCCTTAAACGCACGATCAGCGTCCACAGAATTACCCCAGAGTAGAAGGCCATACCGTAGTGTAGATGACACGTAGGCATGGTATGCAGTGAGAGCAGCTTCCCGAGACGCTACACGTATAGTCCTAGCCAGTGCATATATAAATTTATTAATTTTAATACATAGAACGTCTACGTGTTCTTTCCAATTCAGATGTTTATCCAAAGTTATTCCCAGAAATTTTGTGCTGTCAATTTCATTAACAGATTGGCCTTCATAACTAATATTAGTAAACTTATGTAGGTTAGCTCTACATGACTGAAATTGGATGAGGTTCGTTTTGCAAATATTAATTTTCAAATTATTATTTTTAAGCCATTGTATTACGAGACTTAGGGCATTATTCACGTCCCGTTCAAAATGCTGTTTTTCGTGACATTGAACCACTATGGTTGTGTCATCAGCGAACAGTATGCAAGGATGAGGAATATAATCTGGAAGGTCATTGATATAGGCTAGGAACAAAAGCGGCCCCAAGATGCTACCTTGCGGGACTCCGCAGTGATTTTGTCTATATTCTGACCTAAATGCACGTTTTTCCTGTTTGTGTATAAACGATAGTTCTGTACATTGCTGTCGGTTTTCCAGATAGCTCTCAATCCATTTAATAGCGTTTCCTCTTATTCCGTATGTTTCGAGTTTTTTTATTAGAGTTTTATGACATACAAAATCAAACGCCTTACTCATATCTAAGAATAGTACAGCTATAGGAATTTTATTGTTCAAGCTTTCGGTGACAAGTTTGACTAAGGAAAAACAAGCAGAAGTAGTCGAGCTGTTCTTGCGAAATCCAAATTGGCTCTTGCTCAAAATATCATGTTTGTTAAAAAAGTCTGTAATTTTGTCGTGAATTACTCTTTCAAATATTTTTGACATTACCGGAATCAATGTCACCGGCCTATAGTTATCCATATTAAGTTTGTCTCCTTTTTTAAACAAAGGTGTTACTATGGACTGTTTTAGTTGGTTGGGGAACTGTCCATTTTCCAACGATAGATTTACTATATACGTAAGAGGCGGGGTAATTAAGTCAATCAGCGTTTTAAGTATCTTGGTACTCAGTTCATCGTAACCTGTAGAGTTGGTATTTCTTAAATTTAGTATAACACTTTGCAAGTAGTCTTCTGAAACTGGTGCAAGATAAATGCTTTGCAAGCAGTTCTTGGGCTTACACTGGGTGTTTTTGTCTTTAGAGCTATAAGATTGATTTATATTTTGATTATTTGTATTATTAGTCATGTCTATAAAAAAATTGTTGAATAGTTTACATATGTCCGAAGGATTGCTATACAAAACATCGTCCTTGTTGATGGCTTTTATTTGATTGTCTGTTTGTTTCGATTTCAATGTGTTATTAATAATGTCCCACGTCGCCTTGCATTTATTTCTTGAATTCTCTATATATTTCTTATTGTTGTTCCTTTGAGCTACGTGTATACACTTTTTTAAAGTCTGGCTGTATTTTTTATAATGTTTCATGTATGTTTGTCTATGAAGCGAGTTTTTTGAACATCGTAAGTATAAATCCCGTTTTACTTTACAGCTAGTTCTCAATCCTTTGGTTAACCATCTATTTTTAACAGGTTTATTCGGTATTTTAACTCTTATGACAGGGAAACATAACTTGAAAAACAACACCAATAAATCATGAAAACTATCAAAAGCCAAGTTAGTGTCACTTTGCATGTATACTTCAGTGAATGATAGTGCAGAAATGCAATCATAAAAATTTTGTATGTTTTCTTGGCACATATCACGCTTATACTCGAACCAATATTTTATACTTCTATTGGTTTTAGTAGGTACTTTAAGTATCTGACCGGTATTATGATCGGATAGCGCAAGTTCATGAACCTCCGGTTTGGCGTGCGGAATGTTGCTCGCTATATGATCGATGCACGAGTTTTGCCGAGTCGGGGTATCTATATGACATTTTAGTCCATAATTATGTAAGATATCCTTGAGCTCCTTGGAACAATTATTAGACTTCAACGTGTCAATATTCCAATCCCCACATAATATATATTTCTTCTTTATCTTCTTCGATAACTCAGACAATAAGCTAATAAGATGGTCAAAGAATACGAAATAAACGAATTATTATTTTCAAAGGGGTTGTATTTCTCAGCACTGGGCTGGTATTGGCTACATTTACGGGTTATTCGCAAAGTAAATGTAGCAATTTCTGTATTTTGTTTAGGTAGCTTGCGTCGCGTTATTTTCCGGGTCAAGTTGCATGAACTTTCTCACAATTCGGCATGTATTTAATATAGCGGCTTTTTGTAAGATAGTGTATATATGTGATTTCAGATCTAGTAGTTTCAAGCTATGGTGTAGGTGTTTTGGGATGACGCCTGTTGTGGATAGGACTATTGGAACCACGTATACTTTCTCTTGTCTCCATATCCTAACAACTTCGATGGTGTAGGTGTTTTGGGATGACGCCTGTTGTGGATAGGACTATTGGAACCACGTATACTTTCTCTTGTCTCCATATCCTAACAACTTCGATGGTGTAGGTGTTTTGGGATGACGCCTGTTGTGGATAGGACTATTGGAACCACGTATACTTTCTCTTGTCTCCATATCCTAACAACTTCGTCTTATTATTATTATTATAATTACAAACTATAATATTGAACCAACACATGGTTTGCTGAATTGCTAATATTGCGTATATATCGTAGACTATTTCTGGATCGTCCGTGCACAGGCGGGCGCGGGTCCTGGGGTTGGTCAAATGGGCAAAGGCTTCCTGATGTGAACGGGTCGAAGTTACAAAGTACAAACAACTAACAAAACAAATTGTGTCCACTATTAAATGTTTCTTAGTAGCTGGAATCGAATGATATTTTTTGTAAAGCATAAACTGCATTATCACTTTCTCGTCTCGCCGCCATCCAAAGCTTTGAAAGGGGATTCAAATAATAAATAAATACACCAAAATCAGTCCATCCATTTAGTTTAAAACTGGTAGTTTCCATTTGTTCTATGAAACATGACGTCATCGAACAAAATTATACATTTTCTTCCCTATTTTTTCCCGTGGTACTATCAGTAGGTATTAGGACTACGCAATACGTAGATCGACGTCCATAGAACAAAAGGGAACCGTTTGAATCTACAATGCCACGGGTAGACTAGACTTACAGGTACACGGACAATCAAAAAATAAATGCACAACATAAATTAAGCTTATTAAGAGGACATATCTATCACTGCTTATTTTGCCTTACTATCAGTTAACGTTAAGTTTGCATCTGGTGACAATGGCGTCGGATACAAATGAGGTCCAAACTTAACGTAAGCCGGTTATACAAATCGGAGTTTCGTACTCGACTGTTTCCTCCCTCTAAACTAAAACCCGTTCCAGAACTTCCGATCCGATCTGATTTATCGGAAGCAATCGGATAATGTGTAGTACAATTGTCCGATTTATCGGAAGAAATCGGATAATGTGTAGTGCAATTGTTAGGACATTTTTTCCGATAAATCGGGTCGGATCGGAAGGTCTGGAGCGGGTTTAAGACGATTTTCACACATTATAACAAAACGGGACATAGGTAATAGCGTTCAAAAAGTGTTTATTTAATTACCTCGATTTTTCTAACACGATGTTAATTTCATGGTCTCGGTCTATAAGTATTTAGTTTTAAGGACTGATCAGTCGATACTAAATCGTTTGATATACCCGAAGGCCCGTTTTGTTATAATAATGAGACCATAATCGCCGGATGAGTGGATCAATAGGAACTAAAGGTGTATCATCACCAGTGGTCGGAATTAGGTGAGCTAAAATACCTACAGTTCGCGGTGAGACATAATATAGAGTGGTTACAACCGGATAAAAATAATGTTTTATTTGGATTCCGGGTATTCGATATTCATCCGGGCACTGCGAGTACTAGCCCCTTTGAGAGTCATTAACAAACAATACGTGGGGAAACACATATTATTCATCTTACAACTACTTCTTAGAAATCCTGTACATACCTTCTTTTGTCTAGCCCTTTTCACTAAAAACTAACATTAAACATGCTGCACTGTAAACAAAACATGTCACGTTCAATATTACAACACGTACCCGAATAAATATCGAATACCCGGAATCCAAATATAACATTATTTTTATCCGGTTGTAACCACTCTATATTATGTCTCACCGCGAACTGTAGGTATTTTAGCTCACCTAATTCCGACCACTGATCATCACACAGGCAGACTTATCGCTATGATTCCACATACCTATATGATACGATATGCCTACACAAGCGTTAGTGGGCATTCAACTTGCCACGGCAACGGCACAGTGTGCAGTACAGTGCACATGGGCACGTAAACCTAGTTCCCGCCCGCAGCTTAGGCAAAATGCATTCACATACGAAATTCCTTAGGTACCTAAAGAATTTGTGAGGCGCTGTGACTGTTTAAATTATACCGACTTTTTTTAAATATTAAAGAAATATGAAAGCAGTGTCATCTAAGTCGGCCCTCTAAAAATACATGACATGAAAATTTGACACTCACAACATACAAAAAGAACAGTGATACAATTTCCATACTAAATCCGCCTTAGTAATAGACCGAATAAGTTTTTCTGCGCTGTGAATATACGCCTACGCTCTTAGGAACTCTTCAAATGATTTCGTCAATAACAAATTGGGATATTTTCGAAAATGCGGTAATATTCAATTTTTAAATCCTTTATTTGATGATATCGATAAAAAGCCTGGTTAAAAAAATTAAATGTTGGCAATTCAGTGTCCCTGATGCCACAGCAAAACGATAAAGTAGTGCTCCAAAATCAACAGTCGAAATTTTAACGGCATATGTTTTGCAGGAACACTTACATTCCATCGGTGATAGAACGGTGTACGTAAAATTCTTACATTTTAGAAATATTAATGTTTGATACTAAAGGTTGGTGGTTATTTAACAGAATGAAGATTGTACTGAACTTCGGAAGGTACCTATAACTTGTTGCATATCGAATAATGACAATGAAACACCAATTTCATCACATACAGTGAGATTTATTATTTGAACAAAAATAATCTATGCTTAAAAATATTTACAATTCCTTAATTACAACTTAATGTCAACATACCCTGTTCGCTTTTCAACCGTTGCTGTATAATAAATAAACGTCGAACGAAACGTACTGGAGGCAAGACGACGACCGCGTCACTTGCGATTCGTGATGTGCCGTTTCAGTAAACTTTCTCTATTTTGTATGGGAAATGAGGAGTTTCCGGAAATTTTCGCAAACGGCACATCACTACCTACTTGCGATAGTTGCGATTCGAGAAAAAAAAACACGCACCGCTCCTACGGGACTTACAACGATGAGATGTACCGAGAGATACGAAACGAATCCTCATTCACAACATGTTGAAAAGGGAAATGAGGGCGGGATTTCTTCTAATGTAGAATACATACTATATATTTTCTAATTATCTAATAACACAGTCCCGAACATTGCCTAGTATAAATTTTCCGATTCCGCAAAATTACATACTCCTCTTTTGCCGCTATAAAGCACTCCAAGCTTTTCTCGAATATATAGATAATATATATTTCAGGTACAAGATAAAAATATAAAACTCTTGGTCTTTTTCACAAAAAAAAGTCTAATAAGTATTTTAGGCATAGTAAATATAAAATAAAAAAAAGACAAGTAAAAGTTATTTAGAAATATAAAAGTGGAAGATACCGTTAAATGTCAGTGAAGGATTGAAGCAAGACCACGGCAAGCAAATGCTATATTATGATTAAAAAGATTACCAGTCGTGGGGAGGGCCTTCAGTATAAAAACTCAGATGACCTAATTGAAACTAAACTTATACTTAAGCACTGGGTGTACAGTCAACTTGTAAAAAGAAATGTCAATCAAAAGATCCTTTTTCTTTGGAGAGTATTCGCAAAGATAACCACCACATTAGAAATCACTAAAATCGTTTTCTACGAAAGCTCTTTAAACCACACTGAGGACGAGCGTTCGACAAAGCTTGTTAAGTATAAAGCCCTAGTAATAATCACAGTCGTCTGCCACATTATTCAAACGCGAGGCAGTTTTATTCGGCAGACGTCCGGCTGTCTCAATCAATAGCCCAATTGGTCTATAATTTCTTCCCGATATCCCAGTTTAGATTCTATCAATCAATATGCTTATAAGATGTAGCTGAGGCGCTGTTCCCGTGTGCGTATCGTGGCCCGAGCAGGGACAGAATTCACTACACGTACGGTCAAATCTGAAAATAATTATGTATACGATTTTGATACTCTAAAATGAGCTCCGAAATTAATACATATTCTTAAACGTCACAGTACCAATATCGCTGCACAAAAAGGGCCTCTCTTCGTGTTGGCTTCGGCTCCGCACACGCTTCCTTCTGTTCTGGGCTAGATCCGTGAGCGAGAAATAAAATTAAAATTTTAACCCCCATCATTCCGCGATTTAGTCGATTAACCTACCTCGACGCCTAAACAACTATCAGACCAATATGCAAAATCTTATAGATAAATACACATTAAGTTAACAGCATTTATCTTTAACAAATGGAAGCTTGCAATTTTCATAAGGTGAAAACTACACACATGAAAAGCACGAAAAGATTACGCAATTCGACCATGTCATATTTACATAAAAAGCGACCGCTTGCGTTTGTACGCAAAATGTGGTTTGGTCTCTTTCTAGTTTCTGCGACTCATCATTTGATGTTTCAGCCAACAATGTCGACATAAAAACGTGTCCTATTGGGACTAAACCTGTCACAGTCAGCAAAACAAGTCCAAAAATATCAACATAGGCTCTTAAAAATATATAACATTGAGTGTGTATGTCGATATTTTTGAGCTTTAGTGCGTATAGGTATTGCTGCTGAGTACTCAAAAGTGTCAGTACCTTCCTTATGAAATGTACGGTCGTTTCAGGGATCGACCTCGTCCTTGCGCAAGCGTAACATTTATAGCTTAACGCGGAAATATGCAAGCATAAGGAAATAGGTACATCGAAATAGACCTTCCGAGACTGAACGTTACAAGCACACTACCGTCATACATCCTATTGATATAGCACAATCCGTTAAAAAAGTTATTCATTTAAACATACGCAACTCCTAAGCGGGTGTCTAATAAATATGATAATAGTAGCTATCAGGTTCGTTGGCTTGGCCATGCGGATTTAAAACTCAATGTTCGATTTTCTAAGTGAGTTAACGATTGATGAAATGACTTAAAGGTTAGGGTATTTACAAGGAATATGGCGTGTCTAGTCGGGCCTGTAGATTGGTATCCTAGGGATAAACTCAATGAGCAGCACGTACTCCATCATGGAGGAGGAGTCGCAGTGCTGCTTGGTGAGCCGCCAGCGGAGCCCCAGCTTGTTGTACAGCCGGCTGTTCTCCCACTCCAGCAGCTTGTTCAGGGAGTGTTGCGTCTGGAATTTTATAATTTCAAATTAGGTTGCTGCGCGGCATCAGTCCTCCAACTTCCATAAATGTAAATGCAATTTTGTTACTGTTATTATAAATGAAAATTTACTAGATTCTTTCTTTTAGGATTTTGTGAAAATCTTTCCTTAAAGATGAGGTACCGAGGCTGAAATTTTGCAGGAAATAGACGGTGAAGACAATAAAAAATCTAGGGGGTCATGATTCCGATTGAGTTAATAGCGCGATGCACGGGATATCCATATATTTAAGAATGAAAGAATTGATTACAGCGAGTGGTATCTATTGGTCGAAATATCATAGTGCGTTCATCATCATCATACCAAAACGGCTGGATAGTAAATGATAATTTAATGAATAAATATCAGACAACCTCACACAAATCGATCTAGTCCCAAATCAAGCTCAAAAAGGCTTGTGTTATGGGTACTAGACGATGATATACATACTTATATAGATAAATATATATTTAAATACCTAGAACAACCATGACCCAAGCACAAATACTTGAGTTCATCACAAAAATATTTGCCCTGGCCGGGATTAGAACCCGGGACCGCCGGCTCAGTAAGCAGGTGTCTACAAACCGAGCCAAACGCGTCGTCAGATAGATTATAAGATTACTAGCGACCCGCCCCGGCTTCGCACGGGCGCAATGCTGATAAATTATGCATGTAATACATATAAACCTTCCTCTTGAATCACTCTATCTATTAAAAAAAAACCGCATCAAAATCCGTTTCGTAGTTTTAAAGATTTAAGCATACAAAGGGACATATGGACAGAGAAAGCGACTTTGTTTTATACTATGTAGTGAGTAACCAATTTTCTAATTCAGGGACGGGAAGACATCGTTATAGGATACTTTTTACCTGACAATGACAGAGAACGGCAAAAAAGGGGGGCTACGAAGTCGATGTCTTGATCTTCTTTTAGTAAAATTATTTTTGTCAGGGATCTAAAACTTCGAAAATCGAGTATTTCGATAATTAAAATTACTTTAACCCATTCATTGCCGACGCCTCATATTTTTACTCATCACGCAGTCCGCCTTCCAAGCGACGACGCGAATTCGCGTCCGCGGCATTAGGTTAACCCATTTCAAGGACGCGAATTCGCGTTTTCAGCATTACGATTACACATACATGGGACGCGAATTCGCGTCTTCGGCATCCGAGATAAGAATTATGAAAATTACAAATGCACGGAATCCAAAAACCAGCAACAGTATAATATTATCCTTCATAAATAAAGTAACAATTTGGTATCAGCATTTAAGTACACTTGTTTTCTAGCAAAAAAAAAAAACAAATAACTCGAGGTCGCGGGACGCGAATTCGCGTCCTCGGCAATGAATGGGTTAATCCATTGAACTATCTGACCTTGACGCTTGACAACAAGCTGATTTTATCGTAAATAAAGTCGAGTGTCATATAAGCTCGATTAGCATTGCCCTACATAAACAATGTACGTCAGCAACAACGAAAACATCAACTTTGGCATGACGCGAGTCACCCGGTACACATTATGATAATTCACTGAACAAGGAAGAATTGTAGCTAGAGCTAAAAAGCTAGTTCTATTGACGGCGACTTTACAAATAACTACGAATAATAAGTGGAAAAACACTTGCTGGATGTATATATAGAATGCTTAGGTAATTGCAAGAATTTATGCGAATGTCAGTATTTGTGTAGTTCAATTTGTTACCTTTAGGTCCAATCTGTCCACTATAATTATCAAAACGCCCACCACCGACGCAGATACAGTTGACGTTCTGGTACAGTGGACGTTTTGATACAGTGGACAGTTTAGACCTAAAGGAATTCAAGGGAGCATAGTATGCATAAGGTTAAACCGTGTATGCGCCCAGTATCACAAAGGAGTTTTAGAGAGAAGAGATTGAGACTTTCTTGTCTTAAAGCTTAATCAAGATTATTCTTCTTTAAGTTGCTCAACAAACCATGTATTAATTTTCCCCTTCAAAATCAATCCCCTTCGGTCAACACTGACCACTTCCTAATTCATCCTCTCCTACAAGGTCCTTTTCCTAAAACATCTCTTTTTATGGTCCGTATTCGTCCACTCACCAAGTGGACTGATGAAGGACACTAGAAGGCCTCACCAGGTGGACGGACGATCTGGTGGAAGTCGCTCAAAGATATTACTAGATGAACTGATGACTTGGTGAAGGTCGCCGGAAGGTCTCGTTAGTCCACTAGTGGAGTAATTAGGTTCTAACTCAATAATCGATTTATCGAAGTATGAAATTCTATATTAAATGACTAAAGTCTGCCAAAGTGTTGGCTTATGAAATATTACAGTTGAGTTGAAAGTGCCATAGAGTATGCAGCATTGAAACATAGGCTATTAAATAACGTCTATGGAGTCCTAATTGAAAGATTACAGTCAACAAGTAGATAATATATATTATTTACAAGTTCCTACAAGAAACAAGAATTCAACGAAAGCCATGTGATGAAGAATAAATACAAACCATTAAATTGATACAAATGTTATGATGTTATTTTGCTCTTTTTGTACCTATTATGAGTCAAGAAGACTAAGAAAAAATTAAATTATGTAATGTTTTAATTTAACTTTAATCATCCCCATATTTACAATGTTGGCAGACACCTATGTTGTGAATATAGCATATATTATCTGCTCTTTGTCTATACTGTGCTAGCTTTCTAATGTACACTTACCCTTTTACTGAGACATATGACTGGCCAGAGAGAGCAGCCTAGGGTACAGCAGCAGCAGACACAGCCGCAGAACAGCCACTTCACATTAACTGGCAGTGTTTTTTTCAGTACACTGTTGATGCGGGCCACTGTCGCCTGGTACTCCTCAGGGGCGACTCGGGATTGCAGGCCCGATGGAAATTCCCCATTAAATCGATTGCTTAAACCAAAACTGTGAACAAACAAAGACTGATATGAATTAACTGCTTAATTTTTTATGATTAAAGAAGTTCATGTTAACATTATGAAATTTATTTTAGTTAAATGCAGCAGTAGTTATCATATTATTAAAAATATTCAAGAAGCAAAGAGACATCCTTATAATTCATTTACATTTTAAAGGTTTAGAATGCAAAAAGGAGTAAATGTAACAAACACTATAAACAGAAGAAAGAAATAAGTTTAGAAGTAAATATGTCTTTAATTATTTTATAAAAGAGTAATAGTCAAGTTGCTCTTAAATCAAATTGTTTAATGTAGTTACAGCAGTTTGTAATGGTACAAATTGAAAGTTGGTCTAAACATCAACATGACCTCTGTACAGGAACAACAATAATAAGTAGTGAACTAAAACCTTGGGCAAAAAACTTCACTACTATGGCATCATTGTACTCTAACACGACACTGAGCAAAACACACAATGTAATAAAGGCAAAAATATTTAAATTGAAACTCAAAATATGTATTTATTTACACAAACTTCTTTACAGTAGCTATGTTGAAATAAAAGTTTGAAGCATTCAGGGTCAATGGCCATTCAAAGTGGCTGGAAAGGTATAAGAATTGATCTTTGGTCAATGTCCTACCCCAAGGAAAAGTCCTTCAAGAGATAGGTCGCAGATAACAAAGGAATACGACACATTTATCCTGGTAGAAATGTGCAGGACGTTGAGCTTACTTTAACATCTCAGTATTAGGCTAGTAAGAAGCAGAATTCTAAGGGTATAAGAATATGGTAAATAAATCCTTACACTGTCATGTTACCAGCTCCCCGAACGACTATAGGATCAGGCACTAATGTCACATGAGTTTCTTCTATATTCTCCTCACTTTCAGTCTCGTCCGGGTAAATTGCATCAAAATCTGCCATTTTACTTAATCACTAACTTAAATAAAATACGATTTTGTATATTTTTAACACATAACAAAGCACAGTTTTTGTTTGTTGAATTACAACATTCATCATTCATGGAAGAAATTCTGAGTGACGTTTTCAAACACAAATGCTGTGTTGCCACAATATCGGTGGATTTACCACTCATTTATCATTTGTTCATCGTTTCATTTTCATCACCCAAGATCAGGTGGAAAGAGTGTTAATTGAAAATTTGACACAATTTTAACATTTTAAATGAAGTTGTATTTCGTAATTATTACCTCATTATGGTATTTGCTACTTCCCATTTGTCCAAAAATTATGTATCCCTCGTTGTGGGAATGATTAAGAATACTGGTAACTTTGATATTTTGTTAGTTTTCCTATCCACCAAGAGGTGGCGTAAATAGCCTTTAACAGTAGTAATTAGTGCATTATGTTGCCAATAGGTTGAGCTATTATCAAAAGTTGTAATTTTCTCAAAAAGTGGAGAAGTGTTCCAAAACAACCTATTTTTCTTCCCCTGACAAGTATTAAATATTTAATAACTTATGTAGCCAGGAGGTATTCCCTGGCTAGATTTGCAAATTAGGTAGGTAAGTACCTATCTGAACTGAATGTTCTAATCTATCTTGAATACTTAGGTAGGTACCTAGGTATACCTACCTATTATATTATGTTTTCCAGTTTCCCGATTTTGTGTTGCTTTCATTTCATTCTGTATTAGGTAGGTACAGAACAAACTACAAAAAAATAAATCGTCACACAGTTTTAAAACAAATATTATTTCTTCAAGAACTAGTAAACACACCAATGTTTTACATAGGTACGTGCTTGTTCACTATTTTTATCTATAATAACATGTATTTACCATCTATACCTACGCTATTAGATACCTATATCATATCTACCTACATCTAGGTGTGTGTCCTATAATACACATATTCCTACGACTAGCAACATAGCATTATCCTTCAACATGCAGCCATTATGTAGAATGATACACCACATACTTGCGCGACCACTATCACATACTTCGTACCTACTGATAACGCGCAGCTGTGACCCACAAACTTGATGCTTGTTATACTGCTATTATAAAGCTTACGATACGATATATACACAACATAGAATCCGTCCTAATGTGTATTGATAGAATCAGGTAGGTAATTTACAGTATTGAAACTGTAAAAATTAAAAGTCTGTAACTATTAGGTACCTTAACAAGGCATGTGTTGAAGATTTTTCATGACATATTTATATATGTCATGAGCGAGAAAATTTTATATATTTATATATGTATATAACATTTTCTCGCTCTTTTAATCTCTCTCTCGCTCTCTCTCTCTCTGTGTGTGTCTCTCTCTCTCTTTCTCTGACTGACACTTTTTTTACTATTGTAAATATTATATGTCTACGGACCACTTCTATAATAATTCTATAATTCTCAATAAGGTTAGGTAGGTACAGTCAACCAATTTGATTCCTAGGCCAATTCGTACCTTGTTACAGTGAACGTCAATATGAAAGCCGCTTGAAATCTCATATCATTGTCATTGTGACAAGGTTCTATAGTGGCCTAGAGATTAAATTCATTGACTGTAAAAAAGTCTGGTAGAAAAAAGTCATTATGTACAGGCGAGTTCATTTACATCTACACACTTTTTTGTTCTCGTAAGTGTGTAGATGTAAATGAACTCGACTGTACATATGACTTTTTTCTTCACCGCGCAAACGTTGTCCGCTTAGTGTTTAATAATATATTTTAAACGATGTATTCCATTAAGTTCCGGCTCTAGGTCAGTCATGGAGGAAGTCTTTAGTGGAGGCCTGTATTCAGTATAGGTACTACAGAGGTATACATAGATAGGTACGCCAATGCGTCAACGGTTAAAACGATGAACAACATAAAAAATAACATAATAACATAACTTCCTATAGGCTAAAAACCCCGATATTTCCTAGAACGGTCCGAAAAAACCGAGCTGCCTTTGGTAGGAATTTAATGTTATTCGGGTAATTTTGGGTGCAGGTATGAATAACTAATAACTTCGATTAACTTGTGGATACATTGGTTATCCCTCCCTCTCATGCGTAGCGATTGATGCAACAATCAGGGAGAACCTTTAGTTTAAACCTATGCCATAGTTTAGCCACGTTGCTGGCGTATTTTCATGTTTCCTTTAGTTCCTACTGGAACCACACAATTTACGAGATAGAGTTCTTTATTACTCTATAAATAATTTGATGGTGTATGAGAGAAAAACATCGGGAAAAACACTCTTAATGCAAATTATCGACCGAATAGGATAGAACCGATATTAGGGAGGTAATATTCAATCAGTCTATGTTTTCAGTTACGTGATAGTACTGCCTCATCCAATGCCAATCATTTAAATCACAAGCAAACCCGTAGGAAAAGTCATTGCCTTCCCAGTAATGGGTGTAACAGCGAGCCGATACAAATCACAGGCTTTGTAGGCGGGCAGCAATATCGACGCTACTATAAAACCGGCGCACACGCACCCCCAGCGTTCACATCACGTTAGGACTCATTGCACCGTACGCAACATGAAGGTATGCAGTTATTTTACGATTAATTCTATATCATAATTAAAAATCATAAAATGAAATAGAGCGTTTAAGCCACTGAAGCTGGAACAAGACCTCGTCGAGTGTTGTGTGTTAGGCTTCCTTTTTGCTTAGTCTGGCCAACCGGTATTAGCTCGTTAGTATTATGTCGTCTCATAAACTCCACTAGATTTATGCACGTATAATAGACCGTGCTCCCATGATAGAGAATACGTGCCGCTAACGATCGGTCATTCGCCATCGGACGCAAATACTGTAGAAATACAGTAGGTATCTGTGGGTTTACTAATATTTCGCAGAAAATTGTTTTACCGAACGTAATGTTTTGCATAATACTCATTTCGCATAATTGTTACCTACTCTACAGATAGGTCTCTACCATAGATTTTTCTGATAAGCTATAAAATAAACCTAACCTATCCTAATCTATCAGGATACACAAGAACATTTAAAAATATATTTCCTGTTTAAGCTGCAGATAATTTCTGCGAAATAAGCATTATTCGATGCGAAACATTACGTTCGGTAAACAAATTTCCCATACTACCCAAATTCTACGTTAAGCATGCTATTAAATGAAATTTTAAGTTTCATTCAATAATACAACTTACTTTCCTACTTATTTTACAACTCAATCCAGTATATTTTACTCTATTTATCTGCCAACTTCTACTACCGAAGGTTGAGTGCGAGTGATCACTGTTTCTTTACCTTCTTTATTTCTCCTGTTTTCTGGCGTGTTCAATGCAATAAAAAAATATTGTATTTGTTACAGTTTCTCGCCGTAGCTCTCCTCGCATTCCTGTGGCGCCAGGCTGCAAGTATAGTCCCCGTCTCCCCTTACGGGTACGCGCAGCCAGGTCTGGCGCCCCTGGGAGTAGCATCAGTGGGAGTGGCGCCTGTAGGATTTGGGGTAGCACACGTTGGGGTGCCGCCGGTGGTGCGTCCGGTGCCGCTGGGCGTCGGACGGGTGGCGGCGGTGGCGCCTGCTGTCGACGAATATGACCCCAACCCGCAGTATTCGTACGCCTATGACATACAGGATGCGCTTACTGGTATGATAATTCATATCTCTTATAGGTTTTTACTTTGGACAAAAATCGACCAAGTGCATACTAAATTTAAGCTTAGAAAGAATTCAGTTTTCACCTTTGCAGTATGTATAGTATTCATGCCATAGCCAAGCGAGTGATTACTGATTGAATATATTTTGTATCACGTATCGCCTTGTAGTAGGTACATGTAACGGGTACCTATACATATGGAGAGAGAACAATGTTGATAAAGTTATTTATTAATACCTATGTATTATCCTACCTACGTATTATCTGTGACAGTATCTCTCAATTATACTAAAATTCACTTAAAAAGAGCGTTGTCAATCTTATCAGTTATCACACAGCAGTCATTTATACTGATACGCAGGAAGATCGCCAGCGTTCTTTCTATGTGAATTTAAGTAGGTATACCAAGTAGAAAGTAAATTAAACCTAAATTGAAGGTAATATTTTGTTACTAAAGTCCTGAGATACCTACGGATAGAAAAAAAATCAGGAATACTTATTTGTATGGTTATTCTTTACAACAGGTGACTCGAAGAGCCAGCAGGAGACCCGCTCCGGCGACGTAGTCCAGGGCTCGTACTCGCTGGTGGAGCCCGACGGCACCCGACGCGTCGTGGAGTACACCGCCGACCCGCACAACGGGTTCAACGCCGTGGTCCACAAGGAACCCGCCGGCGGCGTCGTGAAGGCCGCCGTCGCCGCACCCGCCTACATCCACTAGTCTGACTGAATACCTCCAGTTCTAGAAGTCGCACAACCTGATCTGATGTGTTGACGCGATTTAACACTCATAATATTTATTTTAAAAGGATATAAAGGGGCGCCCCTTTATATCCGGCATCCTGGGCGGTCGCCCTACCGCACCCTACCCTAACGCCGCTACTGAAAGTAGGTAAATATCCTTTTACTCTACAGTATCGTAGGATTTCAACATTTTCATAAGCCGGCTGAACAAGTCCCTTCAAAATTCAAACCTAAAAATACAATTCAGTACACCGGATTCGGCGTTTTCGAGTATCAGTAAACTGTGTCACATACGATCGGGTTGACACATGCTGCACGGCTATAAATGACGTCACCGATACCTACCTTTTAAAAAATTAACATCTGCATCATGTCTAAGAACTTTTAGAACTGGATTGCATTGCGCTCTCAAACAAAAGTGCCAATGAACTAAATCAAGTTAGATTAAGACGCAAGGGGAAAAGCAATATTTATATTAAATATAAATATGTATTATCAAAATGAGGGAACTACAACAGAGGTTACTTCTAGATCTAGATATTTGGGTTAACTTAAATTAACTTTTTTGGGATTTTTGAACAGCTTAAACGTTTGTATCTCTTTGTTTTGTGTCTGATAATGGCAATGTGCGGTCATTTAAAAAAAAGTTAACTGCTGTTGTATACAGGTGGTAATACATTGTGTTAATATGTTTAATCATAGCGTCTTCCTCTAACTTGATTATATAAAATGCTAACTATTATCGGCCAACGTGACCTGAACCGTAGTTATTAAGGGAAGTAATTAAGAAAAAAACATTGGATGCAGTCAAGACAGTTTAATGTTTTCTTTTTAACTACATCCATATTTTATTTGTATATGTATATGTTATTGTTTGATGTTACAGCTAAGGTAATAAATAAGAGGAATCAACGAACTTTTTTATTCTCACTTTAGACTGTGACATGGTTTATGTTATGTTACTCCTTAACTAAAACCAACAGTACTACACTACAAGTACCTACAGACTCTAAATGTGTAGGTATCCAAAGGTATCTTACTGATGTTTGAGCAAGCACCTTGAAAAAATATTATCATCATCCTCCTACCCTTTGTCCCATTTTTTGAGAATGAATTCTCAATCGGGGTCGGCTACCTAAATCCCAAGATGTGGCGTAGGCACTAGTTTTTACGCAAGCGACTGCCATCTGACCTTCCAACCCAGAGGGGAAACTAGGCCTTATTTGGGCTTAGGTGGTTTCCTCACGATGTTTTTCCTTCACCGAAAATCGAGTGGTAAATATCAAATGACATTCCGTACATAAGTTCCGAAAAACTCATTGGTACGGGCCGGGTTCGAACCAGCGACCTCCGGATTGAAAGTCGCATGCCCTAACCACTAGGCTACCACCGCTCTGACCTTGAAAAAATATTATATTGAATAGTAAAGCAAACTTATCATTAACTAAATGAATTTAAAATAATCCGAACGCAATATCAACGGTATTAGTATTAACGGTATAAAGAAGTTAATCCTATTAACGGTATACAGAAGTCCTTCAGCTCCTTATCGTGACCATTCTTTCAATTTACCAACACTTAGCGACTCACCGTTCGAAGTAAGTGGCTTTTAGGAACTATCTGATGCACGAATTGGTGCAGCCCCGCCCACAGACTTCATTTAACCTCAGCTCCGTAATCTTGCCTCATTGAATTAAAGTCTATAATTTCGTGCTCATGTGTTTTAAGTAGTGCAGTGCGACTATAATGCATATGAGGTCGTTCCGCACCCAGTTGTCTTGTGTTGGTGTGTTACTTATTAGTGCACAAAGTAGGACAGTCAGATCAGGGCTGTCAGAGAAAAAAAAAATGCTGAAATGAAGAAAACTCCCCTACACACGTACTGGTCTCTATCTATAATAATAGTATGAAACACGCACTAAGTGCGTCGCACTTAGCTATGTTAATCTAAATTAAGATTCGAACGGCTAATAGTTTTGAATCGTAAAAACGCGCAAGATAATTTACAAACACATAATACACTACGTCAAAATCGGATTATCCGTTTTATAGGAGTTACGATGATAGCGACTGACACTCGCATCAGTCGTACACCTTCCCTCTTTTTTCTTCACTTAAAAATAAATATCGCAATAGTTCCTCACCTATTACACGCGTAGGTATAATTATACAGACGCATCTCTAACGACTCTGACGCATATATACTTAACGCATAAGGGTGGACCAAAAAGTTTACCACCTTAACTCACTCAATTAATATTTGTATCAAAGTCTCCGTTGTGCGACGACAGTTAACCTTCCAATTACGTACCTTAAGGTTCTATTTTAAGGTTCCTTATTGTATCGTTAACGGAACTTATTCCGATCGCTTTTATTTCCTCGTTTTGCATGGCTATATAACCACGCCTTAATTTTATCCAACTTTTTGTGATATTAATGAGCTACAAATGATTACGAGATTAACGAGAGAGGAACATTTTGTTTATAATAAATAGGTCTCCCTTCATTATTGTGATGAATGATGATTGTTACGTATCATAAATGAATTATGTCTTGGTATTATTTGGCGTTGAGTCCACAAATACACAAGAACTTTGAAGTTTTAGGAAGCCTTTTCAGTAACTTACATTAGAATATCTTGTATTTTATTTAATGTGGAGTGTCAACGTGAACCCTGTGGCGTTGCCTAATGTAATGTAGAGCGCTCGTAAAATTTAGACTTTACTTGACTTGACCCGGCGCGCCGCGCGCGGCGTCGGCTCTGCGAGTTCGGGGTTGAGAGCGAGACCGACAATTATTAGAAAGTCTACTCCCACGTTCGTCTCACGGCTTCCCTCTTGTTCCTCAGTTCCCAGTTATAGGTACCTACTTGTACAATATTCGAGTGGGTATATCGGTGTGAGTTAACGGGTAACATTTTTATAGTATGAACAACGATAAATTAAGCTAATGACGAAGTGTAAACTGCCAGTCTTAATAAAGCTTTTTCTTTATTTTGTATGACACATAAATGACTGTACAATATTTATTTATGTTACATTCAAAACTCTATACCAGACGTAAATTATGTTTTCTCAAACATGCTCGGAAATGTATGCGTTAATGTCCCGATATGAGGACATGAAGTTTCTCGTTTATGGCTCCCTACATTACTTCTTGGCCTAGGCCACAAAAGTTAGTATGAAAATCCATTTTTGTCCGCTGCTCTAATTTTTTTAATTTCTATACTAAAATTAAATTGGCAAAGGAAAAATTACATACAGCCAACCACCACCACAATCTGTAAGCATAATTGCGACATAAAAAAAAATCTATGGTACTATATTTATGTGCGGTTAAACATGGTGCTCAAATAGCTGGATCAAATAACATATTTAAAAAATAAAAAACGTGGCAAACTGAACATCTTTTTTTCTGCTTATTCGTATTTCGTAGTGATTATGATATAATTTTAACAGACATAAAAATTACTTCTAGTGATGAGAGTGACGGGGAACTTATGAACAAAGGATGACGGGGAACTTTATGAGAAAGCAAAAGTCATGCAAAATATGCTACGGGAAAAAAGTAAAAACGAATAATAGTTTTTACTTTTTTCCCGTAGCATATTTTGTTTTGTTTACTTACTTGATTATCTAGTAGTTATTTTAATTTTAATATTTCCTCACATCGTTTGAGAAAAGCACTATACAAGCTTCGGCCGGAACAGGGATTGCTGGACGAGTTTGGGATCGAGTCGAAGACGAGGCCAGATAGAACGAGAACGAGTTACTTCACGGCCTCTGCAGTAATGTACTATTAAACTAAAAAAAACAGGCAAAAGTAGTAGTAGTAAACCACCCAGCAATTAGCCGCTCGCTGTCGCTGGTCTCCGTTGATTTAGTAAAAAAAAACCTTTGACGGAATCAGTCAAAACTATTTTTAACCAGCTTCATTTAACTGTTAATTCACTCAAAACTATTATTGTCAAAAACCTGCGGTCAAAAATACTTTTGACCATATAAGAGTAATGATTATGACTACCCAACATACATAATGACATTCAAATTTTTTTGCTCACGCGCTTTTAAAGAATAAATATTTTTTTAAACGTATTTGTCGATTTGAAATGAAACTTTAAAACGACTCGTAAAAACGTTTGATTCAATAATAATCGGTAGGGTGCCTCCTGAAAATTAATCTTGAAAATTGGGTCTAACATAGATTTAGAATCAAATATTTTTCTTTTTTCGATAACACTTAATCATGTATTTGTACATATAGAAATAAAATTTGAAATACCTGTCTGCGAGCTTTACATACGACACGACTATTTATTTATTCGCTTTAGATTCTAAACACAGTAAAAACGCGCGTTGACAACAAATCGCGTTGATGTCTTTTGTATGACAAGCACAAACTGCTATGAATCCTGACAGAAAACGTAACTTGCAAATCTAGTAACCTCGTGCTTTGTAATGGCTTTTTATGAGTGATACTGATAATATAGTTACTCCTTGACATTGAAATAAATGTCAAGGAGTAACTATATTATCAGTATCAAGTAAATGTGGTATTACCACATAAAAAAATAAGAATCGATAAAAAAAGATTCTAAACAAATATTGAAATAAATGCCTTCTATTTTAGCTCTATATGCTTTGAAGCAGAACTAGTCACCAATGAGGAAGTATTGGAAAGGGTAAAGGAGAAGAGGCATATACTTCATGCAATAGAAACTCGAAGAGGGAAAATGATGGGTCATTTGATACGACACGACGACGATCTAATACAAAAAATAATGGAGGGGAAAATTGAAGGAAGGAGAGGAAGAGGAAGGCCGAGGATTAGCTATTTGGACCAGATCAAGAAAAAGGCAGACGTCGGGTCGTACCGGGAAGTCAAAGAACTGGCGTTAAGTAGAACGGACTGGAGAGAACTGCACCGACAAGAGTGAAACTCTTAAATATTAATAATATGCTTTGAAGGAAATACAAAGTTGTAAGCATTTGCTACAGTTTTTCCAAGAGCCTATAGACGCCACTGCTCTTCATTAAAAATTATTGGGGATTTGTATATTTATTAACATATCATTATTAGTAGTGAGGAACCTATTACCATGCAATTGTAGCGCAGCCTTTACTTTCTTTGATGGCGGTCGCGACATTGCTGATGCTGTATACCCAGGCAGGTTGTCAACTTAATATGATGGCAATCAAACGGTTCAGGGTATTTATATTGTACCTACTTATACTGTAAATACAAACCATTATAATTATAAGTATAACTTGGTACAACCTGCACAACCGGACCTTGTCAGCCAAAGCTTTGAATTATAATTTTGTTGCAATATTTCATTATATTGGCGCAAGGTTATACTGTCAGTCTAGCTGACGTCTAGCCCCCGTCGCCGCTGTTGGTCCACACCGGGACTTCTATTCCATACATTATATTAATCAAACACAAAGTGGCAATTATGCCCGTATCTTCCAATTTGATGTCTATGTCTTCTACTGTAAGGGTTGATACCTATTTCGTTATAGATATTTTTGCCGTGACTTCGTTTATCGCGTGACTCAGTATTAGAGTATTGGAGTATTAGAGTATTGGCTGATGGGACTCACGTTCCGGTGTTTCCATGGATATTAAATTAATTTTCTTTTTTTATTGGTAGCTTATTTCATTTATTCATTTCATTACGCCACTGTGAAGAAAGTGGCAGGCAATGTTTGTCGTGCCGTCATGCGACAGAGTTGCGTGTTACAGTTGTGCTGTACATTATCTATATCTATGGAGTATAATGTAAACAATAATTAAGGTCTGTGCAGGACTCCACTCTGTAGCAAACTGTAGAGGAAGCCTTTCGGCAGAGGACGTCTGTGGCCGAAAGATAGTAAAAACTGCAAGGACGGTTGGAAAAAGTGCATTCGTTTGTCAACATTGCTATCATTTTCGATCAAGGGTAACACTAATATTGATACTATGCGCAAGAACCAGTTTGTGTTAAAGAATACAAATATACATTTATGAGTTTACATCCATCATGAACTGAACTTTAGGAGAAGTGTCTTAAGTATATAGTGGGTGTTGTAGTTAGTGGCGGAAAGGCGGGAAACGGATCTTTAGCACCAATGTCATTACCGTTGCGAGATAACTACGCGCTAATGAATGCGCTGCGCCAGGCGCTGATCTTTCACTTTCCTATTGCATTGTAATTAGCAAATTCAAAATTAACAGTTTAGTTACATTGTAGATGATGATATTGATGAGTCACTATGACAAATTAGTTCAGAAGCATTAGGTATATTATGAAGCCTACGTATACTACCAACGCACATAGAAATCAATGAATAGCCCAAATTAAATTGATCTAGACGTGTCTAAACGTAACAAATTGTAACTATGCATAATCATCAAAATGCCTTATCATCACTGTCTTCATCATTTCTATGCAGGTGTTCGAGAAACAACGGAAATTATTTGTGTTATCAGCAAAATTTTTAGGGGTAGGGCCAGTATCGCAGTTATTCGCAAAATCCTAATAAGAGTACAATATGCTGCCGAAGCTGGTAGTGTAGTGTAGCAAATTAAATTTAGGACTTGAATGAACTCTTGGCCTGATGTGAAGTCACTTACGCTTTACCTATCACAGCTCTAGCGTATTTCTTTACAACGGCAATCAACTCGAGCGGAAACTATAAACGCCTCAAAGGGCTGTCCTTCCTAATTGGTTAATCAACCAAATTTTGGAGTAAAAGCATATTAAAAGCTTCTTGTGTGAATGTTTGCGACCGCCAGACTCGGCTGCGGCTGGCAATCCGGAACATTCGAGTGAATGCACTGCAGTGCTATAAATACGAGCTGCGACCAGGCCGTGATTTACTTCCAAGCCCATTGTTGACGACACTACAGATACCAAACTAGGAAACCATCTGCGATGCACTCGTACGGGGTAAATGTTACCTAAATCACTTTTCACTAACATTTAAATTTCATGTTTTGTTTTTTAATTGAACGCCAAATTCTGTTAGATACAAGAAAATGAGGATACTTATTTCCTTAAAACCTGTAGATAAAATTAGCATTGTACATAGTGCGTAGGTACTATACTTACCGGCTTTTTGCTACTCGAGTCGTTGCCCACCGTCTCATTGGCATGTGAAATGTTTTTATTTATTCATAATAATTTATTTATTCACTCCACCACAAAAAAGTACAATAGAATACAATACAATTCATACATTTGTAGATCTGGTTACAAAAACTTGCGTGGTGGAGACTGGTGCCTGAACTAGGAAGGAATTATGATGTTCTACTTGTCCAGATTAAACTAGGTACGAGCTAGATTATAATGTATAAAATGATTTTGGTTTACTTTCATACATTATTTTTTTATTCTAGATCTGCCATTTATTTTATTATTTAATTGCAGGCGTTGTTCTGCCTCTTCCCCATGGCCGTCGTTAGCATCGTAGTAAAAGATCCGCCGCAACCTAACGAATATAAGTATTCATACAACATCGAAGACCCGACGACCGGCGACTCCAAGAGCCAACACGAGGTGCGTCGTGGAGACGTGGTCAGCGGGTCCTACTCCCTCGTGGACCCTGACGGGACCCGGCGAACTGTCAAATACACAGCCGATCCCGAACATGGCTTCACAGCTGTCATCCACAGAGAAGCAGCCGCCGAACACCGTCCAGAGCCGCAGTTACCGCAACCTTACGCTTATCAGGACATCGAGCATCAAGTCCCACCGCTGTACGTCGCTGACGTTGCGAGACCGCCGCTGGGACCGGTTCTGTACACCAAATCGTCGTATCCTAAAACGGACTACGAAGACAAACCGGCCTTCTATTTCACTCCCGCGAATGAAATCACATCTGATCGTGAGAGCCTCGCTCAAGGACAGTACTTTCAGTCGGCTACCGGTTACAAAGACTAACAATTTGATTTAGTGTTAAGATGTACCTGTTACTTTGTTCATATTGTGAACGCCTTTTTCTGTGATTGTGATATCTATTTATAATAAAAGCAAGTAGCATAGCAAAAGTATATGATGATAATTTAATAAAAATATTTTCTTTTCTTGTTTTCTGTTTAATTTATATATATATATATATATATATAAACCATTAGTGAAATGGATTTAAAATAAATTTCGATAACATTCTAAACACCATATCGAACATTCCACGTTTGGTGTCAACAACCCATCAGACTATATAAATAAAATAGGTACGAGATTTCCTATAGGCGCCTAATGTGCCTATATACTGAACATGGTCTAATGCCCGCGCGATATTCTATACCAAAGTTTTTACAAAATTTTGATAAATAAAAAATTTTTAACAAAAAAAAGAACCGACTTCAGTAAAACTAAAACGCCGAAAATAACCCGTTCAAGTACAGATTACATTTGACTCACCCTTTGAAATCGATCCCAAACCACTCAGTTATTATATTTATATATTAAAGTTTACGTGAGGTTTGGCACCGACTTCAAAGGGTGAGTCAAATGTAATCTGTACTTGAACGGGTTATTTTCGGCGTTTTAGTTTTACTGAAGTCGGTTCTTTTTTTTGTTAAAAATTTTTTTTTTCGCTTTTTAGTGATTCATATAAAATACTTATGGCGGGGTGATCAGGGAGGTCTTGAAGGCATGCATCTCGTTTGAAATATCTCCTAACTCCTAACTGTTAAGGAGTTGTACCTTCCATCATCAGTTCAGCATGAGAAGATGATGACTGCCATATGCAAATACTTAAATAGTTTTAGAAAATACATGAAAAATATTATGAGTGCCTATAAAATTTCAGGAATTCCTTCGATTCCTCATGGATCTCGTCATCCGATCTTCACCAAAATTTTATGGGACCAACCTTGAGATGTTTATTCATGAACCCAAAAATAATTTTCCAAATCGACTCATAAATGACGGAGTTATGAGGTAACAAACATTAAAAAAAAAAAAAAAAAAACATACAACCGAACTGAGAACCCCCTCCTTTTTTTGAAGTCGGTTAAAAAGATATTACATATACATTATGATAAAGATACTCTTGCGTATAATACAGGATCGCATTGTAAATGTTTCCTCAAGATCAATAAAACAAAAATGCCCAAAATCTTTGTAATGGACAAGCTGGAGGGAATCGGGCTAATATGGGCGCAACTTCATCGATCAATGATTCCTTATATAATTCAGCTGTTAAATAATGTTCGTAATAGCAATAATCGTAATTGTATCATAAGTAAACAGTACGGTTCCGAAGCGCGGTGCTCGGTGCTGCGTCGGGCAAGGCCAGCCAAGTGGGGCGGCAAGCGGTGATCCACTTACCACATAATAGGGCTTAACAAGGATTAGTCGAGACAAAGAGAATTAATAAATATGACGTTTGTGAGTCGTCACTTGTCTTTGTAACTACTCAAGTGCTTGAAAGTGACGCCAACAGAGGGCCTTTCACACGTTTTTCACGCTGACGACATGCTTTTGTGGGATACGGGTCCGTTGCGTGTCCGGTACAGAAATCAATCTACATACCTACAAGCGCGCTCGAGCAAACGCACACATAGACATTGCTCACGGACACGATATCTCGGACTAGTTCGGACCAGTGCGAGCGCGACGCGAGTGCCATCCGCTTGACACGCGCGTCTGTGAACTATTTATGCTATAATGGAGCAACGAAAAAAAAGTTATTATAACTATTCAGTGGACGGTTGTTTAAATTCAACATTAAACGGTGAATTGGCGTTTTTTAAGCTACCAGTGGTTTCGGTGAGGTAAGTATAGTTATCTGCTTGTATTTCGATTGTTCGTTTTAACGTTACATAAAACAGTTACGTAGGTAGGTACCTAAAGGCCCCCGAAGAATATATCCCATCAAAAACATAAATGTTAAATTAGAGCCAAGTTCTCGCATGCCACGTTGTCGACTTCGCCGACAAAAGAATTGAGATCTATATGGGCGCCAAGTTCTTTGCCCTAAATTTTTAGATACAAGGACATGCGACATACTCAATGCATTTATTTTACTTGGGGTGTAATTCAATATCAAGACTGGACTTGGCTAGTTTTTTTACATATAAATTTATATTATATTTGTCTAATCATTAACCTATTTTCGTAAAGGTATGTACGCAAGTTAGTGTACGTCCTGTTACTTATACTGTTAGCTTGATTAATAATACCAAGTTACTTTGATAAAATGAAGTCAGTTTGTAAAAACTAGCCAAGTCAAATCTTGATATTGAAGTACACCCCAAGTAAAAGAAATGCATTGAGTATGTCGCATGTCCTTGTATCTAAAAAATGTAGGGCAAAGAACTTGGCGCCCATATAGATCTCAATTCTTTTGTCGGCGAAGTCGACAACGTGGCATGCGAGAACTTGGCTCTAATTTAACATTTATGTTTTGTGATGGGATATCATTACTTTTTGTACATAAATTATTATGATGTGTTAATTATTGAATCATTACTTGTGTGTGTGCTATTCTAGTACATCTTTTAAACAAACAAAGAATTTTCGAAATCGGTTAGTGTTGGATTCTTGTGTGTGTGCGTGCGTGCGTGCGTGCGTGCGTGCGTGCGTGCGTGCGTGCGTGCGTGCGTGCGTGCGTGCGTGCGTGTGTGTGTGTGGGTGTGTGTGTGTGGGTGTGTACACACACAATTACCAAGCTGAATGCCAAATTTCACCTTTCTAGGTTACCTGGAAGTGGGTTAGGTTTTTGATTACTAGTCAGTCAGTCAGTCAGTCAGTCAGTGATAAAAATACCGTTTTTTGGACTTTAATATCTCAATACCTATTTCACCTATATTTATGAAATTTGGGGTTCTAGTTGTTCTAAGGGATCTAAATACATAAGCCAAATTTCATGTTTTTATGTTAAATAGATTTGGAGTTATTGAGGGGTCAAAAGTGGCTCCAAACGGTTCGTGTAATATAACACACGGCTGCTGCTCGCCAGTTCTTGGGGTGAACTTGGCTGGACACGCTGCCGCGATCTAGATCTACTTAAAGATCGATTTAAATAAATAACAGTTTCCTATTTGGAATCAGTATAATAAAAGGTAAATTCACGCTACTAAGGTAGTAAGTAGAAGTAAGTTGAAAACATGTTTTTTGTTTGTGTAGATATTGTGTTGTTTTTCACGTCATTTGATAGGTTTAGGTCTAAAACGGACAGGGCATTGGAAATTTTGTAACTAATCCGTTTAGAAGTTATTACTTTAGGGATTTTCGATAGTGAAAATTCTAAACGTAAAATTGTGTAGGCATTTTTCTGTTCCGTAAACCTTTAGTATTGTAATAGTCGGCAGGTTTATTGTTTTGTTTTGTAGGATAAGTTTTTTGCTAATACGGGCTATTTGCTAATACGGTTCTGCGGGTTTGGAGTACCTAGACCCTCAGCCACCCGCTTCACTTCTGGCCCGTTATTTTTGAGGTTACGGTATTTAAGATATTTTCTGTGACAAATTTGTAATATAACAATGAAGTAAAAATAAAAATATTGTAGTTATTATTAATTTATTTTTTCATTCTTCCCGTTTCATTCTCCACAATAAATCAATCAACTATATAGGAGCGCCAGTACCACGATAGGTTTTCCTGCGTAAGCCATAGTTGACAACCCTAGAGCGACCGCCGACCACACTGGTATGAAAAGTGAAGTACATACAGGTGGTTGATTTCTGTACCTATCTGTTTTGTGACGTGATGCTGTGCATTATACTATTGTATAGCCCAACAGGGTGTTTTTCAACCCGCGCCATATTGCAGATTTTTAGAGGTACTAGGTAATTTCTTTTACTGGCAACGACAAATTTTTGGTAACTGACGTTGAAAGTCAGTGAATATCACTCATGTAAACAAAGAGAAAACAGGACTAAAAATATTCGGCAAAATTCAAGTATTTTTTGCATAATAAAGCCAAAACTATTCACAGTGATGAAAGCAAGGAGCTTTTATGTAAGACAACTGGAGTGCGAACTCAGAATAAGTGTGCACACAAAATTAAATCTTAGTGTAAATACATAAAGTATATTTTACCGGTGAAGGGGTCACGGTCAGACAGAGACAGCTCGCACATAGGTAGTGTGTCCCTTTCTAATATTGGCAGTCACAAAAAACAGTAATGATTAGTAGTTTTCAAATAAAATGGTAATTATTAGTAGTTTATATTTTTCTTTAAATTAACACACTTCAAATAATTAAATATTTTATTCGCTAAACTTTTTTACGCGTCACCAAAGAAACTAACGGATAAATTTATTAACGTTATACAATCCGTTAGTATATAAAAATAATTTTATTTGAAATCTTATTAATATCATTGAAAACTGTCAGCATTTTTGACACTGCTTAATGGTATCTTTTCTAGTTATTTAAAAAATATCATACTTATATATGCATCATGGTAAGAATGTGCTGAATTAAAGGTTGCAAAAGGAAATCTTTTGGTGACCGTAGTATATTTTTTCAGGTAAGATATGGTATCGTATAATATTATGAAAGAATGTCAAACTTTGATAAAGTACTAATACAGTGACAATGAATTTAAAAAAATACCGGATAATTCCGATCTATGTTTTACTTCGAGAAATATTATTCGTACAACCTGAGCAAAAGTTTATTGCAGTAAAGTCGTTTTCAATATACTACGATAATCCTTCGCTATCTAAGGGTGGTTTAGGTTTCCAACCAGCATTGTATACCTACCCGCGTGAGATCGTTCTTGTAAGCGTGTGAATAAATGTGCGTATAGGCGCCTTGTCTTTTAAACCACGCGTGACTCGTACGAGCGTAGAGGTTAGAGGTATTCTTTACCAGTCAACCTTAAGGCAAAGCAGAAAACTAATAGACTGAATATGAATTTACAGTTAACATTTAAGTAAAGCTAATATTTTGGCAGTCCAACTGACTTTCGCATAAGTAACAAAATATAATACCTATTTTAATTTTTATACAGTATTTTTTTTTCTCAGTATTGTAACATTCATAACGAGTGCAGAAAGTATAGGTTGATCATTTTATTAACGTTTTCTACTATTTTTTTTGCTGTTTCGTACCGTTTTTAACCGAGTTCAAAAAAGGAGGTTCTCAGTTTGACCTGTATGTATGTCTGTCCGCAATTATGAAGTTGTTCGCGAACAACTTTATAATCTTGCACAACCTAATCTTGAATTAACAACGTTTTACTTTGCGTCTGATAGTCATCATCTTCCTATGCTGAGCTAATGATGGAAGGTATACCTCCTTAACGGTTAGGAGTTAGGGGATAACTCAAACGAGATGCATGCCTTCAAGACCTCCTAGATCACCCTGCTATAAGTATTTTATATGATTCACTAAAAAGCAAAAAATATATACATATAATATAAAAATATAATAACTGAGTGGTTTGGCACCGACTTCAAAAGATGATTCAAATGTAATCTGTACTTAAACGGGTTATTTTTGGCTTGTTAGTTTTTTGAACTCTGTTCTTTTTATGTATTTTTTTTTCTTTTTATTCCGCCATAGACTTTATACTGTGGTAAAATAGAGTTATACAGGTAGCTTATAAAATAACGGTAATACTCACAGTCTTACCTACCTAATTAATTTATGGTAACCTACATGACCACTTATTTTTTTTTTATATTTTGAATATCTTTATAAATGTTTTCAGGTCCACGTACATTAGTATCAGAATATGTTTTTTGTTTTTAAGTATGGAAAATATTAAGTTACCTAGTCTTAACGAAGTTTGTCATTTATCAAATCAAATTAACAATTACGGGTTTCATCATATCATATCAGCCTATAGACGTCCACTGCTGGACAAAGGCCTCCCCCAAAGTTCTGCACAACGATCGATCTTGCGGCGCCCTCATCCAATTTCTACCCGCGATCTTAACCAGATCGTCGGTCCACCTTGTTGGAGGCCTTCCAACGCTGCGTCTTCCGGTCCGCGGTCGCCACTCAAGAACCTTTCTGCCCCAATGGCCATTGATTCTACGAGCAATGTGCCCCGCCCACTGCCACTTAAGTTTGGCGACTGTCTGAGCTATATCTACAACCTTGGTTCTCTTGCGTATCTCATCATTTCGAATTCGATCCCGCAAGGAAATTCCGAGCATAGCTCGCTCCATTGCCCTTTGAGTAACTGTGAGCCTTCTTATGAGGTCCATTGTAAGCGACCACGTTTCAGTGCCATATGTCATCACTGGCAACACACATTGGTTAAAAACCTTCATCTTAAGACACTGCGGTATTTGGGACGAGAAGACATTCCGCAGCTTCCCGAACGCTGCCCATCCGAGTTGGATTCGACGAGTGACCTCTTTTTCGAAATTCGACCTACCCAACTGGATCGTTTGTCCAAGGTAGATATAGTCGTCCACAGTTTCGAGCGCAGAGTCTCCAACTCTAAGTGGAGTGGGTGCCACATGGGAGTTAAACATAATTTTCGTTTTCTCCATGTTCATTTTAAGACCCACTTGTTGAGAGACCCTACTGAGGTCGTTGAGCATTCGTTGGTCGTTCAGCCATGACCACGATATCATCAGCAAAGCGGAGGTTGGTGATGTATTCGCCGTTTATGTTGATGCCAAGTCCGTCCCAATCCAGAAGCTTGAATAGGTCTTCCAATGCAGCTGTGAACAATTTAGGAGATATAACATCTCCTTGCCTCACACCACGCTGCAATTGGATAGGTTTCGAGTCTTGGTTTTGGACGCGGACTGACATAGTGGCATTCTCATACAAACACCTTAGTACCTCAATATACCTGTAGTCAATTTGGCACCGCTGGAGAGACTGCAGCACTGCTCAGGTCTCGACTGAATCGAAAGCCTTCTCATAGTCCACAAATGCTAAGCATAATGGCTGGTTATACTCTTCGGTCTTCTGTATAACCTGCCGCAGCGTATGGATGTGGTCTATGGTACTAAAAGATTTACGGAAGCCGGCTTGTTCGGGAGGATGGAAGTCGTCAAACCTGCGTGCGAGACGGTTCGTGATGACTCTCAAAAACAGCTTATAAACGACTCAGAAGCGAGATGGGGCTGTAGTTCTTTAAAAGGGTCTTATCGCCTTTCTTAAAGAATAGTACCACTACGCTTCTGTGCCATGCCTGTGGCGTTTTCCCCTCGAGTATGACGGAGTTAAATAACTTTTGCAAGGCTTTTAAGACCGGTTTTCCACCTGCTTTTAGAAGCTCTGAGGTAACTCTGTCATCACCCGCCGCCTTATTATTTTTAAGCTGTTTGAGAGCCATACTAATCTCGTACAGGCCGACGTCCGGGATTTCTTCTGTGTACTGTGTATTACGGGTTTGCTGCGTTCTATTAAAATAACGGGGGCCAAAAGAGTGTTTTTGCTCGAATAGTAGCTAGCATTCACTATATTTATTTATATAACCATGGGTATATAACATTAAATCTAGCTACAGTGCCAGCCAATACACATTTGTAGACTTATAATAAAACGGAGTAAGGATGAGTCCCTCTTGATTGCTAAATATTTGGTTACCCCAGCAGAGTGTGACAAACTGCCCCCTTGGTGGCTTTCTCACTTGGATCGTTCGAACAAAGCAATGAGCAGTCCAGGTATACGCTAGTATATGCTAGGTCCATGGATGAAAGTAAAGTTTTTTTTCAATAGGATTCAGTATTTATTATTATTTCGCAAGAAGAACGAAGGATTGAGCAGCATTCCGGTAAACAATGTTTTGAATTTGGTTCATGACAAATCCTTAACAAATCGATTGACGTTAAATAATTCAAATATATGACATATGCACATTATTGCCATATGAAAACTATTTGTAGTGTCACTATCCCTGGGCCGGACCGACGCTTGTTATGTCAATAAAAAATAGGAAATCAAAATCATATTCACTGAAAATGTATAATTTATTCGGTATCAAACGACGATGGGCGCAATGGGACAGAGCTCGAACCAATAGCCGCACGCGCACCGCTTGGGGTCCGAGGAGTGCAGCCACATCCACTCGATGTGCATCGTGTCCGGCTTGCACTTGCAGCCCACGAGGCGCTTGTCGAACGCGCTGGGGACGAGGTTGGGCCGCTCGCGAGTGCCTGGACCTACGCAACCATTTGACATTGAGATATTACATTACGCATTGTACATATTGCTCCATTATAGCATTTCATATGGTAACCTCACTTAAAATAAGGCTCCTTAAAAGTGCTTCGTAAAACTTGCGGGGTTACAAAAAAGAAAAAAAAATTGAATTGAAAAAACAAGTTTGTTGTATGGGATAAAATATTTATTAAATATTTATTTTATATTATTTTTTGTATTTTTTGTTATAGCGGCAATAGAAATACATCATCTGTGAAAATTTCAACTGTCTAGCTATCACCGTTCTTGAGATACAGCCTGGTGACAAACGGACGGACGGACGGACGGACAGCGAAGTCTCAGTAATAGGGTCCCGTTTTTACCCTTTGGGTACGGACCCCAAAAAACAGCTGATGCCTCTGTGTCTATAGGTAGATAAATCACGCAAGTATTTCTGTTGCCGGAATATCAACAAATACTAAAAAACAGTACCTTACCTATCTTTTGTATCCGGTGCCGTGCCGTTTTGTACGGAACCCTCGGTGCGCGAGTCAAACTCACACTTGGCCGCTTTTTATATTTGACGTGTCCGTGGTTCACCCAAAATAAGGCCCGAAATAGAAAATAGTTCGGAAGGAAGGTACTACATCTTTCACACCATATTCTCGCTCACTATTATCAATTTATCACGATCGATCTCCCACCAGCTGAGCGAGCATTTAGCGTTGTGGCATTCGGTAATACGTCAAATATCTTAGGATTACCTCTCTTAAAGCATAGGATGCGGAAGGGGTCGCAGTCCCCCGCTAGGTGAGCGAGCAGCTCCCGCTTTTCCAGCCCCGTGACGTGGTCGATAGGGTCGTGGAACTCGCCATAGACGCGCGTGCCGACTCGCCGCATGTACGGCACCACTCGGGTCCACATTGACATGGCTCGCGCCTGGAACAAGTATCTATTTCATGTTAAATTCTTAGTAAACACGTCATATTCTCTTGAGGAACAGATTCAGATATATTAAGTTTATTTTAAACAAGAAGGGAGAGGTTCTTTAACATGGGAGTAAATAGGTTCTTAAAGGCGTGTGATGCTCCTGGCATCGCAAGCGTCCATAGGCATCGGTAACTGCTTAAGATCAGGCGGGCCGCATGCTGCAGTCGGGTTGTAGACTACAACCCGACTGCAGCTGTTTTTTATACTACAACTTGTAGTATAAAAAACAGTATCTATATATTTTAGCAGTTTAGCATAATTTGTATGAACCATGGCCAGTTATGGCAATAATTCGAATGTCGTCTTATTGGAAGGCAGTATCCCGGAGAAGCTAGTGAGCGGTAGGTATCCTCCATGTCGTTTGCTGCCATTAACGAGTGCTAGCCCATTGTAAGTCTTTTAAAAAACAGATAAAAAATAAAGAAATTTAACTTACGTTTTATTTACCAACTAATAAAACGTTTGCACTGTATTTCTTGCTAAATAACGAACGATAAAGCTTATTAAATCGTAAATTACACCAAATATTGTTCAACCGCAAAAACGTACCGTTTGTATATGACATTTATGACGTAACTTTATATTTTTCAGTATCATAATAATATATGTCAAATTAAACCAAACAAAACCTATCTACAATGGAAATGACAGACTTCAAATAAAAAAAACCGGCCAAGAGCATGTCGGGCCACGCTCAGTGTAGGGTTCCGTAGTTACCCATCCTTCACAATAGACGGGCTTAAAACAAAACAGCGGTTTAAAGATTTCAAGCTCTACAAAAAGGTCGTAAACGCCAAAGTAACTGTAATTATTTATTACCTTCTGGAAGAAGAAATACGCGCCAGATTGAGCGGAATGTTGCAGTATGGCACTTAACTAATATGTGCAACCTTCGAGGTATAAGGCCATCGCGTGGCACTTACGTCATTTTAAAGAAAATTATGAAATTTTGCTATGACCTGTGCTATAACTCAAAAACGGCTCTCAGTTTTCATTGAAAGTACCAACTAGCAAAATTGCTGTACAAACATGCCTGTATAAGAACTAAGACATTATAAAAGGTTTATATACATATATCCTGACTTAGAAGGTACATCTTACAAAGGCATTTTATAGGTTTAATTGGTCTTGAGAGCATTTAAACTTAGTAAGTACTCTAGTAGACGTATATAAGAAATTCTTATAAAATATTTATCAGAACAAAGGTTTTACAAGTGCATTTTATAAGCCTAATTGATCTTGAGAATATTTATACTTATTACGTAATCTGGTAGACGTATATAAGAAATACTTCTAAAACATTTATCAGAAAAAGGTTTTAGAGCCTTATCACACTTGCGATTTGCGAGCGAGTTGAAAGCGAAGCGAGCGTGCTGCGAGATCACCGCGAGTGCGCAGCGAGTTCGCCGCGAGCGTGCAGCGAGTTCGCCGCGTCTTGAGTAGGGACGCCATACTGTAAATTCTTCAGTACGCAGCGAATTCGTTGCGCACCCGCGGCGAATTCGTTGCGCACCCGCGGCGAACTCGCTGCACGCTCGCGGCGAACTCGCTGCACGCTCGCGGCAAACTCGCCTCGCTTTCAACTCGCTCTCAAATCGCAAGTGTGATAAGGCCCTTACAGGTGCTTTTTATAATACTAATCAGTCTTGAATTTTTTTTAACTTATTAAGTACTCTTGTAGACGTTTATAAGAAATACTTCTAAAACATTTATCAGAAAAAGGTTTTACGGGTGCTTTTTATAAGACTTGATTTTTTTTTAACTTATTAAGTACTCTTGTAGACGTTTATAAGAAATTCGTATAAAATATTTTTCAGAACATAGGTTTTACATAAGTGCATTTCATAAGAACCCTAAAATCACTAATATGCCCACCATGGCCACAAGTAGGTAGCCTCAGATAAGTGTTTGACAAGAGCGAAAGGCTTAACATTGACTTAACGAGTGTTAAATAAGAAATATTAGCCTTACATGCATCTTATATACGCGTAATTGTACTTTTAACTGTTTTTACAGTGTCATTTATTGAAAAACATTTCCATTTTACAAATAATTTAACAAATTATTAATATTTTAGAGACATTCCAGAAGGGCCCGTGAAAATATTGTTTATAATATAGCAAAACTATCGAAGAAATGTACTTCGCAAGTTGTTCATCAACATAATACCATGATAAATTGCAGTCAAATAAATGACAGTTAGCATTAGTAAGAGTACGTATGAAAATATAGACTTACCTCTGGGTTTTATATATATTTTTTATATTTCACTTTGTCCGAACACGTTTACTGGCCTCTTCAACAGGTTGTGCTAATACTCTTACAATGAGATCACAGAGAGGAATATAAGCGGATAATCGCTTAGAAAGGCATTAGTAAGAGTACTCAAAGACTTATTACCCTTACAGCATGCCACTATAAGATACTTATAAGTCTATTTGCTCTTAATAAGACCATTATACAACAACTATTTATAAGCAGAAATGCTCTTATAAAGTGCGCCCAATTCCACACTTAAAGACGTTTGAAAGTGTACTGTAAGAGTAAAGAATATTTGGTCTTAGGATATTTGTAAGAGAAAATTTTGCTAATGTAAGGCCTCATCGTCATGAATTTTTCTATAATTTTGGGGGGGTGGGACGCAATTTTTTGGATTTCCAGAGCGAATATTTACAAAACTACTGACTTTAAAAAATATATTTTCCACGTTTAATGGTTTAACAATAGACATGTTGACTAATTGTTTTTGAGGATGTCAATCGATTCTATTTTTTATTGTGACCAAATGTCTATACTGTGTCGGACTGACTACACTTAAACTTCTCTAAAAGTCAGAAATGACTGTCAAAGTTCAACATTCCTACGTAGCGCTAAAACGCTCCATACAAAAGGCGTCCAGGCTAGTGACGTCACAGGCCGGTATAGGTACCAATAAATTGTATGGAGAAATTAACAAATTTGCCATTTTCACCGTGAAAAAGCGCGTTTAAGTTCATGGTTTCTTTTGGATTAAAAAAATATCATACAATTTGCGTACCTTTCCAAAAAAGATTTATTTTTCTGGATTTTTATCTTTTTGTTTCGTGATATATTTAGCTAATTTTATTCATATAACTACAATACGCTGTAGAATTCAACATTAGTCAACATGTCTATTGTTTAATACACCTGGAAAACATTATGTATGACCTTGAACTCATCGAGAAAATATTTTGCTTATATAATATACTAGCTTTAGCCCGCGACTTCGTACGCGTAGAGCTCGTTAATTATTATTGCCAATAAAAAAAAAATACAATTTCAATTTTTTGATTTGAAGACACATGAGCAAGCTAGATACATTACTGTTCATGAGAAAAACATTTCGTGCCCAAATGTATCCCTGCTACTTTTCACGTTTCCCCCTGTGATTTATTAATAGTTTTAGAAAATGCTAAAAACTTTTAATGGAAACTGTAGACTGTTTTCGGTATAATTGGAATACGTGGTATAAGTACACTTTGTCCCTTGGCTTCTCCCGTTAAAATCGTGCCCTTCACAATGTACTTCCCTAATCAAGTGGTTTTCAATCTAGCACCGTTGCCAAATTTGGGTGTGTCTAAGTTGCGCATTTACAAAACTGGTACTTTTTTTGTTGATTTTGAAAACAATATCATTTTTGGTGCCAATATGGTTCTTTCACATACCTAACCAGTTTTCGTCATGAATATGTGTGCCGTCGTGAAAAAATGCTTGGTCGGTGATAGAGCCAAAAAATCGCACTCTTTTCTATTTCCTCTTATAAGTCTCAAAATAAGGCTATCCTTCTCTATCAAAGCGAGTCAGGCCCTTGACTTAAGTCGGGTCTTGTCGAGTATCCGAGTCTAAGATCCGAGAAATACAAAAACTTTATGCACTAATACTGTACTCGGCGATAAATATTGCACGTCGGTCTTTAGCCCTTAATTTGACAAAAGATGACAAAGGTCACTAGTTCAAGCCTCGTTATGGTAAAATAGAGCAAAAGATTCTAGTTCGATAAAAAAAAAAATTTTTTTAACAAAAAAAAGAACCGACTTCAGTAAAACTAAATAGCCGAAAATAACCCGTTCAAGTACAGATTACATTTGACTCACCCTTTGAAATCGATCCCAAACCACTCAGTTATTATATTTATATATTAAAGTTTACGTGAGGTTTGGCACCGACTTCAAAGGGTGAGTCAAATGTAATCTGTACTTGAACGGGTTATTTTCGGCTATTTAGTTTTACAGAAGTCGGTTCTTTTTTTTGTTAAAAATTTTTTTTTTCGCTTTTTAGTGATTCATATAAAATACTTATGGCGGGGTGATCAGGGAGGTCTTGAAGGCATGCATCTCGTTTGAAATATCTCCTAACTCCTAACTGTTAAGGAGTTGTACCTTCCATCATCAGTTCAGCATGAGAAGATGATGACTGCCATATGCAAATACTTAAATAGTTTTAGAAAATACATGAAAAATATTATGAGTGCCTATAAAATTTCAGGAATTCCTTCGAGTCCTCATGGATCTCGTCATCCGATCTTCACCAAAATTTTATGGGACCAACCTTGAGATGTCTATTCATGAACCTAAAAAGAATTTTCCAAATCGACTCATAAATGACGGAGTTATGAGGTAACAAACATTAAAAAAAAAAAAAAAAAACATACAACCGAACTGAGAACCCCCTCCTTTTTTTGAAGTCGGTTAAAAAATGGAAAAAGATGGTCAAAGAATTTGTTCACCCTGCCATACACGCCAAATTAAGGGTTAGAAAGAGACAATTCAACAATTGTCTGTTTACGACGATTTCCGAACACTGGCGACCGTCCATCAATCATCGTTTAAAATTAAGAGGAACGAACGTAAATACTTTCACGTTTATATTATTCGGATTATTTATATAAATGTTAAGTATCCCATCTTTGCATACTGAGTTATTTATTACTTTATTTATACTCAGTTACCAAGCGGAGGTATATTTATTTATTTATAATCAAAGCTCGTAGGTACTATTTTCAGATGATGTGCGTATCGGAACGTGATACCTAATAATCGCTGGTTTGACATGTCTTGCCAGATGGGTGTGTGACGTTTATCAAATCACGTAATTTGTAAAATTTTATATATTTGATTCTTGAAATTACGCGATTAATCGATTTTTGCGGATACATGTTCCCATATCAGAATTTATTGTTTTTTTACAAAAAATAGTTTGGTATGCGTTTCGTGAAGGTCTATTGTAGGTAGATTAGTTTACGTCAAAACGATGACATGTAGGGAGTTGTTGCAACTACAATGATATTTGCTCTCCAAGTCTCCATACAAAGTTTAATCCCGTTTTTCGTCCCTAAAACGGATAAAACTTGATATAAATAATAGCCTATGTCCTATTCTGATATAATATAAGGTACATAACTGGAAAGTTTCATCATGATTCGTCCAGTATTTTGAGATTAAGTGGAACGTACATACATACATCCATCCAAACTTTCACGTTTATAATATTACTAGAGGCCCGTTGCGGCGTCGAACCGCCGCTAGAATATGGAAATCCGGAAGTGTTACCGAAAATAACTACTTTATCGATAAGAAGTTTTTGGCGAACGAAGAATAAATACTGTAAAAAAACACGTTAAAACTATGTTTTTTTTTATATATATATATATATTCAAAGGGCTTTGTCGCTAAGCGACCACATCGCAATTTCGCAAAATTATTTTTTAAAAACGGTAAAACATGCCAGGCTAGAGCTAGGCCTGATAGCCAACTGCCAGCTTCATCGTGCCAACTTTTTCAACTTTTGTAAAAATAACTTGTGCATTAATGACATGTGATCTGCTGATCTGTTTCACAAATAAAATGCATATTATTCGATTTATGGAAAAATTTAATTCATAAAAATAATCCCATATCTTAAAAAAATAATTGACATATTTTCATAGGACCGAACATAAGATTGGTAGAATTTAATTTGTTGTTCTTTCTTCAGGGCATAAATTTATCGATTTGATCGATTTCTATCAATTTCCAGAAATAGCACATGAATCGAAACGACAGATTTGGGCACTCACTATTAAAAATAGTGACAATAAAAAATGTTACATAAACTCAATTGTATGAAATAGAGAGTATAAAACGTTTATAGATACACGAAAAACCACTATTATCAATGCTTGTCTTTTTTTTATGAAATTCAATAGATCGTGCAAATTTTCTTAATATGGGTGCTGCCATGTCATCATCATCAATCAATTTATTCAATAACAATTACACATTGTGTTTGAAATTCTTACGCTAGGTATACTTAAGCAAACCCTATTTACTAATCTAAATAAATAACTGACCAACAATAGGTACTTACTCCACCATAAAAAAAAAAAACAAAAAAAAATGTGTCAAATATGTGTAATAAATAAAATCCAATATATAAAACAGCTAAAAATGTTGAAAAAAGAATATTAAGACATATTTTTTTCAATAAATTTAGAGCTGAAGGCCTAATACCCGCGAATTCCAAATTCAAACTTTCGTCATTCTCCTCTCATTGAAATAGTGTCTGACAGAAGAGTGAGGGAGATGCTATCTATACTCTCAAGTCTATGATATAAACCTAATTTTAGGGTTCCTTACTAAAGTCGGTAAAAATGGAAGCCTTATAAAATCAATTTGTTTTGTTGACAGCAGAATTTGTCAAATTTTATTTTGAATGAGTATAAGAATGATCAGCCAGACGTCATTAATTCAAATAGGATTTATTCTTGAGAGCGTCGATTTTTTGAAATTTGCATCATATGTAGGTTATTTCTACCATCAAGTTTCGCATGTTAGGGTAACATGTTAATTATTCCACATTGCCAACTGGTCCACAATGTCAGCTCGTCTATATTCCCATCTGGGTCAAAATGCCAACTTGTCCACACACCCAACACGTCCACATTGCCAACTCGTTCATACACCCAACTCATCTGCATTGCCAACTCGTCTATATTACCAATACGTCTCCATTGGCAACTCGTCCATATTCCCAATTTGTCCATATTCCCAATTTGCCCACAATGCCAACTCGACCATATTTCCAACTCGTCCATATTTCCAACTCATCCACATTCCCAACTCGTACACAATGCCAAATCATCCACATTGCCCACTCGTCCATAAACCCAACTCATCTACAATGCCAACTCGTCCATATTACCAACTCGTCTTTATTGCCAACTCATCCATATTCCCAACTCGTCCACAATGCCAACACATCCATATTGCTAACTCGTCCACATTTCCTACTCGTCCATACACCCAACTCGTCTACAATACCAACTCGTCTTTATTGCCAATCTCGTCCATATTATCAACTCGTCCGTATTACCAACTCATCTTCATTGCTAACTCATTTATATTCCCACTCATGCACAATGCCAACGCGTTCATATTACTTGCTCGTCCACAATGCCAACTCGTCCACATTTCCAACTCGTCCATATTCTCACCTCGTCCACAATGCCAAGTCGTTTATATTACCAACTCGTCCATACACCCAACTCATCTACAATGCCAACTCGTCTTCATTTCCAACTCATCAACAATGCCAACTCGTCCATATTGCTAACTCGTCCACATTTCCAACTTGTCCATAGACCCAACTCGTCCACAATTCCAAGTCGTCCACATTTCCAACTCGTCATATTCCCAACTCGACGATACACCCAACTCGTCTATACAAACTCATCCTTATTATCAGCCCGTCTTTATTGCCAACTCGTCCATATTCCCAACTTGTTCATGTTGCCAACAGATCCACATTCCCAACTCGTCCACGTTGACAACTCGTCCGTATTACCAAGTCGTCTTCATTGCCCACTCGTCCGTGTTCCCAACTTGTTCATTTTGCCAACTCATTCACATTCCCAACTCGTCCATATTCCCAACTCGTCCATATTACCTACTTGTCCGTATTACCAACTCGTCTTCATTGCCAACTCGTCCATAATGCGAACTCGTCCACATTGTCCCCTTGTACATGTTCCCAACTTGTCAATTTTACCAACTCATCCACATTTCCAACTCGTCCATATTCCCAACCCAACTCGACGATACACCCAACTCGTCTACTATACCAACTTGTCCTTATTATCAGCTCGTATTTCTTACCAAATCTTCCATATCACCAACTCGTCCGTATTACAAAGTCGTCTTCATTGCCAACTTGTCCGTATTACCAACTCGTCTTCATTGCCAACTCATCCATAATGCGAACTCGTCCAAATTGCCCACTTGTCCATGTTCCCAACTTGTCAATTTTACCAACTCATCCACATTGCCAACTCATCCACATTTCCAACTCGTCCATATTCCCAACCCAACTCGACGATACACCCAACTCGTCTACAAATACCAACTTGTCCTTATTATCAGCTCGCCTTTATTGCCAAATCTTCCATATCACCAACTCGTCCGTATTACAAAGTCGTCTTCATTGTCAACTTGTCCGTATTACCAACTCGTCTTCATTGCCAACTCGCCCATAATGCGAACTCGTCCAAATTGCCCACTTGTCCATGTTCCCAACTTGTCAATTTTACCAACTCATCCACATTGCCAACTCATCCACATTTCCAACTCGTCCATATTCCCAACTGGACGATACACCCAACTCGGCTACACAATACCAACTTGTTCTTATTATCAGCTCGTCTTTATTGCCAAATCTCCCATATCACCAACTCGTCCGTATTACCAAAGTCAAAGTCAAAGTCAAAGTATTTATTTGCTCTTTACCAAGTCGTCTTCAGTGCCAACTCGTCCATATTCTCAACTCGACCACATTTCCCATCCCGTCTTAGTTTTTTCTTGTAAAATACCATTTAATTTACAATGACTCATGCCATTTTCCTTGGAATTATTTTTTTGATGGACTTATATAATCATATTTATAATAATCTATAATAAATTAACTTATTTGAATGACGTTTAAATTAGTTTTACTACATTTTTTCTGCCTTGATTTATTGTAAAACTCGCCTATAAAAATAATCTATTCTTGAATTACGGTCAGTTTTTCTAGTCTTTCGAGTACCAGTCCAACTCGCACTTAACCGGCTTTTTTCTCTACATTTTTAACAGGTATGCGAAAAAAGTTTCCATATGAACATTTTAAAAAGAAAAACCACCTGGCAATTTAGAGCATTGACATAATATCCCCCAATAAAAAAGACTTTAAAAGTTGTCAGAATATGGTTACTGTCATTCATTGTCAACAAACTGTAAAATTATTTTTGCATATTCGTACATGTTTTAAGTGTTGCGGATATTATGTTGTCGACTCAAAAATAATATTTCATCATGCTGAACAACTTACTCAGGTTTGTGAGCAAATCATGCTTATTATTATTTGGTCATCTTATGTCAAAATAGGGATCACGTGGTTAGCGCACAGTAGTTTTTTCAAATCATTTTTCAGTACCTTTTCAGGAAAAAATTAAAATTCCAAGAGTTTTATGCACCTCTCCAGCATGAGACGAATCTAATGACATATCATTTATCAAAATCGGATCAGATCTGATGGGATGTACAAAAATCGGCCTCGCGTAATATATATATAGATAGATTATTAGGATTCTTTGCTTCAGCATCGCCAAACTTTCTTTCGTAGGTACCCATGTCCGCATGTTTTGATGTGCGTTTGTCCGGATTTCTGGCTGTTCTCGTCTAGAGGACGCATTTTTCAACCGATTCTCATGAAATTTTGTAGTTTTTTTCAAAATAATAATATTATAATAATAATAATAAATAATTTTCTTGGTAGACGTCCGGCTGTCTCACACAATAGCCCAATTACCCAGTCCTCCATTTCATCCCCATAGCCCGATTTGTATTTAGATTCCATATATTCATAAATAGTTCTTGCACCAAGCGGGTGCTGTCTCTGTGTGCGTCCCATGACACGGATAGGGACAGCATCCGCTCGATGTACACATTACATTTCATTAAATTGTCGAAAGGGCCTCTACGCGTTAGCTTCGGCTCCGCGCACGCCTCCCAAAGGTCCGGGACCGGGACACTATTGTCCGGTGAGCGGGTGCGACATACAGGAATAACAATAATAATTTATTGATAAAACCAATAAAACATAATGACGTAAAGAGGTGACGGTTAAATTCTATACTTAAAAACAAATAAATTCACAATTTACATAACCTGAACTAGGGTTGCCCCTGTGTTTCAGGCAATGGGAAAGCCTTTACATTATTTAATTTAAGTACCTATTCATCTATCTTACAGTAATCTTATTGTAGCTTAAATACTAAAATTTACACTAAAGTACTAAATTAAACTAAACAAATATTTATTTAATGACAGCCAGTAAGTTCTCTGTATCTTCGTACGTCATAGTTTGTAGTGACTCACGAAGCGCTTTCTTACATTGAGCGAAGCTAAGTGGACATAGGTCCAATTTCGCATTTAATCTATTGTAAAGAAATGGTCCCAGAAATATGAAAAATCTTGTAGAAAATGCGTGTTTTGCTTGCATGTTATAGGAGCAAACAATATCTTTACGCCTCTTGTTTTTATATTCGGTGTTGTAAGGAGTTGTGCAGTGCTGCCTTAATACTGTGCCATGAATAAATAACTGACGAACTGTTAGTACTTTACATTCACTGTATATAAGGTTAGTAGGGTAGAGGTAAGGACGATATGTATGAACCTTTAGGATTGCTCTTTGGGCTCTTTCTAATTTTAGTATTGTGGTTTTAGCCAAACCTCCCCATGACGTTATGCAATACGTTATTATTGATTGGCAAAGAGCAAAATAAACCGTCTTGAGGAGCTGCTCATCCGCAATTGAGCGCAGTTTTTTGAAAACAATGGCGGAGATAAGGTGGTTTCAAAAGTAAAAAAATACAAATTTCAGCCGTTTCGAAACTAACTCGCTAGTGTAGGTACTGTAGCATTGTTATATATTATTTGAGATTGAATCTAATGCATAGCACATCATTTCCGTACGATATTCAGCATCTCGATGCATCTCATCATGTGGCTTTTCCGAAACATTTATTAGTATAAAGACATCATTGTAACTCAATTATGTATACCTACTTTGATATTTATAAATTTAATATGTCACATAATATTATTGATCCATAAGTATATGGCGAAGCAAGGACGAGCCGCCCGAAGAAAGCCGCCCGCCATGCAAGTGATCTTTGCAAGTTCGAAGTCGATCAAAGCTTGATCTTATTTAAATATAATACGGACTAATTAAATACACCACCGCGTTCAAAAGGAACTCATATCAAGATGTTCACGTTAAGCAACTCTTTATTACAACCGGTTTATACGAAGTCATACACGGCACAATGTTATAATGCAATGCCTCGGGCTCTCGGGCGATGTATAAAAAGTCCGCAAGATCAAATTGCGGCACATTCAACTTGAGATTTACTCACGGTGAAGTCACTCATCTCATCCCAAATGGCTTTCAAGGTACGCACAAGCTTTTAGCGTGTGGTTAATTATTTAGTGTCAAAATTTGCCTTGAAATGTCCTCCACGTACATTTATTTAATTAGTGGGTAATTGATACGGTAATTTAATTTTTGGCTAGAGTTATCTAATGGATATTAATTTACTGCCATCATTAAACTTAGAAGAACATTTAATGTTACTTATTCATATTAATTTGAAAGGCTAGTTTGTCTACGATTAGTTAAGAGGGCGCCGAGCGTTAGCGACTGAGCCATAGAGAGCGCGGGGAATGCGTATTTAGATCAGCGCGCGGCCGCCATATAGTAAAAATGTATGGAGAATTAAAAGCACTTTTTGATAAATCTGGACCTTTAATACCAAAAAATAATTGAAATATTTGATGCAGACAAAATTGTAATGTAAACATTCATCTTTTTTTTGAACTGAAAATCAAAATAGATTTCCATTGTTAAAGTATAAAAAAACACTTAACGCCTGCTTACGATTTTACTATTTTTGTCCAATTTTACTTAGTTCTCTAGGGTAAAATATAAATAATCTTATATTTTTTCCACGGAGAAGTTGTTACACATTCTTCGAAGTGCTAAATATATAGTTGAGAAATGGATTAAACTAGTATTGACGTTAATCTACTTAACGGCAACTGCCTATTTTTTCACATTTCGCTCGGTGCAGTCTTAACTTAAATTTGATAAATAGACTTAATATGGTGTTTTACCTTGACTAATTCTGAAATTAGTCTGCTATTCACTGTGTCTATCTTAGCAGTCGCTATTACACGTAGACTACATTCACTGAATGTCCTGTTTCAGCTGGTAGTGTTGGTGTGCGCTATCGCGTCAGTGCGCGCGGGAGTGGTTGCCCCCGCCGTGTACTCGCACGCCGCGCCCGTCGCATACGCCGCCGCGCCCGTGGTCCACGCCGCGCCGGTCGCGCACGCCACCCCAGTAGCCTACCACACCGCCCCCGTCGCCTACGCCGCGCCCGTGGCCAAGGCTGTCGCCGTCGCCCCTGTCGTCAAGACCGTCGAGGACTACAACACGCACCCGCAGTACAGCTTCGCGTACGACGTGCAGGACGGTCTCACCGGGGACTCCAAGACCCAGCACGAGAGCCGCGACGGTGATGTCGTACACGGCTCCTACTCCGTTGTCGACCCTGATGGCACCAAGCGTACCGTTGAGTACACCGCTGACGACCACAATGGTTTCAACGCGGTTGTCCACAAGGAGCCTCTCGCTGTGAAGGTGGCCGCTCCCGTGGTCGCTAAAGTGGCAGCCCCTGTGGCCTATCACGCTGCGCCCGTTGTCCACTCTGCTCCCGTTGTCCACGCTGCCCCTGTGGCGTATCACTCTGCCCCTCTCTACCACCACTAAATGGGAACCATAACTAGTCATTTTATTTATTGTCAAAAGCAACCATGGCATGAAATAAACTTTTCTACTTATATAATTTGTATATCAGCTCCTTTTATTTGCACATAGTGCAAAAGGTACCTAACCTAGCGTAATCTAAACATTTAAGGAAACTATAAAAACCCTCACCTTCATCTGTCGCCTAGAAAACAGTTGATAATCTTCAGATGGCCGTAGGACTCGAGAGCCAAAAACGCTCAGTCAATTTAAATATATAGAGTGCTAAGTGATGAAGGGATTTTTGAAAACTGTTATAAGCTCTAATAATTATTTTCATGTTTTATAAAGTTATTCAGGTATTGTGTCTGGTAGTCATCATCTCATTATGCTGTGCTGATGATGGAAGATACAACAGGGAAATAAAACAGCTTCTCGTTGAAATAGGTTATTTTTTAAAAGTGATTATATAGCTGCAGTGTACGAATTCATATATACTTTATTTTAAGATTTTCATTTCTTTTACCATTCAATATTCTAAATCAGGATAAAATAGTAGGTACCTAGGAATATTGTTAGACAAGAAAGGCACCAATTGCACTCGAGATATTTTGGGGCTCGAGCGGAGTTTGTTTGAGAGTCAAATTGGTGTCGGTTTTTTATTCCGAGTAAACACATATCCCACCAAAAACATTCTGTAAAAAACTAGCCAAGTCTCGATGGAGCCGCTTGTTTATCTCTAAAAAGTAATGAAATCTAGACAAAGTCGTACCAAGTCTAAGGTTCCTTACTGCGATTTCTTTATTATTATAGTTAATGTTGTGTGACTAGGCCGTTGAAGGGTACACCAGTATGGGCTATTATCTCGCTTAACAAACATAGGTAGTTACAAAAGATATAACATTACGTGTAAACAAAATTGACTTGTAGCGGTTCTGGCGACAGATTGGTGCAATGGTGTCATGGAGCACCTGGTTTTGTACCCTTGTGTTCCCTTCAACGGCCAAGTCACACAACATTAACTATAATAATAAAGAAATCGCAGTAAGGAACCTTAGACTTGGTACGACTTTGTCTAGATTTCATTACTTTTTAGAGATAAACAAGCGGCTCCATCGAGACATGGCTAGTTTTTTACAGAATGTTTTTGGTGGGATTTCACTTCTTTTTGTAGAAACGTGGGCATATTGTTTCATAACAACCTGCTAATTCACTTTAGCAAACCTCACGAAATAATAAGCGAAATCAACGAAATGCAAATAATCCCTCCTAATCCCTAGCAAACGTTTCCAAGCGCAGTAGAAGAATGTCGTAAACGACTGTAACGCGGTCGGTTCCACTTCGCCATATAAGATTATCGGAAAAACAAACGACGGCGCGTTTTAAAATACAGTCAGCGCCATCTAGCGACGTGTGCGGGTATCACCGCCACTCTTAGTCCAATGCATTATATTTAGAGCAAATTTTGAGTGAAATTAATATTTTGGTGTAATTTGTGTAATGTTCGAGTAGAATAAAGTTAATCGTTCGACTATTTCTTCTTGTAAACTTGTAAGTATAAGTATAAAAGCCAGTCTATTCTTGTCCAGAGTTTTCCTTTAATTTTATTTATATGCGTATTAAAAGCAGAAGGGGAGGCATTCGCCCAGCGGGTACGTATTACAATGCCGAAGTTCAAAATACCGAATATCATAAGACCTATGGACGGAAGGCCGAAAATTAAAATGTGGAATGTTTATTTGACCGAAAGTTTAAAATCCCGAAAGAACGTTTGATGGAAAGGATAAAATACCGAATATTATAATCCCGAAGACTGTAATCCCGAAGAATGTAATCCCGAAGGCTGTAATCCCGAAGACTATGATCCTGCCTGAAGGTTGTAATCCAGAATATTATTTAAACTCTCGAGAATTATCTCGTATTTCTGTAGTCTTACAGATTCTAATGTTTATTTTATACAAAGAATATTAACCTAAATAACGTAACCTACTTGCCTACTACTATACTTACTATTTATAAGTGAACTCTTCTGTGGAACCGATCTGCTCCGGCGCTGCGGGATGTGCAGCCCCTCCGCCCTAGTGCGTTAGTACTCTTTGTTAAACTGTGGCCCTAGCGTAAGAAAGTGCGGGCATCAAGCGAGTCGCAGCGGCTGAGGCTGGTCGCCGAAGCTGCGGAGGCGAGCGTTGACAGCTTCGGTTCCAGACAAGTTCGGTTCGGTTGGCAGTCCATGACATAATGTTTTATCATAATATCGAATATTTAGTGTCATTCCTAATTTCCCACTTTCCCGGACTCTTTCCTTTTCTTAATCGACTTGCCACAGAACCGAAGCTGTCAACCCCGATTCCACGTGGTCTTGTCTGCCCTACCCCTAGAGTGTATATAAAAGCCCCCGGCCGCCGTAAGAAAGTGCGGGTATCAAGCGAGGCGCAGCGGCTGAGGCTGGTCGCCGAAGGTGACCAAAAAGCCGAAGCTGCGGAGGCGAGCGTAGGTGCCGCACTTTCTTACGCTAGGGCGGAGGGGCTGAACATCCCGCAGCACCGGAGCAGATCGGTTCCACGGAAAAGTCAGATTAGTTTAGTGTCCTGACACTTTTAAAGTGCTCATTGACTTTCGGGATTATGAAATTTCGAGATTTTGAACTTTCGATTTTCTGAAAATAGGTATTTTGAGCTTCGGTTTATCGAATATCGGCTTTTTGAACTTTCGGTATTTTGATTTTCGGTATTTTGACCATCGGTATTTCAACTGTAGGTATTATGAACTTTCGGGATTTTAATACGTAACCTACCCAGCTGTGGGACTCTATAGGCTAGATTAAATTAGAAGATTTGTCCCACTACGCTGGATTTTTGCAATGAGAGTCGATTTTTTTATGTACCAATAGTAGAAGGGGGCATTACCATATCTCTAATACAGCTGAGACCAGCTGAGGGTTCTTCATCAAATAAATAATAAATAAATAAATATCGGACAACCTCACACAAATCGATCTAGTCCCAAATTAAGCTCTAGAAGGCTTGTGTTATGGGTACTAGACGACGATATACATACTTATATAGATAAATATATACTTAAATACATAGAACAACCATGACCCAAGCACAAATATTCGAGTTCATCACACAAATATTTGCCCTGACCGGGACTCGAACCCGGGACCGCCGGCTCAGTAGGCAGGTGTTTACAAACCGAGCCAAACGCGTCGTCAAAATACTACAGACCTTGGATTTTTGACATCAAATGAAGCGGCCCACCAAGTTGAATATTAAAATACTTAAACGGGTTTACTCACGTCGTAGAAATCGAATAACACTCGACATGTTTCGAATCGGTACGCGATCCATCATCAGGAGAGACGATCAGTCACGACGGCGGCCAACCGAACACAACAAGTTGAATATTTTTTGTAAAGGCGGTATGTCGATCTCTGATAGTTTGGTTGGGCTCTTGTGTTTTCTAATCAGAGCACTCCAGATCTTCGATTATCCTAGTTTTTAGGGTTCCGTACCCTAAGGGTAAAAACGAGACCCTATAACTGAGACTTCGCTGTCCATCCGTCCGTCCGTCCGTCTGTCACCAGGCTGTATATCAAGAACGGTGATAGCTAGACAGTTGAAATTTTCACAGGTGATCTATTTCTATTGCCGCTATAACTACTACAAAATACTACAAAAAAATAAAATAAATATTTAAGGGCTCCCATACAACAAACTTGTTTTATGGTACGGAACCCTTCATGCGCGAGTCGGACTCGCACTTGGCCAATTTTTATAGTTTTCGCTTTATGTGGCCATTAAACCCTAACTCTGTACCAAATTTCAGCTCTCTGAATGTATGTGAAGTACTAGTTCTTTACTGATGATCATGAGTGAGTGAGTGAGTGAGTGTCGTAAATGCGAAACTTTGCTTTCGCTTAACTACGGAACTAAATTACCTACACACTTGAAATTTTGGATTTTAAGTATTTAATTATAGCTTACTGGATAACGAAAATTTCTGCGTTCTGGTCTTATCCAGAGGTGCTCAAATAGGGGCCTGAAAATGCGGCGAAATGGTTCCAGTAAAGGATGGTACGGCAGTGTTTGCTTCGCGCTCGACTTGGCGGGGGCACTACCGTGCCCCCCGATTTTGCATTTCGAATATGAGGAAAATAAAAAAAGTAATATTTGTCAAATCGCATCGTTAGGATACAGGATTTCATTGAACGCTAGCGCTAAGATTTCAATTTTGAATATTACCGTAGGTTGTCCCTTGGTGTCCGCGTGATCCGCGTCTAATTGTCTATTCTACCGGGTAGAGCAATTAACAGGAGCAATAAATTAAAACATAGATTCTACCCCTCAAACTGAACAACTTTTAAAAATAACTCATTTATAATGTAAAAATGTAAAATAAAGTTTATTTATAGAAGCAATGTATTGCGAATAGTTGTCACTTTAAAAGTAAGTAAGTAAAGTGACAGCTATGTCAATGCTCAGCTATTTACTTTGTTTGAAATAATGAACATATGAAAGCAGTATTTAAAAAAAAAGTTTCTGAACAGATGTTGTTCAGTTTGATGAGTAAAATATATGCTTTCATTTTTTGCTCCTGTTCCTGTTACAGGGCCCACATTGTATACGTATATCATAACGCAGTAATCGAGCAAATATATTGATTTGTTTGGGATAGCATTTAATAGAATGAGATGGAATAAATGCAAAGTATTTTATTAGGACTAGGACAAATAATATGGATGTTGTTGTTAACGTCAAAAGCGGTTTCTCCCGTTTTGAGCAAGTTTCTGGGGACAACTACAAAACGAAAAACTGCTTACAGTGATATAATAATTTTAGTGCCTTTTTGCAATTATATAAGTACAGGAAATGTATTTTTTACTAAAAGTACGTTATTTTAGCTTCATTAAGAGGGGCTAAAATGGTACTTTTAGCCCCTAGCGTTTAAATGGAAACCATTTAATAATTTCTATGAAAATGAATAAGAAATCATGTTAGAGGCCAACTCCATACTAGATACTTATAATAAAAGATACTTAATTAAAAACGGACGAAGAAGTTTCGGCAGTTAGTGTAGAGTTTATTTATTCGGAATACAAGAATTTTCTAACGTTAATTGAAAATGAATTTATACAACATATTTAGTTATGGATTTCAGCTAAATATATTAAATTATAATGTTTTGACATTAGTTGTTGCTGTAGTACAGCTGTTCACCTTAATGTGTGTGACCCTATATGTTTAAGTATAGGTAAATAAATTATATTGATATTACCTACCAATTTATTTAGGTTAAAGTATTTGAAATTTTAGATGTTTGCTTGCCGTCTAATTTATCTTGATTACCTAATTAAATTTTTGTAAGACGGTACTCAAAGAGGCATTTATTCCTATTTTGTATTTCCCGAATTTATTTTTTATTTCTTTTTGTGACTATAGGTATTTTATGTACAACAATGAACAACGCCTCTCTTTCGTCGACGTGCCCGCACTGTCCTAATGCGTCTCGCACCTTTACTGCACACGGGCTTAAGGTACACATAGATCGCATGCACAAAGGGATAAACCTTTCGAGTATTTCTGAACCCGTTCGCGGTGGAGTTACACAGTCCCTGGTAGCACCAACTGATAACAGTGCCGCTTTGGGTCTGGCAGATCTAGCTTCTTTTAAACAGACCGTGCATGTGTTGCGACATATACCTAAAGGGGCACGGAACCTTGCGGCGGGTAGGTTGAGTGATATCATTGATAGATGTATCGCCACCAATGGCACTGCTGAATGGACTGCTTTACTAACGTTTGCGTATACGGCACTCAGGGCACCCGAAACGACAGCGGAGGGTAACCTTACTGCCAAGGTAAAGCGAAATGTCGATTCAGCGGGGGTCAACGGTCTCTTGAGTTTTGGTGGGTCAGGAAAGGTGGCCCCAAGGGCACCCTCGGTAGTTAGGACAATACAGTCTAAAGTGTTTGAGGGGGACCTGAGAGGGGCAGTCCGGGTGCTTATGTCGGAAGATGGAGTGGCGCCACAAAGTCCGGAGACACTTGCCAATCTACAATCAAAGCATCCGGCCCCATCTCGGCCTTTGCAGCTTCCGCTGGAGCCGGACCGATCCATCCCTTTATATAGTGCGGAGGCTGAACATGTTGCGGGGGCTATTGCGTCCTTTAACAGTAGTTCTGCGGCTGGGTTAGATGGCATTCGGCCTGTACATTTAAAAGAGCTGACGTCTGGGTCGGCTGGTGATAGCGGATCTCGCGTACTGGGTTCCCTGACTCATCATCATAAACTTAAGAGCTAAGCTTAACCTTAACCTCTTGTTCCCTGACTAAACTCTGCAATTTCTTACTTAGTGGTCAGGTAAATCCTGAAGTATGCCCATATATTTACGGAGCCTCGTTGTGCGCGTTATCTAAAAAAGATGGGGGTTTAAGACCTATAGCAGTTGGCAGCGTGTTTCGTCGGTTGACCGCTAAATTGGGGTGTCAGGCTGTGAGGGCGGAGATGGCTGCCTTCTTGCGACCGTGTCAGTTGGGGTTTGGGACGAAGCTGGGATGTGAGGCTGCCATTCACGCCACACGGGCCTTTTCTTTAAATTCTGACAGCGCAGATGGCGTAATTATTAAATTGGACATTAAAAATGCGTTTAACTCAGCTTTGTGAAGTCAGAGAGAGGGTGCCATCCCTTTATCCATTCCTCTTCCAGGTATACTCGTCACCTTCTAATCTTTTCTACAACGAGTCACTAATACTCTCCCAGGTTGGGGCGCAGCAGGGGGACCCACTTGGTCCACTGGCCTTTAGCCTGGCCATCCAGAAGATCATATTGGAGCTGCAGGCTCCTTTGAATGTCTGGTACCTGGATGACGGCACCCTTGGTGGAAAGCCAGAGGTGGTATTGCGAGATCTTAATACCATCCTTCCTCGATTCAAGGAGCTGGGTCTGGAGGTTAACAGTGCCAAGTGCGAATTCTTCCCTTGCAGTGCCGCATCCTGTGGGTCCTTCGCTTCTTTTAACTCTCTGTTTCCCGGCCTCAGGATGTTATCGACGCAAACGTTTAACCTCCTGGGGTCGCCTATTTTCCCTGAAGCTATTTCTGACGCTTTCTCGTTGAGGAGGCGGATTATTCTGGCGGCGGGGACAAGGCTTAAAGATCTCTCGGCTCACGATGCTCTCACTTTGTTACGATCTTGTTTCGCAGTTCCCAAGCTCATGTACTTTCTGCGCACTGTGCCGGCTTGGTTGCATCACGGGGATGTTGACTCCTTTGACTCTGTGTTGAGGGAGACATTAGAGTCAATCTTGAATGTTTCCTTCAATTCAGATCAATGGGATCTTGCGTCTCTCCCTATTCGGAGTGGTGGCTTGGGGATCCGGCGTGCGCGGGACATCAGCCTTCCGGCTTTCTTGGCATCGGCGTGTGATGTTGTGGACCTTGTGACTGATATATTGGCCGTGGAAGGTGACAAGGCAACCATACCGTATGCGTCTGATGCCCGGGATGCTTGGATGGCTCTCAACCCGAATAGTAGTGCGCCTGAAAGGCCGGACCGCCAGCGCTTGTGGGACGACGCAGGGGTGGCGCAGATACTGTGCTCTCTTGTCGATGGCGCGGAGGGGGTGGATAGGGCAAGGTTGAGAGCCGTGTCGAAGCCGGAGTCTGGGGCGTGGTTACCTGCGCTTCCCTCCCCCCACCTAGGCACTCTGCTCGACGACGACTCGATGCGGGTGGCTGTGGCTCTCCGCCTGGGCTGCGATGTTTGGGAACCACATTTATGCATCTGCGGTACCAGGGTGGAGAGCAACGGGCACCATGCGTTGAGTTGCTGTCGTTGCGCGGGGAGATTCTCGCGCCATCACGCTCTGAACGACATCGTGCGGAGGGCGCTAGTGTCAGCCAACATACCATGTGTTCCGGAGCCTTCAGGGTTGAGTAGGTCGGATGGGAAAAGGCCGGATGGTTTGACCTTGGTGCCGTGGCAGAAGGGCAATTGCCTGCTGTGGGACGCAACATGCGTCAGCACTTTCGCTGCCTCGCACCTGGGTCGTACCATCTGTGCGGCCGGAGCGGCGGCCGAGACGTCTGCCCTTAGAAAGCGGGGCAAGTACTCCGCCCTGACAAATTACTTATTTGTCCCTCTCGCGGTGGAGACAACTGGCTGCTGGTGCTCAGAAGCCAGAACGTTCTTGGCGGAAGTCGGGCGCCGTCTGCGGGAGAGAGGTCATGACCCCCGTGCCGGTTCATTCCTGTTGCAAAGGCTGTCGATTGCGATTCAACGCGGTAATGCAGCGAGCGTGATGGGCACCTTTGCTCCCGGAATGACTCGGGGCGGGTTATTTGATTAATACCTACTTATTTGGGTTGTGTTAGGCTAAGTGACTATACTATTGACATTTTGTGTTATTTTTGAACAAAGAATTCTTTTTTTATGTTTTGACGAAATGTAATTTTAGTGTTCCGAATATAAAAATAAACGGTCGACTTTAGCACAAATTAACTGGCACGTTATTATATCGCGGATCAGCAAAGCAATATTACTATTTTTAGACCCCTATTATTTTTAAAAGACCTATTCAACGACACCCCACACACTAGTGTTGGAACGAAAAAAAAATTCAACCCCACTTTAGGTGTACGGGAGGTACCCGAAAAAAAGTTTTTATTTTAGTTTTTATTTTACCGTTTTGTCGGCGTGATACATATACACATACTCATACCAAATTTCAGCTTTTTAGTACTAATGATCACGGAGCTAAGCCGCGGACGGACAGACAGACAGACAGACAGACAGACAGAGACAGACAGACAGACAGACAGACAGAGAGACAGACAGACAGACAGACAGACAGATAGACAGACAGACAGACAGACGGACAGACGGACATGGCGAAACTATAAGGGTTCCTAGTTGACTACGGAACCCTAAAAAGAACCGACTTCAAGAAAACTATAAAGCCAAAAATAACCCGTTCAAGTACAGATTACATTTGAATCACCTTTTGAAGTCGGTGCCAAACCACTCAATTATTATATTCATATATTATAGTTTACGTGAGGTTTATTGAAGTCGGTTCTTTTTTTGTAAAAACATTTTTTTTTCGGCTTTTAGTAATTCATATAAATTGCTTATGGCGGGGTGACCGGGGAGGTCTTGAAGGCATGTACCTATCTCGTTTGAATTATCTCCTAATTGCTAACCGTTAAGGAGTTATACCTTCCATCAATGGTCTTTTTCGAGTGCAAATGCTTGAACTACTGTAATAAACACTGAAATCGCCATATAGATGTGCCCATAATATTTGAGGAATTCCTTCGATTCGTCGTCGATTTCGTCATCAGATCTTCATCGAAATTTAATGGGACCAACTTGGAGATGCCTACTCTTGAACGAAAAAAGGACCAATGAACCTCCTTTGGAGTCGGTTAATTATACAGTCAAAATCGAAAAAATACTAATCGAAAACCATGTCTGTCGAGATGGTTCTTAGCTGTGTTCGGTGGAAATAGAACCAGTAGTTCCCAAGATATTGAGCTTTAATTAGAATTAAATAAGTGACAAGATCTCAGCGAATAGTATTAAAGTTAAGAATTCTAAATTTTGTAGTTATGTTAAGTTTTAGTAGCATTTTCAATATTCACTCATTGAATGAGGGTCTCTTAGTGAGCTGCTGGTGTCGGGGGTGTATTGCATATTTAATGTAGATTATTATAATTATAGTCCTCCTCGTTGTATCCAACGACGGCGACTCTTATAATCGCGTTTCATGGGCACGGATGTGACTTGCAAAGCCAAACTTGGTTTTACATTTTTCATACATTCAGTGCATGCACAAACAATGGCTTCATCGCGGGGATATTCGTATTGTATCGTAAGGCACATCTCTATATGACCGAACAATAGGCACCACTCGTGTATCGAACGCTCGGCCGAAGGTATAAATATAGTTATTAATTCTTTATCAAACTCCATCAACAAGGTTGCCTGGTGGGTACTCAGGCATTTCAATTTTTATTCCTAATAAATCATTCATATGAGCGACCCACTGACTCAGTGAGTAGGTATGACCTTTTAACTATGCGCAAGAACGTGGTTTCGTTTGATGGGATTTGTGATAGCCGGAGGCCTTACGGTTCTCAACTAAGATGAAAATATATAGAGATAGGTACACAATCGCCACTAAAGGTTCTGAATTTGTGGTCAGGTGCTGATCTAGACACGCGGCAGCGTGACCAGCCAAGTTCACCCCAGGAACTGGTGAGCAGCTGCACGCGGCAGCGTGACCAGCCAAGTTCATCCCAGGAACTGGCGAGCAGCTGCCGTGTGTCACGAACTAACGCGAACCGTTTGGAGCCACTTTTGACCCCTCAATAACTCCAAATCTATTTAACATAAAAACATGAAATTTGGCTTATGTATTTTGTACCTTTTGGGGTAGAGACCCTAGGTCCATGGGGTCCCAGCGCCCAAAAACTTCACAAAGAGCTTTCTAAAAGGCTTCAAGAGACCACTGTGGACCGGAGAGCTGACAGCTTCCTCGCACAGCGTATCAGCATAGCTGTTCAGCGAGGAAATGCTGTCAGCATTTTCGGTACCATGCCAAAGGGGAGCAGTTTTTTGAATTTGTTTTAGTTTAGTTAATTTTAGCTTTTTAGTACATAGTAGTTAGTAGTGTTAAGTTTTTATTAACTGTTACTTTGTTTTTAGGTCCTTTAGAACAACTAGAACCCCTAATTTCATAAATATAGGTGAAATAGTTATTGAGATATTAAAGTCCAAAAAACGGCATTTTTACCACTGACTGAATTACTAGTAATCAAAAACCTAACCCACTTCCAGGTGTACACATAAAAAAATCAAAAACAGCGTTTTTCTTACTTTTATAATTATAATCATTATTTGTTTCTTGCCTCAGAACTCCGTCATTTATTAACCGTTTTGAAAAATTCTTTCTTTGTTTTAAAGATGTACTAGCATAGCACACACACACTCTCTCTCTCTCTCTCTCTCTCACACACACACACACACACACACACACACACACACACACATACACACACAAGAATCCAACAACACGTACTAACCTGTTTGGAATTATCTTTGTTTGTTTAAAAGATGTACTAGAATATAGCATCATCAAAAACATAAATGTTAAATGAGAGCCAAGTTCAATACCGCATGCAACGTTGTCGACTTTGCCGACAAAAGAATTGAGATCTATATGGGCGCCAAGTTCTTTGCCCTATTTTTTTTAGATACAAGGACATGCGACATACACAATTCATTTATTTTACTTGGGGTGTAATTCAATATCAATTTTGACTTGGCTAGTTTTCACAACCTAACTGAATTTTATAAAAGTAACATACTTAGGTATAGCTAACAGTATAGGACGCACACTAACTTGCGTACTTACCTTTACGATAATAGGTTAATGATTAGACAAATATGATATAAATTTATATGTAAAAACTAGTCAAGTCTTGATATTGAATTACACCCTAAGTAAAATAAATGTTAGGGCAAAGAACTTGACGCCCCTCAATGCGTTTGTCGGCGAAGTCGACTACGTTGCACGCGGTATTGAACATGTTTTTGATGGGATATATTATATCAATATCATCGTTATACAAATTCGATGGGTGTACGACTGAGTAAAAAGATAAGGGCCGTCCTTAGAGTTGTGCTGTTCTGGAGTGCTTGTTCTTAGTTTAGTGTGGAGCAAGAAATTTCTCGAGATTTTTTTTGCAGCCAAACTTTAGACGTCGATTTTTTTACTAAATATATAATACCATACCTTCGCTATTTTGTTTTCGTCTACGATTGCCACGCGATATGAGTGAGGCCTGAGGGTGCACTCATGTTGTGAGAGCTTAAGAGGATATATAACAGGTCATTTCTCCATACAAATCGAGGTTTCGTTCTCGACTGCTTCCTCTTCCAAAACTTAACCATTGGTAATGAAATTTTGGCAACTGAATGGGAAAGAGATATGGTGTCAAATAAAAGTATTTGTGCACTTTTTATTTAACGCCATATATTTCCAGTACTGTAGTCTAAAATTTTAGGACTGAAGCAACAAATTTCCCATTTGAAACTAAGCCTTTAGAAAGTTAATTACACTGTCTTAAACTAATGATCCGGCCTGTTGTTCCATTTCATAACGTTTGGCGCGCGCTCAAGTAAACGGCCGAATTTTCCGCCATTGACAAATTGTGGCTCATTTCCAATTGCGTGCACATCCATAGTGATGCGCAGACATAATACTAAGTGCGAACTTGAGCTGTGTCACAACCGTGGCCGGTATATATACGGTGGTGGGCTCCAGGGGAGCATAGTCGCATTTGACTGCACAACACAACTATACTCAGGAACAATGGCCTTCAAGGTAAATGTTATCTCTAGCTTAAGCTATTCTTATCATCATCTTATCTTTTTATCAGCAATGCTCCTTAATTTTCATCCTGTTTAAAGCTCTTACCTGCAATATTTATAATCAATTATATGATATTGATAATTCAACTAAATCAGATACCTACTTGAAACAATTTATCACTTATTTACAAGTTTACTAGTTATAATTATCCCTACTAAAACATCTTCCTGCATTGATTTATTTGACTTATTTTACTATAAATTATCTTATTTATAATAATTCGTCTAAAATTGTAACATAATATTTCCTTGCGTCAACCATCGGTACTAAAGTAAGTAGCTCTGAAAATTACAGAGCAATATTTATTGGCATCATTTTGTATTGCACTTCGACGTCCCGAATCCCGTTATATCTCTAAAATCAAATGCTAGCTGTATCTCTATATCTCATTGGGATGCAGGTGGCGGTGTCCAGCGTCCTTGACGGCCTATCCTCTACTTGTTAGTAATTTCTCCGCACAGAGTTGCGCAAGCGCTCTAGTCTCGCACTCGCTAAACTGTGTCACTATTTCAAGTACAACTATTATGACTTACATTTATTCTGTTGTCAGGCGTCTGAGAAGTTCTATAGCTCCACAGCTTCAACTAAAATGAGTCTTGTTGGTCACACAACAATCAATACCTATTGGAGTACACTTAAAAAATATACTATAATAAAGTAGTCAGGCATCAGAACTATGTATATGTCCCGTAACTCTGTACGATGCATAACATACATACAATATTATTTATATATTGATATTGAAATGGTTCATTACAGTTCGTCGTCTTCTCCTGCCTTGTGGCTTTTGCCAAGGCTAGCGTGGCTCCGGTGGCCCTGGCTGCTCCCCTCGCTGCAGCGCCCGTGGTCGCGGCGGCGCCGGTGGCCGCGCGGCTCGAGGAGTTCGACCCCCTACCGCAGTACCGGTTCGGCTACGACGTGGCGGACTCGCTCACCGGCGACTACAAGAGCCAGACGGAGCAGCGCGATGGCGACTTAGTGCAAGGTCAATACTCCCTTGTTGATTCGGATGGTACCCGTCGCATTGTGGACTACAGCGCTGATTCTGTCAACGGCTTCAACGCTGTAGTGCGCAAAGAACCGCTGGTGGCCGCCGCTCCCGCCGTTGTCGCTGAGCCCGCCGTCGTGTCAGCGCGCTTCGCCGCCGCGCCTGTCGTACAGTCTGCGTTTGCCCGCTACGCTGTCGCCCCCGCCGCGTACCCCGCCGCCGCGTACACCGCCCCTGTGGGCCGCGTGGCCGCCTACACCGCCCCGGTCGCCAGGGTGGCCGCATATTCTGCACCACTTGCGTACAGATACGCCGCCCCGGCGCCGTTTGTGGCTGTATGAAGATCTCCTCGCAACGACAAACTGTTAACAACTATGGCCTAATAAAGATTTTTATATCACGAAATTGAATTTTTAATTATAAATGCATAATATGTATTTCAAGAATAGTGTGAATTCGATTCACGCGGTGTCATCAACCGACTTCCAAAACGGAGGAGGTTCTATGTTCGACTGTATGTATTTTTTTTATGTATGTCCACCGATTACTCCGCCAAATGTGGACCGATTTAAAAAATGATTTTTTATTTGAAAGAGTATACCTACACCTGAGGTAGTCCCATTATTACCGAGTTGGGATCTGATGATGGGATCCCAGGGAAATCGAAGGCAACCCTCAAATTTTATAGGCACTCATAATGTTATTCATATATTTTCTAAAGCTATTTAAGTATTTGCATATGGAAGTGTGGGGTGGAGTAGTTCTTCTACATAACCGGCCTACATCCCTACAGTAGTCATCATCTTCCTATGCTGATCTGATGATGGAAGGTATAACTCACAGACCATAAGAATACTATAGACTGGGTATTGGGCGGGGCACGCGTAACCGACCTTAAGCCCAAATTTCCAAATACATGTCGACGTGATGTCAACAGTCACTTAGATACCGTACGAACGTGCTTGAGTAATTTTGTGCCAAAAAATTAGAAATATGCCGAATTGCGCCATTATAATCGTCACAGGCGAGATCCGCATACTCAAGAAGATACCTGATGCAGTTTAATTTCACTGGGAAGTAATAAAATTCGGTATTTTGTAATATTTCGTAAAATATTGCAGTGTATTATGACAATTATACATTACTAGCTTGACATGGCAACTATTCACGCAACATCTTTAGGAGCACGCAATGTAAACGTCCGTCTGACAATTTAGTGCGGGGGAACAAGTCTAAATCATAAATTGACGATATTCTGTATGGAAGTTTTGATGTGATTCGAGCCGCTCGTGTTTCATACTAACTTGTCCATAATATTTTCTTCGGTTTCCGCGACTGTCACACATTTAAATAAAAGAATTTAAACGGATTATATCGCGTATATTAATTATTTGAGCCTCCCTGACGTTTCAGTACCTTTACAGATACCGTTGTCAAAGGTTTGACAACGGTATCTGTAAAGGTACTGAAACGTCAGGGAGGCTCAAATAATTAATATACTTGTCCATTTTAATAATATAATTTACACTTTATCACCTTGTTTTTTAAGGTTCCATACTTCAATCGGAAAAAACGGAAATCTTATAGGATCACTTTGTTGTCCGTCCGTCCGTATGTCTGTCTGTCTGTCAAGACCCTTTATCTCGAAAACGCGTGGAGGTATCGAGTTGAAATTAACACTATATGTATATATACGTGAAAAAAAAATCAAGCTTCTACGTTAACGTGAAAAAAAGATACGGCCGTTTATGTCGCCAAAAACGTAGGTACATTTCGATACTCTCAAGGGAATCAAAGTGATAGGGTACTTCCCGATGACCTAGAACTATGAAATTTGGCAAGTACTACAAACACTAATAAAAATCTGAAATCGCCACATACTTACTACAAATACTAATAAAAATCTTAAAAAATATAGTCCTTTTTAAACATCAAGTCCACCTTTTGTACGATACGTTTTCTTTTGTGCAATAGGTAAAGATTAATTAAATAAATAAATAAATAGGTAAATCATATTTGGAGAACTTGATTTCGTTAAGTTTGATTCAAATTCAAATTCGTTTATTGCAAGAACATAGTAATAAATTAGGTGATACAGGTATATACAGTGTTGCTTATGTTCTACCAAAAACGCATGCAAACAAAATAAAACTAAATTCAAAAACTTAATTGTTACATATTTCAATTTGTTACTTATGTTAAAAATAATTACTAGAACTCAAAATTTGCAGATTAAATTACATTTTATAAGTATTTGCACCTCGTTTGTATGCGGCGCCATACATTTTAGATGCAAACTTAGGTACCTAACTCAACCAGGCCAATTAAGATAAAGAGATTTTATTACCTACAGCGAAATCAATAGCAGTTGGTGACAAAGTCATTAGATTAAAACAGTATTATTGTTTTGCTAATCCACAATACAATAACGTGCTAGTCAGTAGTTGACGAAGAGGTTGGCGCAGTTTTAATGCACCTGCTTACGGAGCCGGCGGTCCTGGGTTCGAATCTCGGCAAGGGCAAATATTTGTGTGATGAACTCGAATATTTGTTCCTGGGTCATGGATGTTATCTATATGTCTGTATTTATATATATTGTTTATATCATCGTCGAGTACCCATATTAAAATCATTGCTTAGTATAAGGCCAGGTCGACTTGTGTACGATTGTCCCTTAATTATTTTGTTTACATTTTATATGATAAAATAAATAAATATACTCCGTTTATAATTTACCTCCCAAATGTTGTAAGGTGATGTTTTTATTCATATATCACTATATGTAAACATTCTGAACGATAGAAAGATTGAGATCGACGCTTCCATTTGATTTCGTCGCCAAAAATTAAAAGGTCTGATAATTTAATTTACGCCCATACAAAATAAATATTTCCAACATGCATTATATTATAAACCTATACATATTATTATTTTATCGATATCGACTATTTCGATTTGATCACACGCACTTAACCTTTAGAATCAGTAGATGCATACCGCTGCTGGCTGAGCTTACATTACATTTTCTGGGTCGTTAAAATTAAACCCCGTGTTACAAGGATAAGGTTCAATTTTAAATGTTTTAAAATTGTAGCATAAAACCTTGTGATATTTTCCCAGCGTTAATATCAAAAGTGACACTACTGAATTGACGGAAGTAGAAATCAATTTCTTGTCAATTCGAGACTTTGTCGTACTGAATCACAGTTTCATTTGTCTTTTATTTTATTTCTATTTCAGTTATAATAAAAATAAATGCATTGTCTGATATCATTGACGTAATAATTACATGGACACACACAATCAGACGGAAAAAATGGCACCCTTCCTCCCAAGTAATGCAAAATCACAAATCGCATTAGTTGGGCGATCAGTCTCGTTTAGACCATGACACGTGACGGGTCTCAAAAATGACTTAATTTTCAGTGAACAATTGCAGAAATAACAGCTATAAAATAAAGAAAAAGGTCGGAATATTCTTTTTTACGCAGATTCTATTGACTAATTAACGAATCCTATGTAAAATCATAGCATATATTAGATTAGAATTATTAACCTTGTCCCTACAAAATGCACCTCATCACAGAACAAAAATCTAAGGAGTCGCTATAGTTTTATATTTTATTAATTAATAAAGGAGTGCAATAAATAATTATCCTATTTTTTTTATTAAAATTCCCACGCGATCCTAAACAACGTAAAAATTGAGGTCACGCTTAGTAAGAGACAGACGTCAAGAATAATTTCAGCTAAATAATTCGTCTCTCGTGTGTTCGTTCGGCATAATCATATATGTTTTTTTTTTATGTTTAGTCAAAAGAAGCGTAGAAGTCTTTCACTCAACACAGCTTTACTATCTCTATAAAAACGTAAAAAAATGACAATGTATACAAAAGAAGCGTAAAATGGTTATGTAGTGTTTGTGGTAGTAGGTATCTATACATAAATAGATATACATTGTCTCGGGCGCACGTCACATGGGATGCTGCGTTTAGTTAATACACGCGAGCCGAGGGCGAGAGCGGACGCATGACATTGCTATGTGGGCGGCGGCGAGTGAGCCAGTGTTATGAACATAATGCCTTTTACAGGCAGATCCTACAGGTTACATTGATAAAAAAATTGCTCTGTTGTCATTGTTTTATTTTGTAACATAAAACCTTGTGTGCAAAAGTAGCTACTAGAACAAGATGAGTTGAGAAATCATAATGTCATTATTACTGATCCCTTCTATGCAGTGTCGGGACCCTTTTATGCAGTTGTTAAATAAAAACGTAACTTAATTTGTTATTAACAATTTACGAGTTTATTTAGTTCAACAACAAATATATTTTAATACCTAAATAAAATAATAATGAAAATATTTTTAGTATGTAAAACTATTAAAATCTGCTCCATTCGTGCCATGTTCCAAGTTTGACAAGAGACGTGAGTCAGAATACGCAAAAAAAGTTAATTTACACGAAAAAGATTTGTGGTAATAAGTACGTAAGCCAATTTGACACTTAAACATTTGAGTAAAGAGTTATTTTGTACGAAGTAATTATGTTGTTGTAAATTAAAAATAAGCGTTATTGGCATCTACTTGAACATGACAGCAGTGCCACTTTTTTCGACAATTTTGTTCGGGTCTGTGGCTCTTAGACCGGGAGATAGTGACACAATTTATGTACTTCGTCATTTGTAACAGTATGGCGGTTCTTCAGGGGTCTTAGTACGAAATGACAAAAAGAAAAATGATGGTCATAGCGCTGGTACCGGCGGCCCAATCACGTGGGCGTTAGTCGAACTCGTCGGATAAATTACGAGTGTCTCCGGTGTGACTTACAGCCCGCCATACCGACGCGAATGCGTTAGTAAAAAATAAAAAAAAACAACCATTTGTACCAGGCTAATTTTTGCACAGTTAATTATCGTCGTGCAGCCATTTACGAAAATCACCATGCCATACTTTTCCGACGGTTCTAAATGGCCGCCATTTGTACCAATATGGCATTTGGATTTTTGGAAATTATAAGATGCAATGGGACCATCATTATATTTGCCATACTTCTAATAGAGGGAAAAAGGGGCAACATACTTGAAAAACTTGATTTTTCAACGGGTTTTCAAGGTGCAAGACATAAAATCATTTGTTACAGTATGGCATCATTGTATTCGGTTCGTTTGGATGAAATTCTACCTAAAAATAATTATCCCATACTGTAACCATGGGGCGGAAGATTGTAACACTCGAGCAAGATATACATTAATTAAAAAATTGGACCAAATTGTTACAGTATGGCATTTCAAATTTTCGAAACTTGAAAAAAAAGTGTGGTTTGGGAAAATTACACCGTACATGTGAAAAAAAATGCAATATCAATATTAATGCAGTTTATTCCGAAAGATTTACAGACTTTCGAGGTCATCTAAGCCACGATGAATCGTTCTCGAGAAATCGTTCGAGCGGTGGTAGCCGTTCAATATTATACAATATAAACATCACTGATTATAAAGTCAAGATTGCTGCCACCTAGATCTTTGAAATTTTGTATTTATATTCGTTGAACCTCAAACTTACAGGAAAAATTAGTGCCATACTGTTACAAATCGTTCAAAATACGAACAAAATCTTACAATTAAAAAAAAATATTATACACATTCGCCACCTCCCACAGGTATGGCATTATCACACTTCTATTTATCATCATTCAGGAGCTGTTGAAAAAAAAATTTAGGGTGACACAAATCGCTTGGCGAAAAAAAAAATTGCTGATTTTCGGTGATATGGCGGCCATTTAGAACCGTCGGAAAAGTATGGCATAGTGATTTTCGTAAATGGCTGCACGACGATGATTAACTGTGCAAAACTTAGCCTGGTACAAATGGTTGAATTGTGTTTTTTTTAATTAATGTATTGGCGTCGGTATGGCGGGCTGTAAGTCACACAGGAGAAGTATGGCATGACACTACCGCCTACATGTTTTTTTTGGCTATCGGAAAATACTAAAAATTTTGTGGTACAAATCGTTTGACACTCGTAATTTATCCGACGAGTTCGACTAACGCCCACGCGATTGGGCCGCCGGTACCAGCGCTATGACCATCATTTTTCTTTTTGTCATTGCGTACTAAGACCTCTGAAGAACCGCCACACTGTTACAAATGACCAAGTAAATTGTGTCACTATCTCCCGGTCTATCTATTATAAATAATACCTCAATGTCTGATATGCATATAAGGGCTAAAATTCTCGATACTTTGATCGTAGTAGTGTATGACCACGTAAATCGTACACATTAGCTCAGCCAATGTCAACTCACTTCTGTTTGTTGTAAAACCTTATTTTTATACGAATATAATTGTGTGCGTGTAAAAGTCGGCTACAGCGGTGCTAGAACAAACTGCGCTGAATACCATCTCCATATACTCCGTGGTATAACTCCTTAACATTGAGGTATTATTTATAATAGAGCCACCTGTGAGAGCCACACAGACCCGAACAAAAATGACAAAAAAGAAGATGGCACCGTTGTCATGTTCAAGTAGATGCCAATAACGCTTATTTATAATTTACAACAACATAATTACTTCGTACAAAAGAATTCATTGCTCAAACGCTTTACGTGTCAAATTGGCGTATGTACTAACTTATTACCACAAATATTTTTCGTGTAAATGATCTTTTTTAGCGTATTCTGACTCAAGTCTCTTGTCAAACTTGGAACATGGCACGAATGGAGCAGATTTTAATGTTTTTACATACTAAAAATATTTTATTTATTATTTTATTTAGGTATTAAAATATATTGTTAGTCTGAACTAAATTAACTCGTAAATTGTTAATAACGCATTAAATTACGTTTTTATTTAACAACTGCATAAAAGGGTCCCGACACCGCATAGAAGGGATCAGTAATAATGACATTATTTCTCAAACTTATCTCGTTCCAGTATGTGAAATGAGAAATAAGACAAGTGTAATTATTGACATTATAAAAAAAGCCCTTTAAAGTTTGATTTTATTTGTTGGCGGCATGGTATGCACGGCAGCACACGTCGCCTTTAGGTGTTCTTGGCGTTCAAAGGTTTAAACTGACAGTGTTTCTAGACTCTGTGACAAAATAAAACAATAAAATCAGAGCAATTTTTTTATTAATTTATGAATGTCACCATTTTACGCTTGATTAACATAAAAAAAACATATATGATGCCGAACACACGAAAGACGATTTTTTTGGCTTAAATTATTCTTCGCGTCTGACTTGCTAAACGTGAACTCCATTTTTCACATTTTTTGCTGAGAATCGCGTGGGAATCTTACATAAAAAATAGGATAGTTATTTATTGCACCCCTTTATTTATTACTAAAATATAAAACTATAGCGACTCCTTAGATTTTTGTTCTGTGATGAGGTGCACTTGGTAGGGACAAAAAGTTAACAATTCTAATCTAAAATACGCTTTAATTTTACATAGGATTCGTTAATTAATCAATAGAAATTTCGTAAAAAGGAATATTCCGTCCTTTTTCTTTATTTTATAGCTGTTATTACTGCAATTTTTCACTGAACATTTAGTCATTTTTGAGACCCGTCACGTGTCATGGTCTAAACGAGACTGTGAGCCCAAGTAATGCGATTTGTGATTTTGCATTACTTGGGAGGGTGCCATTTTTTCCGTCTGATTGTGTGTCCATGTAATTATTACGTCAATGCTCCTTAACGGTTAGGAGTTAGGGGATAATTCAAACGAGATGCATGCAAACAAGACCTCCCCGATTACCGCGCCATTAAGTATTTTATTTGAACCGCTAAAAAGCAAAAAAAAAAATAACAAAAAAAGAACCGACTTCAAAAAAAACTGAAAAGCCAAAATAATTGAGTGGTTTGGCACCGACTTCGACAAGTGATTCAAATGTAATCTGTACATAAACGGGTTGTTTTTGGCTTTAAATTTCTTTTGAAGTCGTTTTTTTTTTTTTTTTTTTTTTTTTTTTTTATATACTCGAACCTACAGAACCTACTCACTCACCCTTATTAGATCGTGAGATTGAACCAGTGCTATAGTGTGTTTCTTAACAATCATGAATTTCGAAAAAAATTGGTCAAAATCATAATAAATTAATTTTTAGAAAGTGAACAATCAATCAAGTAACGTAGGATATCGACAAGCGGATTTGAGGGTCTTATTTAGGTGTAGGTACCTTTTATTTATACAGGGCGACTGCTAATTGAGACAAAATTATGGGTTAAACTTTGTTGAAGGTTGAAGTAAAACTATTTTTTTCAAACAGTAATTGTTATTACCAACCGTATAGTCACCCTATTCTACTGGACGAGTTCTGTAGATGAAAGTCCCCAGATATTCTATACTTACTATATTTTTTTGAGTATTTCTATTATTACCTAGTAGTTGCTAGTATTCAGAACTCTCAGAAGACAGATAGAAACAGACATATTCATAGAAAATTACAGGTAGGGATTTCCATATCGATAAACTCGCTATTGCTCAAAGTTTAGTTTGTAAAAATATAATTTTATAGAAAGTATGAAAATTAACAACAACAACAATACAGGATAATTACTCAATTTCGTTCCTCTTTATTCTGAAAGGAACTTTGAAACTTTAGTCATCGTCCTATTTTTCTTCAGTGTGTATTTCAGAATTATTTTCTAATTTATTATTGTCAAAATAAACGATTGTATCCACAATAATACTTAAAAAAACATGTACACACTGACAAACGAATCTGGGAGCGATCACTAGTATAGGGGAAAACATCTATGCCCCGCTTCTTTTTTGTTCGTCTTTGCGGGGGCACTACCCTGCCCCCAGATAAGTGAGTTTATCGATACAGCAACTCCCAAAAATCCAATGTCTGAGAGAAATATAAGAGAAATGTCTATGTATGAGTACTGTCAATAACTGACATATTCATTTTAAAACGTCTGTTTTTGCTTGAACATACCAGACGTTCTCGTATCAATAATTACATATTTCGCGACATTTATTATTATTTTTAGAGTAGATTATATTCTTCATAACAATGGCGCAAATGCAGATGGAGGAAAAACAACTTTACGGCTCCTTAACGGTGTACCGGGAGCGCGGATTATATCTCAGGCGATTGGAACAGTTTGAAAAGGCTAAAGCTTCGTATGATGAGGCATTTAAAACTGCATCGGAAGACGTGCGCACACTAACCGGGCGCAGTCAGGTGTGCGCGGACGCCGTTCAGCCCGTGCAGGCTTACTCCGACGCAGAGATGGCGCTGAAGCTGGCGCCCGATAACATGATCGCGCGCAACATGCAGGCCCGCGCGCTCTACACCATGTCCGACTTCGAGCGCTCGCTCGTCATGAACTATCGAGGATACAGACGACGTCGACAACCCCCATATTTTCTAGAAGGTATCAATCAAGGAACTGAAACTATAGAAGATTGTATTGGAAGAAATGCGGGCAATGTGATGTTAGACTTTCTCCCGCTAATTAAACAAAATGAAGCTAAAATAATAGCCGAAGATGCCGTTAAACCGAAATCATTACACAAGTGTCGTATCCCTCGACTTGTAAAGGCGAAAAAACTGACGCAAATGCAAGCTAGAAAACATTTAACATTAGCACGGGTACTCGCCATGAAATACCTGGGTCCTATGGCATACGATAAGTTCTTTCTGCAGGAGCTCACTAAGGACGCTCGCGTCCAATCCGCAAATTCTGCTGGTAGCCGTGAACTAAAGGGAATCATCAGTGAAGCCCTTCGATCTCTAACAGAGCGACAAGACATGATGCGGGAACAGAGACCTTATTATACAGTAAAATTAGCAGAAAAAGCGGAATCTAAATATCAGAACAAGTACAAAGAACAAGTGTTGATAAAGAATCGAGAGATTGGAGCACGCACTGCCGAGCGCCTTCTAAAAGAGTTAGAAAAGAGCATGCGCGAGAAGCGTATTATGGACTTGATATCTCAGGCGGAGAGGATGCAGCGCTTTCTTGACAATGCGACACCTCGCACTCTGCCCGACAAAGACTTGTATACCGACCGCCTATATAGGGCTGTTGGGGAAGGATACCTGTCTCAGCATCGTTTGTCATATACTCTCAGCGAGCGGGGCAACCGACGCCGAATCGCTTTTCTTATGGGTCTACCGGTCGGCCGACCGACTTCATTCGATTCTGTTATGGCAACATATCCGTACAAATTCATTGACATTGGGCAGGCTACGGCTAAAGTTGTAGCAACTTTGGATATGTGCGAAAATGCTACCATGAAATGCTGGTTGCAATATGAATTAGCTCGTCTACAATGTACACAAAAGAATTATACACTGGCCAAGTTTTATGCCAAACGATGCCAAAAAGATGCCCAAGAACTGGGAAGTCCCATTTGGTGGCTTAATGGGTGTTTTGTACTTATGAGCGGAGATATGCAGCAGGGTAACTCGAACGAGGTCCGAATTCAAATTGAAGAAGCATACGAATGGACTAAGAAATTGACAGATCCTGAGCAGGTACAAGCGTTCCTGGCTAAGTGTCTTCAGATGGTGATGGAAGCTGTGACAGCTGACGAGCGCAAGGCGATCGTGCAACGCGAACAGCAGATTGTGCGCAACATGGACGACGAAACGCGCGTGGACACTGAAGTACTGTTCAAGCGGATGTCAACGGTGCCTCTCGGACGCAGATTCGCAGTGCTGCCCGGCAAGCAGGAGACTGTCAAAAAAGACGCAGAGCGAACCCGCCGCAAGCAGCGAGGCCTCACTGTCGTCTCGGGCCCCGAAAAGGCGTTACCAAGGCCGCCCAAGACAACGGTAGCCGGTAGACAAGCATTCGATATTTAAAAAAAATCTTTATGGTTGTATACGTACATTTTGTTGACTTTTAATTATTCTTTATTCGAATTATTTAAAATTGTAATGAATTTTATATTTATATCTATATTATGCGTTTTTTTTTTACAAAATTCTATTGTAATGCTGTTTTCAATTAGGAAATACCCATCAGTTGCAATTATGTTACAGTAGCGGCAAAAAATATGAATTGTTCTATAATTTTCACAAAATATTTTTTTCATAGTAGCGAATTTTCACGTCGCGTTTTTTCATGATCGCCAATTTTATTATTCGTCTTTCTTCATGTAGCGATTTTTCATGAAGCGTTTTGTAATGTTCGCCTTTAATTTTTTTGCTTGTTTTACCAATAGATTATTTTTTTAGTCGCATATATTTTGAGCAGCAATATGCAACATACGTCGTATGTCGACGGAGCCCCACTTCGTGGGGATCCTATTTCTGGGCGGTCTGCCCTTCGGGCATCTGAAGATACCTAACGAACCTAACCTACCTATAGTACCTATTCATCTATATATATAAAACTCAAAGGTGACTGACTGACTGACATAGTGATCTATCAACGCACAGCCCAAACCACTGGACGGATCGGGCTGAAATTTGGCATGCAGGTACATGTTATGACGTAGGCATCCGCTAAGAAAGGATTTTTCAAAACTCACTCCCTAAAGGGGTGAAATGGGGTTCCAAAGTTTGTATGGGGAAACAAGATTAGTTAGACTATTTTATTAGAAACTTCACAGGAGTATTCCTAACGATAAAAGAGTAAACACGTATTTCAGGTTTTTTGAAAATTCAACCCCTAAAAGGGAGAAATGTGGTGACAAAGTCTGAAAATCAGCATGGGTATTGTTTTTATGGTTTATCGGGTCGCTGATTACAAAAACCGCAACGATTTTAAAATCCAACGTGGTGGACGTGAGTTACCATCTCCCCTGTTGGGGTGAAATGGGGTTGAAATGTCTAAATACTAAACCGCTGGTTCTAGAGAGTTCAAATTTGGCACGTAGGTTCCTTATAAGGTGTAGAGGTGCACTAAGAAAGGATTTTTCAAAATTTACCCCCTAAAGGCGTGAAATGGGGGTCCAAAGTTTGTATGGGGAAAGAAGATTAGTTAGACTATTTTATTCAAAACTTTACAGGAGTATTTCTAACGATAAATGAGTAAACACGTGTTTCAGGTTTTTTGAAAATTCAACCCCTGTAAGGGAGAAATGTGGTGACAAAGTCTGAAAATCAGCATGGGTATTATTTTTACGGTTTATCAGGTCGCTGATTACGAAAACCACAACGATTTTAAAATCCAACGTGAGTTACCATCTCCCCTGTTGGGGTGAAATGGGGTTGAAATGTCTATGTCGTTGGGACGGGAGGAGTAATGATCGGGAAACTTCCTGCATCCGTAATAAATACATTCAAGCTTTTCAATAATAAGTAATTTCAGAATTCTGAATAACGTTTATCTGGCTCAGAATAATACATTTTAATACAACACATGTTTCAGAATTTTTGAAAATTCAACCCCATAAAGGGAGAAATGTGGTGACAAAGTCTGAAAATCAACATGGGTATTGTTTTTATGGTTTATCGGGTCGCTCCAAAACCGCAACGATTTTAAAATCCAACGAGGCGGACGTGAATTACCATCTCCCCCGTTGGGGTGAAATGGGGTTGAAATGTCTAAATACTAAACCGCTGGTTCTAGAGAGTCCAAATTTGGCACGTAGGTTGCTTATAAGGTGTAGGCGTGCACTAAGAAAGGTTTTTTTTAAATTCACCCCCTATGGGGGTGAAATGGGGATTCAAATTTTGTATGGGGAAACAAGATTAGATAACTTGGTACCCTGTATCCCGGAAGGGGAAGAGGGAAGAGTTGGTTTCTATGGATTATCGGGTCGCTGATTACTAAAAAAAGAACGATTTTAAAATTCAACATGGCGGACATGTAATACCATCTCTCATGTTAGGGTGCGATGGGGTAGAAATGTCTAAATATGTCTAAACATTTGGGTGTCGTTTTTAAACGCACAGCCCAAACCGCTGATTCTATAGAGTCTAAATTTAGAACGTAGGTTCCTTATAGGGTATAGGGGCGCACTAATAAACGATTTTTCTAAAGGGGGTGAAATAGAGATCCAAAGTTTGTATGGGGAAACAAGATTAGACTATTTTATTCGAAACTTCACAGGAGTATTTCTAAGAATATGAGTAAACACGCTTTTCAGGCCTTTCAAGAATTGAACCCCTTAAAGGGGGAAATGTGTTGACAAAGTCTGAAAATCAACATGGGTATTATTTTTATTATTTATCGGGTCGCTGATTACGGGTACAACAATTATTTTAAAACTCAACGTAGCGGACGTGAAATACCATTCCCCTATGGCGGTGCGATGACGTTATGATTGTGGGTGATATGAATATGGGTGTCATTTTCATGTTTTTTTGGGACATTTGTGGACATGAAAATTCTTGAAAGCATGTGTGCCTAATTGCAATTCAATCGGTGCAGTAGTTTTGCAGCAAATCGGTTGTAACAGTCGGACTCACAGACAGCTACAAGTGATCCTATAAGGGATTTATTTTTGCTTTTGAGGTATGGAATGAGTCCCGTTATCCTAATAGATGTTTAAATTTGTATTTGGTGCCATTTCGATTGTCGTCAAGGCCAGTGCGGGTGGCGCGGCGAGACTGGAGTAGTCATCGGGAAACCTCCTGCAGCCGTAATAAATGCATTCAAACTTTTCAACAATAAAACGGCTAGACGGATATGCATGAGGGATAAGCAGATTATACCCTAACTTTAACAAATAGCCCACTTTTAGGGTTCCGTAGTCAACTAGGAACCCTTATAGTTTCGCCATGTCCGTCTGTCCGTCTGTCCGTCCGCGGCTTAGCTCGGTGATCATTAGTACTAGAAAGCTGAAATTTGGTATGAGTATGTGTATGTATCACGCCGACAAAACGGTAAAATAAAAACTAAAAAACGTTTTTTTTTGGGGTACCTCTCGAACACCTAAAGTGGGGGTGAATTTTTTTTTCGTTCCAACACTAGTGTGTGGGGTATCGTTGAATAGGTCTTTTAAAAATAATAGGGGTCTTCAAACATTTTTTTTTTTATAAAGTCAGTAGTTTCGTAAATATTCGCTTCGAAAATAAAAAAAATAGTGTCCCCCCCTCTAACTTTTCAACCACGGGTCAAAAAATTATGAAAAAATTCACGAACATGAGGCCTTATAAGTACTTTCAATGAAAACTATACTGACCAAAATCGGTTTTGAGTTATTGCAAAATTTCATAATTTTCTTGAAATCTTGCTCGTAACTTAAGTCTATTGTGAAGGATGAGCAACTACAGAACCCTACACTAAGCGTGGCCCGACATGCTCTTGGCCGGTTTTTTTATCCTGAAAAAAGAGCATCGTTCCCGTAGGATAATGTTTATTGTATAGGAACGCGGGCGAAGCCGCGGGTTAATGCTAGTGTGTAATAATTTTGGACACTTGGAGGTAACAATTTGTTAGAATAATGTTTTCGAGTAAAATATCTATTGAACCGCACTATAGTATAATCTAAATTATACATACTGATCATATTTGCGAATAATAAAATAATCTACTGGTAAAATAAGCGAAAAAAATAAACGCGAACATTTTTATAGGTATAACGCTTCATGAAAAATCGCTACATGAAGAAAGACGAATAATAAAATTGGCAATCGTGAAAAAACGCGATGTGAAAATGCGCTACTATGAAAAATTATTTTGTGAAAATTATCGAACAAACCAAAAATATATCATATTCTAACCCCGGCTCCACACTATCGCGAAGTTGACCGAGGCGAAGTTGACTGAAGTATGAATTTCTGCAGCGAAGTGCCTCGTCACACTATCATATGCGCCCTACCTCGGTCAACTTCGCGATTAGTGTACACCAGGGTAACATATTTATAATAAAAGCCGGTCAATTGCGAGTCGGCCTCGCGCTCCGAGGGTTTCGTACGAACTATGAATGCACTGCATACTGCTCTAACGAAAAGATTAACTGTACTAAGCGACAAACTTTAACGCCGGAAAACGTTTTTACGTACTTTACATAGAAACTATGTTTTTTATGAATTTATTACAAATGTATAGTTTGCAGATTTTTCTCTATGTTTGTACAGATATATTAATAGTTGATCGCTGACTATATATTCACACTGCCGACGACTACTCTCTCTTCACTAGTTGATGCTAGCAATAAAAGATATTATGTAGAACGCGCTTAGCGGTACGCGCTTGGTAGTCAGAACTCACGCTGAGAGAGAGCATTTAGTGGTTATTTTACTGTAGTTGACTGTAGGTTTTAATAATATTATGGTTTTCATTTCAATTTGATACCTCCACGCGTTCCCGAGATAAAAGGTCTTGACAGACAGACGTACGGGGAACAAAGTGATCTTAAAAGTGCTCCGTTTTTTCCTTCTGAGGTCCGTACCCTAAAACGTACTGTATTTTTTTCCAAATAGTCCTGAATGTAAAATGATGAAAAATAGTGTATTTTTAAAAAGTATTTGTATATAATTTAAATAAGTATTGGGATATGAACATAAAATAATTAAAAACAGAACCGACTTCAAAATAAAATGAAGTCAAAAATAACCCATCCATGCACAGAATACATTTCAAGCACCTTTTGAAGTCAGTGCCAATCCACACAATTATTACTATGAAAACAGATGCCACGCATCAAGCCTTTATATATTACTATTCGGTTATTAGAATACGAGTATTTTTTCGTCGTGGTATCGATAAAGAAGTTTGTTTACGTCTGGTTTGGCACCGACTTCAAAAGGTGATTCAAATGTAATCTGTACATAGACGGGTTATATTTCGCTTTTCGGTATATTTTGAAGTCGGCTCTTTTTATTGTTTTTGTGTGATCGAGGAGGTCTTTTTTGCACGTATCTCGTTTGAATTATCCCCTAACTCCTAACCGCTAAGGAGTTACCGTCCATCATAAGCTCAGGAACATTGAGACGATGATTGAACTTCAGAAAATATATGAAAAACATAATAGACATGTTGACAAATTTTTTTTGAGGATGTCAATCGATTCTATTTTTTATTGTGATTAAATGTCTATATGGGACTGACTACACTAAAACGGCTCTATAAGTCAGAAATGATCGTCAAAGTTCAACATTCCTACGTAGCGCTAAAAACGCTCCGGCGTCCAGGCTAGAGACGTCACAGGCCGGTATAGGTACCAATAATTGTATGGAGAAATTAAGAAATTTGCCATTTTCACCGTGAAAAAGTGCGTTTAAGTTCATGGTTGTCATACAATTATTGTTTTGAAAAATATGAGGATTCTGAAAACATTTTCAATATTTATTTGGAATAAAAAAAATATCATATCATACAATTTGCGTATCTTTGAAGTCACATATTTCCAAAAAAGATTTATTTTTCTAGATTTTTTTCTTTGTTTCGTGATATATTTAGCTAATTTTATTCATATAACTACAGTACGCTGTAAAATTCAACATCAGTCAACATGTCTATTATATTAGTGCCTGTAACATTTGAGGGTTGCCCTCGATTTCCCTGGAATGTTCCCCTAACTCCTAACGATTAAGGAGTTGTACCTTCCATCATCAGATCAGCATAATGAAGTGATAACTACCAGACGCAAATACCTGAATAACATTGTAAAATATATTAAAAACATTGCTATAGTTCTTATAACATTTGAGGGTTCACATAAGATTAAGGGCAATGTTCCTAATTCATTTTGTAAGGCGCGCCTTACAATAGATAGAGCGTAGATAAAATGAGAGCCGACAAAGACGGCCAGCATTTGAACTATAACTCAGCTGCAAAACTGCATCATAATGTATACCTACATTCAGCTTCCAAATCTACAAACTCAGCTGCAAAATGGCTGCAAAATACCTGCTGAGTTTCAGTTTAAATTCTGGCTATCTTCATCGGTCCAGCGGGCCATGAGGGAAAGGTGTATTTCAAAGAAAGAAAATTTCTTTGGGAATAAATATTTTATTTACATGGCGTTCACGATGATGTGACTACAAATTAGTGGTGGTAGATGGGAGCGGCGTAGGCGGCGGGAGCAGCGTGGTAGACGGGGGCAGATTGGTAAGCGACGGGAGCGGCGACCTTGGCGATCGGCGCGGCGTGTACCACGGGGGCGGCGGCGTAGGCGAGATTGGCTACGGGTGCGGCGTGGTAGACGGGGGCAGAGTGGTAGGCGACGGGGGCGGCCACCTTAGCGACCACTGGCGCGGCCACCTTCACGGCAAGGGGCTCACGGTGCACCACCGCGTTGAAACCGTTGTGGTCGTCAGCGGTGTACTCAACGGTACGCTTGGTGCCATCAGGGTCGACAACGGAGTAGGAACCGTGCACGACATCACCGTCGCGGGTCTCATGCTGGGTCTTGGAGTCCCCGGTGAGACCGTCCTGCACGTCGTACGCGAAGCTGTACTGCGGGTGCGTGTTGTAGTCCTCGACGGTCTTGACGACAGCCTTGGCTACGGGCGCAGCATAGGCGACGGGGGCGGCGTGGTAGGCCGGGGCAGCGTGGTAGGCTGGGGCAGCGTGGTAAGCCGGAGCGGCGGCGTAGGCCACGGGGGCCGCGTGGTAGGCCGGGGCGGCAGCGTACGCCGCAGGACCGACGGGCACTACGCCGGCGGTGGCGGCCGCGACTAGGCAGGTGAAGACGACAAACTGGTGGAACAAAAGTTGAATATTAGTTTACGGCAATCTTCATCGTTTTGAAGACTAGAATGTATGAATAAATAATACATATTTACATTTACGTACTCTATACTGTCAATATTGGTATATTAGTGTTTATTTAGGGGTTTTATTCTAGCTCCTTTCGAATTTATTAATTTGATCTCCTTTCAGGAATTTATATGTCACTGTAGGATTTTTTTACCAATATCGTGTAGGTACTTAGATTCACTTAACATTTACATTTGTATGATTCCAAATCTATGTGTTTTAGTAAATTATACTTTATATCCTAACATAATTACGGGATAACTGGATTTTACGGTTTGTAAATTCGAAAACTATTTAATTTTTTAAACTTTGTAACGCCATAATTAAAAGGTAATGAAATAATTTTGATAATTATATCTTACACTCAATCAACCTACCCTGAATGCCATTTTGAGAAGTGTTGATGTACGGAGTTACGATTGAACTGCCGAATTGAAGTAGTGCTCTCGTTTTATATCGGGCTGTGGCGTGACGGCACGAATGCCCGGTAATCAACCCGCACCTACGAGAAGCCTTATGGAACTTTCGCTTTTAATTGACGAGCGGCAAGGTCGCGGTCGCCGGCATCCGATAAGCCCCGGGGCACCAAGCACTCCCACACACGCGCCATAGATGACATGTAGCGTAGCATACCGTAATATTCTTACTTATTTGATTGTACGCAAGTAGCGCGAGACAAGACTGCATTACGTACCTAAATATTCTGCTACACAGATTGTACAATCCATTCATGCGTTAATGATAACGAGTATTTTCTATTCAAATAAGTAGATAAGATATTTAAGTATAAGTCATTTTCAAATTAACGGCTGCATAAAATAGGAGGTTCTCAAGTAGCAGGAGAAAAGTAAATAGCTTGATGTCTCAAAAATCTCGAAATGCGGACTGTTTTTATTAGAATTTAGATGCTGGTCTTCATGGCGAATCAACGAAACTAAAACTTCTCAATTGTTATACGCACACATACTCGTATACAAATGTATGTTTATTCGAATTAAGGAATGGCGATACTCCAATGTGGGAGAATAAGACGAATTTTCAGTGCAGTCGGTATCTTGTCTTCACAGGAAATTTAAGAAGTTTACGAAGCTACTGCTTAAAAGGAACCTATTAGGCTGTGGTGCGGGACCTTGGAGGCGGTACTTATTTAAGAACTAACTCATTACAAGGCATGGGACCTGAATGTAAACTCCGCTCGGAGAGGGGACGAATTTGCTTTGTTTTTTAGGCTGAGGTGGTGAAGACTTAGACATATCCAATGCCTTACTTTCCTGGATTGTACTGATGTATTAACTAATCTTGGCTATAATTTATGTAAATATACCTAACCTAAATTCAAAATTTTAAACACCCCCGACACAAGTAGGTAGCTGGTCATTGTGAGACCCTCGACCCTCATTCAATGAGTGATCTAGAAAATGCTACTAAACCTGAACATAACTAGAAAATTTAGCATTCTTAGCTTCAATATTGGCTGAGATCTTGTTACTTGTTCCATTAAAGCTGAATATCTTGAAAACTACTGAAACACAGCTAAGAAAAGACAAGTCTTTCGATTAAAAGAACTGCACTCAAATTGATCCATCCATTTGGGAGCCATGATGCCTAGGGCGGTAAGTATTTTTTTTTTAATTGAAAATCTTGTCGTTTAGTTCTATGATGTAAGACCGAAAAGTTTAATATTAAAAAGTTACTATGTTTTAATGTAATGTTTTATATGCTTATTTAAAGAGCAGAGTAGATAATAATTATCATAAAAGTATATTTACACGTTAAAATACGTTGATATTAACTAATACATATTCATTTGTTTTATTGTACACTGTGAATTTCAATTCTAATAATTATTGTTCGTATTTGTATTGTCAATCATTATACAATATCTAAACGCAATATTAACATTATCTGTGGACAGTCTACAGGAACGGCCTCTGATTGGTCGGCGGTCTGATATGCCAACATGGCGGCAGAAATTAGAAAAAAATATGTAGGCATTATGTAGGTACTACATGTTACTGTAATATAGACTGGTAGTTCAAATCAAAAATTTCAAGTCTAACGGCATTTTGTGAGCCATTTTGGCAACATGACTTTTCTGGTGTAAAAAAGCCTGCTGAATTCGATTCTGGATGTTGCCAAGCCAAATTTTGCCCCCCTCCCCCCATTTCCCCCCTTTTTACCTCAAAATATGTCCCTAATCACGGTTTTTACGGTTTTATACAAAAAGTATTACAGCTAGAAAAAAATGTCAAAGACAAGAATGATCTCTATAAAATTTCCTATAACATGGTGTATAAACTTTTTTAGTAGGCCTTATGGTTTGTGAGCAATATCTTCCCGAACTTCATAGACTGGTAGAAAATTCTAAATATCGGCTTCCTTTACCGTGCTAACGGCATTTTGGGATCCATTTTGGCAACATGACTTTTCCGATGTAAAAAAGCCTACTGAATGCGGTTCTGAATGTTGCCAAGCCGAATTTTGCCCCCTCCCCCCTTTTCCCCTCTTTTTGACCTCAAAATATGTCCCTAATCACGATTTTTACGGTTTTATACAAAAAGTTTTACAGCTAGAAAAAAATGGTCAAAGACAAGAATGATCTCTATAAAATTTCCTATAACATGGTGTATAATTTTTTTAGTAGGCCTTATGGTTTGTGAGCAATATCTTCCCGAACATCATTATTTAAAAAAAAATTGATGAACTTGGTCTAGGCAGTGAAATACACTTATTTTGGGATAATTGGTTTCGCACAGGATCCAGCCGCTCTGCAGCTCTTGAAGCTGACATCCAGTTGGCATGCTGCTTATTATATGTCAAGACTTACGAGGCTTTCAGTCATAAGCAGCCGTCAGCTTTACACGCAGAACTGTATCCAAGTAGGGCTAAAAGCGACGTAGAAAATAAAAATGCTTTACTTCTGACCATGAAGTCATTCAAAATGCTCAGTTATACGCCAGATTCTCCAGAAACGGGCCTTAGAAATGCAGAAACAGAAAGAAGCAGAAAACAATAAAGTGTCACTTCTCACTGCCAAGCAGCTCCTTAAAAATTACTCAATACCTTCAAACTAGGTTGGGCTCGCAGTTTTTATCCCGCGAACGCGCGAGCGGGACTAATGTCGTCGTAGTGCGAGGATTTGCAGACGAGACTAAGGTTCAAGCGTCACCAACTGAGGTCGATACCTCAACATACGTGCTATTCATGAGGAAACCGACACTCGACATGTGCTCCACACTGTGCATAACCCACCCAGAAGACTGGTTATTAGTGTTGTTGTTGCTTATGATTCATCATCATGACAAAATTAAGGGACTGCTTTAGAACGTTAGACTATTCTGGCGTTTTACTCAGGCACTGGCGATTTGAACGGCTTTATTGCAGGTAACTAAATAGTTAAATTGATCATTTGCGTTTCTAAAACATTTACTCCTTTGATTAAAAGTATTCCGTTTTCCGTTATCGAAAGCATTGTGAACTACTCAATGAGATAGACATACACCCCATGAGCGAAAGACTGAGAAGTTCCTGTCCCTGCTGTACAAGTCGAGTATGTGACGATGCAGGCTATGCTTTGTTTGGCACCACTCCAGCGCCTGAGCGTTTGCCCCCACATCAGACGCAAATATTGTAGATTTTGAACGACCTGCCTTGTACAGGTCTTGAAGGTCGGACCTTAGTTCATTTTGAACTTTGCGTTGTAGCTTGTAGACCTGCACCCCTAGCACAACTGTCGCAAACGGCCATTTCTGGCGCGAGATACCGGAAGATCAGCGCTGGCTCTCGAGCTAGCATCTTGCTGAGGTGGGACCTTTTCGTGGCACAGCCATAAAAATAGTTGCATATTGTTTTATTTTATTTTATTTTATTATAATTTCTGTCACACCTTTTTATGTAATTATGTTTTGTGTCTCGTCACGAATAAATGTATTTCTTTCTTTCTTTCTTCTTTAGATAATTGCCTGTCTCTTTCTGTGCAGTAATGTAAGAGGGTGACGGGTAGCGCTATGTCACGCGACAAGAGTCGCAAAGCATAGTTGTGCTAGACGGGCTGCTGTTGGTGAGCCTTTCGGAAACAAACTTCGTTACTTAGAGTGAGCCAAGCTGCTTAGCAGTGTGAATTGACACTTTATTTTTTTCTGTTGCAAGATCCCGGGTAACTGCATTTCTAAGGCACATTTCTGGAGAATCTGGCGTAGAACTGAGCATTTCGAAGGATTTCATGTTCAGAAGCAAAGCATTTTTATTTTCTACGGCCCTTTTAGCCCGACTTGGGTACGGTTCTGCGTGTAAATCTGACGACTGCTTATGACTGAAAGTCTCGTGAGTCTTGACAGATAATAAGCAGCATGCCAACTGGATGTCAGCGTCAAGCACTGCAGAGCGGCTGGATCCTGTGCGATACCAATTATCCTAAAATAAGTGCATTTCACGGCCTCGACCAAGATTATCAATTTTTTAAAAAATAATGAAGTTCCGGAAGATATTGCTCACAAACCATAAGGCCTACTAAAAAAAATATACACAATGTTATAGGAAATTTTATAGAAATCATTCTTGTCTTTGACCATTTTTTTCTAGCTGTATAACTTTTTGTATAAAACCGTAAAAATCGTGATTAGGGACATATTTTGAGGTCAAAAAGGGGGGAAAAGGGGGGAGGGGGGCAATATTCGGCTTAGCAACATTCAGAACCGAATTCAGCAGGCTTTTTTACATCGGAAAAGTCATGTTGCCAAAATGGATCCCAAAATGCCGTTAGCACGGTAAAGGAAGCCAATATTTAGAATTTTCTACCAGTCTATGAAGTTCGGGAAGATATTGCTCACTAACCATAAGGCCTACTAAAAAAGTTTATACACCATGTTATAGGAAATTTTATAGAGATCATTCTTGTCTTTGACATTTTTTTCTAGCTGTAATACTTTTTGTATAAAACCGTAAAAACCGTGATTAGGGACATATTTTGAGGTAAAAAGGGGGGAAATGGGGGGAGGGGGCCAAAATTCGGCTTGGCAACATCCAGAATCGAATTCAGCAGGCTTTTTTACATCAGAAAAGTCATGTTGCCAAAATGGCTCACAAAATGCCGTTAGGACGGTAAAGGAAGCCGATATTTGGATTTTTCTACCAGTCTAATAGTGATTTGTTTTGATTTATGGTGAATTTAATCGTCGTTGTATTTCTGTAAAAAAAAATAATGAATTGACTATGTAATCAATACCATGAAATCAAATAAAAGAATCTCTACTATGGAAAGGATTTCGCTCGAGATCATTATCAATGCGGCAACAAGCCGGCAACAGACATTCTAAAAAAAAATACATTCTTAAATAACTGGAATTTATCGAGGATGAATATTTAACAACGAAGGTAAGTCGGGAATACTTAGCTACGTACGTATACATAAGTAAATTTCAGCTTATATTTTCAAGTTAATCTCTCGTGTTAAAGGAATAACAAACTCGTGTCATTAAAGCCCTCGCCTTCGGCTTTGGGCTTCTAATAGACACTCGTTTGTCTTGCATGAAACAATGCTAACAGTACAGGATGTAACAACAAAAAATAGAAAACTTTATATCAAATAACTAAATTAAATTATGTTTCTGTCTCAATGTATGAGTTAAGCAGGTACATATGTGCGAAGATTAATTTAGTTATTTGGTTTCAGGTCGCCCTTATAGTTGGAGATAATTTTGTTTTCTGAAATATCTACCGCCATGTCTCTCAATTTACTCTGCTACGAGAAATTCATGTTGCTATATATGCTTGCACCTATATATTTTATTCCTCAATTCAAGAAGGTACAAACACCGCACTTTACACTTAATAAAAGTATTATCACCATGAGCTGGACCAATATTAAATTGTATTAAGTATTGTAGTTACATTAGTTTTGTTTTATAAATGTTTGGTATTGACTGCTATTTATTACTTTGTTTTATTTCCTCTCAATTGTGATGAAAAACGTCGTACGTGACCCTCGTGTTAAAGGAATAACAAACTCGTGTCATTAAAGCCCTCGCCTTCGGCTTTGGGCTTCTAATAGACACTCGTTTGTAATTCCTCGTTTACCACCCTTGTTACGTAATGTACTAATTCGGACATATAATATGTAAAATATTTTCCCAACTTTATTCAGTGCCGGCCTCCTTGTGCGTCGGCGCCAGGATAATCTGTCCTGGGTTGAGATATTTTGGATTTAATTTACGTCTCTCTCAACGTAGCAGGAAAAAAAAAGGTTATTAATTCAGTCAGGCTATAAAATCATTTAATAACATAAATAACAATTATAAAAGTCTTATCTATTTAGTAACAACAAGATCGTAATATTTTATCTAAAAGAAGTACGGGCTGGGTAGCCTGGGCGCAAGGAGAGGCGCCGGCGCAGGGGCGAACACAGGCGCACGGGCCAGGATGGGGGCAGGGGCAGGTGCGAAGACTGGTGCAGGGGCAACTGGAGCTGGGGCCACTACGCGAGCGGGAGCGAGGAGGGGCTCGCGGCGCACGACGGCGTTGAAGCCGTTAATTGGGTCAGCGGCATAGTCGACGATTCTCCTCGTGCCGTCGGGGTCGACAACGCTGTACGAGCCAGTCACGAGGTCTCCGTTCCTCTGCTCCTGGTGGCCCTTGTAGTCGCCTGTGAGCGCGTCCTGCACGTCGTAGCCGTACGAGTATTGCGGCAGGGGGTCGAACCGGGCGAAGGGGGCCGGCACCACCACGCTCGCCGCCGCGGCGCTCAGCACGGAGATCAATACTACAATCTGGAAATAAAGTAGTCTTGTTAGTTTAACAGTTCATGAGGATGTATTAATGAGTATATGACGGGCCTGTCTATCTACGATTATGGCGCATGAAATTGCGTCGAAACGTTGGTTAATGTAGGTAAATTAAACAAAGCTGCGTTACCGTTATATTTAACACATTTTAATAAGTTTATGTTACAGGTTTAATTTATAAAGTAAAATACGGTGGTAAGATTTGTTTATAACCGATTTAATGGCATCTTATATATCGTATTTAAGTAGTATGTGACCTACGTTACAATAGAAGATAAAATCTTCTAGAAGCGATTGCCTTGACCAACTTTAACGAATCGGAAACCGGATAAGGCTCCGAAACTAGTCAACTAAAACTTTATAATCCAGTTTTAACCATAATTACAGCTTCCTTTGATTTCTTCCTGTTTTAAAAACTACGCAGGTTCGTAGTCGATTACTTGTGACCCGTAAAGGAGCCCTTTTGAAACTAATTGGTACTGTACACAAACGTGTCGTACGATTTATCAATGTGTCACAACATGTAGACGCCTATCTATTGTATTGACAAACATCAATTCATATACCGAGTTGTGTGCAGTAACTTAGCCCATTGTGGTTGGATTACTATTACTTTACAGGCGAGTAACTGTGCTTGTTAAACGAGTGGGCTGGTTGGAATATAATTCTGTTAACCGTTTTTTTATATCCCAATATAAAAAACCGGCCAAGAGCATGTCGGGCCACGCTCAGTGTAGGGTTCCGTAGTTGCTCATCCTTTACAATAAACTGCTGTTTTAAGGCCGAGTTTTAAGTCAAGAAAGATTTTAAGCTTTATAAAAAGGTCGTAAACGTCCTAGAAACTGTAATCACTTATTACCTTCTGGAAGTCAACTTACGTCCTTTTAAGGAAAAAATATGAAATTTGGCGATAACTCAAAAACGGCTCGACCGATTTTGTTCAATATAGTTTTTATTGAAAGAACTTATAAGGCCACATTTACATGAATTTTTCCGTTTTTTTTTGAACCGTGGTTGAAAAGTTAGAGGGGGGGGGACACTATTTTTTTTGTTTTCGGAGCGAATATTTACAAAACTGCTGACTTTATCAAAAAATATTGTTAAGAGACCCCTATTATTTTTACAAGACCTATTCAACGACACCCCACACACTAGTGTTGAAAAGAAAAAAAAATATCACCCCCACTTTAGGTGTTCGAGAGGTACCCGAAAAAAAATTTAATTCAATTTTTTTATTTTACCGTTCTGTCTGCGTTATACATACACATACTCATCCCAAATTTCAGCTTTCTAGTACTAATGATCACGGAGCTAAGCCGCGGACGGACAGACGGACAGACGGATATGGCGAAACTATAAGGGTTCCTAGTTGACTACCGAACCCTAAAAAAGGAGTAGCAAAAATACAACCGAATTGAAAACTTTCTCTTTTTTTAAGTCGGTTTAAAAGGGAATATTAAAACTATGTTTTATTACGAACATATGTAAATAAGTTTTCTATCAATTACGTTTTGAATTGATTGCGTAAGGTCCCTTATAACTTAACTGTAGGTACCCATATTAATACACATCGGTATGCGCGACGTCGTCAATATCCACACGTTGCGTCAGCCACGGCACAAGCTCCTGGCCACCCTTACTGACGTCTGGGGGCTATGATGGTTGCGTTTATCATTTGATAAATAAGTGACAAAGCATCTGTCTCTCACACTCGCATTATGTCGAAACGTGATGGGTGCTTTCTTATTTATCGCGTAATAACAGCATCCGTTGAATATCAAATATAGGTACTTAGCTATTTCGAAACTTCGAAAATGATGACTAAATTGATTAACACTTCGTAACTATTTAAATAAAACAATTGTACCGGATTATATCGTGATAGACTTCATATCGAATTCCTTTTTGCCATAGTTTAATGTGAAATAATGACGAAGACTAAGAAGTAAGTAGAGTTGAATTTAACGCATATTGACCTGCTTTTATAGTCATCTACATGGAATTACATATTTTTCTTTAATTTCTGAACTGTCTTAATCTCATAGTATTCAATTGAAAATGCTTCGATTAAATCAGTAATTTCTCAGCAATAGGATTCGTTATGCTCACCACCGCACTGCATGCAACGCTTGTGGGCATGCCATTACCATACATCTACATACAATGATCGATTGCAGCCACGACTGATTGCAGTAATATTCTGTAAAATTTATTATCCAGATAAATATTTTCACTGTAATTTGATATATAGGCGCTGTGGCTGAGAAAAGTAAAAAATGAGGCAAATATGTCCAAATAATAGAGGACATCAAGAAATGTATGTAGGTAGGTACTTCTTTAGAGATGGCGTCACAAAAAAATCTTAAAAATGACTCAACTGCTTAAAAGATCAGATTATTTTCATTTATGGATTTAACTTTAGAAACTTTAGAAACAATATTAAGGACGCAGTAGGATCCTATCATAATGAGTATAATCTCCAAAAGCTGATACTGCTGATAGATCAAAGAGTAGTATCAGAATGTAACAATCGAGATACGGATCGGTTGGTCAACGTCTACTAGTGCGCGCGCGTGCGCGTGCGCCGGGGATCCAGCGTTGCGTCGCGACAACCGGTACATACAAAAGCTGTGATTGCATTATAAACTTGATTATTTCGACTGCTTTCAATTGTATGGGATGAAGATTATGGTTAGAAAACAAATGTCTAATGATGCCAATGGTATGTATATCCCCGTTTGTTTGATGGTTGTAATTATTTAGGTCAAGGATCTATGTGTTACTTAGTAGGGATCAAACTGTAACCTATACTAACTTTGAGTTATCTAATTATGAGGAATGAAAATGTATAAGGAAATTTCATAGGGATTTGATGGTGACTGTGCACCTACTATAGTCTTCCATCCAGCCTTGCTGCCAATTCTAGAAAATGGATTCATTACTTTTAACGTTTTTTCAAGAGTCCCGACTAAAGTATGAAAACAAACTTGTCTAAAAACTGACAGCTGAGCTTCGAAATGATATTAACCTGCATCGACGGTTTATTAACATACTAGCTGTGCCCCGCGGTGTTACCCGCTCATCCCACGGGAACACTACATTTATTCGGAATGAAAAGTATCCTATGTCCTTCCCCGGGACTGAAACTATCTATATACCAAATTTCATCTAAATCGGTTCAGCGGTTTAAGCGTGAAGAGGTAACAGACAGACAGACAGACAGACAGACAGACAGACACACTTTCGCATTTATAATATTAGTATGGATTGTGGAGTAATTGCTTCAATTCCCGATGATCCTAATGAATACATCCCATGTAAAACGAATGATAAGTGACTGAACTAATAAGCACCTAATGAAGTTGATGACGAGACTTAGAATTATGCGGCCTTGAAGAAAATCCTTTAGTTTCCGTTGATCCCAATATACCCCGTGTTATAAATAGCACTTACCTTGGAGTTCATGTTTGTTGGCGTGGGTTGAGCAGGTCGAGCGAACTGTGCCAGCCCCCGGGCCCCGCGGCGTTATATACTACTGGATACGTAATGCAGGACGTGAGGTCCATACGGAAGGCTCATTGCGATCCTGTGTTGCGATACTCTTGCGATACTCGCTACATGCTCCGGTTCCGAAATGCTTTCTTCGAGGGTTGTTGAAGAAACATCTGTTTTATTAATTACAAGTAAATAAACAACAACCGACATTATCGGATTGACTGATCCTATCAAAAAAATTACTTCCGCAAGAACACCTGATACATAGATGGGGAGCCCATGATGCTAAATTTGTACTTACTCGAACGGCGCTGAGGCCGAGGTAGATATGTTGAAAATAAGATAAATAGAACATTTAAATATGTTTTGATGTTTTCCCGTACAGCGGTATAGGAAGCGACTACACTCTACAAGATACACACCTGTATGTAGATCTGTATAGACGATTTTTGTAACTTCGTCTTGTGGATAACGGTAGATTACTTTCTCCGTTATATTTTCACTAAAAAAACTGCTTTCGAGAACGTCCAGACGTAGTTATTTTTTTGTATGTTTGACTCCCTGCCTTAAGTCACACTCAAATTGTACATATAAAACACTGGAATTGACAGTCCAGCTAGTAATAATTCGACTCTACTTCTATCTGATGCGCTGAAGTATGTACAATGAGCTGCAGAATTGCATGGCTCATTCATAAATGGGCCATACATTTGTGCAGCCCATAGTACAATGTCCGGGTTTTCTACTATCACCCTCACCAATATAAAAGACTCAAGTATGCTAGAGGTACTCTACACTCTACAGGATGCAAGGTACCCCACTTATGCCCATGTACTTTTTCATCCCCATTGGCGATATTTCAGCAGATATACGCATACAAGAGTATATGCATACAATAGACATCAACGGGTTTCATTCATTAACTTGGAATAATAACATTTAATTAATTCAAAAGGTAAACTGGTATGGCTTGTAGGTATGTATTGTATGAAAAGCGGCGATGATTTAAAATCTGTCTGATTTTGGTCCAATTCATACTTTGTTTGTTATGGTCGCCTGATTAGATTAGTTACATTTCTCAATGTCGACCAATTTACAATGAGCACAGTGAATAGGTCTAAAAAAAGAACTTTTAAGGGTTCGTTCTTGAGTACTTACAGCGCGTCTAGCATGACTTTGATACGAGACTCTTTGTTACGCGACGAGTACTAACTGTCACTATTCTTTTAATACGGTGCGAGCAGGGCAGGTGACGCTGTGTCGCGCGACAAGGGAAGTTGCGGCAAAATATGCTAGCCCCGCAGGCTGCTGTTTGGACAAAAGCAGCTTCCCTTCCTTTCGTTACGCGCTGTCTCCGAGTTGCAAAAATACAGATAATTAATGTTCTGGTGGCCACAGGTTGCCATCCCACCCTGCCTAGAAACAAAATTTGCAATGGTCGACGTTCATTAATTGCACTGAAAAAACAGCCAGTGAATCCTACTGAGATTTCAGTAAGCCTAACTGGAATAACAGTTTGGCTTACTGAAATATCTGTAGGATCAGCTATTTTTTTTAGTGTAATAAATAATTCATGTCGTTAATTGATTGATAAAGCTGCGACAAAAATACTTAATATCTTAACAAAAACGCAAATAAGAGAAAAAATTAAGGCATGTCATATATGTAAATAGGTACTATCAATTATCATTTAACTGATTGTATAGGGTTATTCCCCTGTGAAATCGATGTCTAAAATCATTTTTACAGCACATTTTTTGCTGAATTGTGATTGCGTATCACGTTGTCAATGTCAATATAAACTATTTACAGATTCTCCTTTGTTCCAAGAAGCGGAATAGATGGATGTAGGGTAGGTACTGTAGAGTGTAGAGTTATGTTCTTATGTTATAAAGAAGATGTTCGAATTTAGTTTAAATTCAATGTATTTGTCGATATCAAATCAATGATTAACATAATATGATTGATAAAATATTACGACGCTTCCCTTTTAGTCTCCACCTGTGACTCCACCCAATAACCAAGCATAGGTATTATTATTCCGTCTTTAAATAAACTCCAAATTATGAAGTAGGTACCTATTTGGTTTACTTCTCTACTATCGAGTTGCATGTCTACGCAGCTTAGAAATAACTTGCTTTTCATCGAATTATACTCCTATGAAATGAAACATTTTATGAAACGTTTGTCAATAAAAGGAGGTGATACCGATCTGCACAGTAATATATCTTATCAAATACTTACGATCCGTTCTGGCTATCTGTATCATATGAATAAAATAGGCATTAAGTTTGGATTATAAATATCGATCGACTTAATTTCCACAGTGTATGTGAAGCAAAAAAAAAATGTCCGACAGAGGATCATGCAAATGTAGCCTGACTACTTTTACGAGTGTCCGGTATACTTAACCCCTATCGCTCTTTAGCGATAAGACCGCCTGTGGTTTACCTCTAATTGTAATTTCTTGCATTGTATTTCTCCTGTATATCTTATGAGGTGTGCAATAAAGAGTACTTACTTACTTACTTAACATAGTAAGCCTATGAAAATATTATTAATTATACTTAATTTGTCGGTTATCATTTCAATATACCTAATTAAATTGATTTAAAATACCCATAGAGTAAAAGTAAATAAAAATATATTTCATAACTTATAAAAAATCAAGTCTTATATTAATGATTCAGCATTATCAAGTCGGTGATCTTCATTCAAGGGTAGTAGTATCCAGGGGCCGGCGCCGCGGGTGCAGCATATGCGGCGAGTGGCGCAGGGTACGCGGAGTACGCCGCGGCCACTGGCGCGCTGTACGCCTGCACGGGGGCGGCGTACCGAGCTGCCGCGGGCGCAGGGTAGGCAGCGGTATATGCAGCCACTGGAGCTCTGTACGCGGCAGCCACCGGGGCGGCAGCGTAGCGAGCGGCTACTACGGGAGCAGCGACGGGGGCAACAGCGACTGCGGTAGCTGCGGCGGGAGCGTAGCGGGCTACTACGGGAGCGGCGGTAATCCTGGCGGGAGCTACGGCAGGGGCGACGGCGTAGCGGGCGAAGGCGGGCTGGGCTACCACCGGTGCGGCGGCGAAGCGAGCGACAGGCTCAACGAGGGCTGGAGCGGCGGCGATGCGCGCTGGCACGACGGCGGGCTCAGCAACGACGGCGGGAGCGGCGGCCACCAGCGGTTCCTTGCGCACAACAGCGTTGAAGCCGTTGACAGGGTCGGCAACGTAGTCCACCACGCGGCGAGTACCATCCGAGTCAACAAGCGAATACTGGCCCTGCACCAGATCACCATCACGCTGCTCCGTCTGGCTCTTGTAGTCGCCGGTGAGCGAGTCCGCCACATCGTAGCCGAACCGGTACTGCGGCAGCGGGTCGAACTCCTCGAGCCGCGCCGCCACCGGCGCCGCCGCGACCACGGGCCCTGCTGCGATGGCCGCTGGTGCCACGCTGCCGTGGGCGAACGCGACAAGGCAAGTGAAGACCACCAACTAAAACCAATAAAAACCATGTTAATTGATTAAAATAAAATTGGTATTTAATCAATATGGATCCTGTTATTAAAATTGAATTGAGGTGTAAGTTAATGATACAATCCAGTGGTCACAGTCCTTTTCACTTGAACTATTTCACCATCACTTTTTCCTGCACTTCACATTCCACAAATATCCGAAGATGTTTCGTACCTTGAAAGCCATTGCGATTGTTTGATGAGATGTGCTCGGGGTTAGTAAGACCTGAGAACTGTACCCCTCAGTCGGCACTAACAGCATTTATAGTGAGTCCGCGGCGCTTGCCTCATCCCGGCGCATCTCCAAATTTAAATATATTCAAGTACACACGTACGAGCTCGGCCAACGGGACAGGCAAAGAGATTCTACATATAAGCTGGTATACATATTTTTCTAACGTAGTAATAATGACATTGTACCTAATACACTAAGAACACTGTATGTACGAAAATTTAATAATTTTTGATCCTGAATATTTATGTATGTAATTTATTAAGTTTAGGTACTGTTCCAAAGTTTTCAACATTTTCATAAAAGTTGCGGATTTGATCTGTCGGGAAACTCACTTATTTATTTAGTATTGCTTACTGATAAAGTGGCGGAGAGAGTGGACTGAAGATGCCTATGCCGGGACTCTATTAAGACGCATCTTAAAACCAATTCTCGTATTCCAATACCCCACATAATGAATTTACGCATAATTGTTAACCTGCATAGTAAGAATGTGTATAATACGCATACTTGGCATAATTTTAGTTTGACGTAATTTTTCATAATTAGGTATAATGTTTTTTTTTTCAAAAATTGCTTCCAAACAAATATGTTTTTGCTTTAAAATACTATATATTTTACATTCATTATTTTGATATACCCTGTGTGTATTTTATTCTCAACCAACTTCAAAAAGAGGAGGTTCTATTCCGGTTGTTTTTTTTTGTTATAATTATAATAGCCACGGAAGTTGAGGCACGCAACAACATGGCATGTCATTTTATTTTGTTTCTAATATGTGTTGTCCACTTTGTGTATGTCACTACATAGTATAAAATTTTTAACAAAAAAAAGAACCGACTTCAGTAAAACTAAAAAGCCAACAATAACCCGTTCAAGTACAGATTACATTTGACTCACCCTTCAAAGTCGATCCCATCCCAAACCACTCAGTTCTTATATTTGGTATATTATAGTTTACGCGAGGTTTGGCACCGACTTCGAAGGGTGAGTCAAATGTAATCTGTACTTGAACGGGTTATTGTTGGCTTTTTAGTTTTACTGAAGTCGGTTCTTTTTTTTGTTAAAAAATTTTTTTTTTGCTTTTTAGTTATTCGTATGTGTGTTCATCATCAGTTTCCTTACACCAAATCCTATTTACTGAATGTAAATTCTTGACTTTATCAATAAATTACCGAAAGCGCCGTACATGTCCCTATAACATTTGAAGAGTTCCCTCGATTTCTCCAAGATTCCATCATCAGATCTCGACTTAGTGCCAACGGGACCAACTCGGAGTTATACCCTTTCGATAAAAAAAAAAAATAGAAAATCGGTTCACGATTCTCGGAAATATCGAGTAACACACATAGAAAAAAAAATTAGTTTGAATTGAGAACCTCCTCCTTTTTTGAAGTCGGTTGATAAAAACAAAGTCGCTTTCTCTGTCCCTATGTCCCTTTGTATGCTTAAATCTTTAAAACTACGCAACGGATTATGATGCGGTTTTTTTTAATGGATAGAGTGATTCAAGAGGAAGGTTTATATGCATAATTTATGAGCATTGCACCCGTGAGAAGCCGGGGCGGGTCGCTAGTTAACGGATAAATTTTCATTTATTCATTCAGACAGCTATATTTTGTTTTTTCCGACTGCCATAACTCTATAATAAATTTTAATTTATAACATAGCTATTATATTTTATAAAACTGTTGCGTTGCTGACCGATTGACAGACAGCGCACAGCCTAAACCGCTAAAGATGCAAGACGCATGAAATATATTCATTATACTACGTGGACGTGTACTAAGAAAGGATTTTTCGAAATTATTAAGGGAGTGAAATTGGGGTTGAACCGTTGTATGGAAATCGTCCATTTGGAAAGTTGACTTGAATCTTTGTATAAAGCTAGGTTTCTTACTAAAAAACGAAACAAATGATTTTTCACAACACTGCTCGAAAATGTGGCTATAGATTATCTGAATCCAGTACACAAAACGACTTATATATGTTCATTTGTAAACTGTATATCTATGTTAGCTCGTAACACGACAACAATGTAGCACGTTACGGTAACAGTTCGTATCTACACATGAATTTCATAGAAATATACGACTTTTTGTAAAATATTACAGAACAATTTTCTCGGCCGGCTTAAAAGACAATTTAACCAATCAAAGCTTAATCGTCTGCTGCATGTCAAATTGAATTGACCATTGAGAATTCTTCATTTAATAGGTGTATTTTTTTCTTAAACTTATAAATACCCGTAAACGAGTTTATTGTCAAGTAAGATAAATCTCGGGTTTACTTTTTGATAAGTTTTCGTTAAAAAGGTTTTACCCTGAAAATCCTGAACATTTATATTTTAAAAGTTCGTTATGGGGCGTAAAATAATTTCCTAATTTCAACAATTACTTATTTTTCAACAAATAGACAGTTTTCAACATATAAACATTTTAAAATATATGTACAAATTGAGTTCATAATATATTTTTTAATTTGGCTGTAAGCCATTGACTCCATTGCGTGAGATGCACGCATGCGCTTCGGAGCAGCCCGCCATATTTACAAAAAAACAAATGTATTGTTTAGTACATATTAAATATTGGTTTTTTGATGTGATTAATTTAATAAAATTCACATTGACTCACCAAATAAATAATACTAGAGACCCGTTGCGGCGTCGAACCGCCGCTAGAATATGGAAATCCGGTAGTGTTACAGAAAATAACTACTTTATCGATAAGAAGTTTTTGGGGAACGAAAAATAAATACTGTAAAAAAAACACGTTAAAATGATGTTTTAAAAACGTTAAAACATGCCAGGCTAGAGCCAGGCCTTATAGCCAACTGCCAGCTTCATCGTGACAACTTTTTCAACTCTTTTGTAAAAATAACTTGTGCATTAATGACATGTGATTCTTCATTAGATTCTGTGATCTGCTGATCTGTTTCACAAATAAAATGCATATTATTCGATTTATGGAAAAATATAATTCATGACAATTAGTCCCATATCTTAAAAAAAGAATTGACGTATTTTCATAGGACAGAACATAAGATTGGTAGAATTTTAATTTGTTGTTCTTTCTTCAGGACATAAATTGATCGATTTCTATCAATTTCCAGAAATAGCACATGAATCGAAACGACAGATTTGGTCACTCCACTACGCAGGTTTTAAAAAGGAAATCATGGAGTGCGTAACTGTTTATGTATTCATTTATAATCGTAAATACTTCAAAATATTGATAAAAAAAAATGTTATATAAACTCAATTGTATGAAATAGTGAGTAAAAAACGTTTATAGATACACGAAAAACCACTATTATCAATGCTTATTTTTTTTATGAAATTCAATAGATTGTGCAAATTTACTTAATATGGGTGCTGCCATGTCATCATCATCAATCATTTATTCTATAACAATTACACATTGTGTTTGAAATTCTTACGTTAGTTATACTTAATCAAACCCTACTTACTAATCTAAATAAATTACTGACCAACAATACTCCACCATAAAAAAAAGAATATGTCAAATATGTACATGTAATAAAAAAAAAACAATATATAAAACAGCTAAATATGTTTGAAAAAAGAATATAACACATATATATTTTTTTCAATAAATTTAGAGCTGAAGGCCTAACCCGAATTCCAAATTCAAGCTTTGCAAGCCAAAAGCAAACTTTCGTGTCTTTCCTCTCATTGAAATAGTGTCTGACAGAAGAGTGAGGGAGATGCTATCTATACTCTCAAGTCTATAATATAATATAAACCTAATTTTAGGGTTCCTTACCATAGTCGGTAAAAACGGAAGCCTTATAAAATCAATTTGTTTTGTTGACAGCAGAATTTGTCAAATTTTATTTTGAACGAGAATAAGAATGATCAGCCAGACGTCATTAATTCAAATATGATTTATTCTTGAGCACGTCGATTTTTTGAAATTTGCATCATATGCAGGTTATTTCTACCATCAAGTTTCGCATGTTAGGGTAACATGTTAATTATTCCACATTGCCAACTCGTCCACAATGTCAGCTCGTCTATATTCCCATCTGGGTCACAATGCCAACTTGTCCACACACCCAACACGTCCACATTGCCAACTCGTTCATACACCCAACTCATCTGCATTGCCAACTCGTCTATATTACCAATTCGTCTCCATTGGCAACTCGTCCATATTCCCAATTCATCCACAATGCCAACTCGACCATATTCCCAACTCGTCCACAATTCCAACGCGTCCATATTGCTTACTCGACCACAATGCCAACTCGTCCACAAATACTACTCGTCCACATTTCCAACTCGTCCACATTCCCAACTCGTACACAATGCCAAATCGTCCATACACCCAACTCATCTACATTGCCAACTCGTTCAAATTACCAACTCGTCTTTATTGCCAACTCATCCATATTACCAACTCGTCCATATTTCCAACTCGTCCATACACCCAACTCGTCCTTATTATTAACTCGTCTTTATTGCCAATCTCGTCCATATTATCAACTCGTCCGTATTACCCACGCGTCTTCATTGCCAACTCGTTTATATTTCCAACTCATCCACAATGCCAACGCGTCCATATTACTTGCTCGTCCACAATGCCACCTCGTCCACAAATACAACTCGTCCACGTTTCCAACTCGTCCATATTCCCACCTCGTCCACAATGCCAAGTCGTCCACATTACCAACTCGTCCATACACCAAACTCATCTACATTGCCAACTCGTATTCCTTTCCAACTCATCAACAATGCCAACTCGTCCATATTGCTAACTCGTCCACAATTACAACTCGTCCGTGTTCCCAACTTGTTAATTTTGCCAACTTATCCACATTCCCAACTCGTCCAAATTCCCAACACGTCTACATTGACAATTCGTCCAATTAACAACTCGCCCATATTACCAACTCGTCCATATTCCCACCCAACTCGTCTATATTACCAACTTGTCAATTTTACCAACTCATCCATATTACCAACTCGTCCATATTCCCACCCAACTCGTCTATATTTCCAACTCGTCCACATTGACAACTCGTCCATATTACCAACTTGTCCGTATTACTAACTCGTCTTCATTGCCAACTCGTCCATAATACGAACTCGTCCACATTTTCCCCTTGTCCTTGTTCCCAACTTGTCAATTTTACCAACTCATTTACATTGCCAACTCATCCACATTTCCAACTCGTCCATATTCCCAACTCGACGATACACCCAACTCGTCTACAATACCAACTTATCCTTATTATCAGCTCGTCTTTATTGCCAAATCTTCCATATCACCAACTCGTCCGTATTACCAAGTCGTCTTCATTTCCAACTTGTCCGTATTACCAACTCGTCTTCACTGCCAACTCGTCCATAATGCGAACTCGTCCATATTGCCCACTTGTCCATGTTCCCAACTTGTCAATTCTTACCAACTCATCCAGATTGCCAACTCATCCAGATTGCTAACTCATCCACATTTCCAACTCGTCCATATTCCCAACTCGAAGATACACCCAACTCGTCTACATCTACAATACCAACTTGTCCTTATTATCTGCTCGTCTGTATTGCCAAAAATCCTCCATATCACCAACTCGTCCGTATTCTCAACTCGTCCACATTGCCCACTCGTCCGTGTTCCCAACTTGTTAATTTTACCAACTCATCCACATTCCCAACTCGTCCATATTCTCAACACGTCTACATTGACAATTCGTCCAATTAACAACACGCCCATATTAACAACTCGTCCATATACCCAACTCGTCTATATTACCAACTTGTCAATTTTACCAACTCATCCACATTCCCAACTCGTCCATATTCCCAACTCGTCCACATTTCCAACTCGTCGATTTTACCAACTCATCCATATTACCAATGTAAATACATTACCAACTTAGCTACATTGTCAAGTCGTCCATATTCTCAACTCGACCACATTTCCCATCCCGTTGACATGCAAGCGGAAGTTTTTTCTTGTAAAATACCATTTAATTTACCATGGCTCATGCCATTTTCCTTGAAATTATTTTTTTGATGGACATATAATCATATTTATAATAATCTATCATAAATTTACTTATTTGAATGACGTTGAAATTAGTTTTACTAATTTTTTTCTGCTTTGATTTATTGTAAAACTCGCCTATAAAAATAATCTACTCTTGAATGACGGTCAGTTTTTCTAGTCTTTCGAACACCAGTCCAACTCGCAGTTAACCGGCTTTTTCCCCAAATTTTTAACAGGTTGCGAAAAAAGTTTCCATATCAACCTTTTAAAAAGAAAAACAACCTGGCAATTTAGAGCATTGACATAATAGCCCCCAATAAAAAAGACATTAAAAGTTGTCAGAATATGGTTACTGTCATTCATTGTCAACAAACTGTAAAATTATTTTTGCATATGCGTACATGTTATGAGTGTTGCGGATATTATGTTGCCGACTCAAATATAATATTTCATCATGCTGAACAACTGAGGTTTGTGAGCAAATCATGCTTATTATTATTTGGTCATCTTATGTCGAAATAGGGATCACTGCAGGTCACGTGGTTAGCGCACAGTAGTTTTTTCAAATCCATTTTTCAGTACCTTTTCAGGAAAAAATTCAAATTCCAAGAGTTTTATGCACCTCTCCAGCATGAGACGAATCTAATGACATATCATTTATCAAAATCGGACCATAACTCGCACCCTTGGTAAAATAATGCAACATGTGACTGCGTCAAAAGTGGTTTTATTACGGAAATATCCTTAGAATTATGCGTTCTACACGGTAGATTTTTTTTATAATTTTAACTTTTTTCGTTTCTGAGTTATTTTAAGCGGAAAACGACGCAAGTGAAGAGGCGACGTAAAATAATGCTACAAATGCGTATGCGTCCTTTTTTGACGTCGTTCTTGTGAGCGCATATCGACGCGCGCGTTGTCGTAAAGTCAGATGCGTCGGTGTTACCGGACTGTGATCATGCGTTGCGTTTTGGATCTAAATCAGTGTTAATGGATGCGGAAAACGAAAGCGGTAATGATAAGTACTTTTTACAGGTCAAGAAAATTATCTTGTAATAAATAATCATATGTGAACATAAGACTGTTTGAGTTCTAATTATTGAGATTAAATAGCCAGTCGCATGATCACATTCGACGTTATTTATCGATTTTTAACTAATTAATATTTTTTTTAACAAACATGATAGGCAATATTGCCATAATGTTATAAGAAGAGTTTAAGGTAATTTAATTGTTTTTTTTAAATTATGGTCGTATATTCATTTGCGTCGTTGTTGTACAAACTATTCATAGTCGCATCGTAACATGTTGCGTTATTTTAGGTCGTAGTTTAAGATGCGTCGTTATCCAAAAGTTTGAAGGTATAAAAAAGCATGTCATTGTAAAAAAAAAACTAACGTTTTATTAAAATGTAATAACTAAATGCCTTACCTGTAATTCCAACCATTTTAAACCATTAAATTTATCGTATTTTTATTTGTATTACCTATATGAACTGTACGAACTTTACCTAATAAAATCTACTTATTTGTAGATCTTAACATATTTATCATATTGTATTTATTTCTATGATGCCGTTTTTAGAAAAGTGATTACTCTTTTCGTTATTTGAAGTTTCTAAAAGAATCTCGAAATGTTAGGACACGAGGAAATCTTCGACAAAGCGAACTTAGAAGAATCTGCTCTACCCGACCCTATCAGCGAAAAAATAACCTGTTACTACTTACGACTGCTTAGTTGCTTACATCATGCTAGCATATAATGTGCTTGTAACAGTAAAAGCGGAAAAAGATAAGTAGGAAAAACCTGCTCTCGACAGATGTCCACCAAAACTTTTAAACCTAGTTAAATCTTTCCACGAACGGTGCTGTTGTTCATGTCATGACAGCCGGACTTCTGCTTTGTAGAAGGGAAACTTTTTGATTTTTCGCTGTTGAGGTCTCGTTGTAAACGTATGCATAGATTCACTGTTATTTTCCGATGAAGCCGCATTAGTTGCCAAAAATTTCCCAAGAGTTACAGATTCTTTTCGATAAGTTCGCACAACCTTGTTCTCTCTTTTCCATGTCCAAAAATGCTAAGAAGACAGTTGTTCTGGCGCAAGGTTTTCACCAGAAATCAACTATTTTGTTGGATACTGTCGTGTCCCTTGATGTTGTTGATCAGTTTCCTTATCTAGCAATCCCACTTGTCAAGCAATCTGTCGCTGAATGAGGATATCGGGAGCCGGCTTGGTAAAGCGGTTACAATGTTTGGGAAGCTCAGTGCAGGAGTCTAGACTAGTCACTATCTGACAATCAAGACCAAAGTGTTTGTGTATCAAACTTGTGTTCTGAGTATAGTTTTGTGTGGAACTGAAACCAGTACGTCGTATGCCAAGCAAGAAATAAGGCTGAATATTTTCCACTTGCGGTGCCTTCGTAGCAGTCTAAACATCACTTGGCGAGACAGGGTCATGAATGAGTGTTGTAAGTCGCGCAGTTTTCCAGCATGACTGCAATGCTTAAACAGCGTAGATTGTGGTGGCTGGGGAAGCATGTGCACCGTGTGGATGCCACTCGCTTACTGTGTATATATGTACCCTGAAATGTGGGGAGGCCCATATTGCGTTTCAAGGACTGCACTAAGCAAGCAATGCCGGTATTTGGCATCAGCCCAGCAGACTGGGAAACTCTAGCCGACGAGCATAGCAATTGGAGAAAGTCTTTAGCCGAAGACTTTAAGACTGAGAAATCAAAGCTGGTTTCAGGTTTTAGCCGCAAAACGCGAGAGGAGACACCATAATGAGAGGAGGGTTGTTTCACCAGCTCGATCATCTAACGACCCTTTATTGAAATGTCAATCTTCATCACTGTCACTCCCGCATCGGACTTTATAGTCATTCTTAATCTTAACACCGCCACAAAAACGCTGCATAGTAAAATAATCATTTGATACAAATTTTAAGGCCTATGATGAAAACAGTTTATGACTTATATAATTATTAGGTCTTAAAACACTCGTGTGTTTCGTAAAACCAAGCTCAGGTCAATGCTCCATGTTTTAAGGCTTATCATTAAGTAACAGTTGTATATACTACTATCAAAAAGTTTAATAGTCTTATCTATTCGTTTATTAAGTTTTATAATACAAGTACGGGTATTTCATAAATAAAATTTATATAGTGTTTAGTATGAACGAGTTGTTACTTACTAGTTTCAGTTTTTAACGCTTATTTTTTTGTGGAGTACATATTTTATGGAAAATATTATGTACCTAAGTGATGATACCTTATCATGCCGACAAAAACTTAATATGTATTAAAATTAATAACATTGTTTTATTTTCTTGCACTTACTGTGTTCTAGTAGCAAACCACAGTATTTTTACTCATTGCTGCCTAGTTATTTAAGTAAATAATTCGGTAAAATAAGTTCACTTGAAATAATATTCATTTACAGATACGTAAATCTTTCAGATTCTATAGAAATATAATATTTTACACATATACGACCTCATACTTTCAAGGGTTATTCATAAAACAAAAACGTATGTGCACATGCGTCACCTAGATTTTTGTAAAATAATGACGGATCTGCTGATACGTCGGCTGATGCTTGGTAATAAATAGCCGTATGTGCACATCCGTTACATTATTTTGAAAAATAATGCGTTAAATTAAATGGGACATAACACATTTAATTGATTGCATTAATATAAACCTATATGCAAAAGTATATGACAATTCGACGAAACGCAAAAATGTTATCATCAAAAATCACTTGCAGAATTTTTAAACTGCTCTCCTGTAAAGTACACATTTTGCAGATGTGGCTTTGTTTTACCAAGGGTGCGAACTGTAGATCTGATGCGAAGTACAAAAATCAGCCTCGCGATTAGGAACGTATGTTAATATTACTTACCGTTACAATTACCTTTCAGTGTAGAATGTATCGTAGGGTTGTTTACCTGAGTGTAACCTAGACTAAATGTTATATAGTTAAAATTGAGGTAAGTTTGAATATTTTTGTTATTTCTTCATAACGGGGTTAAAAATCGCCGTTACGTCGTTTGAATCTGAAGCACGATCAGCTTTATGTGTATAATAGCCCTATTTTTTACAATAATGAGGCTGCAACAAGGCGCCGTGTTTAATGACCAATATAAAATACTCTTATTTTAATGTATTTGTATGTATGTATGTTAACACTTTATTGCACATAAAACAATATTGACAAAAACTCAAAAACAATACATGTGTACAAGGGCGAACTTATCCCTGTAAGGGATTTCAAGAGTATTCCAGTAGTATTTCCTCGCAGTAGTCGTGAAAAGCACTCTGTTCAGTCTCGGCTGAAAGTGCAATAGATGAACTCGTATTATCGAAGGCCTCCCCTGCGGGTCGTTCTCATTTACTCGTTCATCTATTGCTTACTTTACAGCCTCTACAACAATGTAAGCGTTGTTATAAAAATTCATCCCCTAAGAGGATTAAAAAAAAATTCAAGGTTTGTATGGGAAACAATGTCGTTTTTAAAGTTAGACGTTCAAAACTTCAGCCAGAATAGTTTATGTATCGGAGAGATGATTATTAAGCCGAGAATGAAACCTGTAGTATCTAAATGTAGTCCAGTCAATTATTATAAGTAGACCCCGTTATCAAGCGGGCAGTTTGGTGTTTAGTGATGTGCAATGTCAAGAAAAAACTTTTATAACAAGTATTTTTTTAATGAGTATATCCAAAAAAGCTGTTCTGGGTCTGCTCAGAGAGAGTAATCGAATTTATTAAGTAACACGGTGCACGCTCATTATCCGTGTTAATCCTATCAGTATGAGGAAAAGAAGGAGGGGAATGAGCAATCAAAAGGTTAGATATGGATTCTCTAAACCTGCATAAACTGGTATTTTCAATTCATGAAGTTTTTGCCAGTTACGTCGGTAGAAGTAGAGCGTTCATTTTCATACTTAAATGGATTTTTTCAAGTAAAGACGAAGTCTTACGCCTACTTGTCTTGAAGAGACTTTGTGTATTTACCACGAGAGTCATTTGAGTTATTTTTGATATTGAGTTAATCTGAAATATATATCTGAAAATATAATAAAATAATTAGGTAGTATTTTATGGACATTGTGGCTACATCACTAATGTCACTTGCCTTGCCACCAAACTGCCCGCTTGATAACGGGGTCTAATTATAAGCAACATTGCGCAACAAAATAATGTATTGTCACCTTAACAGATGTCGTTACTATGATTATGTTCCGGTAGGACTCTGAGCTAATTATTTTTTAACTGACTTCCAAAAAAGTTCTATGTTCTACTGTATGTATTTTTTTATGTATGTCCACCAATTACTCCGCCAATTGTGGACCGATTTCAAAAGTTTTTTATTTTATTTGAAAGAGTATACCTACTCCTGAGGTGGTCCCATTATAATCCATTTGAGATCTGATGATGTAGTAGTATTATGGAAGGTACAACTCCTTAATGGTCAAGAGTTAGATGATAATTCATAAAAAATACATGTATTATAGGTAGGAACGTTAAGACTGTTAGTCATATTCTTTATTTTATTTGAATCACTAAAAAGCAAAAACAAAAATTACAAAAAAAGAACCGACTTCAATAAAACTGAAAAGCCAAAAATAGCCCGTTCATGTACCGATTACATTTGATTCAATTTAGGAACGATGTTTTAAAAATAAAACTAATATCAATTTAAACTAGAGCAATAGGGAATCCCGGCCAGAAATAAAGACAAGATGATTGATGTCGAGAATTGATAAGATTACTTTATAAATTTGTATTTATTCTGACGACGACCGATCAAAGGGAAAAAATAATGAGAGCTTATATATATATAGCGGTTGCACAAAATGTTTCTTCGTTCAAAAAGGTACAAATGCAATCCATGTTCCCTGAAATGTATATTTTAGATTTAGAAAATAAATTTTATTTTGCAAGAATGTTCTCAGAACATTCTTGAGAACGTTTCCACGTTTTTTTAGGGTTTCGTAGTCAACTAGGAACCCTTATAGTTTCGCCATGTCCGTGTGTCCGTCCGTCCGCGGCTTAGCTCCGTGATCATTAGTAATAGAAAGCTGAAATTTGGTATGAGTATGTGTATATGTATCACGCCGACAAAACGATAATTCATAATTCATAATTCATAATTCTTTATTGCATTATCATGTTGTACAATAAGATGTTACATTTAATATGATTAAGTCCATAACATGAACCCTGTCAGGGCACAGCAATTTACTTAGTGGTGGGTGTATAATTAGGTACAAATTCGATTTAGATTATTAGAATAAATAAATAAAATTTTGTTACAATAATATCGCATAAATATCATTCCACATTATTACATTATATTATTACATTATTTATTACATAATTGTAGGTTTATCATAGATTATAATTTTACATTATTAATATATTTATTATCTTATCACATTTAACATGAACTGTATAATTTTACTTTGGCAAAGATTCGTCGTTTAGGTATTCATCTACGGAGTAATAACATTTATTAATTAATAGCTTTTTTAATTCCCTTTTAAATACAGTGTCTTTCGGTTCATCTCTGAGTATCGCTGGCAATTTGTTTACAACTAGTATGCATCGGTAATAAGGGCCTTTTTTATACATCTCTAATTTTGTAACTGGTAGTTCTAGTTTAGTTGTTTTGTTTCGTCTTTGAGATTTCACTACTTTTTTGGTAAACAAATTAGAGTGCGTCCTAACAAAAAGTGCCGCTTCCATAATATAAATTGAGGGTAATGTAAGAATTTTTAATTGGACAAAGTGTGGGCGGCAGCTATCAGGTATCTGCGTGTTGGTGAGTATGCGAATACATTTCTTTTGCATGACCAGTAGTTGATGGACATCGGTGCTGGCCCCCCAAAGAATCACACCATATTGGAGCCATGCCTGCGCGAAAGCAAAATAAGCAGACAACGCCGTATGTAGGTTTGTGTTGGATTTTAAAACACATAACGCGTATATAAAGCTGGATAATTTTGATTTTATGTTTTGGATATGTGATTTCCAATTAATACTTAAAAAAAAACTAAAATAAAGAAAGATAAAATAAAAACTAAAAAAAAATTTTTTTTGGGTGCCTCTCGAACACCTAAAGTGGGGGTGAATTTTTTTTTTTCGTTTCAACCCTAGTGTGTGGGGTGTCGTTGAATAGGTCAGTAGTTTTGTAAATATTCACTCCGAAAATAAAAAAAATAGTGTCCCCCCCCCCTCTAACTTCTCAACCACGGGTCAAAAAAATATGGGAAAATTCATACCATGCGAACGAAGTCGCGGGCACAACTAGTTTTTCATATGAAGTTTAATCGAGTGACTTGTTTATTAAGGTTTTTTTAATTTTTTTCGACTGTGTTACCAATTTTTCGTAAAAAAACTTTTTGTTGTCAGTATTTAAAAATATTATGCTTTTAATCACATTCACTCATTCATTCCATTAATTCACTTCAGTTTTGCAATCATTTCTTTATATAGCTGTGGGTGTAATCACTTTCGTGGAGATACAATTTGGAATACATTTTTTTGTTTGAGAGGCAGAGGCATCTCCAGGTAGGTATCCCATATTGTTGCAGATCTGATGACGAGATCCATAATAAGAAATCGAAGGAAATCTTCAAATATTATGACATCGACTTCAAAAGGTGATTTAAATGTAGTTTGTACATGAACGGGTTATTTTTGGTTTTTCAGTTTATTTTGAAGTTGGTTAGTGGTATTTTTTTTTTTAAATGTTTGTATTACCAATTCGAAGTCACCCGGTATGACTTCGTGACATAATGAATTATTTTAGCCCCTCATCAAATAATTTTAATTTTTTGCTTAGTAGTACCTCACCTTACGGTACACATACATATTTTGTCATCTTATTATTTTATACTTCTGATTATGACTTTTGACAACTTACCGGAGTGTCGTTTATGAACAATCGACCAACAATACAAGGTAGGTACCTAGTCTGGGTATTATAATTAATACCTAATAGAAAAAAGTATAGGCGAAATAATCCCTATGGGCCTTTTATTCAGCCATTTTCCATATATGCACTTGTTTTCATTTGTAATACTTTCGTTTCATACATATTAAATTAATCTACTATTTGTACTCTGCTCTCATATTTATGTTTTACGCTGTTAGAGATAGGTAACATGACATAGAACTATTTAAGAATATAAAATAGATTACTAGGTCCGTCGCCGTCGTTACCAATACGATAGTTAAATAACCACCATGACACTAATTTTAGTTACAATAGAGAAATGTTCATTATGATTTAAATATTATTGTTAATTATCTTTATCAACCAGATAAGAAGGTCTTAAGAAAGTAGAGGGACGTTTGGTTGGTTATTATTTAGGTATGATTAACGTATAAAAATACGAGTGACATAAGAGTAAACAAAAATATAATTCATAACTTATATACAAATCAAGTCTTTAGTAATGAGCCATCAAGTCAGTGATCTTCGTTCAGGGGTAGTAGTATCCGGGAGCGTTGGGCGCGATCAACTTGGCGGGAGCCGCGCGCGCGAACACCGGGGCCGGCGCCGCGGGCGCAGCATATGCCGCGAGTGCAGGTGCCGAGTACGCGGAGTATGCCGCCGCTACGGGCGCGCCGTACGCCTGCACGGGGGCAGCGTACCGGGCCGCGAGGGGGGCAGCGTACTGGGCCGCGAGGGGGGCAGCGTACTGGGCCGCGAGGGGGGCGGCGTACTGGGCCGCCAAGGGGGCGGCGTACTGGGCCGCCACGGGCGCAGTGTAGGCAGCGGTGTACGCCGCCGCTGGAGCTCTGTACGCGGCAGCCACTGGCGCGGCGGCGTAGCGAGCAGCCACCACGGGGGCCGTGGCAGCAAACGGAGCGGGAGCATAACGAGCGGCCACTACAGGAGCAGCGACAGGTGCCGCGGCGGCGTAGCGGGCTACTACAGGAGCGGCGGCAATCCTGGCAGGAGCGACGGCGTAGCGGGCGAAGGCGGGCTGGGCTACCACCGGAGCGGCGGCGATACGCGCTGGCACGACGGCGGGCTCAGCAACGACGGCGGGAGCGGCGGCCACCAGTGGTTCCTTGCGCACAACAGCGTTGAAGCCGTTGACAGGGTCGGCAACGTAGTCCACCACGCGGCGAGTACCATCCGAGTCAACAAGCGAATACTGGCCCTGCACCAGATCACCATCACGCTGCTCCGTCTGGCTCTTGTAGTCGCCGGTGAGCGAGTCCGCCACATCGTAGCCGAACCGGTACTGCGGCAGCGGGTCGAACTCCTCGAGCCGCGCCGCCACCGGCGCCGCCGCGACCACGGGCCCTGCTGCGATGGCCGCTGGTGCCACGCTGCCGTGGGCGAACGCGACCAGGCAAGTGAAGACCAACAACTAAAAAAGCAATAAAAACAATGATTAATTGTTTTAAGTAAAATCATCATTTGTGATGAAAGATATGAATTAAATTCATTAAATTCTGATTAATTGAGCGTGCCGAGAGTGCTTATAAATTTTTCATCAAGCGCAAACTTGGGTGTTTAATTGTATCTTTTAATATAATCCAGAGGTCACAATCCTTTACATTTGCACTTTTTCACGTTCACTTTTTTGACACTTCACTTTCCATAAATATCCGAAGATGTTCCGTACCTTGAAAGCCATTGCGATTGTTTGACGAGATGTGCTCGGGGTTGGTAAGACCTGAGAACTGTACCCCTCAGTCGGCACTAACAGCATTTATAGTGAGTCCGCGGTGCTTGCCTCATCCCGGCGCATCTCCAAATTTAAATATACTCAAGTACGCACGTACGAGCCCAGCCGACGGGACGGCTGGACAATGCCACGTAAACAAAGCGCTACTTACTTGTGCAACCGCCGCAACGGACGCGTCGCGGTCACACCGATTCTTCACACACTCGCCAAATAAACATCGATTTTTCAGGGGTTCTGTAAATTTTGCACGGTACTATCTATATGAAAAGACAGCCAAGAAGATATGGAAATTATAGCAGGAAACGTATCATGATCAATAGTCATTAGAATGGCAATAAAAAAAGTAATAATAATTAACTATAAAGTAAACTTATACCATAAGCAGTGCTTGTCTGAAATCAATTCCCTGACCATGAAAATCGTCCAACGTAAATTAATAAAACTCCGTTACCTTGTTAGACGTCATAAATCTTTTTTAACAGTCATAGCGTAAGTGGTCTAGTTTAGGTCGTCGTGTACATTTGCGGAGCCGTCGACATTTGGAACTGGCTTGGACTTGAGACGAGTTACAAATTACGACATGTCTAATGAACTTCAAATGTTGCTAGTTTATTTTATTCAATGCTATAGGCTATATAGCTAATGTATTTTACCCCATTTGATGATAATGTATCTGATCACATTTTAGCCGTTCAATATTGTAGATAGTTGTGTGTATAATGAAACTAAGTACAATATTTAAAATTGTGTGTAAGTAAGAATAATTAATAAATAATAATAATCGAGCTACGAGTAATACGTATAAACTATTTTAAACATTATTATACTGCTGACGACTATACTTGGGAAGGTTTAATCAATGCAGACTTCAAAATGTATGTATAATATGTACACTATACACACCATGCAAAAGAAATAGCATATAAATATAGAAAAATACGAAAAAATAAAATAACATATTTTTGATTCCGTAATCGCAAATTAGCCCATTTCACTTCATCTTTAATGTACCTACACTACAATTTTTAGATGTATACTCAAATACAACATGTGCATGACCCTGAAACAAATATTTGCCCTTGCCGGAATTTGAACCCACGGCCGCTATCTCAATAGGCAGCACCAATACCACTGAGCTACTCAATATGCTCGATTTCGTCTCTTAGCTACGGTTTATTTATGCGAATTGTTCAATTGGTAAGTCACAGAAACTTGCATGAAATTTAACAGTTAGTGTCACATTGGAAACATACAGAAATGAAATCTAAGTGAAAGTATCACTTTGAAAACTTACAAGCTATCTATCATTGTCAAACTGCTTTTCAAACTATTGGCTCTGTAAGTTGTAGACTTAACTTTTTCTCATGTTTTGAACGTTTTCAACCCCCATATTTCCGCTATTTTATCGAACCTTCTCAACGAGAATCGGCAGTTCGTTCACCTGTTTAACGTCTGTCCACGACCCTTTCAAAGCAATATTTTTCGTCAAATGTTCAATGATCCAACATTTCACTCACTTACGTATTTGAATTTGGTCTCTACATAATTTGACTGTCTTCATTTTCAATGCAGAATTGTTAGAAATAATTCAAGTTAAAAGTCGGTCTTTATTTTCTTATTATGACATCATGACTCCATTTTTTTTTTAAGTTTTTTTTTCCTAAGAGGTACGCAGTTACTTCATATATTATGCTCATGTCCCAATTCTGAGCGTATTTTTATCTTGGAAATTTGTTACGATTGATATTATTTATTTTAAAGTTTAACTGTAAATTATTCAGTCCTCATTAGATCATCTTTAAATTCTGTACAAATATATTTACGTTTATTATAAATAGTTGTGAAATTTTTATAATGATAAACTTGTCCCAACTTACTGGAGTTTCGTTACTCAGGGTTAGTTACGGAGCATTTAATCCCAAATAAATGTCTCAATTCCTAGTAGAATTATTTTTCCTTATTCCGGCAGCATTTTGACATGTTCCAAAATGTTGAACACGGCGACAGCCACTTTATTTTCAACAAAGTGGCGCGTCGATCGATAGTCTTGAGTAAATGAGCTAAAAAATCTCAGGTTGAGTAACGGCGATTTTCTCATATAAAATCTTTATTTTCGTACTCCAGTTTATTCATTGCCGATTGGTTTTACACTGAATTTTACTAATTTACATAGTTCGAGATGAATGCATTACACGTTTGAAGTAAAATATTGTTTTAAGTGGATTTCTCATTTATCTTGTCTCAGTTTCGTTATTTTTCGTTATGTAACGAAACTGATAAAATGTAAGGGTTAGTTCATACTATAAAACCTTTTTTATAGGTCGAAAAACCTATCTGAATATGGACTGTAATATTTTTTGTCTCTGTTTCAATTCCCTTATTTATTTATTTTAGCATTTTCAGCATATTTTTAGAAATAAAATTACTATGTAAAAATATTTTTTACCTAGTATTTCAGTACAAAAATAAAAACACTTTTTTACAGTAGACAAATGCTGAAAGGCAAAGGAAATATAGATAACGTTTAAAGCAAAATCCTACAAAATATGAAGTGTTAAGAGTGAAAGATTTAGACAGAGTAAAGAAATCAAGAAAACGTGGAATAAAAAGTCAAAATAAGGAACGAAAGGAAATAACTAGCGATAATTGGAGACGATATTCCGCACGTTATTATACCAAAAAGAAAATAAATCTAATAGGCAGCAGAGTCCGGATCCAGAAATAATACTTAAGAAAGAATTGAGACTGGCTACTGTAGACTTTAATTAATTATATAGATCATATTTGTTATTATTATTCACACTGTGATTATGTAAACCAAAAATCATTAATCAATATTGCTAATTGAAATTAAAACGTTTTATTAAATAATTCTGCGAACGAAACCATAAAACATCACTAGTTTTATTTCATGAGTCCGACGCTTTATGTTATCAGTTTCGTTACAGCAATTATCAGTTTCGTTACTCTCAGTTTAGTTACGAAATTCCAAAGGTACATATTTTCTGCAATTCACCCTAATAGAAATTAATACTTGGTTATTAAATTTGACCTGTCATATTGTAAGTTAATTTTTTTACAAGCTGAGTTAACATTGTTTTTTTTGTAAAAAAATAAGTATCTTGAAAAAACCTTCCTATTCATGCCTCAAAACCCCAAGCGAAAGTAGGCCAGTCGGCTGACTATTTTAGGCGCACAGTGAATAATTTGTATACCGTCGGCGTATTTGCATTAGAATAAACAGTTTTCCAGCAGTGGACGAGCGCAAGGACGCAAGGTCGCATACCAGCGATGACAAAGAGAATGAGCCGGGAAAAACCTTTATCGCCGCGATAGTCGATACTCGTTATAGTTCCAAAAAAAACACTGTGAAATATCACTACGACTACCTATTGTCTTGCCTGTTACTCCAGTCACTTAGACTAGACTGCTTTTTAGATCCTTTAAATGATTTTACCGTGATTTAGTCATACTTGTTGCTAAAATTAATAAAGGCGTTTCGGGCCCACATTTCACTATTTTATGTAAAATAGAAAGAAGAACCATCTACGTCATTTTATAACATTGTTATTTTGTTACAAGTCACAGTGATACTTTTTTTGTCGATCACTGTGACTCTGTCATCATGTCGTGACGCCGTTTGTCACCCGTCTCTAAATGGGCATTGGAGATTCATGAGTCCAGTGCCGACGTGACTGTCACAACCGCGTGTATGGACACTATTTATCACACGCTGGCTACAAGTTCGGCCGACCCAATAAGGTAGATAAAACAATATTTTTACTATGTTATGAATACTAAGTGTTTACGTAAATCGAGCGTAAATTGGCGGATAAACTAATAGAGGTGACTTTTTCCATAGGTGGCAGATATACTACCTAGCTCTTCGGCTTATTTAGGAAAACATAGATTTTAGAACGATTGGTTTTTGTTTTTATATCGAACTCCTCGGCCAACGTTTTATGGCATAATATTTTTCGGGAAATATTATCTTTACGATAAAAAGTACCTAGGTACTTTTTACTAGGATCAATCTCAATGTAATGAAAACATAAAGTCTACTTACACATTAAAAACTATTAAGCATCTTTTATAACCTAGCTTGTCGGTACCTATTGTGCCGTGTTACGGTAAAAGGACGTATCTTTATACGGTTGTCATAGTAAGATACGTCCTTTTACCGTAGCATGGCAGTTTTATTTAATAACTTATAAATTATTGTTTATGAAAGTATTTAAAAATAGCACTTTTCGCTTTTGATAAATCAGTTTTCATCAGTTTAAATGTTAAATGAAATAGAACGTTCAGAACAAAAAAACTTTTTTCACGCCTCCTGCTTAACATTATTTTGGCTTCGTGAAGCGGGCTACAGGTATAAATAAATTGGTACAGGTTTTGCCCCTAGAAACCATATAATAATTTCTATAAAAAATAAAAACAAATCTTGTTAGCGGCCAGCTCCGTACCAGATACAGATAATTGAAAAGAAACCAACTAGTTCAAGAAAATTAGATTGAAATCTATGGAAAATTTGGCAAAATTAAAGGACAACTTTTATCTATCAGGATATGTAGGTTATAGAGCCGAGATCACAGAAATAAATTTATAAATAAATATCCCACCAAAAACATTCTGTAAAAAACTAGCCAAGTCTCGATGGAGCGGCTTGTTTATCTCTAAAAAGTAATGAAATCTAGACAAAGTCATACCAAGTCTAAGGTTCCTTACTGCGATTTCTTTATTATTATAGTTAATGTTGTGTGACTAGGCCGTTGAAGGGTACACCAGTATGGGCTATTATCTCGCTTAACAAACATAGGTAGTTACAAAATTTTTCACAAAAAAAAGAACCGACTTCAGTAAAACTAAAAAGCCGAAAATAACCCTTTCAAGTACAGATTACATTTGACTCACCCTTTGAAATCGATCCCAAACCACTCAGTTATTACATTTATTTATTAAAGTTTACGTGAGGTTTGGCACCGACTTCAAAGGGTGAGTCAAATGTAATCTGTACTTGAAAGGGTTATTTTCGGCTTTTTAGTTTTACTGAAGTCGGTTCTTTTTTTTGTGAAAAAATTTTTTTTTCGCTTTTTAGTGATTCATATAAAATACTTATGGCGGGGTGATCAGGGAGGTCTTGAAGGCATGCATCTCGTTTGAATTATCTCGTAACTCTTAACCGTTAAGGAGTTGTACCTTCCATCATCAGTTCAGCATTGGAAGATGATGACTACCGTATGCAAATACTTAAATAGTTTTAGAAAATATATGAAAAACATTATGAAGGCCTATAAAATTTCAGGAATTCCTTCGATTCCTCATGGATCTCGTCATCCGATCTTCACCAAAATTTTATGGGACCAACCTTGAGATGTTTATTCATGAACCTAAAAATAATTTTCCAAATCGACTCATAAATGACGGAGTTATGAGGTAACAAACATTAAACAAAAAAAAAAAAAAAACATACAACCGAACTGAGAACCCCCTCCTTTTTTTGAAGTCGGTTACAAAGATATAACATTACGTGTAAACAAAATTGACTTGTAGCGGTTCTGGCGACAGATTGGTGCAATGGTGTCATGGAGCACCTGGTTTTGTACCCTTGTGTACCCTTCAACGGCCAAGTCACACAACATTTACTATAATAATAAAGAAATAGCAGTAAGGAAACTTAGACTTGGTACGACTTTGTCTAGATTTCATTACTTTTTTGGAGATAAACAAGCCGCTCCATCGAGACTTGGCTAGTTTTTTACAGAATGTTTTGGTGGGATTTTACTTCTTTTTGTAGAAAAGTGGGCATATTGTTTTATAACAACCTGCTAATTCACTTTAGCAAACCTCACGAAATAATAAGCGAAATCAACGAAATGCAAATAATCCCTCCTAATCCCTAGCAAACGTTTCCAAGCGCAGTAGAAGAATGTCGTAAACGACTGTAACGCGGCCGGTTGCCACTTCGCCATATAAGATTATCGGAAAAACAAACGACGGCGCGTTTTAAAATACAGTCAGCGTCATCTAGCGACGTGTGCGGGTATCACCGCCACTCTTAGTCCAATGCATTATATTTAGACCAAATTTTGAGCGAAATTAATATTTTGGTGTAATTTGTTTATTTAATTTGTGTAATGTTCGAGTAGAATAAAGTTAATCGTTCGACTATTTCTTCTTGTAAATTTGTGAGTATAAGTATAAAAGCCAGTCTAGTCTTGTCCAGAGTTTTCCTTTAATTTTATTTATATGCGTATTAAAAGCAGAAGGGGAGTCATTTGCCCAGCGGGTACGTATTACAATGCCGAAGTTCAAAATACTGAATATCATAAGACCTATGGACGGAAGGCTGAAAATTAAAATGTCGAATGTTTATTTGACCGAAAGTTTAAAATCCCGAAAGAACGTTTGATGGAAAGGATGAAATACCGAATATTATTATCCCGAAGACTGTAATCCCGAAGACTATGATCCTGCCTGAAGTTTGTAATCCGGAATATTATTTAAACTCTCGAGAATTATCTCGTATTTCTGTAGTCTTACAGATTCTAATGTTTATTTTATACAAATAATATTAACCTAAATTACGTAACCTACTTGCCTACGTCATGCGCTCGACTTGGCGGGGGCACTGCCGTGCCCCCCGATAGGTACAAGAATTGCTCGTTTAAAGGTATAAGATTTTTAGAAAGAACATTTTCTATTCTTTTCTTTTGTCATACATATTTTGGCCGAGAAGTGTGAAGTTTTGAAATAACTAACCTTTTAGCAGAAAAAAAGATCAATAATTAAAAACGTTAGTATTTGATAACAGATTGCGCTGATTCTATAAGTGATGCTTTTGTATGTATGAAAGGTTTATAGTAAATTTATTCAGAATTATTTCGTTCCTATACACTTTGTATGTATCGTACACGGTTTTCTTTTAAAGTGGAAAATACCGCGCTCCGGGACACATTCGAGGGCGCAGGGGAGGTGACGCTCACCCCTGAGAGGGGGGGAGAGTAGATAAAATTAAACTTGTCTCTATAACCTACATATCCTGATGGATGAAAGATGTCCTTTAATTTTGCCAAATTTTCAGCTAATTTTATTGAACTAAACCTGTACTGGTCAGACCGCTAAAAATGCAGGTAATTTAAAACAAACCAAGTAGTTACTGTAGAGTTTTTATTTATTCGGAATAGCAAAATTACAACTAGATTTTTAAATAATTATTGTAAATTATTAATTAATCAACACAACATAGTTACGGATTTTAGCATAAGTTTACTTAGAACACCGAATTTTCGAGTAACAAAATGTTTTTCATCACACTTGCTCGTAAATCAAGTTTACATGCTAGAAAAGCGTGCGGTAAATCGTAAATTACGCCCTAGGGTGGTAAGTATTTTTTTTAATTGAAAATCTTGACGTTTAGTTGTATGATGTTAGACCAGAAAGTTTTTATTAAAAAGTTACTTTGTTTTAATGTAATGTTTTAATTGTTTTATATGCCTATTTAAAGAGTAGAGTAGATAATAATAATCAAAAACAATAATACTAACACGTTGAAATACGTTGATATTAATTAATGTATATTAATATGTTTTATTGTACAATTTATATTTTAATAATTATTGTTCGTATTTGTTTTGTCAATCATAATACAATATCCAAACGCAATATTAACATTATCTGTTAACGGCCTCTGATTGGTCGGCGGTCTGACATGCCAACATGGCGGCAGAAATTAGAAAAACATAATATGTTCTACATGTTACTGTAATAGTGATTTGTTTTGATTTATGGTGAATTTAATCACGTTGTGTCTTTTCGTCGTTGTATTTCTGTAAAAATTAAATGAATTGACTATGTAATCAATACCATGAAATCAAATAAAATAATCTCTATGGAAAGGATTCCGCTCGAAATATTATTAATGCGGCAACAAGGCGGCAACAGACAATCTAAAAAAATGCAGTCTTAAATAACTGGATTTTATCGAGGATGAATATTTAACAACGAAGATAAGTCGGGAATACTACATACGTATACATAAGTAAACAGCTTATATTTTCCTTTTGATTTAATTGTCTTGCATGAAACAATGCTAACAGTACAGGATATAACAACAAAAAATAGAAAACTTTGTACTTATTAAAGAATTACATTAAATTATGTTTCTGTCTCAATGTATAAGTTAAGTAGGTACATAAATATGTGCGAAGATTAATTTAGTTATTTTGTTTCAGGTCGCCCTTATAATTGGAGTAATTTTTTTGTTTGTGAAATATGTATCTACCGCCATGTCTTCTCAATTTACTCTGCTACGAGAAATTTGTGTTGCTAAACCTATATATTTTATTACTCAATTCAAGAAGTTGCAAACGCCGCACTTAGGTAATAAAAGTATTATCACCATTAGCTCGACAAATATTATTAAATTGTACGAAATATTGTAGTTGTAATATTGTTTTATTTTATAAATGTTTGTTATTGACTGCTATTTATTAGTTTTGTTTTATTTCCTCCCAAGTGTGAACGTCGTACGTGACTCTGGTGTAAAGGAATTCCAACCTCGTGTCAACAAAGCCCTCGCCTTCGGCTTCGGGCTTCTAATAGACACTCGTTTGTAATTCCTCGTTTACCACCCTTGTTACGTAATGTACTATTAAATATGAAGTTATGAAATGTAATTTTAAAATTCCGAATAAAAAAAATAGACGAATACAGCAGCTCCCCAGCCAAAATTAAAAAAAATCGGAAAATTATCACCTCGGTTAGGTTAACGTACACAGCCCGTACAAAGCGGCTCTTTTTTTAAGCTATGCAGAAAGATTTTTTTTTTTCTAGGAATGAGGGGGTTATAAACAAAATGTCAAAATTCATACGAGGTCTGCACCTCACAGAGCCACAGTCATATTGTTTGACATCATTAACATTCAGCTAACTATTCATAATACCAAATACATAATACTTACTTAGTTAACCTTATAAATATTGACACAAAGGTAAATTATGAAAGAAAAATGTAATGTGATCCACTGCAATGTAAGCAGACCCTAACCTGCGACCCTACGTTTCCGGCGTAGTGCTCCCCCGACTGAGCTATCACTTTACGTCAATCACACCAAATCTTTTGATTCCATGATTCTACGCTACTGGAGCGCCCTCTGCGTCATATGTCACAATATGTGTTTACAATGCTTATGCGCATTAGCCATACCCAGGTTGTGCGTACTACAAAACGTAGTTAAAACTTAGTTGAAAATTGAAATAAACATAAGGGCTTATAATTTTTCATCATATTTTTAAGGTGCATCCATAACTTTCTCCATTAACTTATAGAAATCGAGAAGCAAACCCTGTGAATATTTTTTACGGAACTGTAAGTAGTATAGTACCATAGTAGAAACATTTTACGGAACTTTAAGAGAAGTACGTTTTGGAAGTTTATCCTGCACGTCTTTACCGATATCAAATAAATTTTGTTAAAAGTATGTTGTACGTAATTCTGAGCTGATGTAAGATATTGTTCGCGATTACAGCTGGCCCTGAACACGCCTGATGAGTGATCACAAGTACCTAGCCCTAGCGCATGAAAATGCGCTTGGGCATTTTCTCGCCAAGCACGTGCGGTCCTTCACAAGGCTGCCAAGTTGCGCAAACGTCGCCGTATCTATAGCCACTACGTGTCCATCATACTTGTTGGAAGCATTTTAAAACGATACCTCTACTGTTCCGTTTCGCATTTTTTTTCCTTAAAAATCGGGAACGGAGAGGGAAAAGTAAATAAATAAATATGAAGACAACCTTATTACACAAATCGATCGATTTCTTATTCATTTTTATTAAAATTATTATACGGTGTCCATTTCTAGGGTTCCGTAGTCAACTAGGAACCCTTATAGTTTCGCCATGTCCGTCTGTCTGTCCACGGCTTATCTTCGTGATTATTAGTACTAGAAAGTTGAAATTTGGTATGAGTATGTGTATGTATCACGCCGACAACACAGTAAAATAAAGACTTTTATTCGGGTACCTCTCGAACACCTAAAGTGGGGGTGAATATTTTTTTTCGCTTCAACACTAGTGTGTGGGGTGTCGTTGAATAGGTATTTAAATAATAGTCGTCTTCAAACATATTTTTTTGGTAAAGTCAGCAGTTTTCTAAATATTCGCTCCGAAAATAAAAGAAATAGCGCCCCCTCCCCTCTAACTTTTCAACCACGGGTCAAAAAAATATGGAAAAATTCATGAAAATGAGACCTTATAAGCACTTTCAATGAAAACTACATATATTGAATAAAATCGGTCGAGCCGTCCTTATACTTCGAACGTTACACATATTAGTTAAGGGCCTTACTGTATTAAAACATTTCGCTCAATCTGGCGCGTATAATCGATAACCTCCAGAAGGTAATAAGTAATTACATGTTGGCGTTAACGACCTTTTTATAGAGCTTGAAATCTTTCTCGTATTTTAAACCTTGGGCTTAAACCCGCTGTTTTAAGCCCGTCTATTTTGAACTTTTTATGCATCTTCAAAACATCCATAATCCATAATTATGAATCATCGAAACATCCATAATTGGATTCTGTAGTGATCGAATTTATATCTCGTTGTGTTCAGTATACTCCTTCAAAATATAATCTTGGTATTGTCACCATCGATCAAGTATCCTGGGTATTCTTAATCGACGATTGTCACTCAATGCAGCTGGAATCCACTACGACAAGTGTAACTCTTGATAGTGATGTGCCGTTACCGTAAATTACGGTAACAGAGAGAAAGTTCGGGTAAAGTTCTCCGTAGCGGTAATTATCGAGAAAGTAGTTTATATTTTTTTTTCTTTAATTTGTACAAAGCTATTTCAAATGACCATAATAAACTGCAGTAAAGTTTTCACAATTATTAGATAAAAGGATCACATACTTTTCCATACTTTACCAACTTTCTCGTAAAGTTACCGGAATTTACGGGTGGAAATTACCGAGAAAGTTGTTTGATATATTTTTATTGGAAATTTTTGGCGTATTTCAAGTCCTTTATTAGTGATTTAATTGAGTAAACTACTATTCAGTATGTATTAAATTAGTTGGTAAGTTTCAAAATAAACTTGGGTTTAAAAAAATAACATCGGCATGATATTGGTAAAGCAATAATTCCACAATATTTAACGATCTATGATATCAGATTTATTATTTTTTAAATCAACAAATTATTACAACACAAATATACCTATATACAATTGACCTAGACAAAATTAAAACAATCGTAAAAACACTAAACAAACAAATGTACTTGGTTCGTCCGTTTTCGGTTTCTATTACATTAAAATATTGCAGAACTTTGGAGTTGGGCTTCATTATTTCAATTAATAACAGTCACTTTGTTTTAAACACATTATACAGTTTGAGCAGTTTGCAACAGACTACATATTTAAATTATAAACTTTATAGCTATTAGTCTTCCCACTTCAACCCAATACCATAAAAAAACTGAGTACCAATCAGGAAACCTAGGTTTATGAAACTTGGTCTCTGATTCGCTAATTAAATAACACATGTACATACTTGTGGTTTACCTGTATACCTGGGAAGGGAACCTGCAAAGAACTGGTGCACTTAGATTACAAAGCTCGTTTATCTCGTTTTTTTTACCTGCTACTCGTAAACACCACCTTTTCAAATAATTCTAATAAACAATCCCCACGTTGCAAATCAGTTTATCAATTAAAAACGATCACTATAGAAATAATCCAATAACTTTACTTAATCTTCAAAATTTCTAAAAATGTTACTTACTGGTAAAGTTGTCGAGAATTACGGAAAAGTTACGGTAATTTCCGATGGTAAGAATTCCCGAGAACGTGAAATTTCCTGACGGCACATCACTATCTTGACACTCGCGCAGCGCAGTTAGCGCGTGACCTTTTCGCTTAATAAGTGTGCGCGACGCATGGAGCCTGCTGAATAGTTTACTTTCAATTGTTACAATTATTATTATGACTCGCCACTTGTAATTCAGTTTCAATGGCGATTTAACGTAATTGATAAGCATAAACTTAAAACCGATTCAAAATAATTACCTATCGCTTAAAGCGCTCCCTTTAACGTGCTTTAACAAAGAATATCTTTCGATATAGTTCAAACGACTTTTGCCACAGTGGTTATTAATTTGATTATTGTTACATCAGAACTCCATGACTTTTATCCAATAAAAAAAAACATATTAAACGAGCTTTAGACACGTTCTATTTAGTAACACCCCACATCTCGCGTACCTAAGGTTAAAAAACCCGCAGTGATTTGAAAAAATAGTGCAGTAAAAATTCACGATTCATTTCATTCCACGATCGGTGTTACAGAATCTTAAAATTACTCATACAAATCCTCAATAAGTACTTGCAATGAAGATTAAGCTTACAATTCGTTTTTTCTCTACCTACCTGGTACCTGCCATCCTGCCTACACCATATCCTATGTCCTGGCTGTAAAAATATTATCAGATTAATATGAATGTAACGGTAAAGTTTCGTCTGTATAAGCAACCACTGTCGTGATGGCACGGTCATGGTTCAACTGGCGTTGCGGTACCCGCATTATGCTCGCTCAAGCACATACGTTAGGCTTTGTGATGCTGTCAGGTTGACATGCACTGGCGCAAGCAAGAAAGAATCAGTGAAGTTTATCTAATTATACTCGATCTTTCTACTGACTATTAGACTTCGCTGCTGTGGGAATTTCATAAAGTTTTATCATTATTCTTGAACTACATTATAATGTGTGTGAATATTTGATTTCTTCAGTGTTTGTGCTGCGTATAAGTCAGTCAGTTAGAATTATAAATACGCTAACTACAGCTTCTTTCAACTGGCAAATACCTTTCTCCTAGGCGTCAAATGTCTAATAATTCTAATAAATAACATAATGGGTTGGTAAAATGCGAGAAAAATGTATTAAAGTGCTAAAGTCGTCACTGATTGTCATACGTCATTTCAATTGGATTTGCTCGCATCCCTGAACATAATGCATCACAGACAAATGCAGAAAAAACGCAATAACTTTTTCGGGTTCTTAGCCACTAGCATCTACCTACTTATAATAATAAGTACTTTATAGAACGTATATAAGATTTATTTCTATATAAAGAACTTCATGTCCGAATGATATTACGATGGAATTTGAATTATATATTTAAGTGTGCTAAGTGGGTAGCTGCTAATGGCTAAGAACCCGAAAAGCTTATTGCATTTTTTCTGCATTTGTCAACTTAAGAGGGGACACTACCAGCACATTTGGAAAATAAGAATTTGAATAAAGTTATGCCATTTCTATAATTTGAAGTCAGGCTCTTACTTATTTCCTGCATCATATTCAATTTTGTTATATAATTTAAATGGTTTTAGTCAAATAGAACAAAAAAAATATTCACACATTTTTCGCACTCCATTTTTCATACTAAGTAAAAACAATACATTATATAAAAACAATACATTATATCATAAAAAAATATATATTAAGTATATATATCTAGACACGCGGCAGTCGTGCCGGACGCTACGATGCCACCCTAAGGGATGTCGAAGCAACTGGTTGAAAAATTCAATGGCTCTGACATCTGATTCGGTGGTCCAATTGGGAGGACGCCCGTGTTGGCCCGGAAAGCCGTTGGAAACGCAGGTTCGAATCCTGTCCGAACCATTAAATTTTTCAATTTTACGCTTCTTTTGTAAACATATATATATATTATATATATTTTAATTCTGATAAAAACTGGTCAAGTCAAATCTAACCTACTTTAAGATCTCACATTTTTAAATAACAGCAATGGTTATAGGTATCCAATAAAGCAAAGAAATAGAGTTTAATACTTGTTCATAATGTTATTTTGTTCCTATAAATACATATTTGGATTTTGCATAGAACTTGGCACTCATTTAGATCTCCATTCTTTTTGCGGCGAAGCTCACAGCCAAGCATATTTTTTGTATTGAACTTGGCTCTCCTTTTTTAGGGTTCCGTACCCAAAGGGTGAAAACGGGACCCTATTACTGAGACTTCGCTGTCCGTCCGTCCGTCCGTCCCTCCGTCCGTCCGTCGGTCACCAGTCTGTACAAGAACGGTGATAGCTAGACAGTTGAAATTTTCACAGATTATAATAATAATAATAATAAAAAATAAAATAAATAAGCTATAAAATGAATAAAGGAGATAATAATAAATATTAAGGGACAATCATACACAAATCGACCTAGTCCCAAACTAAGCAAAGCTTGTACTATGGGTACTAGACGACGATATACATAATATATAAATACATATATAGATAACATCCATGACCCAAGAACAAATATTTTGCACAAATATTCGCCCCGGCCGGGATTCGAACCCGGGACCGCCGACTCAGTAGGCAGGTGTCTACCAACCGAGCCAAACGCGTCGTCAAATTATGTATTTCCATTGCCGCTATAACAACAAATACTAAAAATAAAATAAAATAAATATTGTTATAGATTATGGTACGGAACCCTTCATGCGCGAGTCGGACTCGCACTTGCCCAATTTTTACATTTATGTTTTTGGTGGGACACATATATAAAAATAAAATAAAAACATTTTTCGCACTCCATTTTTCATACTAACTACGTAAAAAACAATTACATACATACAATTAAAAAAAAAACTAGAGAGAGTATTTGCATGGAAATAGCACCAGTAGCGTCCCGTCAGTATCGCGATCAGCGCTACATGTCATATCCTTGAAAGCATAAAGTGGTCTACTGGCCGCGTTCTGAGAACTATCCAAGGAAAGTGCTCGGCTACCGACGGGGCGGGGCGATGCAGCCGCGCATATCAAACAGGTGTGACTCAGCCGTAACAGCTGACGCTTGCGCAACAACACGGGCATTCCTCAATTTAAATTAGGCTACTTCTAACCGACTTCTAAAAGTGGAGGTGCTAAGGTCGGAATTCTTTGTCTATTTATAAGCATATTTAGAAATAAATATACTTCAGGGTTACTCCCATAAACATTTTTAGAATACATCTTTACCTTGATTTAAAAATACTTACCGTATAAGTGGCACATGAGGATAGGTACTTCACGACGACGACGCGGCGGTTGGCGCAGTTTGTAGACACCTGCTTACTGAGCCGGCGGTCCCGGGTTCGAATCCCGGCCGGAGTAAATATTTGTGTGATGAACTCGAATATTTGTTCTTGGGTCATGGATGTTATTTATATATTATGTATTTATGTATATCGTCGTCTAGTAGGTACCCATACTACAAGCTTTGCTTAGTTTGGAACTAGGTCGATTTGTGTATGATTGTCCCATAATAATATATATACACCCTGTTTTTGTTCAATTGCTTTAACTTCGACATAGTACTTGGAACATTAACGTAAACTCATACCTTAAACCGTTTAATGATATTCGAAAAAAAAAAATTTTTTTAGGTGTCCCATACAAACAAATTCAATATTTAGTTGGTGGCTATTGTAGAAGGTCCTTTTGAGTTAGGCAATAGTAAGAGCCAACTTGTTGTCATTAATGTCACTGATAAAAACTTCATCGATGACAGAATTGAGAGCTCGTTAAAATCTTGGAATGCATGTGGTAGGTCTTGGGTTCAAACCCCGGTAAAGAAGTTTCTTTTTGTATTTATTTTTGTTCATCGGCAGTGAAAGTTAAATTTTTTGTGCTTATTTTTTATATGAGAAGAATGTTTGCTATGTGTTAAATCCATTTTTTTTTATTCACCTTATTTTAATTCTCTGGAGTTATGGTATAGTCACAAATGAAACTAATTAAAGTTTAAGTATAAACATTTATTTATATAAACAATATTGGCCTAATAAAATAAAATGATCTCCTCATCAGTATTTAACACTCAATATTTACATTAAACCAAAATAATAATTTGTACTACAACTTGTTTTCAAAGTGCCCGCTATTATTTTCCAAACAAATATTCAACCGAAATCGTATCTCGCGATTTAGTTTGACAGGAGTGGCACCCATGGCATCGGCTTCTTCCTGAATTCGTTGCAGTATGTCTTCCCTCGAAGCCACAGGTTTGAAGTACACTTTTCATTTAAAGTACCCCAGACATTAAAGTCTAAGGGTGTGTTAGTTCCGGAGATCTGGCGGGCCACTGCCGCGTCCAATCCAACGCCCAGTAAAGTGCATCCAAATACTGTCTAAAACGGCCAGCAAAATGTGCGGGTGTCATGCTGGATCCCGTGTATCCGCAGTGTTTCCAATGGAATATCATCGAAATAATCCAAATTACTTATACAAGTTCTTATTGGAATATCGACGTCGGTACTCCCTTACTGCTTCCGCCGCATTTCCATTGCAGAAACCGTAAACAAAGTGCATATTGGCTTCTTCTTTGGTCGGATAATTTATCCGTGGCATCACCAAGCAAATGAACACAATTCTTTCGTTAAAAATTAAGTACGTAAAAACAATACTAAATTAGTATTGTCAATTTGACGTGACACATGCGAGTCAAGTGAGAGCAAAATGAAAAATAACTTATTTATTTAGACCTTGTCGTACATAAGGAACACTAAAAACTCTTTACATACGAACCAGCAAAAAGTAGTCTTTGGTTATAAGAAGATTTTACACTGGTTAAACTGAGATTAGTGTTTAAATTTGGATTTTAAATATTTTGAAAACGGTGCGAGTTAGGAACTTAGTTTCTTTGAGAAATTGACTCAATAAGACGTAAAGAATTAACTCTTAAAGTTAAAGCGATTGAACAAAAGCACGCTGTATATATATTTATTTATTTTTCAACACGTAACCAAAAATTATATGAGAACTTGGTTTGTGTTTTGTAACATTACAGGCAAATGGTCGCGGTGTAGAGTACACATACACTACATACAGCTTACAAAAAAGTCAGAGTACGTTTAAAATAATAGAAAATGAAATAAACCCGGTTAATTGAGAGTTGAACTCACGCATCGCGTAAACCATAAAAGCATGGCGCTAACGAAAAGACAACCTTGATTGAGGGACAAACTTAACTTTGCCGTAGGAACATAGGTCGCGGTTAGTTTACCAACTACAAATAACTCAAATAAGTAAATCATTGCAATATATATTTTATTTCATTTACTTGGAAACACAGATTTGTATTTTTTATAGGGTCTTTTCAACCCACGCCATATGGCGGATTTTTAGTGTTAATTTTACTGGTAGCGACAAAATTTTGGTAACTGGCGTTGAAAGTCGGTGAATGTCACTGATGTAAACAAAGAGGAAACAGGACTAAAAATATCAGGAAAATTTCAAGTACTTTTTGCATAATAAAGCCAAAACTATCCACAGTAATAAAAGTTAAGTTTTTTAGGGTTCCGTAGTCAACTAGGAACCCTTATAGTTTCGCCAAGTGCGTCTGTCCGTCTGTCTGTCCGTCCGCGGCTTAGCTCCGTGATCATTAGTACTAGAAAGCTGAAATTTGGTATGAGTATGTGTATGTATTACGCCGACAAAACGGTAAAATAAAAACTAAAAAAAAAACTTTTTCGGGTACCTCCCGTACACCTAAAGTGGGGGTGATATTTTTTTTTCGTTCCAACACTAGTGTTTGTTGTGTCGTTGAATAGGTCTTTTAAAAATAAAAGGGGTCTCCGAACATTCTTTTTTGATAAAGTCAGCAGTTTTGTAAATATTCGCTCCGAAAATTAAAAAAAATAGCGTCCCCGTCCCCCCCCTCTAACTTTTCAACCACGCGACATAAAATTATGGAAAAATTCATGAAAATGAGGCTTTCAATGAAAACTATATTGAATAAAATCGGTTAAACCGTTTTTTAATTTGTAAAAATTCATAATCTTCTTTAAAATGACGTAAGTGCCGCGCGGTGTCCTTATACTTCGAACGTTACACATATTTATTAATTATTAAAACGTGTTAGCCACTTCAAATAGGTACCTTGGTCACATTGTAACTGAGAATTTAAAAGATGACATGGACATTGAAAGGGAACGCAGGGCGTTGGCGGTTCGAGGCGGTATGATAGCGCACAGATTTGCTCGCTGCAGTGCTGAAGTTAAGATCACTTTGTTTAGAGCATACTGCCAGAGTTTTTATACGTGCGGCCTGTGGGCTAGTTTTAAGCGTAGATCCTACGACGCCCTGCGAGGCCAATATAATAATGTCTTCAGGGCCCTGTTGAGGCTCCCTCGATACTGTAGTGCGTCTGGCATGTTTGCGGATGCTAGCAAGGACGATTTGTATGCCATAATACGCAAAAAAACTGCGTCTGTAGTACATCGTATACGGGGGAGCGCCAACAGTATCCTGAAGATGGTAGCTGACCGGTTTGACTCGGTCATTCTTGGCCGATATATCGCACTGCACGTTAGAAAATGTGCAGTTTGATATGTTGACTAAAATGACATGAAGGTCTGTTACTGTTACGTGCATTTTGTGATTGTGTTACTGTCTTGTTACTAACATAGAATATAGTTGTAAATAATAACAAACTATGGACTTCTCTGTCTGAAAATAAATGATTTTTATTTTTATTTTTTTACATGATGTTGATGATATATTTAAATTATTTACATAAAATATGGTACAACAGAGGTGTTACATAATAAAAAGTTTCACATATTATGCCGCTGGCGCGACGTGTAAATATGCACAGGAGTCAATAATATTTAATATATTACTATCATACGTATTAAAATAAATGAAACATGTCCTATCTAAAACTAAGGTAATCTGAAATTATCATGTTAATTTAAATGCTACATACAATAATAAATAATTAGTCAGTTTTATTTTTATATTAGTTAAGTGCCATACTGTATTAAAACATTTCGCTCAATCTGGCGCGTATAATCGATAACTTCCAGAAGGTAATAAGTATCACTGTTACTTTGGCGTTTACGACCTTTTTATAGAGCTTGAAATCTTTCTCGTAATTTTCGTCTATTGTGATTGTGAAGGATGGCCAACTACGGAACCCTAACACTGAGCGTGGCCCGACATGCTCTTGGCCGGTTTTTCAATAGGATTCAGTCCCTATATTTATTTCGCAAGAAGAGCGAAGGATTGGGGGGGTTATAACGGGGGTTAAAAATAAAACCTTGGATGATTGAAAAGCTTGTTTCAAATGCCGTGGGTTTTCTTTAGTAATAAATATAACCTGTTATAGACCTTAATTTCACCTTGTCTTTCAATAATATATCTCTCCAAGTCGTGTTCGGCTTGCTTAGTACATACTACATACAACGTATATACCTAAAGGTCTGAGGTTAGCACGATTTTAATAAGTTAATTTATATCAAACCTAAGAAATTACGTGATCAAGAGGTCAAGTCTTTGTTTTAACCGGCCCCTTACGTCAGGTTCGGCAAAAAGCAGGCAATGGAGTGAATAATTGATAATAACCATTGACCTTACGCCTTGACTCAAGGCCTGAGACTTCCGCACGATTTTACTTACGCGAATCGAAACAGACCAAAATGCCCAATTACCAAGATGCGAATAAATTTTCGGGTTACGTTTATTATGCCAACTCATTACCTTGACTTATTTTGTGTATCTGTGTGTCTGTCTGTAGCATCGTAGCGCCCATGCAGGTGGACCGATTTAAGTGCGGGTTTTTCTAATCGAAATCTGCCATCTTCTCTTTCTCTTCTTTTCTTTCTGCTTGAATTGTCGAAATGGTTCTTAGCTTTCTTTCATGAAAATCGGAGCTTTCGTCTTCAAGTTATTCAGCTTTTAGTGAAACAATTGACCGGATCTTAGCCAATATTAAAGCTAGGAATTCATAATTTCGTTGTATGTTCAGTTTTAGTAGCTTTTGTATATCACTCATTATTAAGAGCCCACCCATGCAAAATTCGTCAGGTGAATGATCCTAGATTTCAACATACATAGTGATTAAAAATCTGTCCCTTGGAAATAAGAAACTTAAACAGTTTTTCTTCAATCTTGTCAACGTGAAAACACGATTGGTAATAATTTTCTCTATACTTTTATTTTATCTCTCAAACATAACCCTTTTTTTATATTTTCGGTGTGATCTTTAAAACCCTTTCGTTTTTAACAATGTTTTTTAGCTTAATAGATGCACAATTATAAGTTCTCAAAAACTGTAAAACTATTTTCAATATAAAATGCACACGTTTATGACACAACTCAAAAAACATGATTTCCGCGCTTCCAAGCACGCACTTCCATCTCGCTCACGCTTACGCTCAGTGAGAGAGAGAGCTAGCCAACGCGTTGGCGCCCTCTTAAAATGATCATTATAGACCCTCTCACTACAACCATCAGCTACTTGTGTAAGAGGTGTTTTATTTAGGTTATTTGTTATTTATCAATTAAGTAATTTCGTATCATTTCTAAGGGCAATAGTGTCCCGATCCTGTACCTTAGGGAAATGTCAGCCGCTGTAACGCATAAAGGCTAACTCATTGGGTGTGTGGTGATGGACACTATAGTAGACTGTATCATCATATGAGCCAATAAACGTCAATGGTGGACTAAGGCATCCTCCAAAGTTCCCCACAAAAATCGGTCGTGCCGTGCGCCGCCCTCATCCAATTGCTGCCCGCGATCCTACTCGGTCGTCGGTCCACCTTGTTGATGGGACTAATAGCTGTACTCATTTGGAGAAGGAAATTTAATAAAGTAAATGAACATCTCCTTTGACTATTTGTAAATAACTCCATATAGAATAGTTTAACATATTTCGTCTCATTGAACGGGTACCACATAATTAAAACTAAATCCTTCAAGCGTTTTAGACATTAATAGGCGTTGATGACCGTGGTCTATCCGAATACGGGCTCACGTTCAAGGTTCGATAATAACACAATATCTATGCACAAGTAGCCGAATACGTGTGGTATAATATGTAGTCTAATTTTAGTTAAAAGGCGGTTCCACTTTTAAACAAGTTTACAAAACTCAATTAATTACTATGGTGAAAAAAACATATATAATAATTAAAACTCTACATCCTTCAGCTAAGCGTTTTAAATAAGTGTTGACGGGCATGGAACTGTTTTGAAGGGCCGAAGATAACACAATATGCATCGAGTGGCCGATATGTGTGGCTAGTAGGAGATAGATAATCGCCAGTGGACATGGCCGGTCACATGTGGAGCCGGATTTGAATTTGAACACGGGTCAATCTAGTTAATGAATCATGATCAGAAGTAGAGCATGGCAATGGGTGATCTGGATTTGCTTATTCGAAATATAGTGAGATATCGTGATATGTTTGTTATTGTATTGTTATGTTTTCATTCCAAGAAAATAATAAACACTGGCGTGATAAAGATAGATCTTCCAGGAAAGTCTTTCATTTACATAATCTCTCGCAAGACTTGCAGTGGCAGATTCTAAATAACTAATCTGAAGTTAGTTAAGGCCTTATTTTAACATAAATGTCTGACATTAACGCCTGCTACAGTATTATCATTCTGGCAGTGGCCTTCACTCACACACGGACACCCGAGTGTCTGACTGAGTGAATACACAAAAAGTGTCGTTTTGTAAGTAGGTATTCTAAACCATATCGCATTTTGTAATCATACATTTTCAAACATCATCATGGTCCAAAAATTAAAAATAACCAACTTGTTGGGCTATAATATTTATGTGATCAATTGTGATCATAATTTAAAAAAGAACACCCGACACAAGGATCTGGTCATCATGAGACTTTAAATGAATGAGTGATTTAAATATGCTACTAAAACTATGAGTTTTGGAATTCTTAGCTTCAGCCTTCAGTTGTCTTCAATATTGGCTGAGATCCTGTCACTACTTGCAATCAAACCTGAATATCTTGACAATTTCTGCTTTTATGCTCGCCAGATAATATCTGGTGAGCAAAGCCTAGCTATATCTGGCAGATATGGCTAAGATCATCTCAACAGGGCTTCCAGTAAAAAAAAAACTACTTTCAAATCGGTCCATTCATTATGGAGCTCCGATCCCACAGACAGATAAAATTAAATAGATACACCCCTTTTTTTTGTAAGGCGTTCATAAAATTCACAAGTTTGTCTATGAGTGGGCTAGTTTATTTTATTCGTATTCCATACAGTATTCAAAGTAACTCTACCTACTGTATTTAAATAACGTGTGACCCAATTACACGGACAACAAGTCGTTACTTATGTTATTTTATGGCTACTTAAGTAAGCAGATATTTACTAGTGTAGGTAATGTAATTGCATCAATTTACAGGGTAGTGTTAGTAGATAATATACATAGATATGTCCCAAATGCACATTACCACAATACTCGGGGTTCTGGCTTTCATATCGGAAAATAAATAATTAAGTGCTAGAGTTACATCAAAATATGTTTGATGCTGTATGCTGCATCATTAAGTGGTAAACATCTAAACATCCAAACGTTATAACAACGTTTGCATTCAGATATTTTTTTAATATGAGATACTGTTAATTGCTTTATATTTTCTGCTGCCAGATCGCGGCGCATTCTATAGGTATGTATGGCGTACTAGGTTCGTTTCTCATGAAACTTATATGATAAATAAATTCGTTTTAATACAAAAAAACCGGCCAAGAGCATGTCGGGCCACGCTCAGTGTAGGGTTCCGTAGTTGCTCATCCTTCACAATAGACTTAAGTTACGACAAAGATTTCAAGCTCTATAAAAAGTTCGTAAACGCTAAAGTAACTATAGTCACTTATTACCTTCTGGAAGTCAATTTATGTTCTTTTAAGAAAATTATGAAATTTTGCGATAACTCAAAAACGGCTTAACTGATTTTGTTCAATATAGTTTTCATTGAAAGTTCTTATAAGGCCTCATGTTCATGAATTTTTTCATAATTTTTTGAACCGTGGTTGAAAAGTTAGAGGGGGGGGGGACACTATTTTTTTTATTTTCGAAGCGATTATTTACGAAACTGCTAACTTAATCAAAAAATAATGTTTGAAGACCCCTATTATTTTTAAAATACCTATTCAACCATACCTCAGAAACTAGTGTTGGAACGAAAAAAAAAAATCACCTCCACTTTAGGCGTTCGAGAGGTACCCCAAAAAAAAATATTTTTTTAGTTTTTATTTTACCGTTTTGTCGGCGTGATACATACACATACACATACCAAATTTCAGCTTTCTAGTACTAATGATCACGGAGCTAAGCCGCGGACGGACAGACGGACAGACGGACAGACGGACATGGCGAAACTATAAGGGTTCCTAGTTGACTACGGAACCCTAAAAAATGGCAATACCTTTCCTCCAGACAAGCTACGACACCTTATTCTCTAATACTACCTCCTTACATGTGTACATTAGGCCATTAGTAACTGTCCGAAAGACAGATTAAGCGGCCATTCTTCTATCTCTTATCGCCGTCATCTCGCCGGTGGGCGATGTGATGGCGAACATTAACCACGTTAATGTCAAGGTGGTGTATTGTTTCTGATCAATTCATAACTCGGGCCAATTCAATCTTATGTCTGTAATGACGTGTCCGAATAAGATTGAATTGTTTTCGATCAATACAAACTGCACAAGCACATACTGGCAGCAACACAATAATTTTTACAAAATCAAATATAAGAGAACCAAAATCGTAGTTAACGATGGAACTAGAAGAAGGAAACTCTATGAAACTTATTAAATTACGCCGAAGGCACATACTGCAGAATGAGGCTTACGATAATTAAATTTCAGAATCATTATAATTAAAGTACAACGATATTGGACAGATCTGCGCAAGCAGTACCTCGGAATTTAAAATTATATGTCCAAAAAAATGCACAGCTACTAAATCGTAACCAGTATTTTATTTTCATCTGCGCATTCAACCCCTTCATAACACATAAAATGATAAACAAAAACCGGCCAAGAGGTTCCGTAGTTGCCCATCCTCCACAATAGACCCGAGGTTTAAATTTCGAAAAAGATTTCAAGCTCTATAAAAAAGGTCGTAAACGCCAAAGTAACTGTAATTACTTATTACCTTCTGGAAGTTATCGATTATACGTGCCAGATTGAGCGGAATGCTTCAGTATGGCACTTAACTAATATGTGTAACGTTCGAAGTATAAGGTCACCGCGCGGCACTTACGTCATTTTAAAGAAATTTATGAAATTTTGCGATAACTCAAAAACGGCTCAACCGATGATTTAATTCAATATACTTATAAAGCCTCATTTTCATGAAATTTTCCATATTTTTTTGACCTGTGGTTGAAAAGTTAGAGGCGCACTATTTTTTTTATTTTCGGAGCGAATATTTACGAAACTGCTGACTTTATCAAAAAACGATGTTTGAAGACTCCTATTATTTTTAAAAGACCTATTTAACAACACCCCACACACTAGGGTTGAAACGAAAAAAATTCGCCCCCACTTTAGGTGTACGAGAGGTACCCGAAGAAAAACTTTTTTTTAATTTTTATTTTACCGTTTTATTGGCGTACTACATACACATACTCATACCAAATTTCAGCTTTCTAGCTAAGCCGCGGACGGACAGACGGACATGGCGAAACTATAAGGGTTCCTAGTTGACTACGGAACCCTTAAATGGAATCAAATTGTCAAAGTAGTGCTAATACCGGTATATCTGTAAAATGACAAGTATTGTGTGTTAATGGCCAGTATACATTGATGACACTTAAGTTTAAGTCATAATAATAACACTAAAAGTTTCACTAGTTTCTTGGATTTTTTTTTCTCAAAATATAATCGAATAACTAACTAAACTGGTAATTAAATACTTGGGAAAATCTTATATGTGTTTATAGAGGTGTGCATCACACGAAGTTAAGATACTGGCTCCAATAATGCAACTCTGACATGACCGTGCGCTGGATCGCGGGGAATCAAGAACAATTTTGGACAATACGACCACACAATTTACGAGACCGCCGCGCCGTAATGCCAGGGCAATTTGCTGGCAGGTGAACTTTGTACATCAAGGTGTAGGTACTGCCGGTTGTGACCGAATAAGTGCAGTGCAATAAAAAAAGCCAGTCAAGTGCGAGTCTGACTCGCGCACTGTGGGTTCCGTACTAACTATGAGTGTACTGCATATTGCTCAAACGAAAAGATAAATTGTACCTACTGAGCGACAAACTTAACTTTACCGTTGTAAAAAGTTTTTACGTTCTATAAATAAATACTATATTATTTAGGATTTAATTACAAATTTACAGTTTTCAGATTTTCCCTTTTACTTGTAGTAAAAGACGGTAATACTTGCCGAATTTCATAGTTCTAGATCAACGGGAAATACCCTATAATTTAAATTTCCTTCAGAGTATCGAAGTATACGTTTTTGCGACATAAACGGCCGTATCTTTTTTTTACGTTTACTTAGAAAAGTTACGTATCACGGATTAGAGTTAGCACTTATCACTTAATTACATGGCCGCCGGTATGGCACCGATAACGCCAACTTTAACTAAAGAAATCAAACTCAATGGACAGTTATAGTCAGGCAGATCATTTGGGAAACAAAACAAATTATAGTAGTAAATATCCCTGCCATATTAATACAGTAATACTGCCATATTAGTAGCAGATTTGGTACAGTAATACTTGGTTCTCCTGCTTCACTAATGACTGTCATAGAGAAGGAGCCCTCAGACACAGGACCAAGATCGCCACAGAATAGCTTGAACGGAGATGCACCACCCGACGGAATTAATAAGAGAGCCTTTTTTGGGCATATCTAGCCCGATTTCACCCAAAATTGAAAAAAAAAACGGAGTAGGGGAACAAAATGGACTTCCGATAATATATGTATATGGGGACGAGTGTGAATGACATGATATCGGTGAACTTTCCTGTACAGCGGCATCCTTGAGAAGAGCGCGGCGCAGGCGCGGCGTTTGCGCAACAAATTGTAACAAGAGCACGCGTGGACGGCAAAATGCCGAGACACTTGCATGACAATTAATTACCTACACAGACTTCTCCCGACTGCCTCATGTATAATGCTTATACATATTAGGTACGGTCTTAGAACTCTAAAAGTAGGTCTTAGTAATAAGTACACAATGCAACGTCAGATTATGAGTAAGTATAACGTAAGTGTCACCCAGTGGAGAGGCCTGTGGAAAACAGACATTCTATTATTGGAATGAAAACGGCGAACATTGCTACTGGGGTTGATCCTTGAGTAACATGTATTCAGAGCGCACTACCAAATTTAGATGTAGCAGACTCTGATAAGTATTGATGTAGGTGTATCGGATACTAGACGATAAATAGAAAACTTCTAAAACCCAGGATATTCGACCTCATCATATCTTTATTCACAAAAACCCAGAATCACCATGCTAATATTGTAGCGTAGCAGTCGTAGCAGTAGCACTTGCCAAATAACAAATGCAAGTTAGGTAGATATCTGAGAATGGGGTTTACTCTTTGCTCCGAACATTACACGAAAACAAGCTCGCAAACTTGAGCCCATTTTCAATTTTCCACCGACTCCAAAAAATAGGAGGTTGATAATTTAATTCTAGGAAATAAGCACAATTTCCCCTCGTTAAGAAGTGACTATCGAGAATTCTTTGGTTGAGTATAAGTTTGTCCATACGTATCGAGAACAAAATAATGGGATCATCATGCGAGTTCTGCTCAAACCAATCTGCCCGTTTCACATGCACTGCTCTACATATACACCGTGGACCCGAATAACCCAACATACTACAAAATACGTGGTTAAGTATTTTTTATGGTATTACAAGTAAAACATGTTATCTCAACATAGTGCATAGGGTCAATTCTGTAAATAAATTAAAATGAGGCCCACCCACTTGAAGCATCTCTGTTTGGACCTATATTTGACTGGTAGAGAATGACATCAGGCATTAAGTTTGCTATTTGTACTGACTTTTGATTTGTGCAATAAAGTTTAAATAAATAAATAAGAAAAACCAATCCCTAGTAGAGAAATAAAGTAAGCGAACATTTCACGACACTTCACGAATCACTCCGACGTCATACATGTACCAACTCGTTTTCAGGGCGAAATTATTTTCATACTTATAGTACTTATCTTATAGCATAAATGATTACCCTAATAATTAACCAGATGTTTTACATTTCGTATTCCAGATTTGTCATAAGCTAAGCGTACCGTAAATATTTACATAAAATAGTGTAACAAATATTTGCGGTGCCTAAACACAATTTACCCGTAAATTGGGCCGAGCTGGTTCCATTCGGCATACAAAGCACAATTAAAGCTCACCTTTATGCGGAATAATTTCGTCACAACGCTAATCTGGAGGTAGGTATATAAGGAATGTCTGTGCAGGATAATACCGTTTCCTGAAATTTGATTTGATAGAATAATTTTTTATTCTAATTTGGTTAGGTATGAAAAGCTATCAGTCTGGCTTTAATTTTAAGGAATCAAAATTAAAAAGTATATTTCAATAACTGATAGAACGAAATGGAAGCTATATTGTCTCTATTAAAGTATTAGTAGGTATTACGCCAGCAGATCTTCATCAAAATCACACGGGATCAATTTGGAGATGTCTCCTTTCGAACAAAAAATACACCCCAGGCCAAAAGTATGGAAACAAGCTTATATAACAAAGCTGTGATTTCCTTATGCAATAAATTACCGAATTACACAGTAAAAATAATAATAAATATTTTTACAAGTCAATAACCTAAATTCTGCTTAGGTATGCTGCTGCCAGTGCAACATTTTGTAGAAAGACATTAAAAAACGCGACATGCAACCTTTTTCCGGAGTTAGGAAAGTATACCGGGTGTTTCCTGTAATAGGAGCGATAAATTAAAACATAAATTCTTTGCTTGAAACTGGACAACATTTGTTAAGCAACTTCTGAAAATAACGTGTATTAAATGATATTTTGTAGAATAATGTTTAGACTTTTTTGACTGGGTCACTGAGGACCTCAAGGATGACCTCGACATCGAGAGGGAGCGCAGAGCGTTGGCTGTGCGTGGAAATATGCTGGCTCGCAGGTTCGCTAGGTGTAACAAGGACGTGAAAAAGACGCTTTTTAAGGCGTTTTGTCAGTCCTTTTATACCTGCAGCCTGTGGACAACGTTTTCAGGATGCTAATGGGACTGCCACGTCACTGTAGTGCGTCCGGGATGTTTGCGGAGGCGCACACGGACGATTTTTACGCGATTATACGCAACAGATCGGCGTCGCTCATGCGGAGAATGACTGACAGTGGCAATGGCATCCTGAGAACGTTGGCTGGTAAGCTAGATGCACCATTGCTAAAGCATTGGAACAGCCTACATGTGGCAGCAACAGATGTCGAGAAATGGTGCATCTAGAAAAAGCTAGTGTGAGCAAAGTGTAGTGCTGTTTATTATAGTTCATTATTTATTATGTCAATATTTCATTGTGTGTGTACTAACCTTATGTTAAGCTGTATTTACTAAAAATATATGGATCTTTTTCCGAAATAAATAATTTGAATTTGAATTTGAATTTAGACAAAGAAGCAATGTATTGAGAATTGTCCGATATTAGTAGAGTGACAGTGACAGCTATGTCAATGCTCAGGGAATGTCAATGTTGGACGACGTACATTGAAAATTTTGTTTGAAAAAATAAACTTCTGAAAACTGACTTTTTTTTAAAGTTGCTGTACAAATGTTGTTCAATTTGAAGAGTAGAATCTATATTTTAATTTATTGCTCCTATTACAGGAAACATCTGGTATATTTTTTTACAATATTAATATGATGTTTTAATAGTGAACGTTTAATGTTTAAACCTTTTTGGGGTGGCCTAATGGTTACTAACAGTTATACAATGAATAATCATTGGAAACTTGAAATATTAAAAGAAACACTTTGTTTCCATACTTTTGGCCTGGGGTGTATTTTTCCAAATTGGTTTAATAAACATAAAACTCTGGTCATGTGCGAGTCGGACCTGCACACTGAGGGTTCCGAACGAACTATGCAAGCACTGCATACTGCTCTAACGAAAAGATAAACTGTACTGAGCGGCAAACTTAATTTTACCGTTGAAAAACTGATGTTTGACGTATACTTTAAATAAATATTTTACAATTTCTATTTAATTACTAATAGTTTACAGATTTTTCCCTATACCTACTTGCAGTATAATATAAGACAGTTATTACTTGCCAAATTTCATAGTTCTATTCTAGGTCAACAGAAAATTTCCCTAAGAAAGTGTCGAACTATATACCTACTTTTTTGCGGCATAAACGGCCGTATTATTTTATGTAAACATAGATGTTTGATTTTTGTGTAGCTTCGAGGTACTGTAGACTTGAGTATATAGTTTTAATTTCAACTCGATACCTTCATGCGTTCCCTAGAAAAAGGGTCTTGACATACTGATGGACAGACAACAAAGTGATCCTAAATATAAGGAACCCTTATTGTATGTTTTTTTTTTCCTTTTGAGGTAGGGAACCCTAAAAATTTTAATAATAAAGAATATAAAACCAACCAATTTTATGATTTTTGTCGGGTTGTGAAATTTAAATATTAGGTAATTAAAATTAAAAGGCAAAGTTCGAAATTACCAGTAACATTATGCAAACGGAGATCCATTGAACTTTGCGGCACTGCACCGCGTGAACGGAGTGACCTGGCCCTTAGTTCTGGGTCATGCGGGTACTCCGGCTGATATTTTAATCCTACGTAACTGTTGCGGACAGGAAATTAAAACTATACATTTAACACAAATAAAGAATATAAATTTGTCTCTATAAGACTGGAATAGCCTAAACTTTATACCTAAAAATATCAATACTATTATAAACTTAAAGTGTATTGAAAATAACTTCTCTATGGAGATTGTTCATTATTTCGGTAAAAATCTTAACAGAGCGATGTGGGATATGCATGTACGCGCAGCGCCAGCCGTAACTACAATGCCATCTGTTGATTAAAAAAAGTTTCCTCTCATCACGCCGGGACGGCTGGAAGGATTTTAACCAATTTTGGTACAGGGATAGCTGGACATCCACAGATGATTATAAGATACTTTTTACCTGACTGCGGCAAAGAAAAAGGTTTTGCGCGACTGCGGGCTCGTGTTAGTAGGGATTTGATAAAATTAGAATTGCATTTGTAAAAACAATTTACGTGGAGATAACGCTTGTAACTTGTATGTTTACGTACCCAATTTCAAATCAATTTGACACTGAGCGAGGGTAAAATGGTACAGGTTTGACCTAAACCCTGAAACCAGTTCTCATCCTCTAAGGGGGAACCCTCAAAGTTGATGATAATAACGATTGATCCAACCCATTATAATTATTAATTCATTACTCACTACAATATTGACCCACGATCTCGAGAAGAAACAATAAATTCAGTCAGCTCATCAGCACTAATTGACCATGGAAGATTCTTCCGTGTCTTGACTAACTATTTAAAATTTCTGGATACATATGCCGCTCATCTTTATGCCCGCACCATACCATTTGGTACCAGGAAATCACACACAATGAGTAAACCAAAACAATAATAGGCTTAATCAGCGCGGAACCTTAAATTAATTATGGGGACAACATGTGCGGGATCTATCAGCGCCCCGGGCGCGAGTTCACGGTCGCGTCGTCTGCGCCGAGTGAAAGGGTGCGCCCGGTATATAAGCTTCCAGCACTCCTCATCAAGCATCATTCAACACTCGATCAACACACCACACAATGGCATTCAAGGTATGTACCTTATTACGGCGTGCTAGATTTTCGTCAAACGGTGCACTTAAATCTACTTGAAAAATAACCCTAAAATTTACAAAACAGAAAATAGAGTTACGAGTTACGCTGAAATCGTACAGACCCTATACGCTCGAGAATTTAACATCACATTTGTTTGTTACAGTTTGTGGTACTGGCATACCTGGTGGCAGCCGCCACCGCCGGCGTAGTGCCCATCGCTCCTGCAGCCTACGCCGCCGCCCCGGCCTACCACGCGGCCCCCGTGGCCTACGCCGCCGCCCCGGCTTACCACGCTGCCCCAGCCTACCACGCTGCCCCGGCCTACCACGCCGCCCCCGTCGCCTATGCTGCGCCCGTAGCCAAGGCTGTCGTCAAGACCGTCGAGGACTACAACACGCACCCGCAGTACAGCTTTGCGTACGACGTGCAGGACGGTCTCACCGGGGACTCCAAGACCCAGCACGAGAGCCGCGACGGTGATGTCGTGCACGGTTCCTACTCCGTTGTCGACCCTGATGGCACCAAGCGTACCGTAGAGTACACCGCTGACGACCACAACGGTTTCAACGCGGTGGTGCACCGTGAGCCCCTTACCGTGAAGGTGGCCGCGCCAGTGGTCGCTAAGGTGGCCGCCCCCGTCGCCTACCACTCTGCCCCCGTCTACCACGCCGCACCCGTAGCCAAGCTCGCCTACGCCGCCGCCGCCCCTGTGGTACACGCCGCGCCGGTCGCCAAGATCGCCGCGCCCGTAGCCTACCAGGCCGCCCCAGTCTACCACGCCGCTCCCGCCGCCTACTCTGCCCCTCTGTATCACCACTAAGCAATACCAAAACTAGGAATAAGTTATGGAGTAGCTGATACTACGCTTAAAGTGTGATGTACGATACTGCCATAGAAAATATAATTAAATTATTATTTTCTACTTACCAATCTTTTTTATTACCAATAGATACAAAGTGTTCGTCATACCTATTGATATTATGGCTTATTTATTTACTTATACAAAAGGTTCATCACTTCATCTATTTACGAAATGGTACCTAACTCAGTGTTTGCAAAGCGACATCCGTTGGGCCTTTTTGCTTTAGTAATCCCAATAATCTTTATTTTTTTAACTTCAGTATTTTTTTAAAGCTACAGATTTAAATAGATAGGTAGGTATTAACTAACTGAATAAGTTTACAAGATAGAAATGTTAAAATAGAGGGTCGAGCGTTCACGAGACACTTAAGCAAAAACTAGCAAAATGCAATCAGAATAGGATGGCAGGATGTTCGACACCAACGGTGCTGATTCGCGCAACCTTGATATTTCCCGTTTTCCCACGACCCACGACCTGCGCTTGCGCCTGCACTTCATTTAATTTCGCAATAAGTGCACTAAACTAGTCAAAACGCACGACGCCACACGGCTCTTTTCTCAAATATGAGCTAAATATTGTATTAGCTAGTATACCTACATTGTTACTTGATCGAATTGTATGAATATCAATAGAATTATCACGAATATTAAAGTTACCATCACGCTAACAAAATATAACATTATTGTTAAGACGAGAATGGCAAAAAATATATTTAAAATTACGCGGCTGAACAATATTTACGTCAATACTCAATAGTGTTGTAGGGTTATCACGTAGTCTTACCTAGAAAGGAAATGTGTATTTTTAAATAGAATAGTATTACATTACAGTCCCATATAAAGCATGAATGAAATACGTTATTGTTATTTTAAATTACTGTGTCATTGTCACTATTTAATTCGTTACAATATAAAATTGTAATATTTTTCGTATTGAATGGCTCAGCACAATGCAGCTGAGTATGTGCCATGGAGCTATTATGTAAGACAACAGGAGTGCGAACTGAGAAAAAGTGTGCACACGAAATTAAACCTTAATAAATCTACATAAAATATATTCTACAAGTGAAGGGGCCACGATCCGACAGAGACCGCACGCACTTCGTTTGTTCGTACCTTTTTATCCCTAAACTTGGCAGTGTATCTTATAATGCATAGCAGTTAGACTAGGCAGCTGTGCAATCTCAAGAACCCTCTGATTTGTGACTTTATCCTCCCATGTAATGCTTAGGATGTTGCGTAAACAGCGCATGTGAAAATTATTAAGACGTCGTTCCTGTTTCGCATACGTCGTCCAGGTTTCTGCTCCGTACAAGAGAATGCTCAGCACGCATGTTTGGTAAACCATCATCTTGGTTCTGATTGTTAGATGTTTGTTAGACCATACCCTTGTACGAAGCCTCCCGAACATGGTTGCCGCTTTGCCGATACGAATGTCGATCTCCGCGTCAAGCGAGAGATTGTTCGACACGGTCGACCCTAAGTAGCAAAACTTGTGGACGACTGCCAGAGCTGAGCCATCCACCGTTATAGTTGGTGTTTCCGCGTTGCCCTGAGCCAATACGACTGTTTTTTTGGCATTTATTGACATGGAAAACAAAGTACAAGCTCGGGAAAAATTGTCCATCATATTTTGGAGCTCAGGAGCAGTGTTCGCCACAAATGCTGCATCATCCGCAAACAAGAGACTGTCGACAAAGAAGTCTTCTCGGTGTTTCACTGATTTGAGGAGTGAGATATTAAATAACTTCCCGTCAGCCCTTGTATGAAGATACACGCCCTGTTGGCTGTTACCGAATGCAGTCTTTAAGAGAAGTGAAAAGAATATGCCAAAAAGGGTAGGGGCCAATACACAGCCCTGGCGAACTCCTCTCCGCATCTCAAATTGCCGAGACGTTTTACCATCAAATACCACAGCGCCCTTCATATCTTCGTGGAAGGATTTGACGAGAGATAGTGGTTTTGGTGGGCATCCTATATTCTCAAGTGCGGTGTATAGTCCTTCTCTGCTGACTGTGTCAAAGGCCTTATTAAGATCTACAAAGGCCATAAACAGAGCAGTGTTTTGCTCCCTACACTTCTCCTGTAGTTGACGAAGCAAGAAAATCATGTCCACTGTGGAACGCTGGGGACGAAAACCACACTGGGCCTCTGGATACACGCAATCAGCAAGTTTTTGGAGTTTCCCTAGTATCACACGTCCAAACAACTTACCAACTATGCTCAACAGGGAAATTCCGCGGTAGTTGTTGCAGTCGCCGCGGTCTCCTTTCCCTTTATACAGTGTGATAATGTTGGCATCGCGCATATCCTGAGGGACCCGACCCGCTTCCCAGCACTTACACAGAAGACTGTGCAGAATAGGTGATAAGCACTTAAGTTTTACCACTTCAGCCTGTATTCCATCAATACCAGGACTCTTCCCGATCTTAAGTTGCTTGACTGCTTTGGTGAATTCCTCTATAGTGGGCAAGGCATCTAAATCTGTCCAAGTAGGTAGTATGGGCATGTTTTGAGCTGCCTCTAGCTGGATACCTATTGGACAAGAATAGAGGCCTGAGTAATGTTCAACCCAACGTTCCAGTTGCTGAAGACTGTCTGTTATTACAGAGCCATTCACTTCCTTAATGGGCGCGGTCTTTTTTGGTATTGGACCCAAGGCCTGCTTGATTCCAGTATAAACCCCAGGCGCCTGCGGTGGCTAGGGCATGTGCATCGAATGGAACCCTCTCGAATACCGCGTCGTACCATGCTTGGCGCCGTAGCGTATGCTAAAAGGAAAATTGGAAGACCAATGCTGCGCTTCAAAGACTGCGCCAAGCGTGATATGGCTGTTTTTAAAATCGACTACAAGGCTTGGGAAACATTTGCTGAAGACCGAGACGGGTGGCGTAAACGCGTTTTTGATGGTCGCAAACCATTTGATGAAGCCTGGTTTGAGACTTTAGCCGGGAAAAGGATGCGTAGCCACCAAACCAGCACCAGATCAACGACTGACATAAGTCATTTATGTCAGAAGTGCGGGCGATCATGCCGGTCTCGCATTGGACTACACAGTCACCAAAAAAGGTGTCTCCACAGCATTGCATAAAATCGTCAGTAACAGACGAAACGGCCTATGATGATGATCTTATAATGCACATTGTAAAGTAAAAAAATCTACCGGTCAGTAACGATCGATTTATATTTTCTGTTTAGTATTAAATCGAAGCATGATGTGCACACTTACTACCAAAAAAAGAAATTTTGTGCTCTGGCAACAAATTTTGACCAGTAGCTCGCCTGATGGCAGACCATACGCGTGCGACTATGAAGCTCAAGGTAAAAAAAAAATATATTTTTTTTTAATATTGACTTGGTAAATAGAAAATCACTTTAACTTATTGCCGAATAGTTGAACTAACGATTTTAAACTAAAATTAATATAAAAACACTAATTTTCCAAGTAAAATATTAGCATATTTTTGGGTGTATCTTTTAATGCACACTGCCAGCTTATTAGTAATTTTAATATGTGCATTTTTGGATACACTGCCAGGTTGCGGTTATTATAATCGACCGGCGATTGACCTCAGTATCACCTGATGGTAAGTGACTACGGGGTCGAAGATGTAGGTTGCTGGTTCATCAACAACATCAACAACATTACACACCATGGGAGCGAGTTCCATCCCTTATAGCGATAGTAATTAGAATATAAACTTACAACATAAGGATGAAGTCGGTTCTCTTGCTTGGATGTCCGATGGTGAAATAGGGATGGTGGGATTGAATCCTGCAATTCCTACACAAAATCTCCAAAATAGATCCGATAGAAAACTGACATGCTGGTAACTTTGCGGCGATGTTTGAGGCTCTCGATGATGCCCCTAACCGGCGTAGCCGGCAGCATTACCAATGAGTTCGCGTTCTGCCGAATCCAAGGTACCCCCTTTGTGTTTATGTTAGAGCACTTTTATTAAGCTCTATAAGTAAGTAGTATCCATGAAACGGTGTGATTTGAGAAAATTTCTTAAACATTTTTGTAAAAAAGCACTAGATTCTCTTTTGCTATGTAGCAGGCAAAGTATCCTTAAAGATACAAATTTAGTTTTGTGAACACTTGGCAATGTATCCAATAAGATACATGCAATAAATATTAAAATACAAGTCAAATATTTTTTTATATATTTTTATCGTGTATTATTATCGCTAACTAACTAAATAAAACAAGAAAAAAAATTAAAAACGCACATCTAATTCCCTGCCAAGTATAGGGTTATTATTACCAGTCACAATAAATAGAAATGATTAGTAGTTTTCAAATAAAATAGTAGTTATTAGTAGTTCACATATTTTTTTGAATTAGCACAAAAGACTTCAAATAACTATATATTTTATTCGCTAAACGTTATTTCGCGTTATTATTAAATCCGTTAGTATATAAAAATAAGTGTATGTTAGTACCAGGGCAGGATAAAACCTTTATATTTGAAACCTTGTTCATATAATTTTACTTTCAGCACGTTTGACAGTGGTTGATGGTGTCTTTTCTGGTTATTTAATAAAATACATACTTATATTTGCCTCATAGTAAGAATGTGCTGAATTAAAGGTTACAAAAGTAAATCTTTTGGTGGCTGTAGTATATTTTTTCAGGTAATATATGGTATCGTATATTAATATGAATATGTATAACAATTACGAGTTTGCTGATAAAAATTGTGTACTATATAGTACACAATTTTTATCAGTATAGTAACATTCATATAACGAGTATAGGAGTATAGGTTGAATGATAATGTTTATGAACGTTTTCAATTACTTAGTGTTGCTGTTTCGTCCCGTTGTTCCTCCACAGGGTTAAGTAACCGTTAGTATTGTAATAAAAAGTAGTGCTTAGTCTTGCTTTGGTAAAACAGAGCTATACCGGTAGTTCATAAAGTAACCTTACTTACCTACCTACCTAATTAATATAAATATTATAGAAGCCTACATAACCACTTATTTTTTTATTATTCTTTTTATATCCTCATGCACGTGTTCTTGTCCACGTACATTAGTATCAAAATATATATTTTTTTAAGTTTGAAAAATACTAATCTACTTAGTCTTAACAAAGTTTGACATTTATCAAATCAAGTTAACAATTACGAGTTTGCTGCATACTGTTAACATAAAGGAGTGCCTTATTTACTGTCATCCCTTTTCCGCTCTTTTTATTGATAACTGTACAAATATCCTGTGTTGTCTGTGCCATCTATAACACACGTGTTTTTGTTTCAGGTTCCCTTCGTTTCCCCCCACAAAAACCAAAATTTTACCGACCATTCTCCTTATAAGTGCGATATGTCTTAACGTTGACATTGGCGAAATACCTCTGGCCAAAACAGCTAGAAGTGAAAGCCATTATATATATAAAAAAAAAAACATAAAAGAGGCTTAGAGGCCAAAAGTGTGTTTTTGCTGACATATAGCTAACATGCACTAAATATATTTATAGATATAACCATAGATAAAATAAATTCTAGCTATAGTGCCAGCCAAAACACTTTTATACTTATAACAAAACGGAGCAAGGATGAGTCCCACTTTGTAGCTAAATATTTGGTTACCCCAGTGGAGAGGAACAAACGGACTACTTGGTGGCTATTTCACTTGGATCGTTGAATCGTAACAACACTAACAAGTAACAACACTCAGTCCAGGTGTATCCTAGGTCCATGGTCTATGCAAAATGCCAAAATGCCTAATTTGGCAGCTGTCATTTCGACTTGTCCAAATGATGCTCGGCGCCTCATCAAACCCTATTGTCAATTGAAAATAAACTGCAATACAGCACCGCAGAACTATTTTACCTTAGTTTGGACTCATAGAGGCAAACAATAACATGACCGGGTTAGATGACGCCCGAATAAATCCAAAATAAATTACTTTTATTTAGATTTGTCGTCATTCAATCACATAGATTTTGTGTTAAACATATCAAACAAATTCTATATACAACAGATTTTATTATATCATCGAAATTTTACAAGTTCGCGTCATAGTTAGCGTTCGATACTAGGCGCGGGAGTATACAAACTGAGATAACCCCTCACGGGTTTGTGTTTTATCAAGTTTCTACGAATGTGTATTTTATGCAGCTGATATTATCACCATTCTAAAATACTCGTGTCTTACCCTGCCTACTAGTGAAGCTAAAATGGTGTCTACAAGAGGAGTACGCTATAAATTCAGTGAAGGGGAACGTGTTTTGTGCTACGAGCCAGACCCCACTAAAGCTAAAGTTCTGTATGATTCTAAGGTACACTACATTTATGACTATTATACTCTATCGTTTTCAATATGGATACATTTTATTACTCATTATCAAACAACAATATATTTGTCAGAAAATTTGATCTATTCTGGTTTTCTTACATATTTTTGTGAAAAAGCTTCCCTTTTCCCTAACTTATTAATCCCTAATTAATTATTAATCTGTTCGATCATGTGGTATTTCATTTCAATTAAAACTTTAAAGGTATTGGAGGTTATAGAAAATAAAGATAAACGAGGCAGAAGGTCTGTGGAATACCTGATACACTTCCAAGGTTGGAACTCTTCATGGGATCGCTGTGTCAGTGAAGACTTTGTGTTGAAAGACACTGAGGAGAATCGGCAGCTACAGAGGGACCTTGCTGAGAAGTCACAATTACAACTGTATGTCTTGTATTTTATTTTTATTAGATATTATAATATTTCAATAAATAACAAGTTAAAAAAATTATTAAAGCCACTAACATTTTCATTTTAAGATTTCTTGAAACAACAGCAAAAATGTTGTCATGATTTCCAGTTTATCATAATTCAATGAAAACTGTTTATGATGATTATTAAAATTAAAATTAAATTTGTAATTTTTGCTATGTCTTATTTTGATATATTCATAAAATAAAACAACATAATAATTATATTCACATTTCACACTGCACTCCTCTTCTTACGAAAATAATTTATTGCCTTTTTTTGTGTAGGGGCGCATACTTGTACCGTCGCGAGCGTAAGAAGGGTGGCAGCGCGGGCCCCGCCAAGCGCGCGCGGCATGGCTTCAGCGACGATTCCTCCAGCAGCACCCAGCCCGACGGTGAGCCCGCCACCCAAGACAGCGACCATAACAGCCACCGACCAGGGACACCTACTAATCTACCATCAGGTAGACTTGTGTTTGTTTGACATCACTCCTAATACGTCCTTCTTTTGTTGTGTATACATATTTCACTGAATAGATAGGGTTTTTACTGCTATTAGACTTCCTATCCTGCCTTAAACAAACCATAAGCAACAGAGCCGCCTACAATTCAAAGCATAAAAAAATATCACTCTGTTTCCTAGAGTCATAGTTTTATCAGTTAAATACTGTTTGTGTGCAGTTGTATATAATTATAAATATTATGACAGACGGGTCGACGGGCGACACGGACTCGTCATCGGCATCGGCCTACAGTTCTGCGCCACACTCTCCGCCGCACTCCATAGGACGCGCACACATCGCCCTGCCGTCCGCCTTGAGGTAAGCAACCGTATCGGGCTTGGTCAAACTACCGAGTACCAACCAATCACAGTGTCTCATTCAGGGGTCACTAGACTACGCCGCGCAAAAAACCTTGTAGTAGGGCCAAAACCTCTCTCTCTTCTCTTGTTTCTTTCAAAGCTCACCAGAAAGAGCATTATCTATCCCTCTCAGAATTCGTATTTTATTTAACTGGTCCTATTATCTTTTTGGCTCAATGTGTGTATGTATGTTTTTATTGTTTACTTATTTTATTATAAACAAAATTTTATAATAATTTATTTAGAAAAAGTTTGGTTTTGCGAGTTACATCAGAGGCTTTCATAACCCGGACAACAATTATTGACGGAGTCGCTGTCGCCGGACTTGTTCATTATAATTATTTATTTGTTTACTGTGTATATATTATTCCTTGTTATCTGATTTTTGCACCACCTAACCTAATAATAAAATAATTTTACAAGTTCTCCACTACCCAAAGGTTGTCTGGAAGAGATCGCTCTTTAGCGATAATACCGCCTGTTGTTTGTCTCTAATTGTAATTTCTTGCGTTGTATTTCTCCCGTATGCTTTATGAGGTGTGCATTGTGATTACTTGTATTATATTGTAAAATCAACGTGGCGATCTCACTCTGACTTGTTGCTTCTTTTATAGAGCGAGTGAGACGGCCTAATTATTTGAGTCCATGAGAACATTCAGTCTGGCCCGACTGGTCCGACTGTACTATACAGGTGTATAGCAATAAGTACCTCGTTTTGAGCTTTACCTAAGATGCTCAGCGTTGCTCTTACAATTGATGGGTTGTTATTCCTTAGAGACCGGCTGACGTTCGACTACCACCTCGTAGTGAAGCGGGGCCGCCTGTCCCGGCTGCCGGCGGCGCCGTGCGCGGCGCAGGTGCTGGAGTCGTTCGTGAAGTGGTTCGCGCGCGCCGGCGCCTGGCGGCCCGCGCGCCCGCGCCACGACCCGCCCGTCAGGCCCGACATGCTCGACGTGTCCTGCAGGTCGGATACGATACTCATGCTCTATACGTACTCAAACGATAATACCGATTTTAATATTCATCATAACGCTTCAGACACCTGCCTTTAGCACCAGCACAATTGATTCGATACCATTTACCTATCTCTTCTGAAGCGCGAGAAAGATTTCGTGACAATGCATCACGCGCAGCCCGTCACGGTAGCCCGGCTAGGCAACAAAACAGGTTTACCACGCGATAAAGAAATGAAAAAGATTCTGTGACGTTTTCATTAAACAAAAACAAAAAATTAAACGGTCTGCAAAATATTTATCAGCAGAAAAATCAGATGGTCAACTTAGTTAAGATTAGAGTTTGGCTGATCAAAACATAAATTTTTGCAAGTCCAATGAAATCATGCTGTTTGACAAATATGTGAGAGTGACAGATGCTTTATCATTTGATAGACATCCCGTAGCGCCATCCTCGTTTTTATAAAACCATGTGATACATAAATTTTGTAATTATCATGGTATGCAATAAAGAATATGAATATTTATTTTCGCAGACTGAATTTGGTACGAGAAGTAGCGGACGGGCTCCGCGTGTATTTCGACTTCGTGTTGCGCGCGCAGCTTCTCTACAAGCAGGAGCGGGCCCAGTACCACGAACTCTGCGGACAATATCTCGAGTGAGAATGCTACAATTTTTATTAACCCCCAATATGATAATTGTTGTTGTTGAGTGTATCTTTGCGTCTTCCCTCTCTCTCTTCCTGACTATATAACCCATATGTCTTTGCCGCTTCATCACACCAAACTGGGTAGACCGGTTTCACCTATTTTAGGTCCATAGAATCTTTATGTCGTCCGCGGATGGAACATGACTATATGGAGAGGTAAAAAAAGATGGCGTGAACGTAGTTGCAAACAGCTTTTATTGCTCAATAAACTTGTTTTGAAATCTTTTTTATTGCAATACATAACTAGATACTGTGATCTGTGATCATTGTTCACTTGCTAGTCCAGATGCAGAAACACGTCCAATTGTAAATACCTACTAGCTTTCTGTAATATCTTAATGCATTTCAGAGAAGAGACCGAGGAAGAGGAGATGAAATCAGAAGTGGAGGAGGAGGAGCCAGTCGCTGCCGACACGGCGGAGGAGGAGGCCGCCGAGACGCCGGAGGACATCAAGAGCCCCAAGATACCCGAGTACGCGCATCTGCCGCCCGACCCCACCGAGCCCGCCGCCGCGCCTCAGGCCACCGGTAACTCTACTCTACTCTGTGTACTGCTCACCTGCACCTACACATTATTTATTTATTTATTTAATCTTTATTGCACAAATGAAAACAAATCGTACAAAAGGCGGACTTAATGCCATTGGGCATTCTCTACCAGTCAACCATCGGGCAAAGCAGACTCACACTACAAACTCTAAAGACCCAGCGTCACCTCTCTCGCTTACACAGTAATTAAATTATAGAGGCGGTTATTGTTTGCCCTACGAAAAAGAGTCGAAATTGTGTTACACTTAGACGCAGGTGCGCATAAAATTGATTAGTCCGAGGTTTAAAAGGTCGAGCGCTAACGAAGAATAATGGGAAAACCGCAGTCTCTCACGCATTGAGCATTAAGCGAAAGATAGAGTGCAAATTCTGCCAGATGATATTAATAATAATAGGAAGATAAGACCGACTTATATTATTTCTATCAAATTAAATAAGCATATTATTACAATTTGCCAACGCGGAACTAATAAAATCACGCACGTCCAAAATGTATACAGCATAAAACTTGACATTGTTAACTTTAATATTGATATTTTTTTACATTATTAACGTCAACATAATAACTAACCTAATTACAATAGTCAAACCCGCTCGTTATCGTTTCCGGTGCGAAAGTGCCCATAATGCTCACGGCATTATCCCGCTGGAGGGCTATGGACAGCCTCTGCACCAGAAACGATTCGGAGCGGGGGTCTTAGTTCTCTATATGAAGATTGAAAATGAAATTATAGTAGTTTTCTCCAACTTGCTTGGAAATGTTGCCATTAATGTAGTAAAACTGGACCGCGAAATCGTTCGTTATATTTAGGCGTTAATGAAAATTAAAAAAAATATATATTATTGGCCTTAGCCGGGAAATCAATATTATTTAAATAAGGCGATTAAGTAAAAAACACACGTTCCGTTTATAACGTCTCATACAAATGAGGGTAATCTTAATTTGGTCGGTTACTGCATTTTTACTTTTAATTTTTTCAAAGACTTTGATAATTCACCATACAGCCAATTGTCCACTAAATTTAAAAAATAAAAACTATTATAAACTTTTTAATTGTTCTCTGCGTTTAGTTCTTGCACTGAACATTTTTTTGCTCTGCTACTGTCAATGTATTTAAAATGTCGACAAATTTCGAATAACGGACAAACAATTTGAATAATAATCTTATATGCGGTTAATTTATTTTCATGATTCTTAGTTATTTATTAGAGATTTCTCACGACAGTTTTAATTTTAATAATATGATGATATTTAATGAGTGATTTGAAAATTAATAAGTGTACCAAACGTAAACAAATAAAAAATAAAACAGAAATGATTGTGTCCAAATCAATATAAAAGTTATTTTGAACTTATGATCTTCTCCGAATGATAAATATGGTATGGTTTCTAAAAAAACAGTGTGTTTAGAAGTTGTTCATTTAACTAAAATTTATAATTACCTATGTGCATATTTTTTGTTATTGTGTTTTCATATATATTTAATTCTTATTCATATATTTTGTTTTAAATCAAACATATGATTCGGACCCGAAATTTTATTCCTATTCCTCATTGAGGTATTATTTATTATAGAGCCACAGACCCGAACAAAAGTGTCAAATAAAGTGGCACCGTTGTCATGTTCAAGTAGATGCCAATAACGCTTATTTATAATTTGCAGCAACATATTGACTTCGTACAAAAGAACTCTTTGTTTAAACGTTTAAGTGTCAAATTGACTTAATTACTTATTACCACAAATATTTTACGTGTAAATTAACTTTTTTAGCATATTCTGACTGAAGTCTCTTGTCAAACTTGGAACATGGCACGAATGGATCAGATTTTAATATTGTTACATACTAAAAATATTTTCACTATTATTTTATTTAGGTATTAAAATATATTTTATGTTTGAAGTAAATAAACTCGTAAATTGTTAATAACCAATTTAGTTAAGTTTTTATTGTAAATTGTTAATAACAAATTAGTTACGTTTTTATTTAACAACTGCATAAAAAGTTTCCGATAGAAGGGATCAGTAATAATGACATTATTTCTCCTTGTTCCAGTATGTGAAATGAGAGTAAGACAAGTGCAAAATATTGACATTATTAACCCTTTAAAGTTTGATCTTATTTGTCGGTGGCGTGGTATGCACGGCAGCACACGTCGCCGTCGCCTTTATATGTTCTTGGCGTTCAAAGGTTTAAACTGACAGTGTCTAGACTCTGTGACAAAATAAAACAATAACAACAGAGCTATTTTTTAGTAATTTATGAATGTCACCATTTTACGCATCTGTTGATTAACATAAAAAAAAAACATGATTATGCCGAACACACGAGAGACGAATTATTTGGCTTCAATTATTCTTCGCGTTTGTCTCTTGCTAAATGTGATCTCCATTTTTACGTTGTTGAGAATGGGAATCTTGAATAAAAAAAATAGGATAATTATTTATTGCACTCCTTAATTTATTAATAAAATATAAAACTATAGCGACTCCTTGGATTTTTGTTCTGTGATGAGGTGCATTTAAGTTAATAATTCTAATACAAAAATTGCTATGATTTTACATAGGATTCGTTAATTAATCAATAGAACTTAAGTAAAAAAGAATATTCCGTCCTGTTCCTTTATTTCATAGTTGTTATTTCTGTAATTTTTCACTGAAAATTAAGTCACTTTTGAGACCCGTCACGTGTCATGGTCTAAACGAGACTGATCGCCCAACTAATGCGATTTGTAATTTGTTGGGAGGGTGCCATTTTTTCCGTCTGATTGTGTGTCCATGTAATTATTACGTCAATGCTATTCCTAAAAAAAATAAGTACCAAATGAACTTCATGGTACTGATACATTAAATTAAAATGTAGATTGGTGATTATTTCCAAGCATATTTGGAGAAAAGCACTATACAAGCCTCGGCGGGAATGTCAGTTCGCAGATTCGTATTATTGAAGGACTCGGCTACGCCTCGTCCTTCAAAATCATACTCATCCACAAACTGACTTTTCCCGGCCTCGGCAGTAATATACTATTATGTGACTGTACATAATGAAGGGTATTAAACACGAGTGTGGGTTTATGAAACGAGCCGAAGGCCAGTTTCATAATAACATCACACGAGTGTTTAATGCCTAATTATGTCTCTACCCACATATCACAAGCCTCCATGATTCATTCAGGAGCCGCACATTATGACAAATTTTACCCGGTAATTGCGGCAATGAAGTTTTCTGGCAGCTGTCATAGTTTTTTTTTTATTTAGAGACAAACTAGAGTCGGTCCCAACTAACATATCGTTCGATATCTTACTACGTGCGACATTTGTCAAATTTGATTGCAAATTGACCATTTATTTCGAACTAAACGTCATCTCGACTGATATTAGAATAGAGGTCAAATCAAATTTCTTTGTTTTTCAGAGATGTTTTAAATTTGAATGAATAATATTATCGAAATCGATGTTATTATTTAGCAATAATAACATTGTTACAGATAAGAAATCTATTCCAACAAAACGGTCTTATTTTTATGGTTTTTTTTTTTTTTTTTAATATCGTGGTCATAATGTGCTGTTCTTAAACGCATCATGGATGGTTTATGATATTTGTGTAGAAAAATACATATATTTTTTAATAAATATAATAAGCCTACCAAGGTTTATAGTGATAACAATGTCCCTAAAGTTAGTAGTTAAAGTTCCAGAAGAGCTACCCAGCACTGAGTGTGTTGCACCGCCGGCCGGCTCGGAAGCCCCGGGCTCGCCCGGCAAGCAGCCCTGGGCCGGCGACGACGGCGCCGGCCGCGAGCCGCGCCCCGCCGCGCGCAGCGGACACCTACAGCGCAGGTGCGTGGCCGGCGTACGAGTTAAGAGGCCTTATTCCTTTTAAAATTTATGTTTTTCATATTATGACGAATATATTGATAATTTCAACCAACTTTTTGAAGTGAATAATACTTTTTTCGAGTTCTAGGTAGTAACGTAGCTATTTCATGCTTTCATTGCGTGCAGTCGAAAATAAGTTGAAAAAACGAATTTTCCGTGTGAATTTTGTCAATTTCGAGTAGTTTTTCGAACAAAAATTATCAATGAAAAATTCAAACTGTAGGTTTCAAATATATACCAATAAATCCCAATAGCCCTGTTCTAGGTAGTAACATCAATAATATGTTAAGAAACATGTTTGATCATAGAGAAAAATGTCTAAACAATCAGCATTTTAAAAGGAATAAGGCCTCTTAAGGCTCAAGACAGGACAAGACACCTATATCGCTCGTCTCCTCTGACGTGTAGCTGCGTCCCTTATCATGGCCCATTGTGTAGAGGAGCCTTTACATACCGCCACACAGGCTATCTGGCGTGCTCCTCCCTGCCCGGATCCCGGAGCCTGATTACGCTATAATTGCAGTAATAATATGTACCTTATGTAGGTACCAGGTCGATATTGTTCATTAAAGATGGTCCGGCTGCAGAGTACACTGCGCTGCCGGACCCCGCCCAGAACCACTGATATCCACTGCTTAAAGATATGTGTGGATAGATAAGTAGGATTACTGAGCCTGATCAGGCTCCGGGTTCCGGCCAGGGAGGAACACGCCCTATCTGTTGGGACCACTCCACTCCCGGTCCATTCGGATACCCATGTCGCAGCGCGGACGTAGTGAGACCCTGTAGCGGACTAGGTATATCCGGCAATCAAAATTAACGAGAAAAACTAATGTCAAAATATAAAATCACTAATTTACCATTATCATTATCACACATTGTCACACTTGTAATGATAGTCTTGATTTTCTACAGACTTCGATCGCACAAGTCGGCGGTGTCTCAATCGGAAAATGAAGAGCCGGCGCCCTGCTCCTCCACTACGGGCGAACATCGCGCGTTTGAAACTCTATCGTCTAGGTATTCCAGCGTTTTATGGCTTTGTTAGTCATTTCCAACTAAGCAAATATTGCTAAATTAGATGGTGGTTTGTTGGCTTCTTATGAATCCGATAGGTCCTAGTATGATCGCAGTCATAGCAACTTGACTTGGGGGGTCTGGTAAATATGGTATACACGCTCCAACTGTGCAAATCAGGAATTTTACTCCCGAACGCTCCCCAGTGTAAACTTAAGACTAGATGTTTTTCTCAAACATGCTATATTATCGATCATGTTCCTTCGAAGTATCCGATTTCAGGAGAGGACAATAATAGAATTTCGTACAACATTGCCGGCCTAGGCCAGCGAACCAACCTTTTGTTTCAATATCAATTTATGACATGTTTGAGAATAGTACATTACATCAGAGGCCGGGAAAATGAGGATTTCCGGTCAAGTAGGTATATACGGCCGAGCGAGCGTGCGAGCGAGGCCGGATAGTGGTACGAGGCCGGGAATCCGTTTTCACGACGAGGCATGTATAGTGCTTTTCTCAAACATGCAATGAAATAAAAAAATATACTTCAAAGAATAACACTTAATATTGTTTGTCCGATATTTTCCGAATTTGACCGAATTTTAAAAATTCGATTTCAGATTCTGACTCAGGAACCCCAAAAACCCCCGGATACGGAATTTCAGCCTCCTAGGACCAATTTGAAATTTTCTCCATACAAATCGTTTTTTTTTTTTTCGATATTTTCCGAATTTGACCGAATTTTCGGACAAGATTTCAGATTCATATTTTTGAGCCCCGAGAGCCCCCCGATACCGAGTTTTAGCCGCCTAGCACCAATTTGAAATTTTGAAAAAAAAAGTCGCCATCTTGATTTTTTTTTTCCACGAGTGTCTAACAACCAACCTTTAAAAACAAAACCTGCTTTTTGTCAAACTAGCCAGCTGTGTGAATGACCTTGTTGTTGAAACCAAAAAATAGTTACTTTGCAGGCCTAGGCCTGAAAAGCAGTATGAAATCCCTTTACAGTTCTCTCGAGTTGTTGCGCCCAAAAACCGATACTTCCGAGCCTATTATAAGGAACGCAAAGACAATATTTCATTGCATGTTTGAGAAAAAGCACTTTACAAGACTCTATATCTAAGGGAATAGGGAATGCCTCTATATCTAAGCGACGATCCGCTATTTGTCGGTTTCTGCAGTAACGTAGGAACTATAAAGTGGTCGTTGTATTGCCAGCGTGGGCAGCAGCGGCTCGTCGCTGAGCGAGTGCTGGGCGCGGCCGGCGCAGGCCGAGCCCGCCGCCGCCGCCGCCGCCGCGCCGCCCACCAGGACCCCGCTGTCTCTGCTGCTCGACAAGGTGAGCGGATTTTACACTCTGTTGTAGACGTAGGCGACGTAGCTCTATATTGCATTGTAACCGGATATTTATGACCAGTTTCAACTACATTTGAGGCCTGGGAATAAAACACTCTTCCGGACCCAGCTATATGGTCTGCTTTTTATTATAGACGTGTAAATAAGTCAAACTAATTCTAAAATTCAGTTTTCTATGTAGAAAGGTCATTATTGCAGGAAAAATCTTAACAGCGTGATGCAAGATTTATTTAGGCGAGCGGCGCCAACCGCATTTGTTGGTAAAAATTTCTTTGTCCTCTCATAGTGCCAAAACGTCTGGAAAGATTTTAACCAATTTTGGTACAGGGTTAGCTGGACATCCGAAGATGGGTTGTAGGATACCTTTACCCGACTGCGGTAAAAAGAGTTACACAGACGAAGTTGTGAGCACCTTCTAGTTTGTAATAAAATGTTACTTTATTCGTATACAGGTGGCGAAATGGCAGATAATCCCCCGGGAAGGCACGGAGCATCTCCCGTGTCGAGTGTACGGCGCGATACATCTAGCGAGGCTCTTTGGTAGTTATTTCAGTTTCAGTTTAAGGAACTTTATTAGTTGGTTATACAAGAATCCTCTCTAACGTGGACTTTTAATTTTGTTTCAGTGAAATTACCGGACTTCTTAAACGCAACACAAATGCCAGATTTAAAACTTAAACTCATCTTGAAACATATTGATATGTTTGTTCAGTAAGTATTAACACTACACTAGAGCCTACACTACACTACAGTTTCATGAAAAACATTGGACTTACCGATATAACATTAATGGAATATCAATTTTATTATTAGAAAGGAGCTGTCAACTTAACATCTTGCAACGCGTGGATTCATTGACAACGCATAATTTTAGAGACAGTTTGAAACAACCTGTCCTGTAACTATGTTTTAACCTAACCATAGAACAGTTCCGGTAAAATTTTACTCATCGTCATACTTATTGATGTTTATTCATTTGTACATAGTGAACCAACAACATTATTCTATTAAAAAAAATATATTTATTATTAGGTACCTGGAAGAGCACAGTGAATGGTTCGGCGAGATGTACTACATAGCTGACAACGCGTCCCGGTCACATTGAATATTCCTTCTTGACTTGACGGAAGCTATTATTAAGATGCATCTAGCTGTAATTAGTATATACGTTGGTAGCTTGTTTATTTCGTAATAAGATGGATTAATCAGAATATTTTCGTACATTGAAAGCAGAGTCGTAATTTACGAATTAATTGAGATTTGCTGTGGGATTATCGCTTACATTCCTAGTCACTATTAACTAGAACGTTGCTGTCTCGTATACCGAGATTGCCGAGTTACCAAAAGGTAAATATCGGCTACTGCCTAGAGGCCCAGCGCAGCGTCCGCTAGTGACCTGCCCGCGGCTGAACTAAACTTACATAATATGTTAGCACATAAAATAATTTCACCCTCTAAACTCGGAAACTCGACAAGTCTCGAGTGTCCATTGATTACAGTAATTTCACAATTTTAGAGGGTGAAATTATTTTATGTGCTAATATATTATGTAAGTTTAATTCAGCCGCGGGCAGGTCACTAGCGGACGCTGCGCTGACGTGTATGAGACTATTATCAAATGTCTAGACATTTTAACAGGGACTAATAGTTTCATATTTGTTTAATTTGGCGCATCGGAACTTGTAGTTTTCGAGTTTTCCTCAATACAGTTCTCTATGCACTATGTCTGTACCTGCATTGAATCATACATAGATCCCGGTAACTCGACCACAAATTACAATATTGTAAAACCCGTTCCAGACCTTCCGATCCGATCCGATTTGTCGGATGAAATCGGATAATATGTAGTGTAATTGTTGGGATCTATTAAAGCCTGATCAGAAATATATGAGGATGCGCCATATTGCGGAATTTCACTGGAACTAATTTCTTATACTGGCAATGATTTTGTGATAGTTGTCAACAATGTCAATGTCATTCGTGCTGGTTTCTTTAAAAGACAAATATTTAAAAATATCCAAGACTTCCGGTTTGTGACTTAAGATGGCCGCATGCGTTTAAGTTGCGTTGTTCATTATTTATTCATTTTTGTTGTTCAATGTGTAGTATTGATAGCGTATTGTGCAGTGATCTAACGTATGAGTGAATAGCTAATGAAGAATTCAACTTGAAGCGTTCATAGCCCTTCCTGGGTCAAGGCCCGATAGTCCGCGTGGTTTTTTGTAAATCGCTATCACTTTACAAAAAGGAAAACCTCACCGAACAACGGCATGCTCTACGAGCAAACTTGAAATTGGCGAAATCATCATTAACCTGATGGAAGCCATATTTTAAAATTAGAATTAGAATTAGAAAAATATCCAAAGAAAATGCCGAAATGAATAGGTTTTAGGCACTCGTGAACGTAATATTGTAAATAAAGTGTACACGTGTTTACTACACGAAGAACAGTCGGCAAAAGGAGTGCATTCCATTAAATGGTATTTAAACTAAATGACATTGCGATTGGTTACAAAATTGTTGCCATATAAATCTTATTAATAGCGCCTTCTTGACAATCCTCTATAATTATATTTTAGGCAGGTTACACTTACACTAAAGCCTGACCAGAAATATATGAGGATTGTCAAGAGGGCGCTATTTATAAGATTTAAATGGCAACAATTTTGCAACCCATCGCAACCGCATTATAATGACATTAATTTAAATACCTGTCAGTTCCTATGATAACCTCAGTATCATTTAATGGAATCCACTCTTTTCCTGACTATTTTTCGGGTAGTAAACACGTGTACATTATTTAATTATAATCTTACGTTCACGACTGTGTATGGTTTTCGGAATTTTCTTTGAATATTTTTAAATATTTGTCTTTTAAAGAAACCATCACGAATGACATTGATATTGTTGACAACCATCATAAAGTCAGGAATAGGCTAGTTGACTCATGTCAAATTCTAATAAACTAATGTTTATTAGAATTCTAATAAAGAAATCTAAATATATTTTTTTCAATTCATAAAAGTGAAAGATGGCTGAAAAAATTGAATTTGAAAATATGGTTTTTAATCTGTATTTTGAAATGCTTAAAACGCTGTCCGCCATTTTCGCTTATGATAGTGACGTCATTGATCATGTAAACAAAACTGAAAGTCTACTTTGACGACTTCGAATAGTGCCGTCCCTCTCGATCTCCTGTCAAAGTATATTGGAGTGAGCGGAATCGCACTATACGACGGTCAAATTTCGAATATTTACAGGTAATTCTACGTCACGCCACGCCACAGATTAGCAAAAGGGAAAAATGCCGGACGGCGTTTTTGACTGTTCATGAAATTTCTAATTTTCAATTGATAAAATTTAGCTTTCTAGCTTTCACAAAAATACAAGACATTTTTTTTAGAGCTTGTAAGATTATTATTAACCATTTCAAATATATTTCAAAAGTGGGTCTACTAGCCTATTAGCGTGGCGAGCTTAATCCTTTGGGAATTCCTTAATTACTGTTAAAAGCAAATGATTTCAAGCAATACTGTTTCATTCAAGTATAGTTTTCCATGAAATGATATAGGTTTATATTTGTGTAACAATAAATTACGAAATCATTTTACGCGGATGGCAAATCTATGTTTGACATTGTAAAGTAAGTATTCACTATTCGATCGCTGTATTCACTACTTTAATAATTTACGAAGTATGCAGATTTTATGCCTATATTTTTACATGTGTTTCTATAATTTGCCTTCGTAGGATGACTATTGTTCCGACAATTTATTTATATATTTTTTGTGGTAGTAGGTAAAGCCTGACCAGAAAAATAAATAAATATCAGACAACCTCACACAAATCAACCTACTCCCAAATTAAGCTCAAGAAGGCTTGTGTTATGGGTACTAGGCAACGATATACATACTTATATAGATAAATAAATACTTAAATACATAGAACATCCATGACCCAGGCACAAATATTCGTGTTCATCACACAAATATTTGCCCTTGCCGGGATTCGAACCCGGGACCGTCGGCCCAGTAGGCAGTTGCTTAACCACTGCGCCAACCGCGTCGTCAAATATATGAGGATTGTCAAGAGGGCGCTATTTATAAAATTTATATGGCAACAATTTTGCAATCAATCGCAACCCACATTACTTTTAAATACCTGTCAGTTCCACTATGTTAACCTCGTAATGGCATTTAATGGAATACATTTTCCTGACTATTTTTCGTGTAGTAAACACATGTCCATTTTATTTTTAATCCTACGTTCATTTTCATGACTGTGAAGGGTTTTCGGCGTTTCCTTGGATAATTTTAAATATTTATCTGTTAAAGAAATCACCACGAATGACATTGACATTGTTCACAAACCATCATAAAAATCATTGCCGGTGTAAGAAATTAGTTCCAGTGAAATTCCGCAATATCGCGCATCCGTTTTCATTGTAGGTAGATATACCTATTTATGACAATAGCAATTCTATGCAATCTGTGAATCTGATTTCTAGTACAAATCGAACTTTAGTGACCCAATACGATTATATTATTTGCCATTAAGTTAATAAAAAAAACATCCAAACCTGGTATCGTTTTATTTTGTACTGAAAGCATAAATGTAACCAACTGGAGTGGCTACCGCCAGGAGTGCCAGGGTTTCCCTCTGCCGAAGGCACAAGACCGTCAGTGATAGGCTGAATTTATAACTACTTCAATAATCGATTTGTACGCATTTTGATCATCGTTCTCAGTGGATGTGAAGCTCCATGAAAAAGCCTGTAGCCTCAAAAACAGTGCACTGTTTTTGAGGCTATTTATGTTGTTCTACTAAGTCCTTTGCATTTTTATATTCACTTGTCATTCACTGCTGTAAAGTAGTGCGGAATGATGTGAATATTAACGTATTCACATGGAGGTCGCTAATGTGTAAAGCCTTTCAAATAAATAATTGAAAGATCGAAACACAAAGCATAAGGAAAAATTCGAAAGGTTGCTTGGGCGTTAGGGTGGCGGGAAGGTTAACGCGCTGGACCGACAATCCAGATACCAGGTTCGATTCCTGGTCTCTTCTACCAGGTTACGCATTTAAATGTTTCTTTGAGCTTTGATATTTGTATCAATGGTTGAATTAGAATTAGTGTTTGTTGTATTATTTCAGTGTGGGTGTGTAGTAATGAGTTTTGAATGTGTGCAGATTGTTTGTATGTGTCACCTCGCCCCCCCTCAGGCTTTGGCCGACTTTTTTGCTCGTTTCTGCAGCTATTACTTTCATAACCGACGAGGATGCAGCAATACGAAGGAGTGAGATGGAGTTATCTCCACATGTGTCTTACAAATTGCTGCATCCCTCTCATCAGTGACTAATTTAGGAAAGTGGAATAGCCGCATTTATGCTCGAAGGGTTATGCAGACATTTTTATTTGGAAATATACAGCGAATGCGCCTACTGCTTCTGTGGGTTTAATGCTCTAAGGATTTTAGCAGACTTACACGCCATCCATAAAAAAAGAACAAATTGTTTAAAATAATTAACTTTATACTTCAAAAACCATTCAGATAAATTAAGGTAATCACTGCGTCAAGCAATTACTACATTTAAAAAACAATGCCATATTAAAACATTTCCAGAGATCATTAAACAATTTCATCCAAAATCATTAAACCTGAACGGAAATCTTGACTTTTGCTGTGAAAGTATTGAAAGGGTTGGAATAAAAATGGTTGAAAAGAATCAAACATTGTTTATGGGTATGAAATCCTAAGGTTAACTAGCTTAGCTATGTAACAATTATCAAATTTAGATACCAGCTCTAAAGACAATGCTACTCACTTATTCAAATTAATCAATTCACAACAGGGTCAAATAATTACATACATATTAACATTTTGCTTATAGCCAACAACAAGATTGAGACATGCGTTACTAGATTCTAATCCCTGCTCTGTTTCGGAGGATCAACATTTTACAGGTTTTTCTATAGAAGTAGCGAGTAATTTGGACATCGGGAAAACTCGGAAACATAACTCGAATTCTTGATCAAAATTATAGTGGTAAATCTATTGTCTTGTTTATATCGTGATTCAATTACATATAATATATTTTTTTCTTATGGTAATATATTTCAAAGTTAAAATTGACATTTGACATATGAATCCTTCTTTTCCCGATGACCAATCTGAGTTCACAAAATCTGTAAGTCTTGGGAGTTCCCGTTCACCATTTGAGTTCTACGGGATTTACCATGAAGCATTTTTACAAACATGCCCTAAATTATCCATTCAATAGTTAGATTATTTTACATCTCATAAAGATCTGAACATGTCTTTACATAAAATGATATAAAAAAACCTAAAACTACTAACTCATAATTAATAGATATTACTGGATACATTTTAAAACTATTTTAGACTTGAATTTTTGGACAGTTAAGTTTAAACCAAAAAGAAGAGAGCTGTAATAGCGGCAAATAAATTATGAAGTGTAAGAGTTCGGCCGACTCAACGTTTTTTTTTTCATCTGGCTCGGCTCACTCGCAGCTTGAGTTACATAGGGTGGATCCACAACACTTCAGGAGCTCAAATACCGCGAGCCATCCGGCTGCATCTTTGATACTGCAACTACGCGTCATTGCTTTAACTATTACTGGAAAAGAGCACTCCTCCTCCAGAGTACGATCTTTTGTCCAATAGTAGAATACTAAAGTGAAGTATTACTAAAGCTAGTGTAATGCACAAGTTTATCGCTATTACAGCTCTATTTTATTCTAAGATTCACACGACAGATTAATGTTGCCGAGGGGTCAGTGCCGTGCCGTAACTAGCGGTACGCGCTGGGGTGATGTCCACAGTACCCGATTCCGACTGGTTTCCCTAATTTAAGGCGTTTGAGTATCTATTCTAATTTCTTTCTTTCTTAGCCAATGTGCTTCAGTTTTCCAAGGGATTTGTTGAAGCCTTCCCACTGATTGACACGAATATACCTATTATAGAAGTTTGAACCAGTCGCGTAAGTTCGCCACGGCACTGCCCTGGTTGGGCACAGGTTAGTCTTGTTCCATCCGGTGCAGCACGCGGCGGTACTCGCCCTCGAGCGCGAGGTACTGGCTGGAGAGGCGGCCCTGCGTTTCGTTGACGCCCAGCGAACTCAGCGTCGCCGCGTACTCTTCGGGCTTTAGTACTTTCTCGAGCTTCTTCATTTCTAGTTTCTTTTTCTGTGAAAAAAAAAAAGGATTTTACATAAGTCGATTTCAAACTGGGATCCCTTTGATTCCTATAATTTTATTGTGTCGATTATCGATAGTCAGAAAATGTTCTCCATATTATTTATGCTCATAATTGTCAATGTTCAGAAAAATTGTTAAGCATACTGCTTGTTGAATCTAACAATAATGTCCAATAATGTCAAACATTATACGTATTAAAAGTCACAAAGTACATCTCCATAATATCTGAAGTCATATCACTCATTGTTCAGAAATATTTTGTGTCATATATTTTAATGTACTATTATTTGAATGTATATTATCTTTTTCCCGAAAGTATACTAGTCATATTTTTTATCATTCTATTATTGGTATTCATATTGCTTTTTTGACAAAAATATATTAGTTATATATTTAATCATACTATTATTTGCATTCATATTCGCTTTTTTGCTGAAATATAATAAGAAATAATATTTAATCATATTATTATTTGTATTCATTTTGCCTTTTTGCCGAATTATAATAAGTAGTAATATTTAACTATATTATAATTTGTATTCATTATGTCTTTTTGTCAAAAGTATTTTAGTCATATATTTGATCATACATATTATTATTTTTATTAATTCATATTAGATTCTGAGCTGAAGTATATTACAGTCAAAATGGTTCAAAGACCGAAAACTGTAGGTTAGGTTAGGTTTGTATTATGACCAAAAATAGCGGAGCGAGCGAAGAGAGCGGAGCGTCAAAATTCTTCTCGCTTGCCTGCCTGCCTGTTTGCATGCATGCTTGCTTCCTTCCAAGTTATTTATTGAATATATTTTTTAAATTATACTAAAAACTTTTTCTGACTGTACTTTTTGTTAAACATTCATATTGGCGTTTGACCTGAACATGGACCAGGGGGTTCCCTTTATCTTGCATAATATCGATTCTCCGAAATACATTTCGCATAGCAGATATCACCGAAACATTTTTAGCCGAATGATTCTTTAACATAATCATATACGAGGGGCGTCTGAAAAGTTCTAAGCCTAAGGTATTTCGAGGTTATATATGCGTTTATGATACTGGCCACTAGAAAGGCCATTTAAAAACAAATTATTAAAAAATAACATGTCACGTTTTTATTATTCTGTTTCGAGATATTCAACGGAAAAGTACATCATGTGTGAATTACCAACGAATATTACGAAAATTGAGCACCGTGCTGTAATTAAATTCCTTACAAAAAGTGACAAATCACCGCAGTGTATTTTTGAGGAAATGGCTATTATTTACGGTGATTCTGGGCCTTCTTATGCCACAGTCAAAAAGTGGAGTCGCTTATTTAAACTCCGACGGGAATCGATCGAAGACGACCCCCGCTCAGGGCGGCCAATATCGGTAGTGACCGAAGAAAACGGAGCAAAAGTCAAAAAGCTGGTATTAGAAGATAGAAGAATTAAGGTTTGGCAAATAGCTGAGGTCTTAGGTATTAGTAAAGAAAGAGTCGGAGAAATTTTACATGAACATTTGTACATGAGTAAAGTCAGTGCTCGTTGGGTACCGAAAATGCTTACGGCCTTCGATAAAGTACGTCGTGTGGAAACTTCTCGGGCGTTTTTAGAATTGTGCGAAGATGATTTAGATGAAGTTTGTTCCCGAATAGTAACTGTTGATGAAACATGGATCAGACAGTATGATCCGGAGTGTAAGTCTGAGTCGATGCAGTGGATTGAAAAGGGTGAAAGGCCGCCGAAGAAATTTAAAGTGCAAAAGTCGGCCTCTAAGTTAATGGCTACGGTATTTTGGGATTGTGATGGCATTCTTTTAATCGATTATTTAGAAAAAGGCTCTACGATAAACGGAACTTATTATGCAAATGTAATAAGACAGGTGCGACAAGCCATAGTTGAGAAAAGGCGGGGTAAACTAAGGAAAGGCATTTTGTTTTTGCAAGACAACGCACCCGTTCACACCGCTAATGTTGCGAGGCGTGCTCTGAAGGAAGTTGGTTTTGACGAAATTGACCACCCACCCTACAGCCCAGATCTAGCCCCAAGCGATTATTTTCTATTCAATAATTTGAAGAAAGAGTTGAGGGGAAAGCGATTTAGAAGTGACGAAGAGATGAAGGCGGCTGTACAGGAGCATTTTGAAGGGCAAAATGAAGATTATTTTTTTAATGGCCTAAAAGCACTGTATAAAAAATGTAAAAAATGCATTGATTTAGGAGGAGACTATATTGAAAAATAAACACGAGTTCATTTGTGTAAATTGTTTTTTTCTATCTTAGGCTTAGAACTTTTCAGACGCCCCTCGTATGTACTCGTATCATAATTGTCAACTGACAATTATGGAGTATGCTAATTTATCATAATTTTAAATGGCAGAACACTAGTATCACTGACTTTTATTTCACATAATTTTTAATGGCGGAACATTGATATCGCCGAATTTATTATGGCATAAAGACATAGTTTACGGAACAGACGAGTGCTAGGATAGTTTAGGTTTTAGGTTAGATTAGGCGATTATTAACTAAACTGATACCAGTAAAATGGGTTAGGTTAGGTTAGAACTGCGACCACAACAGAACCGAACTGCTGCCAGTAAAGTTGGTTAGGTTAAAACCGAACTTAATGGGTTAGGTTAGGTTAGAACTGTGACCACAACAGAACCGAACTGCTGCCAGTAAAGTAGGTTAGTCTAAAACCGAACTTAATGGGTTAGGTTAAGTTAGAACTGTGATCACAAAAGAACCGAACTGCTGCCAGTAAAGTAGGTTAGGTTAAAACCGAACTTAATGATTTGGTTAGGTTAGGTTAGAACTGTGATCACAACAGAACCGAACTGCTGCCAGTAAAGTAGGTTAGGTTAAAACCGAACTTAATGGGTTAGGTTAGGTTAGAACTGTGACCACAACAGAACCGAACTGCTGCCAGTAAAGTAGGTTAGGTTAAAACCGAACTTAATGGGTTAGGTTAGGTTAGAACTGTGACCACAACAGAACCGAACTGCTGCCAGTAAAGTAGGTTAGGTTAAAACCGAACTTAATGGGTTAGGTTAGGTTAGAACTGTGACCACAATAGAACCGAACTGCTGCCAGTGAAGTAGGTTAGGTTAAAACCGAACTTAATGGGTTAGGTTAGGTTAGAACTGTGACCACAACAGAACCGAACTGCTGCCAGTGAAGTAGGTTAGGTTAAAACCGAACTTAATGGGTTAGGTTAGGTTAGAACTGTGATCACAACAGAACCGAACTGCTGTTTGTATAAATAAAATAAAATTCGGAGAAATGATGTTTCTGTCGAAGGTTGTTATCCAAAATGAAATTATGAGTATCAATTTTATGCAACATATTAGTGAACCAGGACCAGGACCAATTGCAATACGAAAAGTACAGTCGGCAATAGCTTATTAGTAAAATTTTAAAAAATATTAATAATAAATAAATAAATATTAAGCGACAATCATACACAAATCGACGTAGCCCCAAACTAAGCAAAGCTTGTACTATGGGTACTCGACGATGATATACATAATATATAAATACATATATAGATAACATCCATGACCCAAGAACAAATATTATATTATAAAAACTTTTAATTAATAAAGTGGAAGGAAGCCAACATGCATGCAAACAGGCAGTTAGGCAAGCGAGAATAATTTTGACGAATATTATTCTGAAGTACCTATATTATAGCCAAAATTGGTCAAAAACCGAAAACTGTGGGTTAGGTTAGGTTTTTATTATGACCAAAAACAGCGGAGCGTCAAAATTCTTCTGATGGCGCTTGATTCTATTCTTTAAGATATTATTCCTTACGATTGTTCTTCGTAAGTTGTGTTATGTAAATTTTACTTTCATGGCGTATGAGATTATTCTTTATTATTGTTATACACCAACTGTGTTATCTATTGGAGTTTTATGATCAATGATTTTATAGTTCGTAATTTTATTTCTTATCATCGTTATTCGATCTGAAATTATTCAATTTAAGATTCTACAAAGTAATACGATAGCAATATCAAAACTTATGACGAACAATTTTATGACAATCAATAAGTATGAGCCTCAAAAATAGTACCTTGGAAAATATGAACATTGAAATTATGGCTTTCGACAATATGAGTAGCAAATAATATGACTAATAACGGTATTCACAAAAAAAAACGGTACGTAAATTTTCTACGAATCAATATAGACCCTTTCAAACTACTAGACTATGACTAACAACGATATCTATACGATTTTGAAATTTATGTATACTTGGGTATTTGATATTCAATGAAGCGACGACTTGTCGCCTACACTAAGATGCGATGCACATGGAACCCAGATATAAGTTATATTTCACGTTATCACTAGTGGTCGGCACGGACGATGCAACACCGCGGGATTCGTAGAGTAATTCGAATATGGACATGATTATAATATCGTTGATCTTGTTCGAAAAAAATACTCTCTAAAGCGTAATATAACTATAACGCGAATACAGTCCGTGTCGACTACTGTTTATTATCATCCATTAAATAAGTGTAATGGAGTATTTTACATTTGATGTTACTTACTTCTGTACGCCCATTTGCGTCTGTCGTAAAACGTAACCGCATTATCGAGTTGAAATCGAACAGCGTAACCACTGGTTACACGTTTTCGAGACTGTATACTTACAAAAATAAATTTAGCTGCTTGCTTCTTATTCAGAATTTGAGTGAAAATGCCAGAATTATTCGAAACTCAAAATTAAAACTTGAGATTCTCAGTACAATTTTTACTTATAAATACCTGGAAGGGCGCATTCAACCTATTCTTGACGTCGAGTCGATACTGCAGGTACTGCGTCTTGTCGGATGTATTGGTGGCTCGCAGTCTCAGGATTTCGTACACGCGCCGCACTTGCTTCTTGTTGATCTTGAACTTGGCGCATGCTTGTGACACCATTTCCGGAGAAAACCTGCAACGAGATTGAAAACATTATTTCCTAATGTCAATATAAATTAATGGATACCAATCATTCAAAATAACGTTCCAGAACAATAGTGCAATAATGTTTGCTTATTTGAATATATGAAATTAAGCAAAATTCAAATAAAAGGAAGCAATAAGACCGTGTAGTTTAGTGATGACTCAGATTTCGTTTCTTCTATAAATCTAACCTATTCAAATCTATTCTGGCATTTTAATGATTTATAAAAAGTTGGTTATCTGATCTGGTCTGTCAGGAAACATCCCTATTACTTAAGTGAAAACAACGACTTTCAAGCTATGCGCTCAGTATAAAGTCCCAGTTAGAACTGATGCTGGCGACAGTTTACAATAATTGATCCCCCAATAAGTTTAATGAATACTTTGTTTATAACTCCGTATTTTTATAACTAATGGAAGCAACGTAAGTAGCTGTGATTAGGGTTTTTAATCCGTTTATCTGCTAATATTTGGATCCGGATCCGACAACTCCGGATCCGGATATCACGGGTCTAATCGATCTGTATAAAATGTATGAAAACGTGATAATGATAATGCGTTATATATCCATCTTTAAACTAATCTCAATACAATGGTGTGGTGCTGTCTATATCATAATAAATAATATATATTCAAGTATGAACATGGCTGATAGTGTTAGTGGCTTTTGGCCATCGGATATATCGTAGCGGGCGAGGTGGTGGTGGTGGAGGTGATATAATCTAATGGCGACTGTACTGTATAATTCTATAACTTTTATTTATAATATCTCATTTCCATCTGTTTTTGTTTTAATATATTGTATCTAAGCAATTGTTCCTTAAGATTGTTTTTTAAGGTGATTATTATTATTTATAAAACTAGCTGCAGCCCGCAGTGTTACCCGGTCATCCCACGGCAGCACTGTATTTCTTCGGGATAAAACGTAGGCCTGTGTGTTATTCCAAGGTCTCCGCTACCTGCTAAAAGCCTACCTGTTAAGCCGTTTGAGCGTGTAGAAGTACATACACACTCACAAACTTTCGCCTTTATAATATTAGTAGTGTGATATTTAAGTACTTCGCGTTTGTAAAAGTGTTGGCTTGTAAATTAGCAAATAAAGCTCTTGAACAATTTTTTTTAAACAGATCCGTATTATCGGATAAGATCTAAATATCCGGATCCGCCCTATTTTGGTATTCGTACTATCCGGATCCTGAAAAATCGGCGGAAACCCTAACTGTGATACTGACCCTTGGTGAAGTTTAGCTGGATAAAAAGCTGGCAGAGTTTCACAGTTTTTGCAGTCGACATAATCTCTGATCCTTTGGAAATCTTCTGAGGGGTCCTCCACTGTCATGTCTATTACTTCCGGAAGAGATACGAAGTGTGAGTAAATAGCCTGGAACATAATGTCAAGTTTGGTTTATATTATTTTTATTGGCAGTCGACTCACATACCGCAACCTGTTTATATTAATTATTATTCGTTTTCACAAATTATACAAAAACTTAGTAAAAAATAGTGTAACACTTTTCTAATGTAGTAATTTATAGGGCTGCCCCCTGCAGGCCAAATAGGCTATGGCTATATTATAGAGGGGATGGGATGGCATATCCTCACCAGCAGCAGGTTGGCGCAGATGCCGAGCTTGCGGAAGGGCGGCAGCGTGAGCACCTGCGAGACGCGCGGCCGCGCATGCGCCGGGTACGCGTAGTAGCGGTACACCGTCGCGTAGCCCGCCGCCGCGTACGCCCAGCCGCCCTCACTTGTCGGGTACTTTTCAAATCTAGAACGGGTACATTAATTGAGTAATCACATCTTTTTCATACTTGACAAAGGTACCTACTGACCACTACTTTTTCTAAAGCTTTTCAGACTGAAAAAGACATGCTGCTTGAGGGCATAAAGTCGGACAAAGGGTACCCAGATTTACAAGTATGCTGTCCTTTATATCTATTATCCCTTATTAATATAGATGTAGCATCACATATTGCTTAACCCATTATAGACTGAGTTTTTTTGAGGTGTTTAATTTTGGTAATTTTTTTATATGTTGTTTATTAGTTTTCATTGCTCAAATTTCGTTACATATACTCTATATGTAACGAAATTTGATTAATGATAACTATTTGTAATCTTTGGTTTTTGAAAAAAACGCTGGTACCATATGGGAATGCTAGCCTCGTACTGAGGTAAAGATTTGGAAATACTATGAGGTGAATAACATGCTACAAATATGGTTAGTCTTATTTATTTAATAAATCAGCCTCCAGAATTGCAACTTAATATATATAGAACATTTGTTTGACTAAATAAATTTTATAAAATGAGTATCCGGGATGTTGCAACATTTTTTTCCATTTACTTTACATGAAATTGGTAGTTGCATTGCATGCACCACATAATCCCCCATCACATTTCGAGCATTCCAATCTTGACCGAGCCTGGCAGTTCTCGTACGCACACTTTATCGCTTTGAGAAAGGATGTGAAGGTGGTTTTGAGAAGATGATGTGGTGGACCATCATACCTTATGGAGTCACTTACATTACACGGCTGTCAGTTCGGGAATATTTCGAGGATTGCGGACGTCCTCCTACTGGAGGACGAGAGGTAGTTTTTGATACGTTTGTGCTATGTGCCGACGGAAGACCAATGGACTACCTTTCTTAATAAGACCCAATCATTACAAATAGCGGTATCTACAAAGTATCTTGGCTATATTCGGTATTTTTATTGCGGCATGACCGAGGCAGTTGTTAGGATTCACATAATACAACCTCTAAGGGGGCGTTGAGTTATCTGCCACTTAGATTATTTACTTATTAAAGCACAAGCATCATCTTCGCCAATATCATATTTTTCAGGTTCAAGGTCCTCATGAGTGATTGAGAAGATGCAGTGTACACGAGGCATTGGCAATTATAGAGGACAATAAAATTGCCAATGCCTCGTTAATACGGTGAATAGAGACTAAAGTACTATGTGTGACCTTACAAACGGTCCGGTAGTTTTGAATTTTTGATATGTTGTCTAGGATGGTTAGTCAGTGCTTAAAATGCAAAATGCACAATTAAATCACGTAAATAAATGGTCCCATACGGTACCCCTAGTCTATAATGGGTTAATGCTGATGTCTGAAGTCAATATATTGGTTTGAGGTAAATAAATGTCCTATAGTTTTATTTACGAGTGTTGGAGAAATGAGTCATTTCATGTTATGTATGTATAGAAATATTTAATATAACAAAAAATGCCCATAATTTGTTCTTGTCTATTACTGGTGCCATCACCTGTTGGTTACAAAATGCATACATAACCTTACTTACATGGATGCATGCATTTTTATGAAAAAGATTATTCAGCAGGAAAAAACAGTTGTTTATATTATGAAGACAAACTTACACTGTAAAGAATGTCCATTGGTCATCATCCACATCGATGAAAGAGGCTGCGTCCACATACCACAGCAGGAATGTCTGCAGCCGCTCGTGGAAGGCTAAGAAGCCTGGGGTTGTTGTGTCACAGAAATACACTTCAAACGTGTGCTTGTCTCCGCCATCACCTATTGCAATTAATAATTTCACATTTTATTTGTATCAGCAAAAAGGAAAATTCAATGTTCAGACACATGGCAGTGTGTCCGCCACATTTAAGAAGCAAAACATTTAATTATACACATATGTTGATATAAAATTATTTTGAAATAGACATAATAAAATAAAAATAACAATATTAGGACTAGACAATGATAAATGTACCTCTGCTCTAATAGACGAATGTCATCGCAGAATCACAGAGGTGTGCAATGACAAAAATAAGGTAACATTACAGTGGATAAAGGGACACAGTGGCTCGAGAGGCAATGATGCAGCGGATGAACTGGCCCGTAAAGGACCAGAGACACCAACATGCGGACCAGAGCCAATACCCCTACCACAATCTTACATATACAACACAATGAACCAATATACAATATACCAACACCAAAAATACTGGGATGACATAGGAACCACAAACTCACCACAATCTTACTGCGAATCCACAGGAACCAACTACGCAAAATAATAGGAATAATAACGGGACATAATACTCTGAACAAACACCTTTTCAATTTAGGTATAACAGATGGCCCTCTATGCAGGGCATGCACGGAGGCAGAAGAAACCACCAGACATATTCTACTAGATTGCAAACAGGGGGGCGCAAGACTCCAGCCTGCAGGAGGTAGTCATAGCCTCGGTTTACATGCCAGAGGCGGATGACCCGCCACCACACGATATGACAAGGCTGGTCAACTACTGCGAAGACGCGGGGCTCGAACTCATCGTGGCCACCGACTCGAACGCACACCACGCCCTCTGGGGCATGCAGACAGGTAACGCGAGAGGTAAGAAACTTGTCGAGTACCTATTTACAACAGATCTTAACATACTTAACAAAGGATCGGAACCAACATTCGTAACTAGGCGGAGCAAAACAATCATTGACTTGACACTAGCAACTGATATAGCATCGGAAAACATCTCAAACTGGCAGGTCTCTAAGGAGCTATCCTGCTCGGACCACAGATGGATTCGATTCGATATTCAGGTAAAAACACTTGAAGCCATCCCCAGGCGGAACCCACGCAGAACGCATCGCACCGAGTATGCGACCCGACTAGGCTCAGCCTTGTCGATGATAGAGGTTCCCAACAAACTAGAGGGGGCTGAACAGATAGAAAAGCAGGTAGGAGTCCTTACAGATACCATCATGGATTGCTACCACCATGCATGTCCCCTATCCACCCCCTCAGGCAGCGGCGGGAACGAAGCTAACTGGTGGGGGCCTGAGTTGGAGAGGCTCAGGAAAAAGATGAGGAAACAACTAAACAGAGCAATGAATACGGGTACAGACCAAGACTGGGACAACTACAAGACCACCAAGTCCAGGTACAAACAACGGCTCCGGTACAGAAAGACGTGCTCATGGCGGAACTTTTGTACCAGCATTGAGACATGTACGCAGGCAAACAGGGTAAGAAAGGTACTCTCCAACCAGGCAACTGCAACCTTAGGATCCCTACGTAAGCCAGACAACACACTCACCAGCTCACCGGAGGAGGCGGAACGTACCTTAGTACAGACGCATTTTCCGGGCTGCGAAATAACGCCGCTAGTGAACTGGACGAATGAGGAGACTACTCCGACGGAGGAGGAGTGGCAACAAGCATGTGAGGTAATCAGCCCACAAAAAGTACAGTGGGCTATAAACAGCTTTGACTTATACAAATCACCAGGGTTGGATGGAGTCTTCCCAGCCCTGCTGAGGTGGGGAGGAGAGGAACTCACCCAGATACTGACCATCGTTCTGGCCGCCTGTCTGGCTCACAGGTACGTACCGAGACGATGGAGAGAAGTCAAAGTCATCTTCATACCCAAACCAGGTAAAAGTGACTACTCGGATCCCAAATCATTCAGACCAATCAGCTTAACCTCTTTTCTGCTTAAAACACTTGAGAGGTTATGTGACAGGGAGCTGAGGGAGAAGGTATTAACTAGTGTACCCCTACACCCTAACCAACATGCCTACAGCCAGGGCAAATCTACAGAATCAGCTCTTCATGCCGTAGTTTTCAAAATAGAAGAGGCTTTTATGAACAAGTCTATGTGCCTAGGCACCTTCATAGATATTGAGGGAGCCTTCGACAAGACCAACTTCACCAGCATAACAGCAGCATTGGTAAGGCACGGTGTTAATGATGTTATGGTACAATGGATAAACAACAGGGCTGAGCAAGAGGGTCATCCGACTCGGAACCGGCGAGACACAACAGGCACTGGTGGCAAAGGGGTGCCCCCAGGGAGGCGTACTCTCACCACTCCTTTGGAACATGGTGGTGAACGACCTCATCGCCACACTAAATGACAATCACTATTACACAGTAGGATATGCTGATGACATAGTGATACTGACGAGCGGCAATCACACAGGTACGGTATGTGACGTCACCCGCTCTGCACTGGCCATCGTGGAACGCTGGTGCAACCACAACGAATTGTCAGTCAATCCAAAAAAGACTGAACTGGTAATGTTCACCAACAAACGTAATCTGGGCACCTACCGACTGCCCAGACTGTTCAATACAGAGCTCCAATTGTCGACTGAGGTAAAGTATCTAGGGGTAATACTTGATAGCAAGTTGAATTGGAGCAACCATCTAAACAACAAAATTGACAAAGCTACAGTCGCGTTCTGGCAGTGCCGTAGAATGGTAGGTAGAACTTGGGGTCTTAATCCTAAGATCACACTATGGCTATACCAGGCAGTCATCAGACCAATATTAAGCTATGGTGCAGTAGTATGGTGGCCACGAACCAAGCTAACCACCGTCGAAGCTAAACTACAACGACTTCAGAGGTTAGTTTGTATGGCGGCCACGGGATGCATGAGGACTACACCCACTGCAGCCCTGGAAGCTATACTGGGGCTGCCGCCGCTGCATCTCTTCGTTAAACAAGAGGCGGCAGCTACGGCGATACGTCTTAGGAAACTGAACCTCTGGAGATCAGCTAGGGTGCCGCACACCGAAATCCTCTACGAGGCAATAGGTAAGGAACCGCTGATAGAAGCGGTCACTGACAGGATACCCAAGCAATTCGTCTTCGACAAAAAGTATAAGATACAACTGCACGAGGAACCTGGCGAAGGTCTTAACCCAAGGGAGTTAAGAATCTTCACCGACGGGTCCAAAACAAGGTCAGGCACTGGCTCTGGGGTATTCTCAGAGGACTTAAACATACACATTTCTACACCACTAGGAATCCATAACACAGTCTTCCAGGCAGAATGTATGGGTATCATAATGGCAGCCCATGCAATCATCGCGAGGAAGGTAAAGGACTACCCCATCCGAATACTCTCCGATAGCAGATCAGTTTTACAAGCCCTGCAGAGCTACACAGTAACCTCAGGACTCATACATGAATGTCACCGAGCATTGTCAGAGGTATGTAATAATAATAGCATAACTCTACAGTGGATCAAAGGACACAGCAACTCGCGTGGGAACGACGCAGCTGACGAACTGACGAGAGGAGGTTCGGAGATGGAAGCAGAGGGACCCGAACCAATCATACCTCTGCCATTCGCCTGGCTGCGCAACACAGTGCGTAAAAACACGAAGATAGAACAGCAAGTATACTGGTCTAACTTAGGTACCTGCAGGCAGAGCAGAGAGGCCCTTCCGACAATCTACCCCGGGTTGTCACGCAAGCTGAGGCAGCTGAAGAGGCTGCAGCTCCGGCTCATAACTGGAGCGATAACTGGACATGCCCTACTAAACAAGCACTTATTCACTCTAGGTGTTACCGACAGTCCTCTTTGCAGAGCTTGCATTGAGGCCGAAGAGACAGCCGCCCACGTCATTCTCGAATGTCCTGGTGTGGCCAAATACCGGGCACAACACCTCGGGTCTCCGAGGTCACTCCCAGAAGTCGTCGGCAACATCAAGGGACTGCTAGGCTTTCTGGTAGAGTTGGGTTGGCAAGAGTAGTGCCAGCAACCCTTCACGCAAAATAGGCGCATTGTAAGACGTCGAGTTGCGGAAAACTAGCCCGCTATAACCTATAACCTATAACCTATAGATTGCAAACAGGTAGAAGCATACAGGACGAAGTATCTAGGATCTCCAAGTACCGTACACAACGCCACAAGCAACATAAAAGCTTTGATAAGGTTTGTCGAGGAGTTGGGGTAGTTGGAGTAGCACTACCCCCTTTTCACACAAAATAGGCACGTTGGATGTTGACTTGTGGAAAATGCCCAGCGCAACTAACTAACAAATATTAGGATTTAGTTGACAAAATAAGTGATTAGAAAAATATATTGATTCACTTTGTTTGATACTTACGAGGAGTTGATGTAAAGGAGTGGAGCATTTTTCCCATTGGCCTGAATGTCTTATCCTTTTCTAACAATGAAACAAACTGGTCCAAATTTGTTGTATAGCCAGGTGCTAAGATCTTTTTCATAGCCCCTTCTATGTCATCAGCCTTCATTCCATCAGAAATACTAGGTTCAATCTAAAACACAGTGAGGCAGTGATTATATGAATATGACTTAAGAGGAACAGGTGAAGATTTATTTGTCATCAGAATTTAAACTTAAGAGTCACCTTTTCTGAGTATTCAATGCCGAGATAAGTTTGAAGACATCCGGCAGTGTAGTAAAGCCGTATACGTAAATCAGTATAGCCAAAAATATTTTCGTTCTCCCCAAACACTTGATGGCACATCTCGGGTGGAAAGCTCGTTTCTTCATCCTCGATATCGTCAGGGGATCTGACTGTAAATACAAAGGTTATGTGGTTAACCCGTTGCCGTATACGACTGCTTGGATTACCTTGACATTATTGTACTACTCACCTAATTTTATCTCCAATGCCTCATTACCGTCCACAACCAAATGGCACAACGCATCAGTCATCTCGAAATAAACGTCGTAAACTACAAATTCGTATTAAATTCTCATTACAAGATGTTAGGTCGCTTCCCGGCTTCCCGCGCAAATGAACTAGCAACAAAAGCAGCCAAACGTAGCCAAATCAAAGAAAAATGTTCTACATGCGCTACTCAACATTTGATGCAGTATGCAGCAAAACCATAATTCTTCTTGTGAGCTTTTGTGAAGTATTTACTGGTTCGAATCAACGGTAATTTTAAAATTCAAAGAAAATGGCAAGCGAGTGAAAAACAACCAAATTCGCGATCATATTGTTTCTTTTGACAGTTGGATACTTGGTTAACGAATATTTTTACTAATCTGTGATGACGATAATGAGACACAATTAAAAACGCTGCGTTTTGTATTTTTCCCATTATTTTTACGTCTGTGGAACTAAAATCATTTTTTTGTTAGGCAATACTCACTAACTAAAGTTAGATTTATGTGACGTCATTATGGCCTGGTTGGGTTAGGTTTGCTTGGAAATTTTTGTTAAAAATCTTGTATTTTAGTGTATTATATGTTGAACAGCTTATTTTAGAATAGTAATATAAATACCTCATAGATTAACGGTAATCCTGGTGCCAAGGAGTAATTGTGTCGCCGACATTTTCTGGCGAAAATGAATCGCCATGAAGGTGTGTAATGATAATCAAAATTTGTTCGATGCTTTTGTCACTATGAGTTTCTTTGCTTTGTTTTGTGAAATCTTCTTATAAATCGTTAATTGTTTTGTATGCGAGATTAATTGTTTATTTTGCAAATTTAAACTAAGAATATCGCGGATTGTTATTGAATAAGTCTGTATGTGTTTTCAGGAGTCAGCTGTGATTCTTGTTTGAAAAATAACTTCAGAGGACGACGGTACAAATGTTTAATATGCATCGACTACGACTTGTGCGCTGCCTGCTATGAGAGTGGCGCTACCACAAACCAACACACTACAGAGCACCCCATGCAATGCATTCTTTCCAGAAGTGACTTTGGTGAGACCTCAGTGAAAATTGTTATAGATTAATTTGGCCTAATTTTACTTGAAATGTTATTGAAATGACAAAGTGTTAGTGCAAATATTTGGGGATAGTAATGAATCCAATTATATTTTATTGTTATCTAATATTTGGATATGGATTCTTTCATTGCATGTATATCATCTATTCTAAGTAGCTCAGGAAATATGAAATCATATTGCATGAAATGAATCATCCATGGTTGGTACCTTCCTAAGTTAAGAGTAAATTCTTTACTTTCATCCTCCCAGTCCCTATAAGTTGTAAATTGTTTGTAGTTTCCATCTGCTATGGTAATTAATTTTGCATTACACTGTGGAAATTATAAAGAACAGCAGAATGAAATAAGAGATACATGTGAACCAAGGTTATCATTCTCTTTGTTACCTTGTAATAACTCATAACTTCCTGTAAATGAATACTGTTCTGTTTTTTAATAGGCCTATAATTGAATCCTTAATATCATTAATCTTTCATCTAAAACTTAATTATTTGTTAAGATCCTTATTGCCTAGGAATCAGGGTTGTGATGATTCTAATTGAATGATTTAAGCCCTATTAGCTATTGTACAGCAACCAAACCAAAGCACCCAGAATCTGGCACCCCCCCAAACTTTTGGTTGTGGAGGGTAAGTAAGTATATTGTTGTCTAGTACCCATATCACAAGCCTACTAGATGCTTAATTTGGGACTAGATCGATCGATTTGTGTGAGGTTGTCCTGATATTCATATTTTATATAATTATTGAATTATTAGTGAAAAGTATACTGACAGTGTTATGTTACCGAGCCTGCCAATAGTTAGAACATAGGAATCCGCTCTGCGTATAATATAATTATGCTTGAATATTTGTGCTTTGGTCATGGTTGTTCTATGTATTTAAGTATATATTTATCGATATAAGTACGTATATCGTCGTCTAGTACCGATAACACAAGCCTTCTTGAGCTTAATTTGGGACTAGATCGATTTGTATGAAGTTGTCCGATATTTATTTATTTATTTATAATCTGTAGGTTGGCTTAATATTGTAAACAAACAAATTAATTAACTGATTAATGATAGACTAAACAAACAAATTGTTTTGCAATTCGAAAGCAACAGCAGTGGTTTGTAAATATTATATTTTCCTGTTGATCACCATATTTATTAATAAAAAATAATTCGGTGCAGATAAATTTGAAAAACAGAATTACAATTTGATTGAAAAAAAAAGAAATAGTTGCGATTCAGAACAGTTTTTTACATACTTTATATCTATTTATCACAAATGTTATATCTACTTATCACAACATTTGCCCATAATCTTTAATATTATAAAAAGCAAGATTTAAATTAATTGATTAATTAATATTAAGTGCAAATGCAAATATGCAAAGTAATTCTAATATAACTCCAATGCCTAATTTTCTCTTTATCTAGATATGTTTATTATTTTTTCCCGATTACCTTTTGCTCATTCTTAATATTTTATATTTTATAGGTAGTAACTAGTCATATATTTTGTTTGTCATAAGATTTGTTTCTATGATTTAGATAAATCAAATCTACCCTGTATTGTACTCACTTAGGGTTTCTGCTCGAGACTTCTCGAACTCGAGACAACTCGAGAATTTCGACTCCATTTGAGACGAGAAACAAATAGCCGACTCTCGAGACTCTCGAGTTCCGGCGAACAAAAAATAAGGGTTAAAGTCAGGCTCGCTATTTTGCCGCTTTTAACAATGATAACGCCGCCCGCGCACTATGAGCACGTGCAGCGGACTTCTCACTCGCACATTTTGTAAAGTCGAAGGAAGTATTACATCCAATAAAATTATCTATCGAAGCTTTGTCAAAAAGAGACACATCGATCTTGACATCAGCTGAAGCCATATTAAACGTGCTGACTGAGAAGTTTTTAAAATTCTATGGACATTGACTTAGCCATACGATTTTTAGAAAATCTTAATAACAAAATTGAAGGCAGGCGAAATGTTAATTTGATTTCCTTAATCAAATACCTGCACGATCCTGAGGCAAATTCTAGTAGTGACAGGAATTGCAGTAATACTGCTTTAACAAACTTCACCGAAGGTCTTTATAACAGACTTTTTCCGAGCTCAACCGCCGATTGTCAAAGCAGCCAACCGAACGTGAATGAATTGGAAGAACAAGGCACCAGCAGTTTTGAGTCACTATTAAAAAAATATATAAATAAAGTAGATATGCTTCCAGCTGAACGTGATCCACTCCAAGCCACGAAAAGTTTAATTAGGAAGAAATTTAATGCCTCTTGGGATCATTTCCGCCAATGACCGAACTTGGGTAGGGTTAGGTTAGTTCAGGTTCTAGGTTTTTAAGTTAATTTTAACACAATGTAAATTTGAATATTTATGAGTCTACGGGAAAACGTACTCCTAATCTTGAGATGTTGTAATTTCTTACCAAAGACTCGAGAGTCGAGACAACTCGAGAAATTGGAGTCGAGAATTCTCGAAACTCGAGAAAAAAAATTAGGCGAGAAACCAGAAACCCTATACTCACTACACAAACACACAATGACTGAATGAGCATTAAATTTATTCAATACATGATCCGTTTGCATAAGTGAAACAGAAGAAAAATAAGCTACATTGAAATTGGTTAACAATTTAGTCTATATTAGGGAATGCAAGAATGAAAAAAAAAAGTTATTGACATACAAATCTGGTGAACGGTTGTATTGACTAGTCCATATTAACATTGTTTTTATTTAGAAGTGTTATTCTTCCAAGAGCCTGTGTAATTAAGTAGATTACACAAGTTGTATGGGACAAATGGAAACCGTAGCTTAAAACCGTAATGGTTTGATCATAAATAATTGTATGTTCTAATTTGCCCATTTACTCTTTGCGATTGAAGATAGCCGTGACTTTATAGCATAAATTTTGATACCAACTTAAACTAAGGTTCGATTTAAACATAGCAATCGAAAAATATACTGTTGTTGTTGTTGCCGTCCTATGGTACCCCAGTGGTACAGAGGGCCTTCGTGAGACGTCGCCATCCGCTCCTGTCCTGTGCCTCGCGCTCCGCGTCGCAAATATACTGTACATGATGCAAATTGAGTTGAAGCGGCATTCGGTCAGCTTTGACTTCGTAGAGTACCGTGTGAAAGAGATGACGAGGTACGAAGCCAAGGCTGGCTAATTGGCTCGCTTGTGGCCTAAAAATACTCAATTGTCTCTTTCCTTTTTCCAGACTTGTACTATGGCGGCGAAGCCCTTGCCTTGGAGCAGCCGCAGGCTTACACGTGTCCATTCTGCAACCGCATGGGCTTCACAGACACCGCGCTCATGGAGCACGTCACAGCCGAACATGCGGACACAACTCTTGCCGTAAGTGCGATAGTGGGAGACTAAGGTAGAGGGGAAGAGGCGGTCCGCCCCGGCCACTGCTGGGGGGGCCTCCAAATCTCGAAAGTCCCTCTGTTCAGGCAAGATTATAATATGTCAGTATAAATATAGAAGAAAATAATTATGTAGTTGGCCCAATAAATACTACGTTTCTTTCTTTAAAGTATTAATCTGGTCTCTTTTTTAATTTTCCGCCAAAATACTTTAACGTTAATATATATCTTAAAACGGTAGATTTTGTGCGTGGAATATACACCTGAGCCAATGAAATATAAAAAGAAAAATTACCTATGCCGAAAATTTAAATTTTCCGTAGAATGAAAGTGGAGAGGAGTAGAAAAAAAATGAACGAGATAACTTTTTTACCCCCTTGTCGCTCCTTAAGTACCACTGGAAACAAGAGTCGCATGTAATGACTCGCCAACAATGATCTTTTGTTAAAACTAAGAAGATATGTTATACACTAACAATTAACATGACAGCTGCAACATATACTCCCCAGATCACGGTCAATGACATAAGCTTGATGATGTCAAAATGTTATACCTACTGAGCCGACGGTCCCGGGTTCGAATCCCGGCAAGGGCAAATATTTGTGTGATGAACGCGAATATTTGTGCCAGGGTCTTGGATGTTCTATGTATTTAAGTATTTATTTATCTATATAAGTATGTATATCGTCGCCTAGTACCCATAACACAAGCCTTCTTGAGCTTAATTTGGGACTAGGTTGATTTGTGTGAGGTTGTCTGATATTTATTTATTTATACCGAGAAAATCAAATTATTTCAGCTTACTTACTTGTGATATAAGATTCCGCTTTTATTTTTACGTTTTTATGCGTAATTTGTGGTACTTACGCATACTCAAGGCAAAGCAAAATTTTGGGGCCAAAATCACATCGTTACTGAGAACTTGACACATACGCATCTGTCACCTTCCGGAGATAGCATAAGCATTGCCGCAGCATAAGCTCCATTTGACTCATACATATTAAGTGCTTCACTTTTGGAGCGCTAGTAACCTATGTACTTATAAAGTATAGAGTGTGCAACTCGTCCATAAAACGCATTTTACACTCGACTTTATATTCATCCTCGCTTGCAAGCTCGCTCGGATGGATAAACGTCTCGTGTTTTATGCACTTGCTGTACAATCTACTATTGTATGAATACATTAATACATTGTGTGCTCATTTGCATTTTTATTATTTCAGGTGGTCTGCCCGGTATGCGCTTCAATGCCTGGCGGAGAACCCAATTTCGTGACAGATGACTTTGCTGGTCATCTTACTCTCGAACATCGAACTGGCCCTAGAGATCTCATCTCATTTCTAATATCCTTTTTAATACATCATTGAAAATATGCTTGATTGTGACTGGGGATGAGTGGAAGTCAAAATGAATAATATCGTAAATTACGTAATGCTGTGCTTTCACTAGAGTTGTATGAAGCGAGGCTGGGATATTTTTTATTTTTCACATACGGGTCGTTTACGTTTCGTCACATTTCCAACAGGTTAGGACATCACAGATGGTTGTAGGATACGTTTACCAAAAAACGGGAAAGTAAAAATAGGTGATTTTTATGACCTCCTCCCGCGAGGACGATGTTCGCTTTTAGTTATAGGTATAAATGCGCGGTGACACTGCCGATTGTAGTCCGAATGTGCTCCATATAAACCAGTAGTGTCGCTGCGGTTAAAACTTGAATTGTATGTTATGTTGATAAAAATCCTTAACTCTTCGCACGACGAACCGAGCGGCATCCGACACGGTGGCGTCCGGCGCATGCCGCACTCGGGCCGCGGCGTGAGCCGCGCGAGGCGAACCAACATGCACTTTAGGTAAGACAGTATTACTCTTCTATATCTAGTCTATATTTGTTAATATAGACTATGCAGCCCTTGCCAACCAGAAAACTTTCCTGGACTGTTATAGGTTGAGAAAGCTCATTTTGCCTAAAAGTAATATGCAACAAACTAGCAACCTCGTCATAACCGTATTTTTATTTTTTGTAAAATGGCTTCCAACCTTGACCAAGCACTTTCAACCCAATCAATTAATTAACGCGCCCGCTCGCCCCGTGTTTTCCAACCGTCCATACTCACAGAAATGGCCAATCTGTTCAGATCGACCCAAATTGTTTACTGTAGCAATGTAGCCCATTAATTTTGACATGCATTGTTACTTAATTGTTCACCAACAAACTCGAAGATGCTTTACCCTAGAACTATGAAATTTGGCAAGTAATATCGTCACATACTAAAAATAGTTATAAAAATATGAAACCATACATTTGTAATAAGATCATAAAAAATATAGTCCTTTTCAAACATAATATTTGGAGAACTCGGTTAAGTTTGCACCTCGTTTGTACGCGGCGCCATACATTTCAGGTGCAAACTAAACTCAATCAGGCAAATTAAGATGGGATAAGTGAAAGTTTGTACAGAACCCTCTGTGCGCGAGTCAGACTCGCACTTGGCCAGTTTTTTTAAACATGGCGTCTGTGTTAATGAACAGGGTAAACAGTTGAATTATATGTTTTTTGAGTGGTGTATTTTTTTTTATTTCATTGCATATGTTTGAGAAAAGCACTACAGATGCCTTAGCCGTGAAAAGGGCTTGCCGGCTTTGTATCACAATCCGTCTACCTACCTACTCCACCGGCAAGCCCTTCTTTTCCGGCGTGTGCAATAATGTACTAATGGTTGTTCCAGCACCTCCGGCGGACTGTCGTCGTTGTCGCCGTCGTCGCGCGACGCGGTGGTGGACCCCATCGCCGAGCTGCTGTCGCAGCTGTCCGGCGTGCGCCGCGGCGCCGGCCAGCCCGGCACGCCCAGTCAGCTCCAACAGCTGCAGATGCAGCTGCAGCTAGAACGACAACAAGCCACGGTCGGTACAAGCTAGTCGCTAGAGCCTTACTTATCGAGACCCGGCTTTCGCTGCAGATTGCAATCAAAACAAGCTATGGTCGACACGGTGCATCTATCAGCATTTTATGGCAGCAGCTTAAAATAACAATTCAAAACAAAGACAACTACAATATCTTAGAAGGAGGGTTATTAGTAGGCATCGGAGTTTTCATAGTCCTACGTTAGAGAGCTATCGAGAAGTGTCAATTACATTTTAATGTTAATGTCCTACTGTGCTATGAGAAGTCCGATGGCTGGTTATTCGGGTCAATTAAATTTATCTGTTCCTGGTTACCATAGTGACATCTAGCGACAAACTATGATTTTCGGTCGTCGTATTTACCAGTAGTTACCAAGTCCCTTATGGTGACTATATCTTGATGTGTACCGTAGAGTTTGCGCTCAGATGCGAACATCGCAGGCTCCCTACATACTAGTTTAATCGTTCGACCTAACCGCAGAGTAAACTCGCATTCTAGTTCACGGGAAAATGTGAACGGGTCTCTAGTGTTGACATGATAACGAGTAGACCGCTGTAAACCGTGTGCCCTCGTATTGCAGAGTAACGTATCGTATTCGCAGGCGGCGCGGCAACAGCTGGAGCGGCTGCCGCGGCGGCCGGCGGCGGCGAGCAGCGCGGCGCCGCCGCCCGCGCCGCAGCCCGCCGCCGCGCCCGCGCCCGCCGCCGACGCGCAAGACTCCATGTACCTGCTCTCTGGCTTCCTAGGTATGCCGTGCTTTGCTTTTTTTTTTTTTTTTTTTTTTATGTCATAGGGGGCAAACGAGCAAACGTATCGCCTGATGGAAAGCGATTACCGTCGCCCATAAACACCTGCAACACCAGAGGAGTCACAAGTGTTTGCCTACCCGGAGGACGAAGATAGAATGCCTCTATGCTAGTAATTTCACCGGCTATCTTACCCCCACACCGGAACACAACAATGCGAACATTGCTGTTTGGCGGTGGGTTAGTAGGCAAGACGGTAGTAACAATCCGGACGGACCCTGCACGAGGCCCTACTACTCCACTTCTTTTACTCATTGTCACGTTTTCGATCAAAGGGTCCGCTCTGTCGCTTACCATTAAGGTCGCATTGACAGATTATTGTTATAGAAATGTTTCGAAACAACTTTCGCATCTTTTGATTAAAACGTCACAATTAACCCTTTTAACGGTCAGTGGTCACTAAACTACTCATGCGATTGAAACATCGACACATGGGGACATGGCTGAATCTTAAAAGATCAGTGGTCACTATGTTGACCATTGTTATAAAAAAAACAATTGGCAGTTAGTGACCACTGACCATAAAAGGGTTAAAGAAGCGACCATACCTACTTGATACCTGATGCACTGTAAACGCACATGCATGTAACGCACGTTACATGTTGTGAAGCGTCACATTTTTCATGCATACTATCAATGCTGGGAAATACGATGGCGCGTATATATAGTAAAATGTATGAAGAAAACTTGCGTTGTGACGCTTTGCAGAGTTTATATACAGCGTCAAGGTTTGGTGCTGACGGAATGCCGTAAAGACGTGACTAATAAGACATGGCTCTATATTATCCGTTAGACAAGGACAAGCAACTGTTTAGGGGCCTACAAACTTCAATTAGCCTCGTCGCCTATGTATAAAATTACCAATCTAAGGCTAGAGGGCTCCGAGGCTCGTATTGCTTGAAGGCCCTTATATAGCTTAATTTGGTTAATGGCGCTATTATAAACCATTCTCCATGAACGTGTTAACCCTGTTTGAGAAATAGGCTCACGCCGTATTTATTGCTCGTTTGTGTAAATCATGGAAGAAAGAACCTATGGAATTGGCATGTAGGTTAAGTCGTTCGAAAACCGCTGTCGCTAAACTCATACAAACAAAGCCAAATCGTTACACGTCACACTATTACAAATCTTTTATTAAAACTATGGGATACGACGGATGGTAGAATATTTATGAAAAAAGACTCTAACAATAAATCTATCTGGATTAGGAACGAGAACTCACTCGCTAATCTATGACTACGCACGTCGTATCCTAAGGCTGTAAATATCCTAGTTTATTGTTTTTCAAATTGTTATAAAAATATGTCCTTCTATATAAAATCTAATTTATATTTAGTTTGTTTATTTTATGATCATAGTTAGTGATGGGCCGTTCCCGAGAATATTCCCCAGGCGAGAATATTCCCGGGAATATTCTCGGGAACATTCCCCATGAGGGGAATATAGGGGAATTTAGGATTTGTATATGAATAACATTTATTTTATGACATTCTCTATATAAGTAAATGCTTATCTATTTAATAAGTTAACAATTCAATAGAAAAAAAATATAAAAAAATCACCTGTAAATGTAAATTTCCTATGCTCTCGAGAATATTCCCATTGTTCTCCGGGAATATTCTCAATGTTCCCGGGAATATTCTCATTGTTTCCGAGGAATATTCCGCAAGTTTTTAAATTGCTCTCAGGAATAACATGGTAAAATAAATACCAGTGAGACAAGCAAGTTAATTCCTGATAGAGAAGGAATAGAGAAAACACGTGTGTTGTCAACGCAATTAGCAAAATAATTGTATTTTATTTAGTTTTTATCGTTTTTATGTATCTATTTATTTCATTATTTCAATAGTATTTTAAATAGGTATAGTTCGTTTTCTATTGGGAAACAGTATGACATTTTGGAGTACAGCAATGCCATTTGGCACGGGTATTATACACGTCTACCTACGTCATATTTATCATCGTGTTGGACTACCTCACACGCGACATTCAAGGTGAGATACCATGGTGCCTCTTATATGCCGATGACATAGCCTTGGTTTCGGAGTCAATGGAAGAGCTGCAGCAAACCTTGGATAAGTGGCAACATGCACTGGAAAGCAATGGCCTAAGAATCAGTAGGACAAAATCGGAGTACATGAGGTTTATGTTCGGGCAACCCTGCACCTCAACCTTACACATAGATCATGTGCCTGTACCCCTGGTGAACAAATTCAAATACCTCGGCTCAATCTTCGATGAAACAGCTAACTGTGATGCCGATATAACACACAGAGTAAACTCCGGCTGGATAAAATGGCGATCGTTGTCAGGTGTGCTCTGTGACCGTAGGATGCCTGTCAAAACTAAAGGGATGGTATATAAAACCTGCGTCGGACCCGTTATGCTCTACGGTGCAGAGGGCTGGACAACTAAACGAGAACATGAATCCAAACTCCATGCTTCTGAAATGAAAATGCTTCGATGGGCCGGCGGTGTGACCAAACTGGATAGGATCAGAAATGAACACGTCAGAGGGAGCTTTAAAGTCAGAGCTATACCAGACAAACTTCAGGATAGCCAGCTGCGGTGGTATGGGCACGTGATGCGTCGTGAACAAGACCACCCGGTTAAAATCGCCCTAAACATTGACATAGGAAAACAACCCCGAGGACGCCCGAAAGCTACTTGGTGGAGAAACCTTGAAAAAATATCAAATTTAATTACAGTTGACATAAATGACAGAGCCAAATGGCGTAAACATATTCAGAGGGCCGACCCCAAATGAACTGGGAAGAGGCACGGAGAAAGAAGAGACCTGAGCCCAAAACACCCGGTAGCCGGACTGAACACCGCGTCAGAAGGGGTTCAAAATACAGTGCTCCCGTCGTTCAGAAAAAAAAGCTGGCGGACTAGTTTGGACCTTTAAGTCAAGTTTGGTGGCGTTATCCGGTAATTAGATGATGCCCGATTCATTACCTGTGCCAGTTTTTTAGGGTCCCGTAGCAAAATATGACGCAATCCTTAAAATAACAAACTTTCAGTACTAACAAAATGTAAACAAACCCTTATATTTTCATATTTTTTGTATCAAACTTGGTATATAAAAAATACTATTCAAAAGCCAATTTAATACAGATTCTAAAAACATTAACAATTAATATAAATTTGTCTATTTTCAATGAAAAATAAAATATTGAAAGTACTGCAACGGTCGTCAGCGCAGCGTAGGGAACGGCAAAAAGACCCGAATACTAAAGTAAAATAAGTATTACTAACAAAAAAAACCAGTCAAGTGCGAGTCGAACTCGCGCATCGAGCGTTCCCTACAAATTTTAACCTTTCTCATCCCATCTTAACTGGTAGGACCCGGTTAAGTTCAGTTTGCACCTGGTACGTATGGCCCCGCATACAAATGAGGTGTAAACTTAATCCAAACGGGTAGTCCTCATATAACTTTTGAGAGCACATTTTTTTATGTTTTAATTAGAAATGTACAGTTTTCAGATAATTACCTGTACTGGTGGTAAAAGACGACATTAGTTGCTAAATTTCATAGTTCTAGGTCAACGGAAAGTACCCTATATACTTTGATTCTCTTGAGAGTGGCGAAATATAAATATACGGCCGTATCTTTTTTTTTTTATTAATTTAGAAAATTGATTTTTTCACGACTTCAAGGGATTTTAGACTTGAGTATATGGTTTAAATTTCAACTTGATATCTCCACGCGTTCCCGAGATAAGGGTTTTGACACAACCGAAGGAAAACGACGTAATTATATAAGGTTTCCGTTTTTGCCGATAGACGTACGGAACCCTAAAAATAAGATATCTATAGCTTTCATAATATCTATAAATTAAATTTCTTAAAATAATATATTAATTATTATTGATATTCTATTATCTATTATTAAGTAAAACAAAAGTATTTTTCTCTCTTTACAAATATATTTCTTCTTTTTAATATACTAGCTGCACCTCACGGTGTTACCCGTGGTCAAAAAATAGCACATGTGTTAGTCCAAAGAGTCAGCTACCTCCATCCTAAATTTTATTAAAATTGGTCCAGCCACTTGAGCGTGAAAAAGTAACAAACACACACACTCACAAACTTTCGCCTTTATAATATAAGTGTGATTTGTAATCATCTTCAATCTATAAACGAAGTCAGATAATAGTTAAAAATAAATACAAATAATAGTAGAACGTCTGTGAATCAATTATTTAGGCTATTTTTTGACCACGGGTAACACCGTGAGGTCACAGGGGCGACAAGGGCCTATCGGTGTAAATCGTGCGGCGGTGACCTTGTAATGCCGCGTCTACGCGTAGGGTTGGCGGTTTAGCTACCGCGGCACAATGAAACAATAATTATTACTTAATGAAAGATGTTTATTTATTTAAGGTTTAAAATATATTTAGTATAATAGTGTTGACATATGTTATATTATAAATTGCTTACTTTTATATATTTTCTGTTTTTGCGATTTAATTTAAACATTTTATTATTCTCTTTAATTACGGCGAAGATTCGAAATCGTACGAACAGTTTCTTCAAAAAATCTAATGGGAAGCATTCACAAGGCATATCAAAAGTTATATGCTGCATCTCGGCCAACAAACTGTTTCCCAATGTTTGAGACAGATCGTCTTTATTTTTAATAAAATATTCCTTGAATGTATTTTCAAGACCTTGTATCAAATTTATAAAATTGTCTGGTGGAGTAACAAGTCCTACGCCTGCATTTAAAGAACTTTATCATTATATTGTTTATAATATGTGAACAAAGTCTGTCTAGTAAGGTTTAGACCATTTTCCTGTGAATTGAAGTAGGCGACCATTTTCTGACATTTATGTTTTACTAGGCACTTCCTCAATAAATATCCTGTGATATATACTAATGCGTTTCCTTGCGGCAAGTCAAGTTTATAATCTGTAGTACCTACTTCGAGGGACGCTTGGATGGGCGTTTCACTGTCGTTCTCGCTTGATGCCTCGTTTGATACTCTGATGTAATCATTAACTTTAAACAAAACGGACTTCAAATCATCTTCACAGTTACCATGTTTTGTGGGTTTCATTACGTTTATTAAAAATATTTTCCGGAAAGCTCTATTAAATTGAATGGCAGTTGGCTCCGTGCAGTTACCGCCTTGTTTACGTATTTGGCCGAAAAAGTTTTCCAGGCAATCTTGATTTATGTTTCTTGTCAAAAGAAAGTTGTGGCCTTCTAGTTTTAGATCTTCAAATAAACTCATTACTGATTTAATGGTTATTATAAAGCCTTTAATAAAATTTATGTTCTTTGGAGTTTTGTTTGGATTTTTCAGAATAAGACGTTCAAAGAACTGTATAGCCTCCAGCAAAAATTTTTTTTGCTCATCTGTTCCTTGGTATGCTCTCTTGTGGTTGTAAAATCCAAGTCAATCCGACCGCTGAAAGCGGGTGAAGTTCGACTTGCAAAATTTGACCTAAACAAACAAACTAACCTACAAACATTCCAAATTAAATGGAAACTTAAGAATAACAAAAATAGACAACCTAATTTATCATTTAATTACAGTACCTAAAGTTATGTACCTACCTATTAATATAAAAGTATGTAGTCTAAATTATTGGTACTTACATATAAAATTATTCATTTCACTTACCTTTTTGGGTCGGTAGGTAGACGAAAAAAGCTTTTTTCTTTGTGGCCTTTGGTATTATTGCCACAGCCATAGACACAGCAATATAAACCTCTAGCAGCCATAATAGTTTTGTTTGCGCGGCCGGTACATCGAAAAGTATGAAGACGAATACGACGCGGCGCGACGAGCGAACAATGTGAATTGATTCGAGCAGAGACGGCGGCGGCCCTTTGAGTCGTCGAACCGCGGTTCGACATTCCCCACCTCGCGCGTCCCGCGCTCGCCCCCGCTCGCCCCACGACACGCACACATAGCCGCGAGTTCTGTTACTGCACACAAGTGTCAGTGTCGTTTCTTTTTACGTTAGTATATATATTCTTTGGTGAGGTGCAGCTAGTACCTATATTAAAAAGAAGAAAGATATTTGTAAAGAGAGAAAAACACTTTTGTTTTACTTAATAATAGATAATAGAATATCAATTATAATTAATATATTATTTTAAGAAATTTAATTTATAGATCTTATTTTTAGGGTTCCGTACCTCTATCGGCAAAAACGGAAACCTTATATAATTACGTTGTTTTCCTTCGGTCCGTATGTGTGTCAAAACCCTTATCTCGGGAACGCGTGGAGATATCAAGTTGAAATTTAAACCATATAAGGTGCTTTGGGGTAAAGTCGAAAATGGGGATAAGTCGAAAATCACACATTTCTACTAAACTGGGAACAAATTCTACGCTTGCAACGCTTGTCAAAACGCCATGTTTATCTCCTCCCCCGCTTCAGTTCACTCCGCATCGCTAGTCGTGAGGGCACGTGTGTTGCAGTCGATTAAATAAAAGCAGTGCGATTTTTGCATCTTTGCGGGGGGTAAATTAGAACTAAAAAGAAATATGATTCTTAAACTCATATTGCATAAAAAGCAGCTTCGAAATTACCCCACTTGCTTTCGAAATTACCCCACTCCTTAAGAAATAGTATTCAAAATATATTTTTTTTTATCCTAATTTGTTTCCAAATTCAAGCAACGTATTGAAACGCTGTTTTCACAAAGCGTTGATGAATATATCCAATTTCGTAAAGATCTCGTTACTTGGAAGGAATACTTCTTAGGTTCTGACTTACGAGCCCAAACCCTAACATACTCTACACTCGCCTAAAAATATGTCGAATTTACCCCAAAGCACCTTACTCAAGTCTACAATCCCTTAAAGTCGTGAAAAAATCAATTTTCTAAATTAATAAAAAAAAAAGATACGGCCGTATATTTATATTTCGCCACTCTTAAGAGAATCAAAGTATATAGGGTACTTTTCCGTTGACCTAGAACTATGAAATTTAGCAACTAATGTCGTCTTATACCACCAGTACAGGTAATTATCTGAAAACTATACATTTCTAATTAAAACATAAAAAAATGTGCTTTCAAAAGTTATATGAGGACTACCCGTTTGGATTAAGTTTACACCTCATTTGTATGCGGGGCCATACGTACCAGGTGCAAACTGAACTTAACCGGGTCCTACCAGTTAAGATGGGATGAGAAAGGTTAAAATTTGCAGGGAACGCTCGATGCGCGAGTTCGACTCGCACTTGACTGGTTTTTTTTGTTAGTAATACTTATTTTACTTTAGTATTCGGGTCTTTTTGCCGTTCCCTACGCTGCGCTGACGAACGTTGCAGTACTTTCAATATTTTATTTTTCATTGAAAATAGACAAATTTATATTTATTGTAAATGTTTTTAGAATCTGTATTAAATTGGCTTTTGGGTAGTATTTTTTATATACCAAGTTTGATACAAAAAATATGAAAATATAAGGGTTTGTTTACATTTTGTTAGTACTGAAAGTTTGTTATTTTAAGGATTGCGTCATATTTTGCTACGGGACCCTAAAAAACTGGCACAGGTAATGAATCGGGCATCATCTAATTACCGGATAACGCCACCAAACTTGACTTAAAGGTCCAAACTAGTCCGCCAGCTTTTTTTTTCTGAACGACGTGAGCACTGTATTTTGAACCCCCCCTCCCCCCTTCTGACGCGGTGTTCAGTCCGGCTACCGGGTGTTTTGGGCTCAGGTAGACGTGTATAATACCCGTGCCAAATGGCATTGCTGTACTCAAAATTGTATACCTCTCCATACAAGCATTCCCAATAGAAAACGGACTAGTAGTGTATAGTAGTACCAAAGACAGGCATGCCATAATTCATTACTTAAATTACCCTGCCAGAAACATAAAATAAAAAGCATTTAATCTTTTGCAACATTTGATAAAAGTATTTTTCTTTAATCAGTTGGATCCTAGCCAATGTTGATGCTCCAGGCAGGGTTCCATATTAGCCGCTATCACAAATATATTACAAGATCAAGAAGAGAAGTCTTGTTTTGGTGCGGGGGCTCATCCCCCCCGAGCCCGCCGCTTCGTAAATCCACTCGTGACTTGAAAGTTCAAAGTTGTGTTTATTATCTAAATACGGGGGCTCTGCCTCCGAGAGTGTCTCTTGTAGTCATCGTCTCATCACTTTGGATTTAAGCTATCATGTTTCTGTTCTTGGTAGTTGCTTTGATTTTAGTGCCGCCACCGCTTGTCCTAGCTCCACTTGTGACTTCAAAGTTACATCTTAGTCATCGTTTCCGAAGTTGACTTAAAATAATCAAAAGACTAACAATCTTGTTTCCCTTCTGTTCGGTTTCTCCCCTAGGCCCCTCTCCTATCTAATAGTCTTCGACTCCTCGGCAGATTTTACGGAATCAGAAGACATCTTCTCATTTTCATTTTCGGATTCAACCGTAACTTATTGCTGGAAACGTTATTCGCCCCATCAATGAGGCGCATATTTGGCGCACTTTCAGTGGATTATTTCTGCCATGTCTCTGTAGCGGAAAATCATGCACACTGTCTTTCGCGCGGCTTGACGTCTTTAAAGATTCCAGGCCAACTTCTGGTTTCAAAGATCTTCTTAAATGCAGCGAGATCCTACCGACTGGTCGGTAACCTCGTTTGATCCGTCAGTAGTTTCAAAACCAGCCAAGAGAAGACACATGCATTGATTTCAAATCCGTTAATTGACTTACCGCTCTTCCTTGTAATAGCTGAACAGATATCATCTTGGTCGAAGTTGTTGCGCTGTGTTGTACACGTCTTCGATTTGGAAAACTGCTTCCTCAACTTCAATATGTGTGTGTATATGTATATGAGTGTCATTACAAAATGAGTTTGCGGGAAGATAACCTGTGTTCAAGAAATTTTCAGCTCTTAGAATTATTTCTGCAGCATGGTGTTATTGGAGTAGGAGGTAGCTAGGCGAGAAGCTTCTGAATTAACCTACCAACAAAAACACTAGATCATACTACCGTAAAATGGACACAAACACGAAACCAATCTGATTGCAGATTCATAAAATATGTCATGCTGGGCCAGATGAATTGTTTTGTGGCAGCGCGTCAGTGTTAATGATTTTTTTCTGCTAACTGCTAACAAAGTCATACAAGTTTTAAGTTTTACTTCTCTAAGTAGGTACCCTTTATGAGTTGGTTGACTATTATTACTCGTAAACTTGTAAAGCCTACCCTAGCAGTGTTTATATAGCCAATACCCAAGTACTCCCAAAATTTGCAATTTAAAGTTTGATATTTCACAAATATCTATAAATCGGAAAATTGTTGCAACAAACCTGCAACATTTTGTAAGGCCTATCCAACGACATATCACACCATGGGGTAGACTAGAAAAAAAAGACATCCCCACTTTATTATAGGGGGAGGTACAGTAAAAAAATATTTTTCCAAGAATTTGTTCTACCAATTTGTCAAAATGATTTATATGTATAACCATGCCAAATTATAATTTTCTGGTACTAAAATTCTCTTTAGTACTAAGAAAAGTTCAATGTTCCCTATTTTGGGGAATATTCTCGGGAACAAAGGAAATTTCCGGAAATATTCCCCAGGGGAATATTCTCGGGAACGGGAATATTCTCGCGGCCCATCACTAATCATAGTCGATTCACTAAAGCTGGCGCGAATGGAATGAATGAGTCAATAATAATATTTATGTGTGCGTCACAAAATGATTACATACAGTAATTAATTGAATCAGGCGTTACTTTGCGGAAATACATATTAATGAAAATAATAATATTGCTTTGCTTTTCCGCGATATTATATCGTGCCAGTTAAATTTGTGCTAACCCGTTATACTTATTTGCGTATTTTTGACGTGACAACGTCTTAAATTAGGTTGCGCTCCGAGTCACTCATGAAAAAGTGTAACGCCCGCTCACGTCTGTTACGAGGGCCGGTTGTCCCGCTAAAACTCGAGAACGGCTGAACCGATTTGGCAAATTTTAGTATCGAAATATTCGTGGAAGTCAAGGGAAGGTTTAAACGGTGAGAAAATATTGAATAAATGAGTGGAAAATAATAAAAAAGATAATTTTATATTCCCATACAAATACAAACTGTTCGTACTTACCTGTCAAACATATGATGTTTGTTCCGTCGGTTCGGTATTTTTAGAATAATTACATGTAGATCTAGACTAAATAAGGGTTTGGAATCGACAACATACATGCATAATAGTCTGATTATCGCATATTTAGATTTAAAACATGTAAAATAATGACACTATAATGACATTAATGACACATGTGATGGGTGCGTTCAGAAAGTAACACTTAAAATGTTGTTAGGGAAATTGTGAATGGATATGATACAAATAAATATTCTACACGTAAAATCTTCCTTCGCCCGTAAAACCGACTTTACAGGCAACCATTTTTTTCATGCATACATGCATTTAATGGTTCCACCCTCCCGCCACGATAAGAAAAATAAATACGCAAATAAATATAATAGTAGAGGATCCCTTTAAGAACGACTTCACCGAGATGTTTATTTGATTAAATGTATGTTATATTTAATTTAATATGTCAATAAATATATTGCATATGGGTTGCCTAACAAATTTTAGTCCAGGGTATGTTTAATTAATGATTAAAAAAATTTTTTTTTAAACATTTGATTATTAGATAAATTCTATACCAATCGAAAGTATGAAGCCCATAGAATATGCAAACGTTAGGTTGCCTATTCTTGTCCCGTCACAACTATCGGGTAGCCAGGTTTAAACTGGTAAATCTATAGTGGCATTTTGCAACGGTCTGATTATTGAATTGAAATTAAATAACATTAAAGATTATTTTATTATGAACACGGTGGTATAGGGTTGCCTGCGAAAAATCAGTCCAGAATTCCGGTTGTCGAATTTTGAAAAGTAAAATATTGCAGCGAGTGAATGTGTGCGACTGAGAGGTCCCAACCAAAACCATCCCATACGATAGAAGAGGACACGGCATAGCAGCTGTTTGAAGTCCGCCCATTTAAAAAAAGAGAGTGCGCATGCTATTTGTGCTTGAAAATTAAAAGGATAGCGATAGACTCGTATATGCTGTACATCATTTTGGAGTAGATTGTCGCTATAGATACAATAAAATTCATGGTATAATAATATACTCCGCCTGGTACTCTCTTCCGAGACTCACGAACCACGTGACTGACACAAGCCTACGTCATCATGGTGTTCAGAGATTCTCATACTTTTAAATGTTGGAGAATTTTAACCAACGGTGAAAAGTGTTTAAACGGCATTAATTTTAAGTGATTCAAGTAGAAACATAGGTAGTAGAATAAAAGAAATCAAATGTATCTAATCTTTCGGAGTTTCTTCTCAACAGTGAACTTATTATATCACCTCTTGTGAAATGTCGATAGACTCAGACATGTAAAAGTGCCCTTGTGGCCTACTTGCAGAATAAAGTTCATTATTTCATTAATTAATTGATTAAATAAAAAGTTAAATAACTATTTCTCTATTTTAATAATAAACTACTCCAAAATAATGTACAGCATATACGAGTCTATCGCTATGCTTTTCATTTTTAAGCACAAATAGCATGCGCACTCTCTTTTTTTAAATGGGCGGACTTCAAACAGCTGCTATGCCGTGTCCTCTTCTATCGTATGGGATGGTTTTGGTTGGGACCTCTCAGTCGCACACATTCACTCGCTGCAATATTTTACTTTTCAAAATTCGACAACCGGAATTCTGGACTGATTTTTCGCAGGCAACCCTATACCACCGTGTTCATAATAAAATAATCTTTAATGTTATTTAATTTCAATTCAATAATCAGACCGTTGCAAAATGCTACTATAGATTTACCAGTTTAAACCTGGCTACCCGATAGTTGTGACGGGAAAAGAATAGGCAACCTAACGTTTGCATATTCTATGGGCTTCATACTTTCGATTGGTATAGAATTTATCTAATAATCAAATGTTTAAAAAAAATAATAATTAATCATTAATTAAACATACCCTGGACTAAAATTTGTTAGGCAACCCATATGCAATATATTTATTGACATATTAAATTAAATATAAAATACATTTCATCAAATAAACATCTCGGTGAAGGTCGTTCTTAAAGGGATCTTAGACTATAACAAACCACCACCAAAATAACAAAACTTACTCGACACGTGTTTCGCCCCTCTACGAGGCATCATCAGGAGATGTTGACGGTCTGGTCTGGAGTCCGACAACCGAATGAGCTGCCCAGACTGGTCGGCCATATTTATAACCTGGCCACCCCTATTATGTAAGTGAGAGTGATTTGCAAAAATTCGTAGTAACGGTGATGTAACGACATTCAATTGTTCGTTAAGAATCTCACCCCTATTGTTGTACCTAATTATTTCCAACTGTTCCAGAACACTTAAACGCAATCCTTTTTCGCAAACATGTAAAACGGTAAAAGAATGATCTTCCTGCAGAGTGTGGCCACTATATCTATTAAATGTTTTGCGAAATTGGACTTTTCAGGATGGTTATGTCTATATGACGCAACATGCTCTTTATACCTCGTGCTGAAATTGCGGCCCGTTTGTCCCACATATACTTTATTGCAATCGTCACAAGTTAGCTTATTAATACCGGACTTTTTCCCACTCTCAATTTTATCTTTCCCATTACAAAGTTTAGAGTGCAGGGAATTATTCGTCTTAAAGGCCACATTAATGTCGTTAGATTTCAAAATTTTGTGTATAGTAGCTTTGACCGTATTATTGAGCTTCTTTCTGATTATACCATCCACCACAGACTTATCGTAGCCGTTTGAAACCGCTAAGTGATAAATATTATTTAATTCTGACTGATAATGCTCCTCAGAGAGAGGCACGGTCAACAGCCTATGCACATAACAATGAAAGGCAGCTAACTTATGCTGCCACGGACGCGTGGAAGAAGCCGGGATAACCGTGTCAGTTGGGCTTACGGTAAATCTGATGATAAAAATGATGCCTATTACACAATTTAGTAATCGTTAAATCCAAGAAATTGAGTGAGTTGTTTTGCTCCAGTTCCTTTTTGAACTTGATCTTAGCCCAAATTTAACTGGCACGATATAATATCGCGGAATAGCAAAGCAATATTATTATTTTAATTTTTTGATTACATACAGGTTGATACAATAAGTGATTATTGAAAACGTAGACAAACTAGACGCATAACCGCCCAAATTCCCCAATTCGCTGTCGCATTTTTGCAGAAACTATTCTTGATCCGCTGAACACTTCGTATTATTGATGTACCAGTCGCCGCAGAAGTAATTTCATATACCTAACTTTTCAATGTTCAGAAAACCATTGTTTATTATTTTGTTTTAAATAATTAAATACCTACATTAAAAATTATTTCTCGAGACTGTCCCGATAATGTTATTCCTGGCCCAAGATTAGACGAAGTCATTTTGAAAACAAGATCCAAAACTTTAAGGTATTAGTAATGTTTGCCAATCAATTCAATCAATCAATCAAGAGGGACGAGTTGCTGCGTGCGGCGCGTGTTCGGCGTGTCATCGACACCTCGGGCCTTGGCGTGCCAGGGGAGCCGCGGCGCGTATATATCAACGAGCGTTTAACGCCCACAAATAGACGGCTATTTTATAAAGCTCGCATGGAAGCCCGGCATCAGCAATGGCGAGCCCCGTGGACTAGCCGAGGATGTATCTTCGTTCGTCGAGATGCTGACTATTCCCCACAAAAGATTCGTTCAGAAGCCGATCTAAGTCGTGTTTTTGGTAAACAGTAAGTTAGGTCTCGGTTTAGTGTGTCTACGATTATTATTTACATCAAATGGTATCTTGTTTTGTAACAATAGTACATGTTCTTATTATCAAATTGAAGATTTTAATGTTAGTAGTTTACTGTGCCATTTATTTAGAACATACTTACATATATACTGTGTTCCTTATGTGATACGAAATGGCTTTGTTTGTGCGTTCTTTCTGTTATACACATTATACCTAAATAGCTTGGGATTGCGATGGTTTACTTACTTTGAATTGGCAATTATTGAGTTATGTATAAGTTACAAGAAAAATATTGGTGTAAATTCTACTGAGACGACGGTGCACTTAATCATAACCCTTTCACATTTAAATATATATCTACGTACAAAGAAATTTACTGAAATATATAATATAATATGCACATCGATATTTAATAATTATATACCCCAATTATGTATGTACCTACACAACTACCGCTTCAGACCATGGCGTAATCAGGACTGCCTTGCGTGGCTCGCAGTATATTTATTAATTATTTTATTTTCTATGGACTGGCGCCACGTAACGATATTTTCGAAATTCTTAAATAACAACAAATACACATTATTATTATTCTCATATGTTATACAGTTTGTCATCCTGCCTAAACATTTACGTGTTGGTTTGTTAAACCCGGGCTCTTTGGGTACAGGTCACAACGAATTTCTTGTGGCTATGGAGCGTCATGCCGTAGATATCATGGCCATAAACGAAACGTGGCTCAGGGAGGGGGAAGAAGCCCGTGCGCCCGCGCCGCCGGGTTACAAACTGCGACACACGCCACGACCGCCCTCGGTACGCAGTCGTGGTGGTGGCGTAGGCTTCTATATTAAACGCGGTATGAATGCGCGCCTACTTTCGCATCCCTCGAGTCCTTCCGTGGAGCAAATGTGGCTAAATCTGTCTATCAAGGGTAAGAAATTAGCATTAGGCACCGCATATCGGCCACCGTGGCTTGATATTGATATATTTATTGACGCCCTCACGGAAACAATCGCCGCGCAATCCACATTTAGTTACATAATTTTATTGGGTGATTTTAATGTAAATTTTTTAAAAGCACAGGACCCCAACACTAAGAAGATGTTACAATTATTTCACTGTTTCGACCTTCATCAGTACGTTACCGATGCAACACATTTTACAGATCATAGTAAAACTCTAATTGATGTCATATGCTCGAATGCACGAGTCAACAATCTAAGTATTGACTATATATCGGATCTAAGCAGTCACGCCTTCATTTCTTGTGATGTTGGGATAAAAAAAGATAAGGCTTCCTCGAAGCATATTGTTGTTAGGCCTCTTAAAGATATACCTATTGATAAATTTAATTCCGATGTAGATTCAATTTGTTGGGAACGATTGATCTCCAGCAACTGTGTGAATGATACCCTTGAAGGTTTCAATACTTATATAAAATATATTTTTGACTGCTATGCACCAAATAAAATGATCACTGTTCGAGAACAATCTTATCCATGGATAACGTACAATATTAAAGAAATGATGAAGACGCGAGACGAGGCTTTTCGGCACTACAAAAAAACTGGTTTAAACTCGGATAAACTGTACTATAAGGATTTAAAGAAAGTTGTTACTAATGCCTTGCACAGCGAAAAGTCAGCTTATTTTGGGAAACACATCCTAGCCAACACAACTAAGCCTCGTATTCTATGGAAGAATATTAAACGAAATGTTGCCGATTTTAAGAAGAAAGACTACGACCTACCTCCGCATTTAAATGATCCGCAACTCATACATACACAGTTTCTCAATGTGCCTGGGGAAATAAATCTGAAATTGTCCCAACTTACATTTTATGAGTTCCATAGGTATGGTTCGGTGATATTTAAATTGAAGCCTGTATCGGAGGTGATCGTGGCTAAGGTGATTCAGTCCATTAAAACCAAGGCCCAAGGGATTGATGAAATATCTCTGGACATGATCATATTAACATTGCCGCGTACGCTGAATGTGATAACTGCCCTAGTAAACCAATCCTTGAACACTGGTGTGTTCCCTGATCTTTGGAAAGTAGCAGTAGTGAAGCCAATCCCCAAAAAATCACCACCGACGGACTTGAAAGATCTGAGGCCTATCAGTATACTACCAATGATGTCTAAAATCCTAGAAAAAATAGCCTGTACACAATTAACGGATTTCTTAGAAGGAAATAATATTTTGCCCGCTATGCAATCTGGATTCCGAAAGAAACGTAGCACGGCTACAGCCCTTCTGGATGTAGTTGATAATATTTTAGCAGCACGGGATGTAGGAATGGGAACGATTCTGGTGCTGTTGGACTTCTCACGCGCTTTCGACACCATAGATACAACACTCCTATTGTCTAAGCTTTCATACTATGGATTCGATCCTAGCACTATTGCGTGGTTCGATAGTTATCTAAAAGGTCGTTCGCAATTTGTCGAGGTCCGTAATTCTGATGGTTCATCTCTGGTGTCAGACGCGGCACCTGTGAATAGAGGCGTTCCTCAGGGATCAATATTAGGCCCAATCCTTTTTATTTTATATTGTGCAGATATTATAAAATGTATAAGTAACTGTAGCTATCACATGTACGCCGATGATTTACAGGTATATATTTCTTTCAAGCCCAATGACATGGAGCAAGCCATTGATAAGCTAAATCAGGACCTAGATCAAATCACTCACTGGTGTGCACAGAATGGTCTCATTCTCAACGCATCTAAATCAAAATTCTTGGTTTTGGGTTCGAAAAATCAAATCTCAAAGATTCTTTCCCAGGAGCCAAATCTAGTTATTGATGGCGACAAGTTAGAGTATGTACCAGAGGCTCGTAATCTAGGCGTCTGCATGGATGGTACGCTGCACTTTGAAAAACACATTGCCGAAACCGTCCGTAATTGTTTTTTCCGCCTTAAAGTCTTGTACCAAGTCAGAAACTATCTAAACATTGATATGCGCATCAAATTATGTGACTGTTTAATTCTCTCAAAACTGAATTATGCGGATACAGTTTTAGGGCAGTGTTTATTATCACGAACAAAGAGACTTATTCAACGCGTCCAAAACGCCTGTGTAAGGTTTTGCTACCCAGTTCCTCCTCGTGCTCACGTTACTCCATTCCTAAACAAGGGTGGTCTACTAAAGATGGAGGCTCGCCGAGCATATCACTTGGCCTCACTCCTGTTTGAAGTGATAAGAGAAAAACAGCCTCCATATCTCTACTCCAAGCTTATATTTTCACGAGCGCATGAAAGACAGGCCCTCCGGCTCGTATGCCCGCGACATGGTACGGCGGCGTTTCGTGGCAGCTTTCGGTATGCTGCTACGAAATGCTGGAACAATCTTCCTCCTCCAATTAGAAGAGCACCTTCTTTGTTTGTTTTTAAAAAACGTTTAAAGGAGTATTTATTGACACAACAACAATTATGTTCGGGCGGTTAGCTTGAGGGTTTTGTCGAGCTTCAGAGTGAGAAGGACGAACTTTGACATATGATTGCGCGTCTCAGTTAGGCTTGTCTGGAGTGGTAGTATATCATTGACTTGATTATGCACACCAAGTATACAAGTAGTTAAATGTCGACTAGTGACTCTAAAACATCACAACCCATTATTTGCATATCTATCTTTTTACACAAACCAACACAGATACACTACACGGCACGCTGTTTAACACATTTCCTGATCTGGATCCACGGAAGATCAGCGTCGTGGTGCTCAAGAGTGCTATGACATATGCTGAGTGGACTCCATTTTTGCAACCAAAACACCGTTTAGCTTATAGAATTTCTATTGAAGTAATAGATCTTAGGTTAAATTTAATATAAAAATGTAATTCAATTATTTAGATGTAAAATTTAAATGTAATTGGTTGCAAAATAAATGTATCTTCTTCTTCTTCTTCTTCAATTGATTAATATGGTATCTATGAATGATCTTAGGTACTTCGTACCTAATCCAACCTGTATTGTATGTTTTATAAATAAAAAAAAAACTATTTATATAACAGTGTTCGCAGGCACGATGACACCGTGAACGGCAAAACAGCAAAATATCTATTTGTCGTGATTTTGGGGATTGCTTCGTCAGTATGAAACACGATATTAATGAAATAAAAATCTGTGTTAACGACGGACTACCGTTTTAGACCATTTTTTATAATTCGAACTAGTCGTCCGTCACCTATTAATTCTTTACCAGGCCCGAGGTTTAAGTTACGACTAAGATTTGAAGCTCTATAAAAAAGTCGTAAACGCCAATGTAACTGTAATTACTTATTACACGAGTCAACTAGCCTATACTCTCTCTACACTCCCGTATTTGCCAAGTTTCGTCTAGTTTTGCCGGGAATCGGTAATCGGGAACCGCTTAAGTTACATTGAGATTAGTTTTTTTTTTCGATCGAGTGTTCGTAATTAAAATGACACCTTGGTGTAAATTGAATGAATATTGTTCTTACGTAATTAATTGACGGTCCCTGAGGTCCCTTTCTCATGCCAAATAAATAAAATTCTTGTTGTAAAATTATTTATTAAAATGTAGATAAACTTAATTCTTACAATAATAACAACATTGCATTCCTTACACAAGACGCGCGGGCTGTACAGCACACGCCATCCACTTATCACTAGCTTTATGTTTCTACTCGGACTTGTTGAACTGTTTCGATTTAAAGTCAGAGGTATTCGCTTAACCCTTTGAAAGCCACAGTTGGCTGTGGCCGACAATCTACAAACGCTACGACGCCATTTTTTACTATATCGTGCAGTATTTCCGTCAGTGGGCGCTCAAGTGGTTAAAGTCTAGAGTCGGTAATGTAAAAATAGATAGGCGTATGGTCACATCTATAATGTTATTGCATTATAAGGCTTTTGTCAAGATCCACACATTAGAAACGAAATTAAGATAAAATCTATTTTATTATCAAATATAAAACATACACATTACAGTCCCTTATAATATAAAATGTTAACAAATACGAAAACTTACTCAAATAACCCGCCCCGCACCATTCCAGGCGCAAAAGTTCCCAACACACTCGCTGCGTTACCGCGTTGAACAGCGATCGATAACCTCTGCGCCAGGAATGATCCGGGGCGAGCATCATAAATTAAGATTGCATAGTAACCTATTTGAGTTATTTGTATAAAACTTTGATTATAAAAATTATAATGTTACATATTCTTCGGGAACGAAAAAATAACATCCAATAACAAACTAGCTGCTTCAAGTGATGAATCTCAAATTTCCGGCAGTGTATGTCTATCCTAACTTGCCTGTAATTCGTGCAAAGCACAGGACCGGTTACTGTTCCTTTATGCTAATAGGCGGTGATCAGAATAGCCATTGCTAATTTACCTGTAGTTTGCGCGAGGGCGTCACATATGAAGGTTTGAAAAGTTTGTCAATCATCTAAACGGTAAGCTCCCTAAAGCATCAAACCTTAAGCTAATAACATTTTTTTTGCGTGGGAATTACTGAGACTTCGCTGTCCGTCCGTCCGTCCGTCTGTCAGCAGGCTGTATCTCAAGAACGGTGGTAGCTAGACAGTTGAAATTCACAGATGATGTATTTCTATTGCCGGTATAACAACAAATACTAAAAATAAAATAAAATAAGTATTTAAGGGGGGCTCCCATACAACAAACTTGTTATAGATTATGGTACGGAACCATTTATGCGCGAGTCGGACTCGCACTTGCCCAATTTTTAGATGTAGATAACAAACGATAATGCACTGTATTTCTTAAGGAATAAAGTTGTATTCTACTAACGTGATAACTCAAATAACGATCAACCAAATTGAAAACAAGGAATAATTAAAGTATCATTTAAATAATACTTAGCGATGATACGAAATGCCTCCTTCAGACACAGTTTTTGCCTTGGTTGAATTTCGGCTATTTCACACTACGGCATGATCAATTTAAAATGGTTATTTTTTTATTGCAAATTCACACGTCAAACGTAGTCTACGATTGACAAGCGACTGACGACGGATAGAAGCCAGGGCACCTATCTTTAGAAACACGGGAACGCCTCCTTGCCATTTCCATTAGTCTCTTCCTTACATGGTGTAAATCGTGCCGTGTGTGGCTCCGGCCGCCCGACCGATAGCGAAGGCATGGTGAGACAGTGTTCGTGCGTGTTGCAGGAGCGACGACGCCGCCGTGCCCCGGCGAGGCGGAGTCGCGCGCGGCGCTGCTGCGCGGCCTGCTGCTGGCGTCGCTCGGCCGCGCGCCGCCCGCGCCGCGCGCCGCGTGTCCGCCCGCGCCCGCGCCCGCGCCCGCGCCGCCGCCCGCGCTGCCGCCGCAGCCCGCGCAGCCCGCGCCCCTCGCGCAGCCCGCGCAGCCCGCGCCCCTCGCGCAGCCCGCGCTGCCGCTGCCGCGCAAGCCGCAGCCGCGCACCAAGGTATACTGATCTACCCTCCGCGGTACCCTGCTCCGACACGGTGGCCGCTCCCGATTCTGATAGGAAATATAGTATTATGAGACGAATCGACGTGACGTCGAATCGTTAGCTCGATACTGTGGGGTACGTGTCTCGTGTTTAACGAATTGGAACTTAAACGTGGCTCCTAGAAAAGTTTGATCTATCCGACGGAACCCCATAATATTGAGGCATCGAAATATTGAAGTTCTCGATTGGAATGGAATGTGACTAACTTTGTACGCCGTAGGACCGAAGTGCCCAAACGATTTTAACCGAGTATTTCTAATACCAAGTAAATACACTTAGATAGGCTAAAATGTGCCACATTTACTTCATTAGTTGGATCTAATTAAATCAATCGGCTAACGTGCTTTGTAAACAATTCCTTAGCCGAGAGATTGAATAAAAAGACTTGACACTTTTCTGAACCGCTTCGACGAGATACGACACACGGCGAGTGGAATGTAACGTCGGTAAGACACTTCATTATTTATTAGCTCAAATCAGCAATCGTCAAATAAAATTGTTTATCTATTATTTATTATTTATTTAAAACTGGTTATACCACAAATACTAACCGTACAATGTTTACACACTCGCAGGTTCTTGTGAGAAAAAAGAAACTAAACTGAAGTCCGCAAGTATTTCTAGTTCTCTTTGTTATTTAATAATATAGTTAATACATAATACATTGCTTCGAAAATGAAACCTATTTGCTGTTTAATATTGGACTACAGAAACTATAACTAAATTTAAAAAATATACACACCCCTGAACTGACACAATATTAGGCTGTCGCGGTCTTGTTCTACTCATTGAATTTTTTAATCGGAATTTGGTTTTTCTACCGTTTTGATTTATCCGTTTGAGCACCAAAAACGACAAATAACGCCGACAGAAAGCTTTGCCTCAGTGGCCACAACGTCATTTTCAACTAGGCGTCATAAATACAGTCCGACCAGAAAGTATAGAAATTAAAAAGTGACAATACTATAGTGTCGTCCCGTTTTCTTAGATTGATTAGAAAGGGACGACACTGCTTGCCACTTTTTAATTTCGACACTTTATTGTTGGACTATATATGCTGTCAGCTTGACATCTGAGCCGGAGATTTCCATGCAGCTGGTCTGTCAAAAGAGTAAATGACCAACGTTTACAATTATAGCTTTAAAAAATACATAAATATATGGGTTTATTATAATCGTGTTTCGTAAAAGTGTTGTATTATTTCGTTTGTATTTTTTTTTATCTAACTTACCGGTAGGAAGTACATATTTTGCTCATCAAATATTACCTAATTAATATAAATTACGTTTATACCTTTTCACTTCCCCTGCTCAAAAAGTACGTAATTTTAGGTTCGCAAAGCGGGGCTACGGTTAAAATGGGTAAAAATAATAATTCCTATGAAAAAATAACTTGTTACCGGTCGGTTAGCTACAATACTAGACAAAAACGATAAACCAAACCAACCTGATCAGATCGGCCAATATTTATAATCATCAAATGTTGGCAGCCCTTTATAAAAAAAGCAATATAAGAATTTAAAAACACCTGAAAACGTTGAGCATTCTTGAGATTTTTACTGATCTCACAATTGTCTATGACCGCTTTTATAATTTTAGGGATCACTGAGCTTTTCGCATGGGTTACCATTTTTTCTCGCAGTTGAAGTGAAAAGTAGTATAACGCATGACGTAAAGCCTTTAATGCGGTCTTACTGCGGTCGCTCCTCTAAATAAATACTGTGTGTCATGATGGCTTGTTTTAGCCCCTTGTCAAACAATCTACTATTATTAAGTTTTCTTCTATTTTTGTCTATTGAAATAAATGAAATAATATAAAGATATTCTTTAATGCTACTACCCAATATAGTAACAAGGGGGGACGCTATTTTTTTTATTTTCGTAGCGAATATTTACAAAACTGCTGACTTTATTAAATTAATAGTGTTTGGAGACCCCTATTATTTTTAAAAGACCTATCCAACGACACCCCACACACTAGTGTAGAAACGAAAAAAAAAATAACCGGCACTTTAGGTATTCGAATGGTACACGAAAAAAATTTTTTTTTTAGTTTTTATTTTACTGTTATGTCGGCGTGAGTCATACACATACTCATACCAAATTTCAGCTTTTTAGTACTAATGACCACGGAGCTAAGCCGCGGACGGGCGGACAGACGGACATGGCGAAACTATAATGGTTGTTGGTAGTTGACTACGGAACCCTAAAAAGTTGTCCTTGCCAGTAAAATAAATTAGTACCAATAAAAATCTGTAATATGGTGTGGGCTAAAAAGCAACTCCAATGGCTATGTGATAGGGATGAGAGACCGGATTTGTCGTGGCACTTTTGAGCTGTCATAGAGACTTCTCGTTTATCGACTTCCGATGCACATGTCTTATATCGATAATTACAAAATATAATCTTTAACCCTTTGAGCGCCGAGCGGCAAAGCAATTCACCGTGCCACTGACGCCAAACCAAAAAAAAAAAAAGTGCTCCTAAATCAACAGAGGTTGAAAAACACAGATAGTGGTAGCATGTTTTTGACCACTGAAATTTTTGACGTCAATAGGCGTCGTTGGCGTCAGTGGCACGAATTCCCGATGACGTGATTTGCCGTCTTTGGCGGTCAAAGGGTTAAGTATAATTAAACAGCAGGCAGACTTATCGCGAAGGAGCGATCTATTTGAGATAACCTTTGGATACCAACATATTGGAATTTGTTGTGTTTTATAATGTATCGATATAATGCGTTAATCGGAAGTCGATAAATGAGAAGTCCCTATGACAGCTCAAGGGTGCCCCGAGAAATCCGGTCTCTGTGATGAGGATGAGATCATAATTTTTTTTAGTATTAGATTAAACGTTGATTGATACGCAATGAGCGTAATTAGTTTGAATTATTTGTTATGTAAGCCGCATCCTACACCAAGCATTTGGGTGCTAACATGGCAATAAAAAGAGACCAGTTCAGCGGAGTAGCTGCCTGTCAGAGTAATTGTTGACTTGAAAAAAAAACTATGACGCTATTAGCATCTATTTCCATATTAGTAATAGTGGCACATGGTATTGCCGCTCGGCGACGACGCCGACGACGGTCGTGTGTAGCTCGCCCGCGGCGGCTGCGGCAGACGCTGACGACGCGCTTGTTGCAGGAGGCGGCGGCGCGCGCGGCCGCGGCGCACGCGCCGGCGCGGCAGCTGCCGGAGGGCAGGTAGGAGCGCGCAGGCGTGGCCGGAGCCGCCGCCGACGCCCGGCGCAGCCGCGACCCGCCCCGCCCCCGACAAGCCGAGCGCCCGGGCGTCCGCCGCCGCGCCCTGTATACACGTCGGTAGATGAAACTATTTAATGTTTATCCGTTAGCTGTACGGTAGTCTATATGATATTATTTATCCGCGCCGCGGCCCGCGCCGCGCCCGTTGTACATACCGCCGCGCCCGGTGAGACCGGGGCCGCGACCGACCCGTTTCGTTGTTTTCGCTAACAATTATTAGTGGACGCTTATGTTTGTTTTGTTGGCTTTCGAAAATCAGTGTGGTCTCCTTTGTGGTAGAGTGATAGCTATGGAATGTTTTAATCGATTTGAATACGTGAATTAAAGTAATTATAGGCCGTTTCCGTTGTTGATTTCGATACTGATATATGTCCGGGGGGAGCCGGTGCAGACTGATATTATAACGTTTGTCGTCCATTCTCTGAAGCCGCAGACGGTAGCGATATCGACAATGACCAACCGAGTTTAGTGATACTATAGTTCATCGATTTTTTTGCGATTGTAAAATCTAGTGTTGAAGTAATATAGGAAAAATATTAATAGATGTGTAATTTGCCACGGCCCAGTGGTTTTGTTTATGAAGACTGGCTCCTCTTCTATTCTTGTAATACACAAAAGTTTAACTGGTAATTAGCTACTTACCCACATTTTTTTCACTAGCTGCTCAAAAGAATGTGCTTATTAGTTTGATTATTATACTCCAACATTACAAAATGTTTGTATGTACCCTAATTAAATTCTATAATATTAAAGAAGCTTTTCTTTTTGATTAATCCCTTTAGGACCTACCTCATCACATGCATGAAACTCGAGTCACAGAAAGAGATATGAATCATGCATTTTTATATCTTTGAGATGGAGTTATACAAAACAGGTACTTCAGCATAAACATAAATTATTTAAAAAAACACTGACAATAGACAAGGTATGAATGCGTTAGTCACTTAGCACTTGCTCCAATACGGGTGTAGAATGTAGATTTTTTGATGAAATACTCACAGTGCTCTAATAGTCAGAAATTGCGGTTAAAGGTTAACATTAGTGTTTAATAAAAGTATCATAACGTTAAAGCCAATTAAATTAACTGGACACAATTTATATATTTTTTTCTGTAAAATCCCATACGTTATTCACGCCGCCATTGCAAATGAACTGAGGCGAGCGGTATGCAAGGCTACGTTTTGCTAAAGAATTCAACTGGATGGCGTTAACTGTTTGCGTACAATCGAGAGGGATCAGGGATCACTGTAATGTCATTATGAAACCTGTGAATAAGTTATTCATAATATTTTTTTCGACTTTCACTTGTCCTTGCCGATTTGCAGTACAAGTCAATAGTGACGTCACCATTAAATACTAAGATGAAACCAATTAAACGTATAAGTACCTATATTTAATAAATATTAAGGGACAATCTTACACAAATCGACCTAGTCCCAAACTAAGCAAAGCTTAGTACAGTCGCCATCAGATATAATATCGCAGCATATGTATAAGGTGTCCATAAATATCTGAACATGTACTGTAAAGCCCAGTAAATAAGAGTCGCTATACTGCGATATATTTGATGGCGACTGTACTATGGGTACTAGACAACGATATAGTTATATAATATACAGGGTGTCCCAGAAGTACCACGTCACAGTGACACTGGAGGTAGGTCAGCTCAAGAGGAACCCAACCAACCTAACATGACCTCAGTAAAAGTTGCACGGTTTTCGAGTTTTTCCCGAAATAAAAACTTTTGAGGATTTTCCCCTTTTCTATTACATTTTTAGTACCAGCATCGACACGGAAAGCTCTTAATGACAGTTTTTTGTGTGTATCAAATCATGAATAGCTAATTCAGAAGTGTAAAGTGTTATTTTGTCAGTAACTATTGTAAAATGCTGAAGAAAACTTGATTAATCTTGATTTAATTTGTCACAAAAACACGAATTTCAACTTTGACCATCTGCCATGTATTTTTTTTTACTAGAAACGAAACAAACAAATAACGTCAATAAATTTGGCATGTTACGCAGATTCAAAAATGGTATAACACATGTATCTTAATGCGATAACATTAGGTATTCTTATCACTTTAGCGATGCCCTATCGAGCCTACTTAAAACTTAAACTCCGAAAGCAGTCACTGTTATGTGCTACAAAGATGCTGTGTACAGCGATGACTCTTCTGTTATCTGATCCGATTATTTTGCCAAATGCACAAGGGCTAAAAACTAATCTCCCTTTTGGAGGCTAGCTTATTCTAAAGGACTGGATAAAATCATAAAATGTCAATGACAATAAAAAACAGGTTTATTTTTGATACATTTATTGGAATAAATTTAGGTCACAATAAATGTTCGAATTGCGTGCCGCAGTAGCGGTAAGCGTAGCACCAGGACCGGACTGCTACCAGTAAAGTAGATTAGGTTAGGTTAGAACTGCGACCACAACGGCGCGGGAGCCGAGCGAGCAAAGCGAAAAGAGAAAAGTAGCGTTTAGGTCAGCGTCATCAATACCATCCCTACCACATCCAACGCATCTAATCACTTCTCCCAGCCGACTACGCACATCGTGCTTAATTTTGCCAAAAAAATGATACAGATTTGGAGACAAACCCCGAATATCATCAATGAAGTATTGTGGACTGACGAATCGGCTTGCAAAGGGGATGGATGTTTCAATTTACATAACGTCCATAGCTGGTAGACAGAAAACTCACATGAAGAACGAGAAAATCGGTCCCAATACCAATTCAAAATTAATTTGTGGAGTGAAATTCTGAATGGAATTGCGAGACCAGTCAACTTGCCTCCTATTCTTGATGGTAGAAATTATTTTCCATTTTTGCAAAACGATCTGCCTGGTTTATTAGAAGATGTGCCGTTGGCACAGAGACGAAGGATGTGGCACCAACAAGATGGTTGCCCAGCCCACTACGCCCGGCTAGTCCGTGAGCACCTCAACGAAACATTCCCCGAGAGATGGATTGGTCGATTGGGACCAATTTTATTACCATCGCGTTTCCCACATCTAAACCCACTAGATTTTTTTATTGCGGATATTTAAAAGACTAAGTTTACGCGAAACCAATAAGCAGAATTGCGGCAACGAGTATTCGAGGCAGCCCGTTCCATATCGGAAGTCAGTTTAAGAAAATTGAGCCGAAATTTTATTGAGCGATGTTTTTTGTGCATTAGTAAACGGGAGACAATTCGAACATTTATTGTGACCTAAATTTATTCCAATAAATGAATCAAATATAAACCTGTTTTTTATTGTCATTGACATTTTATGATTTTATCCAGTCCTTTAGAATAAGCTAGCCTCCAAAAGGGAGATTAGTTTTTAGCCCTTGTGCATTTGTCAAAATAATCGGATCAGATTGTTAAGATGATGTATGACCACCCTTATAATACCATAGAGTTTGTTCCTACGCATGCATAGCCTATAATGTTTGTCTGTGTCGACACTCTACTTCCCGTCCTTCTTCTTCTCTCTGGCTCCGCCATTGCCGATGGTGCGTACACGATTTAGTTGTGAATATTATATATTTAATTACGCTAAATATCGTCAACTGCTTGTTATAAACGTTGTCTATCAAGCTATAATAAACGCTGTTATAAATGCTTGCTGTCTGGTTTTTGTTCCTGATACTCCACTGCGAACCTCAACTGCTCTCGGCAGTTTTATAGGTTATGTTGCCCAGTGCATAAACCATGATGGTATAAGCTTTACAAACCAGACAACAATTAACAGCAGTGGTGGCATATATATACATCTACGCGACTCATCGAAAGTCGTCGCAGCGTTCGTCGTAGTCCAACTTTGTCGTCGGTCGATTGCCGTGTCGTGGCGAGAAGTTTTGACACGTGAGTTCTAGCTGCATATTATAGAAAGAAATGGCTCAGGAGCAAGCTGCATCTGCACCGACCTATTCCAGTCATCATATTGAAAAACTTAAAGGTGTTGAGAACTATCCGACCTGGAAATACCAAATTCGGATGTTACTCTCCTTGGAAGGTCTTTGGGAAGCAGTGTTAGGAACGGACCCGGATGCCAGCCACAGCAACCGCGCGCTCGCCCGCATCGGTTTAAGCGTGTCCACGTCTTGTCTACAACATATACGCAATGCCGATACGGCAAAAGCAGCATGGGATGCGCTAAAACGTGTTTTTGAAGACAAATGTTTATTTCGGCGTGTTCTCCTTCTGCGACAGTTACATAGAGTGGAATACTGTCAATTTAACTGCATGTCTCGATACCTCGAGGCGATCATGGGTCTGGTTCACCAATTAGCAGACATAGACAAAGTCATTGATGACAAAGAATTGGTGGAACTGATTCTCAGTGGTTTACCTGAGGAGTATGATTCTTTAGTTAGTAATCTGGAGACTGCTAGCATCACCAATGCAGACTTGACTAGTGAAATGGTTCGCTCAAGATTATTGCAAGAAGAATCTAGAAAGAAGGTTGGCAGTTCGAGTCTTGATGAAGCTGCTCTCTTCTCCAATTCAAAGAAGCTTCATAGCGGGGCAGTAAAGAAAATAATTTGCCATTATTGTGGCAAGGCCGGCCACATTAAGGGCAAGTGTTTCAAACTTCGTAAGGATAAGAAGAATCGCTCGCTACTGGCTACATCGGAGAATGACACAACAGCATTTTTTGTGACCAAGACGGGCTGGTACATCGACTCTGGGTGCTCCAATCATCTGTGCAATAATAAGAAGATGCTCAACAATTATGAAGAACTCCCGAAGGGAGGCAGTAAGGTGACACTGGCCAATAATGAGACTTTGACGGCTGAAGGCATCGGTGAACTACAGCTACAAGGAGCTGTGAATAAAATAGATAAGGTATTATTTGTTCCTAATTTGTCAGCTAATTTATTATCTGTAAGCAAACTTTGCGACAAAGGTCTTACTGTTGTTTTTGATAGAGAGAAGTGTAGTATATATAAGAATTGTGAAATTCATGGCAACCCAATTACCTCTGCATCTTGTAAAAAGGGTCTATATGAGTGGAATTGTAATCAGGATAGTTGTACTTCACAAGAAGTGCATTCTTCTATGTTCTTGTGTGATAGGCAAGAAGCACAGAGTGCTAATGCTGCTGCTTCTGTGTTGCCAGTGGAACTCTGGCACAAGCGGTTAGGGCATTTAGGTCTACAAGGTATGTGTACATTGAAGGACCATCTTGCAACTGGAATATCATTTCAGGTACGTTCGGATGTCAAGTGTGAGACCTGCCTGCTTGGGAAGCAAGTTGCCTTGCCGTATCCCGTAGGCGAGGCTACACGAGCATCAAATGCTTTAGAAATTGTACATAGCGATGTGGCAGGTCCTATGCAGCAGAGCAGCCTTGGTGGTGCGAAGTACATGCTAAGTTTTACAGATGACTATACAAGGAAGACCTACATCTACCTGATGAAGAATAAACATGAGGTAATTGAACATTTTATTAAATTTAAAAATGAAGTTGAAAAACAATTAGGTTTGCCAATAAAAATTTTACGTTCAGATTGTGGTTCAGAATACTGTAACAATAGATTTTCTAGTTTTTTGAAAAAGGAAGGTATCATCCATCAGACATCTGTACCTTATTGCCCGCAACAGAATGGTGTCTCTGAGCGTCTTAACAGGACTCTCTTAGAGAAGGCAAGGTGCTTGTTGTTTGAAGCTGGATTGCCTACGAGTTTTTGGGGTGAAGCAGTGATGTGTGCGACATTCCTGAAAAACAGGAGCCCTACATCTGCTTTGAAAGGAAATACACCTGAGGGTCTTTGGACAGGTTCGAAGCCTGATCTCGGCCATCTCCATGTGTTTGGGTGTATCGCCTATTCATTAATTCCTAAACAGAAACGTCGTAAGTTGGATGCTAGAAGTAAGCCATATATATTTGTTGGTTACAGTGATAGAACCAAGGGTTTTAGATTATTAGACCCACTGAACCCTAATAAAGTTATTTTATCTAGAAACGTGATATTTTTAGAAAATAAGTTTTATAAAGATTTAAATAAATTGAATTTTAATGATATTGACAATGAGAATTTATTTTATGAATATGAATTGTCATCTGATGCAAATGATGCTCTTAATAATAATTCAAATGCCTCTAGTCATAATAATGAAATTCAAATGAATAATGATAACAGTTTCTCTAGTCAAAATAATGAAATTGAAATTGATACTGATAATGATAATTCTAGTCCTCAAAATAATAATGCTGAATTGTCTAGTCATAGTATTAATGATTTTCCAATGGTTTTTTCAGATCCGGAGGAGTTCTGTACCGGTAGCGAAAGCGGGGAGCCAGGATGCCGTTCTTCAGACCCGTGTGACTCGTCGGTCGAGTCTATAGTGCTGTCGCCACCGTCACATTCAGGGGTAGTGCGTTCCGCGCACGAAGAGGCGCCTGTCATCGGGTCTACTAGACCTGTTCGCTCCACAAGGTCTAAGCCGCCGAAAAGGTATGATGACTATACGTCAGATTTCTCCATGATCGCGCACAGTCTCATGGATATCGAGAGCGTACCTTTATCTTATAAAGAAGCCATCAATAGTCCGCTTAACAAGGAATGGTCAGCTGCGATGCAGAGTGAGTATGACTCTCTCAAAGCTAACAGAGTTTGGACTTTAGTTGATAGGCCCCTTAATACCAATGTAGTAAAATCGAAATGGGTATATAAGATTAAAAAGGATGCATCAGGTAACTTCGAAAAATATAAAGCGCGACTCGTTGCTATGGGTTTTACTCAGGTATATGGTATAGATTATACAACTACGTTCTCACCTGTAGTAAGACATTGTACTATGAGAATTCTCTTTACTCTAGCTTGTCAGTACGATTTGAGCATGGATCACATTGACGTAGCTACAGCCTTTTTAAATGGTAATCTTGACGAAACCATTTACATGGAACAACCGCCAGGTTTCGATAATGGTAATAAAAGTAAGGTCTGTTTGCTTCACAAAGGGATCTATGGTCTTCGGCAAGCATCTAGAATATGGAATAGTAAGGTAAACAAAATATTGTGTGAGAATGGTTTCATACAGAGTAAATCTGAACCCTGCATTTATATTTGTAAAAATAAAGATAAAAATAGTCTTGTTATAGTGGCATTGTATGTTGACGATTTTTATGTGTTTTCCAATAATAAGTCCTGTAAAGATAAACTTCTTAGTGTCTTGTTTAAAGAATTTAACTGTAAAAATTTGGGAACTCTAAAGAACTGTCTAGGTATCAATGTCATGAGAGAAGGAAATGTTTTAAAATTAGATCAGAGTGAATATATTGCAAAATTGCTTAAACGGTTTAACATGGAAAATTGTAAAACTGTATCAACACCTATGACTGTTGGTTGTAAGTTTGATGACGATGTTGAAACTTTGTGTGATGAAACTTACAACTATAGAGAGCTTATGGGCTGTCTAATGTATTTGGCAGTGTGTACCAGGCCTGACATAGCTTATGCTTGTAGTCAGCTAAGCCAATATAATTCAAAATTTAATAAGAGTCATTGGCTTGCAGCTAAAAGAGTTCTTAGGTATTTAGCAGGAACAATTACTTATTCTTTATATTTTATAAAGAGCAGGGAATTTAATTTAACTGCATATACTGATGCTGATTTTGCTAATGATGTTCTTGATAGACGTTCATATACTGGCTTTGTTGTTAAACTCGGTTCAAATACTATTAATTGGGAATCTCGTAAACAACGCTGTGTGGCGCTCTCAAGTACTGAGGCTGAATATATGTCAATTAGTGATGTCTGTAAAGACTTGTGTTTCATAAAGAACTTATTGTCCGAAGTCTTGTCTGTGACACCAAACATCACTGTGTTTAATGATAGCCAGGGCGCGCACAATTGGTTATTGGCTAAAGAGTACTGTCATAAACGAACAAAACACATTGATGTCAGGTATCATTACATAAAAGAATTGGTACATAATAAAGTGTTAACTGTTAAGTACTTGCCAACTGAACAAATGATTGCTGATGTTCTAACGAAACCTTTAAGCTTCAATAAGCATTCTGAATTTGTTCACAGTATGAATGTTAAATAATGTAATTAACGTTTTGTATATTGTAATCATACTGTGATGTAGAGTCGTATAATAGGTAAATTTCTATATTGTTTGCTTGAATACATGTCTTCTTGTTCGTGTTAGCATGTCACCTGTTGTACGATGTATAGAGTAGAAGTCTCTACATAGGAGAGCATTGTATCAATGCAAATGTTAATATAATTGATGTTATATTACGTTCATATCTTCAAGTAGAGTGAGATACTCGTAAATATAAGTTGTTTATGTTTACTTAGTGTCTTTGTGTCTAAGCATGTAACATGGTGTTATAAGCTGTGAGGGGTAGTGTTAAGATGATGTATGACCACCCTTATAATACCATAGAGTTTGTTCCTACGCATGCATAGCCTATAATGTTTGTCTGTGTCGACACTCTACTTCCCGTCCTTCTTCTTCTCTCTGGCTCCGCCATTGCCGATGGTGCGTACACGATTTAGTTGTGAATATTATATATTTAATTACGCTAAATATCGTCAACTGCTTGTTATAAACGTTGTCTATCAAGCTATAATAAACGCTGTTATAAATGCTTGCTGTCTGGTTTTTGTTCCTGATACTCCACTGCGAACCTCAACTGCTCTCGGCAGTTTTATACAGATAACAGAAGAGTCATCGCTGTACACAGCATCTTTGTAGCACATATACTCGATTTCATATACCATGGCCCGATGCACTTGAGACGGTAATTAGGCGTTAACAATAGGATTAGTGATAACAAAAGATACCTGGCCGGACCCTTTTGCGGCGTGGTATTTTACATGCAACCTAATGATCTTGATCGTTTAACCTAGTAATCTTTATTAATGTAAACAATATTTCATGTTAGTTGTCATCTGACTACATTTGTGATTACACGTATACTTAAATAATTATGTTTCGACCTTGGGAAACACCCACAAGTAACCCGTCCAGTGGTGATGTTAGTTTGCAGCAACGTAAGAAACGATTTTTAAGCAAGGACGCCCAAGATGTGGTGATAAGTGTTTATAAGACATTGCTAAATCGAATGGGTAAAAAAAAATTGATTAAAGAAACGTCTATATTCACCAGTGTGCCGGAAAGGACAGTTAAAAGGATTGTCTCATCACTCTCATCAGGACCAAGATACCTCCCTCGAAAACGAGTAAAAGCTGACACAATTTTTATTTTAACAAATGTTGTTATAAAGTATTAAATATAAAGCTATTACTATAAAGATGCCGTACCATTATAATTAAACAATACCGTAAACAACTAATATTTCGTATTTTTATTTTCAAGTACCAAAATGTTTTAGTCCCGCTTTAGTTGCATGCAGATTGTACCGACGCGTGCCATTTTGAAGTGCTCCTAATTAGATAACAAAAGGCAAACATTATGAGCCCTATTGTTAAGTTTCAAGTCCATCGGGCCATGGTATATGAAATCGAGTATAACAGTGACTGCTTTCGGAGTTTAAGTTTTAAGTAGGCTCGATAGGGCATCGCTAAAGTGATAAGAATACCTAATGTTATCGCATTAAGATACATGTGTTATACCATTTTTGAATCTGCGTAACATGCCAAATTTATTGACGTTATTTGTTTGTTTCGTTTCTAGTAAAAAAAATACATGGCAGATGGTCAAAGTTGAAATTCGTGTTTTTGTGACAAATTAAATCAAGATTAATCAAGTTTTCTTCAGCATTTTACAATAGTTACTGACAAAATAACACTTTACACTTCTGAATTAGCTATTCATGATTTGATACACACAAAAAACTGTCATTAAGAGCTTTCCGTGTCGATGCTGGTACTAAAAATGTAAAAGAAAAGGGGAAAATTCACAAAAGTTTTTATTTCGGGAATAACTCGAAAACCGTGCAACTTTTACTGAGGTCATGTTAGATTGGTTGGGTTCCTCTTGAGCTGACCTACCTCCAGTGTCACTGTGACGTGGTACTTCTGGGACACCCTGTATATGTACATATAACAACGTATAATATAGATAACATCTATGACCCAAGAACAAATGTTTGCATTCATTACACAAATATTTACCCTGGCCGGGATGCGAACCCAGAACCGTGGCTCAGTAGGCAGGTGCACTACAAACTGCGCCAACCGCGTCGTCAACAATTGGAAAACTTAAGTATTTATTTGTTTTAATAAAAAGTGGGGTTTCTATTTTTTTTATTTACTTATCCCGATTCAACAACAGCCCTCCTCCCACTCCTTTATTGTAAGAGGTAACTGTTGACGTATATTTTATTGGATTAAAGTACCGTTTCAGTTGAAAAATAGACGAGAAATAAGTAAAAGAAATTCATAACAAAATATACTGAAACTGGTTGGTTTCGTTCGTACGAGTTTTTTGACTTTCCGAGAGAATGGATATTTGTATCAAAATTAACTTTATAAAGATTACTCAACCATGCTCGCATACGATCGTATCAAAAATCCTATATCTCAATTATGAATAAGGAATAAACTGAAATATTATTAAAACTAAAAGATAAAACATCACGGTTTTGATTTTGACTAGGTCTCTCGGTCGTGTCCGGGTTTCGTGTACCCGTTTCCGTGTACCCGTTTCTCTGTTACACGGAAACGGGTTTCTGGCCCGTTTGGAACGTGTAATAAAGACCCGTGTAATTAAGACCCGTGTACCCGTGTACACGGATCTCAATCACACGCGGGTCCGACCCGCCGTCGACGTGTTGTGGCCATCTTACGGTTATTCTTTTAAAAGCTATGGAGTGAGAAATGGAGTATAATAATCAGGGATCGTACTTTTTCTAGCATTTTTGGTGCAATAACGTCAAATGACACGACAGCGACTTTAGTTTGTCGACGTGTATAATAGAATTGACGTTTAAATTTATGTAATATGACGTTATCGTTAAAAATAAAACGATATTTTTTACTTAATCAGTTATTAAAATTGTGTAAATTCCTCAAATTTTTCGAAGGGTATAAATATGAACTATAATCTGATATAAGGATTTATTACAACTGTGTTAGATATTTCCTCATATGTATAATAAATTAATCCTTCATTGCATTATGCATATTGGGATGGGCTTAACATGTTCTGAGAATATTTTCTGTATTTGCGATTTGTTTAATACGCTAATTTATTTATTTTTTGTTGCTTAATTTTATTAAATGAAAGCGGCCTCTCCTTCAACTTTAACGAATAAAAGGTCTTCCAGGCCTAATGTCAAAACAACTTGTAAGTATTATCAGTAAAATTGTCGCGGTTAATTTATGACGATAAACAATGGGTATTGTCGTTATCTGCAAGTGCAGCTGCAGTGCAATCCTAATCCTATTCATAATCTAATCTTAAAAAAAGTCGTCATAGCAGGTAACGTAAGAAGGTAGGTAGGTATGACAACTTTTTGCACCTAACACCATAATGTTACATCCATTATGCAAGGTGTTAGGTATTAATCAGTACCAGAGATGGGCAAAATGTAATCGACTAACAACTAACGATTAAAATTAACAGAATTAATTGTGATTGACGATTGAAAACGACGACTGATCAATCTTAGTTGTATAGAGTGCAACTAATTTAGTTGCCGATTGATTTCGGACAACTAAACTTTGTGATCGACTAATTAGTTAGACTATTTTTCCACGACTAATGTTAGAAGCAAATTGAAGGAAAAACTTGGTATGTCTATGTTAATGTAATGTAAAGTAGGTATGTCTATGTAAGCTATAAAATGGATTAGTAAAGTAGGTATATTTTTTTTCTCCTTCATAGCTACATCGTTCTCTTTCTTATTTTTTACCTAGGGTCCGTGCCCTTAAACCTTTACCTATATTTGCTGTAATAATCGTAAGAGAATCGTAATAAGTAATAATCACCTAGAATCTAAAATGACAGAACCTAGAATATAATATAATATGACCTAGATACCTCAAAACATCTATGAGTATAAAAAAATCAATGTCAATGGTGAATATCTCACGCACCTCCGCTTTGCTGACGACATAGTTATAATGGCAGAATCGCTGCAAGAGCTGCAGGAAATGCTGTCCGGTCTTAATGCTGCCTCGAGACGCGTTGGGCTAGGGATGAACTTGGACAAGACTAAGGTCATGTTCAACGAGCACATCGTCCCTGTGCCCGTTTCCGTCGAAGGTGTAGCCATTGAAGTTGTCCAGGAGTACGTCTACCTAGGACAAAAGTTACAGCTAGGTAGAGACAACTTTGAGAGTGAAATCACCAGAAGAGTGCAGCTTGGCTGGGCAGCATTTGGAAAGCTGCGTCACATCTTCGAGTCACCCTTGCCACAATGCCTGAAGACCAAGGTATTCAATCAGTGCGTCCTGCCGGTCATGACATACGGAGCCGAGACGTGGAACCTGACAGTGAAACTAGCCCACCGACTACACGTCACACAGCGAGCTATGGAAAGGGGTATGCTCGGAATCTCGTTAAGGGACAAAGTCCGGAATGAGATTATCCGACAAAAAACCAAAGTCACTGACGTAGTTCAGAAGTGTAGCAGACTGAAGTGGCAGTGGGCTGGTCACATCTGTCGCAGAACCGATGATCGGTGGAGTAGACGGGTTCTCGAGTGGAGACCACGACTCGGCAAGCGTAGTGTAGGACGCCCTCCGGCCAGATGGACCGACGACCTGAAAAAAGTGGCTGGTGGTGACTGGATGGCGAAAACGGGAGATCGGGCCATGTGGCGAACCCTAGGGGAGGCTTACGTCCAGCAGTGGACTGCAATAGGCTGAAATGATGATGATGATGATGATGATGAGCCTTACATGGAATAGCCTGATCGATCAATTCGCTGCCGCTCCAATATATATATTGGCAATAGCGCTAATAAATAAAATATGTCATGTTGATATATTTAAATGTAGAATGACGCAAGGAAAATGTACAATAGTTAATGCTGAGATTTCTTTACAAAGAGGTTTAAATATTGTAAATGACCACACGGTGAAAACAAAATAGACCGCAACAAAATAGATAATAAACAACATGCAGATGTTTAATTCAATAGAACGTGTTATTTTTAGAAGATTCGTCGGCACTTGCACCAAAATGCAACAAACAACTTCCAGGTAAGTAGGATTATCCCATTGTTTTGTCGCCGCGTGACACTAAACAGAGTTGTACTAATGACACAGACAGCAAAATATTGATAATATCTATGTCTATAATTTACTCAGTATCGTATACAATACTTTACAATACTCGTTAAGCTAGTACTTTAAGTATCAAAATATTAATAGAGCACCAACTACTATATTGTTTGCGATTTGTAAACATTGCAGTTTTTCGTTATTTATCCTTATAATATTTTTAATATGGCCCATAATATTGCATTGTCATTCAAGCGTTACAAATTAAACTTGAATATATACATAATTTTAGCTCAATCGGTTGAAGATATCTGCTTCAAAATAAGTTGCAAGATTCTACCCAAACCAACATAGATACAAGTGATACGAGTACCTACAATGTACATACCTACTCGTAGTTACATATTGCAAGTTAAATAAAAATGCAAAAACGAGCGGCTGCGTAGTTTTAATATTGATTTAATCGTGAAATTTAGTCGATTGAAACTAAAACTAATTCAATTGTTAGTCGAAGATTCTCACAACTAATTTAATCACGATAAAAATTACGAATGATATTTTTAATCGATTGATTAGTTAACTAAAAAGATAATCGATTAATGCCCATCTCTGATCAGTACCCTAATAGTGATTATAAAAAAGAAGAAAAAAATATTTTATATGACGTTATTCGATCTTTTTTCCTCCGTACGTAATAATATAAAATCAGTTTTTCATTCAATAATGAACAAATTATCCGTTTCATTTCAACTTAAACTCAAATAATAACTGGTCCGGGCCGGGCGGGTCGCTCAGACGTGTATTCAATACCCGAGTGAAGGCGCGAACCGCGGATCCGGATCCAAACTTAGAAACGTTTCCTAGAGGACACGTTTCCTAGCGGGTCCGTGTCGACCCGTTTCCGAAGGAAACGTTTCCTAGCCGGTTCGTGTAGATCGGGTTGTTAGTACCGCCGGTGTTAAGGACCCGTGTACACGTTTCCGCGTGTAACACGGATACCGGGAGCCCTAATTTTGACATAGGTCAAATGCGTTCGAATACTGTGCGTTATACCTATGGTTCTATTACCAGTATAACGCATAGTATTCGAACGTATTTTATTTTGACATTGACAGTTCAACAAGGAAAGGAAAGTTAATTTCTATGAAGAATTGTAAGTTGTATTAAATAGTACATGCAGTACATATGGTAGTCTCGATATCGATTTTTAGATCATACGAAGTATTGTGTATATCCTTCACCGTATAAATAGCTTCTGAAACTCTTAATCGAGACATTTTAATGATATTCTTACAATGGCTACTGAAGAACATAAATATTTAGCAAACATTATCAAAGAAGTTCACGCATCTCTTAGAAAATCATCTTTAGAAATGGGTGCCGAAGAAGCTTGGCGTGCACATTGTAGGAATAAGGACAAACTAATGACTTATGCAGAATCTATGCAAAAATTAGCAACTACTCACTGGGAAGAAAATTGTGCAAGCAAGGACAGTGAAGCAATATCAAGAATCAAGTGGACAGCAGACCTAGCATATGTTTATTTTATTGAAAAATTATACCTTACATACAGATTCAAAGAATTCCAAATAGCTGAGAAAATGAACATTGAAATTCCTACAGAAGAATATTTCTCTGAACCTCTGAATCTTATTGATGTTGGAAGCTGTTATAATCCATTTAAAAATTATGGTTACTTTGAAGTTTTAGCAGTAGATCTGTGTCCGGCAAATACATCAGTCTATGAGTGTGACTTCTTAGAGGTACCATGTGGACTAAACTTAAGGCAAGCGGCTGATAAAATTGAACAGTTGCCATGTGGTCATTTTGATATAGTTACATTTTGTTTCCTTTTAGAATATATCCCTAGTTCTCCTCTCAGAATAAAAGCCTGTGAAAAGGCATACGAGATATTAAAACCAGGGGGCTTGCTGGTCATTAACACACCTGACTCTAAGCATGTTGGTGCAAACTGTAAACTGATGAAAAACTGGAGATATACCTTAGCATGCATAGGGTTTTCCCGAATTAAATATGAAAAATTCAAGCATATGCATTGCATGGCATTCAGAAAAAGTTTGAACAAGGAGGTTGCTGTTCGGTGGGCAACAATACACAAAAATTCTGAGTTGGAGTTTGCACTGCATATACCTCAAGATTTCAACAATAAGCCTGAGGATAATCATTCATATTCTAAACCAAACGTAGAAACTGATGATTTTATTTTTAATGAATTACCATTTAACAATTTGGAATGAAAAAATCTATACTTATATTATGGAGCAATAAAAATTTAAACTACATAATATTTTATTGTTGAACAAAGGGTTAACGTTAGTCACTTCAACAATTTTTCATTGGCTTAACATGCCAGAAGTTTATCTTAATATATACAGTCAATATACTTATTCTATGGAACTGTTTACTTCACAGTTCCAAACTTAGCCTTGCGCTTCTCAATCCTTTCCTTTAGTTCTATGTCGGTCATAATTTTTGATACAGATTGTCCAAATCTGTCAGCTCTTTGTTTGAGCTTATCCAAATTCTCACTCAGTGTTGCTGTTGTCTTAGTTGAGGTAATAGTATTTGAAGTGTTCTGACCAAATCTCTGCTTTCTGGCCTCTTTCCTTTCATCATCAGACATCTTAACTGGTAATCCAAATCTTTTTGCACGCATTTCTAACCTTGTCTTGGCATCAACATCAGCTGTTATTTTTATTTTGCTATCAGATGGGGCAGTAATGGCTTCAGCTTTATTTTGAGTAGTTTCCGCCTCTGGTTTAGTTGCATTCACAGATAATGCTCTATTCAAGACAATTTTTTTTGATCCAGCCTCCTTATTATCTCCCTTGGCGTCAGCCGTTATTTTTCTTTTGAGCGTTCTCATCGGTTTCACCTCGCTGGCAGGCTTGGGCTCGGGTTGGTCGGCAAGCGCCAATTCTTCATTTATAGTGTCCACGGCAGAGTCCTCGAGAATGTCGGTTTGACTTTTTTCATCGTCGTCTTCCAATTTTTCATCTTCTTCTAGAACACTATCAGAGTCAATTTCATCAGAATCTAAGTTTATCTCTCCGTGGTCCTCTTGTGCCATGGCTGTTTGTAGTCTTGCAACTAGTTCTGCTTTGTCGCCTGTATGAGCGAGTCCACGCGACTTTAACTCTTTACGCAAGTCAACTACCTTCATTTTACTTGCGTCTAAAACTGTTGAATCGGCCATTTCTTCAAGCCGCTATTGACTTAGCGGAAAAACAACGGAAGTAAGGTAAAATTCAATGAATCGCTCAATTCGTTTCTTGATAATCTTGATTCACTTCACTTTGCTTGCCTTGCCGGTTTGACGTTACGTTATTAGCTATCGTATCGTTCAATTCAATTCGTTCAGTTTTATTCGTTCCGGTCAGTGCGTGGGTTTGCTTGCACAGCGCAGCGTTAATGCTTAAGGTGCGCGCGCACTAGGCGCACTACACGCACGTCGCCGGCGGCGGCGGAGCGACCACATATTTTTTGCATCAAATATTTACCCGCTAGGCTTAAAGTAAGGAAAAATCTATGCCACGGGCAAAATTGGACGGTTTCACAGTACGCGACCCGTCACATAATTTTTTGTTGGCGTTGCGTAGTACGTCGTAATCCGTGTGCGCTCGCACCTTTAATTGTGGCAGCATTATGATATTTATGATCACTAATTGAGCAGGTTAAAACTGTGCTTGAATAGAATTCGCAGTTAAATGTCAATTATGACAGAAACAAAACAAAAAAATCATTTTATTTTATTTATAGACTATCAGTTTCAGTATCGGTATGTTATTTTAATTTAACTTATTTTAATGTTCGATACCTTCTAGCTAGATATTCTTGTAATGTAGAACATTCTTGTAATTTACAGTTTATACAAATATTAAAGATTCTTAGTGTCGATTTCAGTTTAAACGACGGCGAATAATAGTTTTCATTGTAAACAAAAGTTACCGGTGCCCCATCGCAGGCATATCGCCAGATAATAAAACATGGAACTTTGGAAGCCGGAACCAGATCCGGACACAGTCGTAGACCAGTTGATACAGAAATATGATGAGGCTTCTATGCCGCTGCCTGATATTGAATGCGAACCTCATCTTCTTATTTCAAAGGTATGCATTTACTTACAAATGGTTATTTATTTATTTATATTGAAAACATATTATAAATATTTTATTTTACAGGTCAGAAAACATTACATGGAATATGTAGTACAACTATTGTCTATAAACTATGAAAATCACCAGAAACTTCTGAATAAAAATATATATTTGCCAAGTGCTATTTGGAGGTGCGCTAAAAGTATTGAGACATCAGCTGTACAGGCATGTATGGTGGTGCAACTCTACAGAAAGAATATTCAAAATGTGGTGTGTATATTTCTTCTTGTATGAATTTGATTATTTAAATGTTAAAATAAGTATGACTCAGAAGCACATTAGACTTAATATTATTAATTCAAATATAATATAATCAATACAATCACATCTAATAATTAAATGATTCTTTATTGACAACATTTAATTTTTTTAAGCAGGTCTTTTTCTGATTTTACATTTTACATACTGAACCACATTTTACATTTTCGAATCATTTTGTTCCCCATTCCCCTAAAAGAGCGTAGGCAACGAGTAATTGGTCACAGAGCAGTAAATCATGCAGTCGGACTATTTTACTAAGCCAGATTAAGTATGAAATTGTACCACTGTTCTTTTTGTAGGTTGCAAAAACAAAACCACAAGACAACGTCATTTGAGTACTCATTCTTAGACAATGCTTTCACTTTTTAAAATCTTTTCAAAACTAGTTCATGTAAGCAAATAAAAATAATAGTTTTGGATACTGTGATAATAAAGTAATGAAATTAGTTTAAACTTATCACTATTTGAATATGTTAAATGTTGTCAATTGCTGTATGTGATTATTCTATTTGTTCTGCCTGGACTTGCCTGGGCAAATTTCTGAGCATTTCATATGCTCAGAAATTTGCCCAGGCAAGTCGAGCAGTTCAAAATTGTTGTTGTCTCACAATTTTATTACTATAATGGTAGATCAAATAATTTTTACTGTGATCAAAGTAAGTTTTAACCATTATTTATTTTAACAATATTTGCTGAGATTCTGCATGTTACAGCCATAAAAATACTCAATAGGCACCAATATTTTTTTGAGTGCTCAGGAGGCATTAAAACTTATGGGGCAAGCTCATTTACAATAATTATTGATAAACATATTCTTTTCAGCTAATCTACATTCCCTTACGAATGAATTAATGGGTTTATTGATAATTATTTGAACTATATAATTGATTTTGCCCCAAAAATGTTGATGTCTGGTCATCATTTCATTCAGGTGGATGTACTTGGGAACAATTATTATACAAACATTTAAATTTCAGATAAAAGAGTTAAAAAATGACACCAAAAAAGGTAGATTGAATAAAAAATTATATGAGTGTCTTCACAGACCACCAGAAAATGAGAAAAAACTACAAACAGAAAAAAGCACTTCAAAAGATTGCAACTGTCAATGCAAGTGCAAAGACAGGAAGAAACGCCGCAGAATGTCAAATACGCCAGCAGAAAATACAAACCATTCAACAATAAGTGATTCATCTTTTAATAATAATTTGGACTCATCTAATATGCAGACTTCAGCTAATCAAATATGGCATCAGCCAACAAATGATTCCACTCTGAAGCCACCAACTGCAGTCAATAATGTAACAAAAACTGCACCCAATCAAGCTTCATTAAGCTATGCAAGCCCACCCAAAGCTGCCTTGGAAACACCTTCAGATGAATTAGATGAGCAGTTGGAAAAACTTTTCCACAGTGATCCCAATGATGATGATTTGTTTGAAGGCACACTCTGCTCTACTGATTATGTTCTTAATGACAACGCCAAAAAGCTTCCTGTTGAGAACCTAGGAGGACCACCTGTTTCACAACCTCAGGTTATTAGTAATACTGTTATAGATGCCCATGAAGCTAAAATTAGATCATTAGATGAAAGAGTAGCTTCGCTTGCTGGGCTTTTGGAAAACCCTAATGAAAATCCGGCTCCTCAACAAATAAATAGTATTTGCCAGAGCCAGAGGACAGACAATAAGAGAATAAGACGCCATAAATGGTTATGCGAGGAATACTTTCTGAAAGTGCGCCTGTATGAAATGCTGGATCTTCTCAGAGAGACCAATAGGATGGGCCACATGAGGGTAGGTGTACATATACATGTATAACAAGGTTATACTGTGGATTGTGGTTCTATAATGAATGATACTTTTTAGGGTTCTTAGACTTATAAAGAACCCTTTCCAATTTTGCCATTTCTGTCTCTAAAAAGCTGTAATTGGGCATGCCGCATGGGTATATATACATATATGTCATGTCAACAAAGTAAAATAAAATCTTGTAAACATTTTTTTATGATTAATTGCTGTAACTTATCAGACTTGTCATGGTATTGTGTAATGTGGTTACTTTTTCCACAGATAAAAGATTTATTCCGCGATCTGTTTGGCGACGATAGCGACGATGAAGGCATGGTCTCACCTCTAGAGGAGAGCCACGAGTTCGTTACAAGTTGCAAAGAGCGCATAGCGCCGTGGGTTGTGAAGCTATTGTCCCCTTATTACACCAAGGGGCGCATTAGAGGCAAAACTCTATTCAAAGCTTTAGCACGACATTTGATAGGTCTGATATACCAGTGCAGTCGGTATCCCAGTAAGTATCTCTTTCATATTATATTTACTGAAATATTGTAGTTACTAAAAAAAATAACGTATACATTTTAAAATTGTATCAATTGGCAACATTTAATTTTTTTTAACCGCTTTTTCCATTTTGATATTATTATAATAATAAAATAAGACAACCTCACTCAAATCGATCTAGTCCCACAGTAAGTTCTAGTAGGCTTCTGTTATGGACACTAGACGACGACAACATACTTATATACCTAACCTCCTGACGACCAGCATTCATAATTTGCCAGTTTAATTTTAGCCTTATGACAAATAGTTGACAGTTAACTATTAATTGAAGTTTATGTACTATGTGTCACTGGAACTCAGGATAGATAAATAGGTACACACTAAAAAAATTGGGCAAGTGCGAGTCGGACTCACGCATGAAGGGTTCCGTACCATAATCTATAACAAATTTGTTGTATGGGAGCCCCCCTTAAATGTTTATTTTATTTTATTTTTAGTATTTGTTGTTATATTATAGCAGCAATAGAAATACATTATCTGTGAAAATTTCAACTGTCTAGCCATCACCGTTCTTGAGATACAGCCTGGTGACAGACGGACGGACGGACGGACAGCGAAGTCTCTGTAATAGGGTCCCGTTTTTACCCTTTGGGTATGGAACCCTAAATTCGAACCCAGGACGCGCCAACCACGTCGACAATCTTATTAATTATCAAATACAGGATACAAATTAAATATTACCACATTTACATTTTCGGAAATATCCCAATTTGTGATTGAAAAATTCATTTCAAAAATTAGACCAGTAATTGGTCACAGCGCAGAAAACCATATAGTCGGACTATTAAATAATGTTACTAAATGTAAGGTGGATTTAGTACGAAAATTTGTACAAAAAAATTGTTCAATGATCTTTTTGTCTCGTGATCGTGACTGTAACATTTTTCACAAGGTGACGTCAAGTAAAGTCCGATTCTTTCACATTTTTTAAATATTTTCAAAATAAATTAGAATAAACAAATATAGTTTTGAGTTCTGTGATAATAAATTAATGAAATTATGTTAAACTGAACTCTATTGAAAAAAAATATATATATGTTGTAGGAGGTGGACACTTAAGTTACGTATAGAGCATAATAATCTCACGTAAAAAGTGCAGGCACAGGCATGATATTGGTAGTAGGTACTTCCTTGAGGCATAACATTTTTTTCCGACTCTTTCATTTACCACTTTGCAAAACTAAAAACTCAGTATATTTTTTTATAAACAGCTTAAGTACTTAAATTTGTTCTAAAAACGTTCAGAATAGTTAACAGTACCTACCCAATACTCGTGGAAATCATGGGGAAAGGCCAAGGCGAGAGGTACCCGAAAAAAAGTTTTCTTTTTAGGGTCCGTAGTCAACTAGGAACCCTTATAGTTTCGCCATGTCCGTCTGTCCGTTCGCGGCTTAGCTCCGTGATCATTAGTACTAGAAAGCTGAAATTTGGTATGAGTATGTGTATGTATCACGCCGACAAAACGGTAAAATAAAAATTTTTTTTCGGGTACCTCCCGTACACCTCAAGTGGGGGTGATTTATTTTTTCGTTCCAACACTAGTGTGTGGGGTGTCGTTGAATAGATCTTTTAAAAATAATGGGGGTCTCCGAACATTATTTTTTTATAAAGTCAGCAGTTTTGTAAATATTCGCTCCGAAAGCAAAAAAAAATGTGACCCCCCTCTGACTTTTCAACCACGGGTCAAAAAATTATGGGAAAATTCATAAAAATGAGGCCGTATAAGTACTTTCAATGAAAATTATATTGAATAAAACCGGTCGAGCCGTTTTTGAGTTATCGCAAAAATTCATAATTTGCTTTAAAATGACGTAAGTGCCGCGCTTTGTCCTTATACTTCGAACTTTACACATATTAGTTAAGTGCCATACTGTATTAAAATATTTCGCTCAATCTGGTGCGTATAATCAATAACTTCCAGAAAGTAATAAGTAATTACTGTTACATTGGCGTTTACGACCTTTTTATAGAGCTTGTAATCTTTCTCGTAATTTTCGTCTATTGTGAAGTTGCCCATACTACGGAACCCTACACTGAGCGTGGCCCGACATGCTCTTGGCCGGTTTTGTTTTTATATTTTACCGTTTTATCGGCGTGGTACATACCAGAGTTGGGCATTCAATAACATTAAATCATCATTTTAAATGACGCACCGCTAGAATGAATCAAGTGACCGTCATTCAAGAACAGGTTATTTTGAATGGCGAGTTTTACAATAAATCAAAGCAGAAGAAATTGAGTGAAACTAATTTAATCGTCATTCAATAAAATCGATCTGTGATTGATTATTTGAAATAAAATTGTTTGATAATATTATATTTTTATGCTTCTTCAAAAAGAGGAAGTTCTCAATTGGACTGTACGATTTTTACATCTTCGTCTTTTATAAACCGATATGGAAACTTACCAGGATGGTCCCATATCAATCTGGTGAAAAATTGACTACGAGATACACGAAGAATCGAAGAAACTTCAAATATTATAGGCACAAATGTATAATGTCGAAAAGCGATCCTTACTATCTTCAGAAGGCGTTTCTAGGACCACCGTTCCAATGCGTCGTAGGTACTTCTCCATCTTTCCAATCACTCCGCTGCCGATCTTGTGATGGCACACCCCCGTTTAATTTCGACTTTCAATAACTAAAGTAGAATGCATAAAAAAAATACTTATACTAAACAATCACTCTTAGTCAAGATAATCTCCATTCAAATAAAACGTTTAGAGATCTCATAAATACTGGTGCAATCTAGTGTTAAGTGAAATGTTACATGCGGATACACAAATAGATTTATGGTTAATTGTATAAGTACAAATTTCTATATGATAAATACAAAGTTATATATTTTAAAGAAGTTTGATGCAAAGTAATACACACAATGGCACCCCAAGATACAGGCATAGCCTAGTTTGGGGGCCTCTGTTATTTCGTTCTACAATACACTGTTTTGAAGCAATTGAGAAATGCACTCTACTGCTGCAGTGCATTTCTCAACTGTCATAAATTTATAAAGCTAGCCTCCAGCAGCGTAGTGGTTTCTCTCTTATATCACAAGACAAAATTTGTCTACAAATGCAGCCTGTAAGCGAGAGCAGCCGCACATACAAAAGAAGTTTTGGCATCCTTCGCTCCCTCATTTATTAAATGTCATGAAAGTTGTGACCCACGATTTTATTAATATCCATTGTTTGTGTAACACTGTCTCTTGGCATTTATTTTTGATTTCAGATTACTATGAAGTAAGCAGCTTCGTATCAGACTTCCTGAATAATCATAAGATGATTAGATGTGAAGCAGACTTCAAACAGTTCAGGATTGATAACTTGTGAGGAAGAAAGTGAAAGTGTGAAAGTTGACTATTATTTCCCAAGTGATTTATTATGGTACTAATGTAAGCAATGTTAAATAGGAGGTGGACACTTAAGTTACGTATAGAGTACATAATCTCACGTAAAAAGAGCAGTGTCAAATTCATTGCGCAGTGACGACTACTGAGTTTGATACCGCTGTGAATACGTGAAATTAGGTATAGTAGTCCTATAGTTTTTGTTGGTATATGTATTTACCATTTTTCACTTAGTAATGTTTCGAGAAATAAAATATCTTGTTTCTCTGAATTATTTCTTTCGTTTGGGTTCACTGTCTGTGTTTTCCTCCGTTTTCCTTTTCTCAGCTTTAACAAACCATCCTGTTAGAGTCTTTTGCGTGGATTTATTTTTCTGTTCCAAAGATATTCTATTTTTGCAGTCCATTGATTTATTTCTTGAATTATTAACTTTTGTAGAAACAGGATGCCAGGATAGCAATTTAACGGGTTTCAAGTAACTAAGTGCCATGCATGGATCTACTTCGGAGATGTTGAGCCAGGCCTGTAATTGTCAAAGCATTTACACATTACATTTATACATTATTGTATATAAGAAAAGATGTATCAGGTTTTTTTATGAATGTAGAAGTAAAATTGTCTAAGGCAAGTTGCTCACATCAATTTTGTGTTCATTGTCTAATATGGCCGGCATCCTGTGGTGCAGCCAGTCCAGAGTGCTGTTGGAGTCCATGGTGATGACTGAGTATGAGTAAATGATAACATCCTCATTTTGCCACACATGGTATAATCCAGCCATGTATAACAATTTAATTCCTTTCCAGCCATCTTCATCATTGTAGGTATTATTCCAAGTTCCTGGTTCATCCATCTAACAGTAATTTAAAAAAATCAATGGTCCACTGTTCTGATTCATATACATTCCTATAAGCTCAAATTCTAATCTTGTCCACATTCATGTGTGGTCTGCAGTATGAACTTGTAAACATTCCCACATTGTCCACAGTGCTGTAACTTGTCTACATTCCTATTTCAACCACAGTGCCAACTCATCCACATAATTTTTTTGAAACAGAATTATTTGATAGAATCAGTAAGACATGTTTGATAAAATAGCACTTTGGTTGATATAGGAATGTGGGCAAATTAGGAGTTTGGGCCATATAGGAATGTAGACTAAATGGTATTTTGATGATATAAGAATGTGGACGAGTCACAAAGGTGACGATTTAGGAATTGTATGCCAATGACATGACAACATTTAAGAAGGTGACGAAATGGGACTATATTTGGTTACTTCAGTTGCTACTCATTATTTAAAGGCGACTGTATTAAAGCAAAGCCAACAATAAGACAAAATAATCTTTGTCCTCAACTCCATCAGCATAGCAATTATGTCATTTTTTGTCTCCTTGTTGAACATGCTGTAAAAAATGAAAGTGGCCTAGTATTATTATCGGTATGTGATGATAACTGATGATGATGATTGGATCGGACATTAACATTAGTTCCATGTACAAGTAGCATGAATCCACTTGATACAATTTCCAATCTGATTGCAATTCTATAATAGCAGAAAGTGTAACTATAGCACTAATTCAAATTCTAAGCTTTATTCTGCTGTAGGCTATAATATAATAATTACATGTCAGATTCTAAATAATGCAAAAAAAAAATACTATTTACAATAATAATATCATAATAGTAATGCAACACTGAATGCAACAGACGAATCACTGGGCATATTTTATTACAACCTACTGTTGTTAATGTTGAGATTTATAGTTTATAATGATAATGATGCATACCATTACATTTTCATCCTGAGGAGAATATATGTAATAAGGTTGCTTAATTCTGCTTGCTTTATTTGTTGTTTGCCATTCATAGAACCCTTCTACAACAATCACACATCTACCACCATCTTGTAAAATAGGTCCATAGAGCTTTGATCCTTGTATGCCTTCTAGGCGACAATTATTGGTACTTAAGTTGTGATTCCGATAATCCCCCTGAAAGAAAATGCATTTTCCTAAGATTAGTAGATTAGGCTAGTACATTACACAATTTTTTTAATTGTACCTTGTGCCAGGGAGGGATAATTCCCCACATCATAGGTTTCAAAATCCTGTCGGTGTAAGCAGCACATTTGAATTTACTGGCTGAGATCAGAACAGGAGTGACATCGGTGGGGGCAATATTGTATGACGGTTTGTATTCCCTACCGGCATTATGTTCGTGTATCCATTCAGGTTGTGTGTACAGATTACCAGATTTTTGCTTATAGCTGCAGGCACACATAACTTGTTCTTTACAGAGTGATCTGAAAATTTCAAAAGTATAACTACCATGATATTTTTACATTTGTGTATAACATAAATATTTAATTATTAGTTAAAATGTATAATATTTACAATCCAGTTCGTCCACACATGGTCTGCTGTCCAAATATTGATAATATAGTTCCTTTTAATAATATCACTAATTTTGCAATTCGAGTTCAACATAAACCGCTCAATGGCTCATAACAAGACAAGTTTGTCAAGTATGCGAATCAAATAAATATTATAATCTAACTATTCAAGAGAATAATTATATTATAAAATAATACAAGACAAGATACCGCCAAACTCCGCCAAAAGTTAAAACAAACAAACCAAACTATTTCAGTTGCTTGGGAAAACGCTTGAAAACTTTTTATGTTTATGGCAATGTCTCTAGGAATATACAAAAAGTGAAATAACTGAAATGAAATGTCAGTGTCAAATAGTGGTGGCCTGGCGAAGGCCAAGGAACATAATTTTGTTTTCGTGCCAAAGGATTTCCAACAATGGGAATCCTTTAATTCAGCCTAAAAGCAACTGTAATTTGTCTTAAACATGTGGAAGTATGTGTCACGCCGGATCAGGGATACTTTAGAGCGGAACGCGGCGCATTTCGATAGACGCAGTACCACTGGTTTTGCGAACTCTCCAAATGGAAGTTCAGAAGATAAGGATAAAAAGTCTCCTTCATGTCGTTGGTATTCGAGGTGCTGTAACTCGTATCAAAATGATAACAACACGAACAGTAATAAGTGGAACTTCGAACAGCTAAATCGCACTTGGATAGGTGCCATCACATGGGTAAGAATTGGTAGTTTATTTTTACTATATCAGTAATTGATATCATTGAATTCATTATTAGTTGTTATTTTGTGTGATTTATACTCCTGATTTGTTTTACAGAGTAGTGCTCTAGTCATAGGGTGGTATGCTAGTCAAGTGCTTCATCTGAGGCACAAGTATCATCGTAAAGAACCTTCCAAGAGGTGTCCAACCATTAATGGCATATTTTCCTCTTTATATCCATATGTACAATATGTGAAGAAAAATGAAGGATTATTAAAGCCCATTCCTAATATAGAGAATGTCTTAAAAACTTTTACTCCAACGGTACATTTAATTACAAATGAACAAGATGGAGGTAATAACAATCGCTCAGACAGTGGTGTCAGTAGGTCTACAACTCCTGATTCCTCTTCTGAGAATGATCTGGGAGAAGTTCTGAACTCTATTGAGAATAAATTGGGGCTAGCTGCTATTGAGAATGGTCAGCATCAAGATGGGTTGAACCTGCTCAGGTTAGTGAAATTATATTTAATCGTAGATATTTCTGCCTCTGGTTTTTGCTTGGATACTGGTCTGGCCGGCTGGGCTCACTGTAGCTATAAACAAAATCGCCTGGCATGCGCTGTCAGTTTCTGGGCTAGTACTAAATTATTTCCTGGTTGTAAGTGTTGATCTAAATTAAGACTAGAGATGGGCCGAATACGAACTTTTCCGAATACGAATATTCGGCCGAACATTTGCTTCAGCTCTTACCAAACCGAATATTCGGTTGCGATGGAACAATAGTAACAGGTTCTGACAGGTCTGCGCTCAGCGCTCCCACGCTTTTCGGACCCATCGCGCTCACGCCATTTGACTTGTCGTGTTTTTTCGTTTTAGCGGTAATTGAAACAACTGGTTTGTCTTACTTAAGCTACAGTTTTTTGCAAGACATTAGTCTTTATATTTTGACTTATATTTATCTCTTTTTGGCGGTTGTTCCGAATGCAAAAATAGGATCTAAATCCGTCGGATTACGAAACAAGCTACGCAGTTATTTACTTTGTTTATTCGGTAAATATTCGGCAATGTAACCGAACTATTCAGCCGAATACGAACATTGAAAAACTTGCCGAATATATATTTGGCCCATCTTTTATTAAGACTATTATGCTTTCATGATACCTACAGTCAAATGTAAGACAATAATTGCAGGTACACTGGCATGAGTTAAGAGACCTGGTACATGAGAGGCACAATTTATCTAAAGGTGCGTACGGATTTGAGGCAGCCTCAGTACCTCTAGCATAACAATTAACTCTTTATCACGCGAGATATACTATCTGTCACTGTCCTTTCAATACCGTTCGAGTATGACAGACGACAATGTATCGCGCAACAAGCGAAGTCGCGGCATGATATGCTAGCCCTGCAGCTTGAGGCACACACGTAGGGTTACCATACGTCCGGATTTGTCCGGACATGTCCGGACTTTTCGACTTGTCCGGCCCTTTAATTTGTCCGGCTTTTTTCAAATAAGTTGGAATAATGAGTAATAAAACTACAACTACTCGAGCAAACCCCGCCCGCACCCCGCACCTACCCCCTCGCAAATCTCGCAATGCGAGCGTCTACCTACTACCATGCCTACCTATTTTGGTGACTAAAAAGTCCGGACTTTTTTCGATTCGTCCGGCTTTTTGCCAGGACTTTTCAAATTCCTAAATGGTAACCCTACACACACGGCTCTCCTGTTTGCTCAAATACGTACGCGCCTCACGCGTTGTGTGCGAGCAGCGACCCATTTGGTCTTTTGAACATGCTCAAAGGCACGTTGGTATATTCTTTGACGTTGGTATGCATGCCTCGACGAATTTGGACGTATATCCGAGCGCGAGCGGCGCGGGCGAACACGATCTGACTACCACATGAATCACGATTATTATATGTCGGTTTCATTCACCAAGGACATCTTTTCTGCTTTTTGTTAATGAAGATGGCTCAGGCGAACCGCTCAAATACGTACGCACCTTTATATCGGCAGTGTAGCTTGCAGGTCCATAATATTCATTTTTATATCATTACAGATCTGCAGCAAATCGTAACCATGCACCAGCTCAGTACAATCTCGGGTTGTGTTATGAGATGGGGCTGGGAGTGGCTACTGATGAGAAAATAGTAAAGATATTTTTTAATATATATACATATTTATTGCTTACTCTGAGTATCAACATCGTGTGATTAAAGTGATTATCTGGCCATCTTTTAACAATGAGTCATTTTGAAAACATTTATATAACGCTACATAAACAGATATCTTCCATTACTACCAACATAATGTTTTAAAAAACCGGCCTAGAGCATGTCGGGCCACGCTCAGTGTAGGGTTCCGTAGTTGCCCATCCTTCAAAATAGACGAAAATTACGAGAAACATTTAAATTACGAGAAAGTTTTCAAGCTCTATAAAAAGGTCGTAAACGCCAAAGTAACAGTAATTACTTATTACCTTCTGGAAGTTATCGATTATACAGACCAGATTGAGCGAAATGTTTTAATACAGTATGGCACTTAACCAATATGTATAACGTTCGATTTGTAAGGACATCGCGCGGCACTTACGCCATTTTAAAGAAAATTATTAATTTTTGCGATAACTCAAAAACAGCTCGACCGATTTTATTCAATATAGTTTTCATTGGAAGTACTTATAAGACCTCATTTTCATGAATTTTCCATAATTTTTTGACCCGTGGTTGAAAAGTTAGACACTATTTTTTTTTATTTTCGGAGCGAATATTTACAAAACTGCTGACTTTATCAAAAAATTATGTTAAAGACCCCTATTATTTTCAAAAGACCTATTCAACGACACCCCACACACTAGTGTTGGAACGAAAAAAAAATCACCCCCACTTCAGGTACCCGAAAAAAATTTTTTTTTTAGTTTTTATATTACCGTTTTGTCGGCGTGATACATACACATACTCGTACGAAATTTCAGATTTCTAGTACTAATGATCACGGTGCTAAGCCGCGGACGGAAGGACAGACAGACAGACGGACATAGCGAAACTATAAGGGTTCCTAGTTGACTACGGAACCCTAAAAAGACCTAACATCTTGCTTCGATACAGAAAGATCTGTTTTTAAACTGCAATTGTCCAGGATACTTGCCAAATAATTTATATATATTATTTTTTTTCATAACCAGGCTATGGAGCTATACCGCTCAGCAGCTGCTCGTGAACATCCCGCAGCCCTCTATAACTTAGGGATCTACTACGGACAAGGCAGGGGTGGCCTCGCACGAGATGTAGCAACAGCCACTCGTTTGCTGCGCCTCGCTGCAGTGCAGGTGACTATACAACTCACATGTGGCATGGCATCAAGTGTTCTTGGGCAGCAGCAGATTTGACTAGGTTTTTCTTCGAGCTATAAGTACTGTTCTAAAGCCCTGTAATAGGCAAGCGGGTGGAAGTGGGGTTCTACGGCCACATCATTGCCACATAATAAACCGTATAAATATGGGTGTTACATAAACATTGACAAAGAGATAGATGTGAAAAAAGGGAGATAAGATTGGTGCCTATTACAATGCAAACAAGTCTATCTGAATAAGCATAACAGATAACCCACATTGACGGTATCATTATATTTATATTATATTTTCAGGGTCAACAAGATGCTATAAATGCTCTGAAAGAACTCGAAGGGGACTCAGTCGAACCGAAGTCGGAGAGCACTGATGATAGCTGGACCTATGCCTACCCGCCTGCGCCTTATCTCCATAATGACACTATTGTGCCAGCGCAATCCACTCTTTTTGTAGAAAACGCGCAAATGCTTCACACTCAGATATATTAGGAACTAACACATAAATTAATAGTGTTAAGCTTACAAAATAAATTGGTCAAGTTTACTTTTTACCTACTAGTAATTTGGGTTTATCAACATACAATTACCGCCTGTTGTTTACCTCTGCCTGTTATTTGAATGTATCTCATGTTGTGTTGTATATTCCTTGATGTTGGAGGTGTGCAATAAAGAGTATTTGTATTTGTACAATACAAGTTGTGTTGCATATTATAGATCTAGATGCTATCTCAAGTGATATAGACCGCTTTTGACCGCTCAGCTCATCGACGGGAAACTGTGTCCGTGACGCCTAGCTGACAGATAGTATGACAATGTATAGCGGCAAACGTCGTGGCGTCTGGGGCACAGCTTTCCGTCGACTTTCATTTACCGTACATGGTGCTCAAAAGGTTACTGGACTCAAATATGTACGTGATACAACAGTTTTATTTAAAGCTTATCACAATATGCGGCATTTTACGTGTATAAGTATATGTAAGTCTTGAACTGGAAAGAACAATGTCTAGAACTGGTCTTTACGAATAGTTAGTAAGCTTTTGTTTATACTTTGCTTTAGAGGTGTCAGTAAGCTATATTGCATATTTTTAAATTGATTCCTTATAAATCTCATTGACGTCAGGTGGTGGGATTATTTTTGTATAATGTAAAAAAACAAAGAAATTTGATTTGACCTCTATTCTAATATCAGTCGAGATAGCGTGAGATGGCGTTTAGTTCGAAATGAATTGTCAATTTGCAATCAAATTTGAAAAATATCGCACGTAAGTAAGATATCGAACGATGTGATAGTTGGGGCCGACCCTAGTTAGTCTCTGAATAAAAAAAAATATGACAGCTGCCAGAAAACTTCATTACCGCCATTACCGGGTAATATTTAGTATAATGTGAGACTCCTGAATGCATCATGGAAGCTTATGATATGTGGCTAGATAAAGTAGTGTATGTAACTGTACATAATTAGGCATTAAAACACTCGTGTGATGTTATTATGTAACTTGCCTTCGGCTCGTTTCATAAACCCACCCTCGTGTTTAATGCCCTTCATTATGTAGAGTCACATAAACTACTATTATACAAAGACAAACACGCAAAGAAAAATTTAATTACGCTCATGTGGTGCACACCGGGACTAGAAGAACCCGGGATCTTTGGCTTACTGGTCCGGCGTCTTAACCTTTCGACCAGAGACGCACTGTATGCACGCTTTAAATTTCTTCATCCGTTTTGATCTCTGTACTCCTTCATCCGTTTTTAAAGGTCTAACCGAATTTCTTTAAAGCAGTTAAACATGCGGTGTTAATTTAGCCACATTAAAAATATCATATTTACGAAACCACCAACAACGCACACATGTTGCATCACATATGGAGTATATCTGAAGCAACTATATGTCAATTTCTCACATGTCCCTCTCTACTATAAGTTCTGAAATTAAATTTCTGCAATTTGATCCTTCCACACCTCCAACTTGACAAGACATAAAATGTGCTAGTAAAGCAGAATTTTTCATTTAGCACAAATTATAAAGTTGCTTAACTGTTTTTGAAGTTCATCATTTTAAAAGTATGTTCAAAATGTTAGTAAATAAGTTTTAGAATATAAGGATGAAGCAAGGACTCGAAATTAAATTTCGTGAACCGATATAAAGTTGTTTTTTAATTTCTTTACTGTATAAGCAATTAAGCACATAATATGTGTATGTTTTGTGTGATGTTTTTAGTGTTTAAGAACTTTTGAAATAGTTTCAAAATTAAAATATACAATTAGTCAGTACATACTTCTTTTATTTTCACTTTACCTAATATATACAAAGTTTAAAATACTTATTTTAACCCTCTGTAACATGTAGACTAAGAAGGTACACAATACCATCAAAATTTGTGGGACTAAAACTAAGCACCACTAACATAAATCATTTTGGCGTGTGTTCATTGATTCAAGTCATGCAGAAACAAATGAAATTGAAGCACTTATTTTAATTATTAGGTCTGTTTCTCTTTGCTCGCATAATAGCAATTTTTATATTAGCACGACAATGTGTTACACGACAATGCCGTATTTTTGGTTTGATATTATGTGAGCGAAGCAAGGTTTAGGTGCACGATTTGTACTTCGATATATTATTTACACACTTATAGCCCGGCACCAATGTCATGGTCCATATACTTGCCCTGTAATTAGTAATTTTACAGTTTAATAACGCTGAATAAGCATTTAATGACATCAACTAGTGCCTAGCTTTTATCAACATAATATCTCTATAAATTAATGACTTCTATCCACTTTTGGATACCAAGACAACAATAATTTATTGATAATTTTTGAGTCAGAACGTAAAATTTGAGCTGATTACTTATGTAATCTTTTGTTATAGTGACTACAATTTCCTTAGAAAGAAGTCGGATGCTGGGAAAAAATATAATGTCATAATGTGTCGCTATTTCCTTGGAAAGACGTCCTTCACCTGCAACAATATAAATTATCTTTAATTATCTTCGTGATATGATACCTGGCTTGGATGAGGGCTTTCAGTTATTTTTCACCTCACTAGCTCGGAAAGGCCAGTTTGTTGGTTTGATATCTATTGAGAAAATCGCTTTTTATCCACATGTGGAGAAAGAGTTTTGACGTTTCAACGCAGCTAAAGTAGAAATTGACATGAGCTTATTTTCTGAAAAATCCCGTTTAAAATACCTACATGAAAGCTAATTAGACCTTAGTTTTAATAAATGGCACATTGGTTCATTATTGCAGATATTTTTCAAAGATATCAGTACAAACCCTTATTCTTTTTTCCTCGCTGTAGTGAGGTGAAAAGTTTTGTGTTATACACGGGCGAAAAGTTATTTTACGTCTCGTGTATTGAAACACTCGCTACGCTCAGGATTCTATTTTGAACCACTCGCTTCGCTCGTGGTCAATCATAGGATCCTTTCGCTAGCTCGTGTTTCAAATAAACACTCGCGGGTAAAATACAACTTTCCCCCCTTGTATAACAAATAACTATTAGATAGCTACAATGAAAACCGCTTTAGTGACTGCTAAATGGATATCAGATTATCCACACTATGTCAGACCGGAGACAGGCAGCGATAACTGATAAGGGCCAGGGGTGGAAACACCCGATACTGATTTTCTTTTATTAAAGTTAATTGTTGAACTGCCTTTTAACTTTTTTTTTTAGGTTTACATTTTTTAATCGAAACTACATACAAAACACATTCTAGACAACAATTTTTAATGACTCGATATTCAATAGTAGCAAACATGCATTCTTGTGTTTCGTTCACAAAAATTAATTAAACTGGATCAAATTCTTTGCTGCCGAGTGTACATTCACATTTTATTATGTATCGTATCTGTACAAGAAATAGTTGATCCGGCCAACTTTTTCTTGTTGTTATTCTGTCCCGTAACCCAGGAGACAATGGTGATTAGACTTCTTAGAAAAGTGTTGATAATTTATAATAATAGTATTTTCAAGATATTCTAAATAAGAATGGACTTACAATTACAACATTTTTGTTAAATATTGCCACTGAAAATCGTAGTTTTAAAGAGTAACCCAGGGGACATCACTCGGTTGACCCATATACACGATAAGGTTTCACGACCCGTGCAATTTAATCAAGAGTCAGAACGTAATGGTCCTCGAACAAACGGGTAACGAGTAGGTAGGTACCTGTGTGTGTAGTTGTGTGTAGACGGGGCCGGCTCAGTACTTGCGATAGTCGCGGGCGGGCTGGCTGTAGCGGTCGGGGTAGGCGGCGCCGGGCGGCGGCGGCTGGTAGGCGGGCTGGTAGCGCGCCTCGTACCCGCCGTAGCGCGCCTCGCCCGACCCGGACCACGCCTCGCCGCCGCTGCCTGGGGACGGTGGGGACCACACCAACTCATAACTGATTCAACCACTGGGCTAATGGGGAATGGAATGGGGGTTTTTCCTACATATAAACAAAAAAACAAGATCGACGTAAACTAATCTGCTAGGTTTCGAACGACCATAAAAACGTTATTTTTGTTATAGAAATAACATAGTTAAGCAGTTATTAAAATAAAAATATATAAAATCCCCGACAAAAGAATCTCAACTGATTTTTGTGTCGAAGTATAAGTACTGATTTTTGAAATTCCTAGAGTCAATGTTAGTTGAATCCTGATCACGATTTTTAATAAGAATCGAATATTTGGCAGGAGACTGCTTTTACCTACCGAGCAGAAGAGCTAAGAACCATCTCTATTGAGAAAACTTTAAATTAAAAACCGCGCTCAAATCAAATTATAACAAGCATACACGATCGGTAGCTACAAAGCTGCAGATGCAAAGATAAACGTAATTAAACTTAAAAATATGTATGTATGTATGTAAACACTTTATTGTACACAAAAACAGAAATACATTAAAACAAAAGAAATACATGTACAAAGGCGAACTTATCCCTTTAAGGGATCTCTTCCAGTTAACCTTTGAGTAAATGAGTGCTAAAGACAAATGTAAATATCACAATAAGACTGTTCTGAAAGAGAAATAAGATAATAAATGGGGCGATACCTTTGGTGTTCGGTGCGGGGTCGGCGTAGCGGCTGGAGGCGCTCCAGGAGGCGGAGGCGGGCTTGCCGGCCGGCTCGGGCCGGTAGGAGCGGGCCTCGCGCTCGCGCGCCTCGTAGCGGCCCGGCTCCTTCGGCCGCGTGCCCGGCGGCAGCGGCTGGCGCGCCTCGTCGCCCGCGCTGCCGTTGCTGGGGTACTTCATGCTGCTCGCTGCAAACATTACAACCGCACACGACGATAAGGGCAAGAATATGCGTGGGCCTCGATCGGTCCCACTTGACCGAACTATGACACCGTACTATCACTGCTGATAATTTTTTTAAATAAATATACTACATTTAGGCTTATGGTGTAGTGCGAGTACTCACTGGCGACGTGTCGGGGATAGTCGCGCTTGTAGTCGCGATCGCGGTCGCGCTTGTCGGCGCGGTCGTAGCTGGCCGGCATCTCGAAGCGCGGCGGCGGCGGCGCCTCGAACTGTGCGCGGCTCGACGACTGCAAATTTAGAGAATGTTTATATTCAATGTCATCACTATAGCTCTATAGCTCCAGGAAAGGTGCTGAGCGGTCGTAACTTTGAATTTGATCGCGACCGTGTTTACTCTTTTGGATGCATTGTCCCATATTCGTCTTACTTATTGCATACGGGAGAGGGGAGAGATTAACTTATACCCGTCGCGTTAGTTAGTATAGGTAGGGATGTATGAGGCGGCGGCAGTACTCACGCTGACCATGGGCGGCGGCGGCGCGCGCTTGTGGCGGGGCTCGCGCTCGTAGCCGGCGTCGGGCGGCGGACTGGCGGCCGCCTTGCGTTAGTTAGTATAGGTAGGGATGTATGAGGCGGCGGCAGTACTCACGCTGACCATGGGCGGCGGCGGCGCGCGCTTGTGGCGGGGCTCGCGCTCGTAGCCGGCGTCGGGCGGCGGACTGGCGGCCGCCTTGCGTTAGTTAGTATAGGTAGGGATGTATGAGGCGGCGGCAGTACTCACGCTGACCATGGGCGGCGGCGGCGCGCGCTTGTGGCGGGGCTCGCGCTCGTAGCCGGCGTCGGGCGGCGGACTGGCGGCCGCCTTGCGTTAGTTAGTATAGGTAGGGATGTATGAGGCGGCGGCAGTACTCACGCTGACCATGGGCGGCGGCGGCGCGCGCTTGTGGCGGGGCTCGCGCTCGTAGCCGGCGTCGGGCGGCGGACTGGCGGCCGCCTTGCGTTAGTTAGTATAGGTAGGGATGTATGAGGCGGCGGCAGTACTCACGCTGACCATGGGCGGCGGCGGCGCGCGCTTGTGGCGGGGCTCGCGCTCGTAGCCGGCGTCGGGCGGCGGACTGGCGGCCGCCTTGCGTTAGTTAGTATAGGTAGGGATGTATGAGGCGGCGGCAGTACTCACGCTGACCATGGGCGGCGGCGGCGCGCGCTTGTGGCGGGGCTCGCGCTCGTAGCCGGCGTCGGGCGGCGGACTGGCGGCCGCCTTGCGTTAGTTAGTATAGGTAGGGATGTATGAGGCGGCGGCAGTACTCACGCTGACCATGGGCGGCGGCGGCGCGCGCTTGTGGCGGGGCTCGCGCTCGTAGCCGGCGTCGGGCGGCGGACTGGCGGCCGCCTTGCGTTAGTTAGTATAGGTAGGGATGTATGAGGCGGCGGCAGTACTCACGCTGACCATGGGCGGCGGCGGCGCGCGCTTGTGGCGGGGCTCGCGCTCGTAGCCGGCGTCGGGCGGCGGACTGGCGGCCGCCTTGCGTTAGTTAGTATAGGTAGGGATGTATGAGGCGGCGGCAGTACTCACGCTGACCATGGGCGGCGGCGGCGCGCGCTTGTGGCGGGGCTCGCGCTCGTAGCCGGCGTCGGGCGGCGGACTGGCGGCCGCCTTGCGTTAGTTAGTATAGGTAGGGATGTATGAGGCGGCGGCAGTACTCACGCTGACCATGGGCGGCGGCGGCGCGCGCTTGTGGCGGGGCTCGCGCTCGTAGCCGGCGTCGGGCGGCGGACTGGCGGCCGCCTTGCGTTAGTTAGTATAGGTAGGGATGTATGAGGCGGCGGCAGTACTCACGCTGACCATGGGCGGCGGCGGCGCGCGCTTGTGGCGGGGCTCGCGCTCGTAGCCGGCGTCGGGCGGCGGACTGGCGGCCGCCTTGCGTTAGTTAGTATAGGTAGGGATGTATGAGGCGGCGGCAGTACTCACGCTGACCATGGGCGGCGGCGGCGCGCGCTTGTGGCGGGGCTCGCGCTCGTAGCCGGCGTCGGGCGGCGGACTGGCGGCCGCCTTGCGTTAGTTAGTATAGGTAGGGATGTATGAGGCGGCGGCAGTACTCACGCTGACCATGGGCGGCGGCGGCGCGCGCTTGTGGCGGGGCTCGCGCTCGTAGCCGGCGTCGGGCGGCGGACTGGCGGCCGCCTTGCGTTAGTTAGTATAGGTAGGGATGTATGAGGCGGCGGCAGTACTCACGCTGACCATGGGCGGCGGCGGCGCGCGCTTGTGGCGGGGCTCGCGCTCGTAGCCGGCGTCGGGCGGCGGACTGGCGGCCGCCTTGCGTTAGTTAGTATAGGTAGGGATGTATGAGGCGGCGGCAGTACTCACGCTGACCATGGGCGGCGGCGGCGCGCGCTTGTGGCGGGGCTCGCGCTCGTAGCCGGCGTCGGGCGGCGGACTGGCGGCCGCCTTGCGTTAGTTAGTATAGGTAGGGATGTATGAGGCGGCGGCAGTACTCACGCTGACCATGGGCGGCGGCGGCGCGCGCTTGTGGCGGGGCTCGCGCTCGTAGCCGGCGTCGGGCGGCGGACTGGCGGCCGCCTTGCGGTACGCCGCGCTACTCTCGTAGCCGCGCTTGCGACGCTCTTCCTCCAAACTGTTCATGCGACGATTATAATCATTACAACTATGGTAAGGTTAGAGTAAGGTTTTATACATACGTATTTCTTATGCGTTGCTATTTAGTTTAAGTTTTCTCTGTTACTTTGCTTTGCCTTTTTCTTGTCTCTTTGTATAGTTCAAATAAATATTTAGGTTACAAAATCACATTTTAGAGCAATATAGAAAATCAATTTTGACTATGGTACGACTGAGTTACGTACGACACATTTTCTTTGACCTATAAAACGCCAACGCCAGGTTTGGATACGTGCATTCAGCTTCGCGGCAAAAAAATACGACTCACGGAGAATTGAGTCTGAAAATATGCGATCGTTGGCATTAGGGGACACTTTGCCTATCAACATATCATAACTGTGACGGTGAACTGATCCACTAAGTCTCTCTAGATATAAGAGTAAAACAACTCTTTAATATGGCGCAGGTAGGTAATACATAAACGAATTATGTACATACCGTAACTGCGCGCGCTTGAGCTCCAATCTCTCGAGCTCGAGTTTCTCGCGCTCGAGGCGATGCCGCTCGCGCTCCAGCCGCAACAGCTCGTTCTTCTCACGCTCGATCTTCTCCCTGAAGTCCGTTAATTAATTAGTAAATCGGCAGAAAAAGACTTACAAACACCTCTCACCTCACTAGAAACTTCTATATGATCTAGATCACCACGATTGAGCATCCTAAAGGTTGTGGCTGGCAGGCTGGACTGTCCCATACAGGCACATTGGATGCAACTCCATGTGCATGGGACGACTGAATTGTGAGCCAAGCTCCCACTCTGTCTTTTGTTTGTTTTACTTTATTTTTAGTTTTTGTATTTTTGTTTTTATATTGCTTTGTCTAACACTAGGGGTTAGTTCTATGTTACTAACACATTATATGGAGCCAAGCTCTGAAATAATAGTACATTACTGCAGAGGCTGCGAAATAGGGCGAGTAGTAATAGATGGCCGAGTGATAACGAGGCCATCTAGAGATACGAGGCCGACAATTCCTATTCGCGCCGAGGCTTGTATAGTGCTTTTCTCAAATAAATCCAAGGAAATAATACAAATGTTCAAAGTATATATTCATATATTTTTACTATTCCCGCCAACTTTTTACTTTCTTCAAAAAAATTTTTTTTTAAGTTGTTCGGTTTAATGTTTTTGCCACCAAATGTTAAGATGATTCTATTTATTTAAAAATGACAACACCTTATTAATTAGATATTGTTATTTTTTTAACAATAAACGTGATTCCTTGTTTATTTTATTGAATATCTGTTTTAACCTAATTGAATAATCTAGTTAAATATAAGAAATAAAACGTAAATATACATACATGCACAAACTACTTTTTTTTTTTATTGGCAGTATGCCATAGATTATCAATAAAAGAAATGAACCCCACTGAAACAAAAGACAATCTCTTTGTTGGCCATGGCCCATAATGTTGTATGAAATTCCTTTATTGACCTCTAATTTGAAATTTGAACGAATCTTCAACAATTGCTATACAAAGACGTATTTCGCGTTCTGTTACCACGATCATAAGCACGACATTTCCTTGGATGTTTGAGAAAATGATTTTTATTTTTATTAAAATTTCACAAAGGGCTTTTTTGATTGTGGTGTAATTATTGCCTCCATATCCCGAAGCGGATTCAGTGGTGGCGGGTGAAAGGAGTCATGATCCCATCCCAACTACCAACTATACTCGGTCTTGGTGCACCATTGATATTTTTTGTCAATCTGACTCTTAAGGCTACCGTCCACTGCCCACAGACTCTAAGGCAGTCATTTACGTGTAATCCCCTCGCTCTACTGCTGCGGGGCTAGAATATCATGCCGCAATTTTGCGCGATTCAAGTTACCTGTGTCTGGCTCACACGGTATTTAATGACAGGTAGTATTTGTCTCATTTATGCTAGAAGTGCTGATCTAGCTCTTAAAAGGAAATATCACTGCTAATTTTTCCATACAAATCGAGGTTTCGTTCTCGTCTGTTTCCTCCTCCAAAACTTAACCAACATTTACGAAATTTTAGAAACCAAATAGGAAGGAAATGGTACAGACCGTCGGACCGTTTCGATTTTTGCTAATTATAGAATTTGTGTACTAGGCGTCCGTTTGCGACGGAATTTTGGAGACAAACACCGCAGCCCAGCGCACAGATTATATAAGGTCCGGCACAGACCATTTCCCTCTCATTCAGTTCGAGATGGGCTAAATTTTGGAGGAGGAAATAGACGAAAACGAAATCTCGTTTTGTATAACCCGGTTCGGTTACGTTAAGTTTGAACCTCATTTGTGTCCGACGTCATAGTCACCAGGTGTAAACTCGGATAGTATGGGAAATGTAAAGGAGCGTACCTCTCAGCGCGCAGCTTCTCCCGCTCGAGGTCGAGGCGGTGTTTCTCCTGGCGCTGGCGGCGCTCGCGCTCGCGCAGCGCGTCCTCGGCCGCGCGCCGCCGCCGCTCCTCCTCGCGCGCCGCGCGCGACCGCTCGCGCGCGCGGGCCACGTCGCGCTCCTTCTGCAAACAAACAAACAAACAAACGCCCGTATCAACATCACCTTCACGTACGGGGATACATCTTCATGTTTTAACTTGTCGAGTATTTAAGAGGCCTTATTCCTTTTAAAATGTTTTTTTTTTTTTTCTTATTATGACAAATATATTGATATTTTCAACCATCTTTTTGAACTGAATAAATACTATTCCCCGAGTTCTAGAAAGTGACAATGTCTATTTCATGCTTTCATTGCCTGCTGTCGAAAATAAATGAAAAAAAAAAAACCTGTTTTATGGGACATTTATTTATTCAGAGTAGTTTTTGAAACAAAAGCTATCAATGAAAAATTCAAACTGTACATTTCAAATATATACCAGTAAATGGCACCAGCCCTTTTCTAGGTAGTAACAGTGATAATATGTTTGATCATAGAGAAAAATGTCTAAATCAATCAGTTACTGTGAACGGATAAGGACCCTTAAGTACTAGGTGACATAAATAATGTAAACTACGAATTTATTCAATCATTATTTAAAAATGTGGAGTGAATAGTCGTGGTAAAAAAATAATTGAAAGATTATACAATATTTGGTAGGCATATAAATATAATATTTTTAGTTTAACACAGTAGGTATTTGTAAAGCTCTTTAAGGGATGATTACATTTAGACTATTCAAGGTGCCCATGAGCATTGCGAAAGATTTTAACCACGCATTCCTGAGGTCCTAAGGAGTAATAAATCTTATATGAACCTAGGCCAATTTTTTTTTTTTTTTTTTTTTTTAATTTTCATACAATAAATACTTGATAAATAATATCAGTTATGCAGATGACATGGTGCTGCTGGCTCCGTCTGTTAGTGTCCTGAGAAAACTGGTTGGGGTTTGTGAGGCGTATGCTGTTGCACATGGGCTGCAGTACAACCCCAAAAAAAAGTGAGGTACTGGTTTTCAAAGCGCAGGGGAAAAGGCCTGCTTTTATACCTCCAGTTATGTTACATGTGGCCGTTTTTAATGTAGTGGAGAAATTCAAGTATCTAGGTCACATTATAACACCTGATCTACGTGATGACCTAGATATTGAGCGGGAGCGCAGGGCGTTGGCCGTACGGTCAAACATGCTTGCCCGCAGGTTTGCTCGATGTACTACAGAGGTAAAAATCACATTATTTAAAGCCTATCGTCAGTCATTTTACTCGAGCAGCCTGTGGGTAAGGTACACAAAAAGAGCCTACAACGTCCTGCGCATTCAGTACAACAATGCATTTAGAATGTTGTTAGGACTACCCCGGTGGTGCAGCGCGTCCCTTATGTTCGCGGAAGCACGCACGGACGGTTTTCGAGCCATAATGCGGAAGAAAATCGCCTCGATGCTGAACAGGCTGAGGGGAAGTACTAACAGCATTCTGGGTGTAATTTCTGAACGATATGACTGCTCAATCTTAATGCACTGGGTCAGTCAAGTAAGGGCATTTGCCTCTTTTAGATATAAGTAAATTAAAAGTTTATAATGTTTATGGATGTAACATATCCGAAATAATGATTTATTAAAACAATAATAACGCGGTACTCCTGACGATGCGCGCCGTGTTCAGGAGTACCTATATCGTGAAAGGGCAACCTTAAGTGTCGTTACGATATCCGTCTAAATTTCGTAAAGAAACTGAGGTAGCAGTTGAAACGCTCCTGCATTTCACCCGAAAAAGCTTATAACTTACCCATATCTTGGAAAACGACAGAACTTCCCTCGGCGATCTTCTCCTTTCGCGACTCCTGGTACTGCGACGAGCTTTATCCTAGAAACGCAAGTCGTTCTTGAGTAAATGAATTCGTGCCCGGTCAGTAACACGGGCGGAACCACATTTAAAACAATTTATAATTCGATGACATCGATTCAGGTGCAACCAGAAACGTTTATTTTGTTTGGTCACTAATTGCAGACTATTCAAGTATCCATATAATATAAGTGATGCCGAAATCGGTATGTCCAACTAGTCGATATATATCTAATTCAAAGAAAACTTACTTTGTCCTTCTGATCGGTCTTGTCGCGTGAGGCAGATCGGGTGCTTTCTTCACCGGATGCTTCACCATCTTTTTTTACTTTTTCAGCGCCCTTATCGCTACTCTCTTTGCCATCCTGTAACAAAATGTTATACAATATAATACAAAATGCTTTATAGCACACTAAAAAAAGACAACAGGCGGCCTTATCGCTAAAGAGTGACCTCTTCCAGACAACCATCGGGTAGTGGAGTTGATCAGAGTAAACCACACAATAGCGCAGAAAGCGCTGGGAACACAAAATAAATACCAACAGATAGCCAAGTAAACATAATGATAGATATACACAAATATGTTGAAGCAAAGAGGTACAATTGTTGGTAGACTGGCTGGTATGAAAGATGACGTATATTTGATTTTGAATGAGAGTTTGTCTTTCGTGAAAATTGTCTGTCAGCAGAGGCTGAAAAAGTATATTGTTGTGAATTGTGATATATTATTGTTTTATAAATTTATTGTGTTTTACTCTTTACCATATAATAAAGAGTCAGTACCTATTGATAGTGTGTGTTTTACAGTTTGAGTATTCGAGTTATACAAACAGGTTATGGCCTGCACGATTCTATTATGGAGCACTAGAAGGTACTGAAAAATGGTAATGTAATGGAAAGTGGTGAGAACTACCAAAATTCTATTACAAGCACAATAAATAGAGAAATAGTAACAATAATGTCTGCTTCGGGATCAGGACTTCCAACCATAGAGAAACTGCAAGGAAGTATCAACTACAATACATGGAAATTCGATATAGAGTTGATACTAGTCCACGATGATCTCTGGAAGTACGTAGAGAATAAACCCGCTGATGGAGATGCAGCAGCAAAGCGTGATGATCAGAGAACACGCACCAAGATATGCCTATTAATTGAAAACCAATGTAAGGTACATGTTCGTAAAGCAACTACTGCGTATGAGACGTGGAACAATCTAAAAACTGCTTATGAAGACAAGGCATTAATAATAGATGTAGATTGCTGTCAAGGCTGGTGAGCCTGAAGCTTAATATGTTTAATTCGATAACTGAATACGTAACAGAGCTAATGCAGATAGCAAATCATCTATCCGATCTAGGGAAAGAGATCGACGACGAGTTATTAGCAGCACTTATGCTACAGGGACTACCAGAGGAGTATGCACCCATGAGGTTGGCATTGGAAAACACCAACACGGCATTGACAACCGATTATATCAAGACAAAATTACTTCAATTAGATAACACCAGAGCCTGTGCAAGTCTGAGCACTCCAGGCCCAAGTTCTGCTCTTACTACTGCCAAACACCACAGAAAACATGGTCAGAGGAATAAAGAGAAGAAAGCTGTGAAGTGTTTTATCTGCGAGGGGCCGCATAAAGCTTGCGACTGCCCACACAACCCACGTCAGTCGAAGACCAACCATATGGCGACGGCACTTACTACTGCGAATCAAGAGAAGACCCAGCAAGATGATTGGATCCTGGATTCGGGCTCGTCAGGACATATGAGTTACAGAAAAGACTGGATGAGTAACTTTGTGAAAGTAGATAGAAAGGTAGAAGTGAGCTGCGCGAATGGAGGTAAGGTGTATGGAGAAGGTTTTGGTACTGTAGAGAATGAGTCACCTAACATCAGTATAGGTAATGTCATGTATGTACCAGGATTGTCTTCGAACTTATTGAGTATAAGTTGTATGGTTAATACTAAGGATAAGGTTGTTGTGTTCTCCAGAAAAGGTTGCGAGATTTTTTAGGGTTCCGTAGTCAACTAGGAACCCTTATAGTTTCGCCATGTCCGTCTGTCCGTCCGTCCGCGGCTTAGCTCCGTGATCATTAGTACTAGAAAGCTGAAATTTGGTATGAGTATGTGTATGTATCACGCCGACAAAACGGTAAAATAAAAACTAAAAAAAAAAATTTTTTTTCGGGTACCTCTCGAACACCTAAAGTGGGGGTGATTTTTTTTTTCGTTTCAACCCTAGTGTGTGGGGTGTCGTTGAATAGGTCTCTTGAAAATAATAGGGGTTTTCAAACATTACTTTTTGATAAAGTCAGTAGTTTTGTAAATATTCGCTCCGAAAATAAAAAAAATTGTGTCCCCCCCCCTCTAACTTTTGAACCACAAGTCAAAAAAATATGGAAAAATTCATGTTAATGCGGCCTTATAAGTACTTTCAATGAAAACTATATTGAACAAAATCGGTCAAGCCGTTTTTGAGTTATCGCCAAATTTCATATTTTTTCTTTAAAAGGTCGTAAGTTGACTTCCAGAAGGTAATAAGTGATTACAGTTTCTAGGGCGTTTACGACCTTTTTATAGAGCTTAAAATCTGTCTTAACTTAAACCTCGGGCTTAAAACAGCAGTTTATTGTGAAGGATGAGCAACTACGGAACCCTACACTGAGCGTGGCCCGACATGCTCTTGGCCGGTTTTAATGTAGATGAGTGTACAATAAAAGGTGAACCATGTGTGACAGGAGTGCTTGATAGGGGCATTTATAAACTGAAATGTTCTTCACAGGTAACTTCACAAGCACTAGCTTCTAGGAGCGAGATGAGAAATGAGATGGAGCTATGGCATAAAAGGATGGCACACTTGGGTATACGTAACCTCATTCTATTAAGAGACAAATTGGCAATTGGGGTAAGTTTTCCAAACATTATTAATTCAAAATTGGATTGCGTAGCCTGCTTAAAGGGTAAGCAAACTAGACAACCATTTGAGCGCAATAAGGCTACAAGAGCTAGAGAGCTCTTAGAACTAAGTAACTTATAAGAACTGCACTCAGATTTAAGTGGACCAATGAGCGATAATTCTATGGGAGGCCATAGATATTATATTACTTTTATCGATGACTATTCGCGAAAAACTTTTGTGTATTTTCTTAAAGCAAAGAGCGAAGCCTTTGAAAAGATAAAGGAGTTCAAGAGTTTAGCAGAGACTCAAACCGGAAAGAAGCTGAAGGCATTGAGAACTGACAATGGAGGCGAATATGTCAACAAAAGAGTAAATGAATTCCTGAGGGATCATGGCATTAAGCATCAACTTACGATTGCGTATACACCTGAGCAGAATGGTGTTGCAGAGCGAGCCAATCGTACAATAGCGGAAAAAGCACGAGCTATGCTTCAAGAAGCAGGACTCCCTGTTAGATTCTGGGCGGAAGCGACTAACACCGCTATCTACTTGAAAAACAGGAGCCCTACCATAGCTGTGAAAAACAAGACACCAGAAGAGGTGTGGACTGGTCGAAAAACGGATTTGAGTCATCTCAAAGTCTTCGGATGTAAAGCATACATGCACATTCCAGACCAAAAGAGAACGAAATGGGATCCAAAAAGCAAGGAGCTTATTTTCGTTGGATATTGTGAGGAATCGAAAGGGTTCAGACTGATTGACCCGTCAAATGGTGAACTTTATAGAGCACGAGATGTAGTCTTCTTTGAGGATCAATTGTATCATGGAGCTACTAACTCTAAAAAGCAAAAGGACCACGTGACAATCAATCTAGAACACGATGAACAAGGGATTCAGCCGCAGATAGAAGAGAATATACTGCAACAGCAAGGCCGAAGAGAGAGTATTCAGGATGAGCAGAGATTTCAGGGAGAAAATCTTGAACCGGATGATAGAGATCATGAGCAGAGAGTTCAGGAACAGAGTCGTGAACCTGATGATGAAGATCATGTCGATATGAATACTGATGTTGCTGAGGGTGAAGAGGAAGATTGGACATCGTGTGAGGAGAGACCGGAAGAGGTCCATATTGAACCCATAGTGGAAGAACGGCGATACCCACGCAGAGAGAGAAAAGCGGTTCAATTACCTGACTACGTGACATACCAAGCGTTGTTGGAAAAGGACGATCCACTTACAGTATCTGAAGCGCTACCGAGAAAAGATGCTCAACAGTGGAGACATGCAATTCAGGAGGAGCTAGATGCATTGAAGAAAAATAAAACGTGGATTCTAGTGAAGCCTGACCAAGCGAGCAATGTTGTTGATTCAAAATGGTTATTTAGAATCAAAAAGGAGGCGGGGAATAAGACTCGTTATAAAGCTCGATTGGTTGCACGAGGCTTTAGCCAGAGAAAAGGGATAGACTACGACCAGACGTTCTCACCAGTCGTAAGACATAGTTCGCTGAGACTACTCATTGCTTTGGCAGCAAACCTTGGTTTGAAAATTGAGCACATGGATGTTAAGACAGCCTTCCTTAACGGAAACCTCAATGAGAAGGTTTTCATGCGTCAACCACCGCACTTTGAAGAGAAAGGAAAGGAAGATTATGTGTGTCTGATCCAAAAATCCTTGTATGGGCTTAAACAAGCACCGCGTTCTTGGAACACGAAGTTACATACTGAGCTGGAGAGCCTTAACTTCAAGCGTTGCAAGAATGAACCCTGTGTATACATAAGAAAGTAACAAGGATACCACAATTTTAGCCATCTACGTGGATGACATCCTACTATTCCACGACAATGATAAAGAGGTAGCAAAAGTGAAACGTGAACTGATGTCAAAAGGGTATAGCAGGATAGCCTAAGAAAAAGTGCCCCCAGCGTTTTTGGGTCGAAACTATAATCAGACGATGGCTTTTAAGGAGGTAATACCCTGCACAAAGTTTCATCCCTCTGTTACCCCCTGGGGGTGAAAAACACCCGATTAACCCCAAAACTGTTTTATTTATTTTTTCCTAAACTATGAAAGTGACGAATTTCAAATTTTGTACAAATATTAATGAGACTAAAAGCTATATTTAAAAAAAATATGACCCTCCTAACCATTTAAATTCTTGTAAAAAAAAGTAAAAAAAAAAAATAATCACCCTGTATAACAAGTTCGGCTCTTGGTACACACACCATTTTTTTGCCAAATATGAATCAATTTATATTCTACATCATACCAAAAGTTTCATCGACCTAGCCCAGAAGGAACATTACGAAATTAATATGAATCGGCTCTTTGGTGCCTACTATTCATTTAACTCCTACTAAGAGCCTTGCATTATTTTTTATTAATAAACAATGGCCTGCGATCAGACCGCTGTTTGTGACCGATTAAAAAAATTGAAAATCGAACGCGGGCAGTAACGCGGCCGCGGGTAGTGTTTTTTAGGGTTCCTTAGTCAACTAGGAACCCTTATAGTTTCGCCATGTCCGTCTGTCTGTCTGTCTGTCTATCTGTCCGCGGCTTAGCTCCGTTATCATTACATTAAAGTACTAGAAAGCTCTAATTTGGTATGAGTATGTGTATGTAAAACGCCAACATAACGGTAAAATAAAAATAAAACGAAAAACGTTTTTTCGGGTACCTACCGCTTTTACCCCTAAAGTGGGGGTGTTTTTTTTTTCGTTTCAACTAGTGTGTGGGGGTTTCGTTGAATAGGTATTTTAAAAATAATAGGGGTCTTAGAACATCATTTTTTGATAAAGTCAGAAGTTTTGTAAATATTCGCTATAGAAATCCAAAAAATAGCGCCCTCTAACTTTCAACCACGTTTTAAAAATTATGGAAAAATTTGACCTCATAAGCACTTCCGATGAAAACTATACTTATTGAATAAAATCGGTCGAGCCGTTTTTGGGTTATCGCAGAATATCATAATTTTCTATAAAATGACGTAAGTGCCGCGCGGTGTCCTTATACTTCGAACGTTACACATGTTAGTTAAGTGCCATACTGTATTAAAACATTCGCCCAATCTGGCGCGTATAACCGATAACTTCAAGAAGGTAATAAGTAATTACAGTTACTTTGGCGTTTACGACCTTTTTATAGAGCTTCATCTGTAATTTAAACCTCGGGCTTAAAACCGCTATTTTAAGCCCGTCTATTGTGAAAGATGGGCAACTACGGAACCCTACACTGAGCCGGCCCCGACATGGTCTTGGCCGGTTTTGTTTTTAATTATATGGTTGCAGGACCGAGACGTTGCGCATTAAGCATAATATAATGAGTAGTGCCTACTAAATAGTACATTCATTTTATTTTCGCAATGTTCCTTCTGGGCTAGGTCGATGAAACTTTTGTATGATGTAGAATATAAACTGGTTCATACTTGGAAAAAAAATGGTGTGTGTACCAAGAGCCGAACTTGTTATTACAGATTGATTATTATTTTTTTTACTTTTTTTTACAATAATTTAAATGGTTAGGAGGGTCAAAAGAGGGGGTTTGTTCAAAAATGCAAATGGGTTTGACCACTTTGTAGTTTAGTCTTCACCATACAAACAAAGGTTAACATGTTAGGTAATGTATGCGTTGGTATTATGGGATTCACGTAAAAGAGTTGCTTTCAATTTCGTAGCGAAGTGGTAATTTATACCGCGCAGAAATAGACAGGCAGACAGACGGACATGGCGAAACTATAAGGATTCTTAGTTGACTACGGAACCCTAAAAAACACTGCCCGCGGCCGTGTTACTGCCCGCGTTCGATTTTCAAATTTTTTAATCGGACACAAACAGCGGTCCGATCGCAGGCCATTGCTTATTAATAAAAAATAATGCAAGGCTCTTAGTAGGAGTTAAATGAATAGTAGGCACCAAAGAGCCGATTCATATTAATTTCGTAATGTTCCTTCTGCGCTAGGTCGATGAAACTTTTGTATGATGTAGAATATAAATTGATTCATATTTGGCAAAAAAATGGTGTGTGTACCAAGAGCCGAACTTGTTATACAGGGTGTTTTTTTTTTTTTTTTACTTTTTTTTACAAGAATTTAAATGGTTAGGAGGGTCATATTTTTTTTAAATATAGCTTTTAGTCTCATTAATATTTGTACAAAATTTGAAATTCGTCACTTTCATAGTTTAGGAAAAAATAAATAAAACAGTTTTGGGGTTAATCGGGTGTTTTTCACCCCCAGGGGGTAACAGAGGGATGAAACTTTGTGCAGGGTATTACCTCCTTAAAAGCCATCGTCTGATTATAGTTTCGACCCAAAAACGCTGGGGGCACTTTTTCTTAGGCTATCCTGCTATACCCTTTGAGATGAAGGACTTAGGAAAGGCAGAGTTGTTTCTTGGATTGAGAATAAAACAAGAACAGGGTTCCATAAGAATTGACCAAGAAGAGTATATAGAGAAAGTTCTTCGCAAATTCGACATGGAAAACTGCAGACCTGTCAGCACTCCAGGAGTACCAGGCCAACGATTCGAGAAACCACAAGAGCCATTCTCACCTGATATAAAGATACCATACAGAGAGCTTATTGGATCGTTAATGTATATCGCAGTGTGCTCTAGACCAGACATAGCGCACTCAGTTAACTTTATGAGCCAGTTTTGCAACTGTTACACTGAAGTTCACTGGACTGCAACAAAGAGAATACTCAGATACCTTAAAGGTACAAAGGCTATGGGACTCTTATACATGAAAGATACATACAGGAATATAGAAGGTTTTGCCGATGCTGATCACGGAGGTAACATAATCGATAGAAAATCTTATTCAGGGAATGTATTCATGTTAGCCAAAGGGGCTATTTCGTGGCAAAGCACTAAACAAGGGAGTATAGCTTTATCTACGGCCAATCTGCAATGGCAATCGCACAGAACCCAGTGCACCATCAACGTACAAAGCACGTTGATGTTCGTTATCATTTTATACGAGAGACAGTCGAGAATGGACAAGTCGTGCTCAAATACCTCGAAACTAAACAAATGGTAGCTGATGTTCTGACAAAGGCCGTGCCAAGAGGGAAGCATGATTTTTGTCGAAAAGAGATGGGTGTATGTTGAAGGCTGTTCAAGAGTTAGTGAGTGAATGGAACCTGAGGAGTCTGAATCATGATGGGATGCCAGATGGAAACAATTGAGGAGGAGTGTTGAAGCAAAGAGGTACAATTGTTGGTAGACTGGCTGGTATGAAAGATGACGTATATTTGATTTTGAATGAGAGTTTGTCTTTCGTGAAAATTGTCTGTCAGCAGAGGCTGAAAAAGTATATTGTTGTGATATATTATTGTTTTATAAATTTATTGTGTTTTACGGTTTACCATATAATAAAGAGTCAGTACCTATTGATAGTGTGTGTTTTACAGTTTGAGTATTCGAGTTATACAAACAAAATACACTTACATAAATAGATATAAATAAACCTAGATATACTTTACTGTGTCACGAAATTCAGTTTTATAGCTAATATATTGTAGTACCTCGTTTTCCTTATCTTTAGAGTCATCTTTACGATCTTTACTCGATCTGCGCTCTGGCCTAGTTGGTTGCCTTCTGGATGATGATTCCGATTCAGACTTAGCCTTTTCAACAGAAATCATGCGCCCATGCAACTCTGAAAACATTTACATTTCAGTTAATTTCAAGAAGTTTATACAGAAAAATATGTCAAGTTTAAATTCTGCATATCATATGTTTTAAGAGGCCTTATTCCTTTTAAAATGCTGATTGTTTAGACATTTTTCTCTATGATGAAACATGTTTCTCAACATACTATTGATGTTACTTCCTAGAACAGGGCTATTGGGATTTATTGGTATATATTTGAAACCTACAGTTTGAATTTTTCATTGATAATTTTTGTTCGAAAAACTACTCGAAATTGACAAAATTCACGTGGAAAATTCGTTTTTTCAACTTATTTTCGACTGCACGCAATGAAAGCATGAAATAGCTACGTTACTACCTAGAACTCGGGAAAAATTATTATTCACTTCAAAAAGTTGGTTGAAATTATCAATATATTCGTCATAATATGAAAAAAAAACTTTTTTTAAAAGGAATAAGGCCTCTTAAGCAATTATAATAAAATTTGAAATTTTCGATGCATCTGTAATTTATCTCCTAATTAAGAGACATACCTATATGTAAATACTGACCAGTTCTGTGCAGATTCTTGATACAGTTTTCCGCGTCCTGGGCGCTCGCCATGGTGACGTAACCGTAGCATCGGGACCCAGGAGTCCGGGCATTTGTGACCACTTTTGCTCCTATTACCTACAAAAAAAAACTGATTAGTTCGGTACAATTTGCCTCCTACGGGTTTGCAGCGCGGCACGGTTTATAATCCACAGTGCTACGCCAAGGCACAGTCAAATTGGCGAAATATCAGCATACCTTGCCGTGCTTGCTGCAGAGTTGCTTGAGGTCCTTGGCGCGAGTGTCGCCCGACAGTCCGCTGACCCAGAGATTCCGTGCGCCGCCTTCCTTGCCATCATCCTTTTTCTCCTTTTTGTCACCCTCGCCCTCCTTTTCCTGAGCGTCTGTAAATTTTTGTTTTTCTTTATACATTAGTCAAACCGCGATAAAACTATTTACGAGGGTCATAGAAGACTTGACTAGATCGCAAAATGACTGCTACGCGTGAGAGCTGCATCGCAAATGTGCTTTACTACAAAGCCAAAATCGCTAAATGACTACATCTGAATCTAATTTGTAAAATGGCTACATAGGGATGTAGACATTTTAAAACATATCATTTTGGATGTGTGCAGTAAAGCATTTGAAAGAAAAAAAAAATTCGAGCACATAGAATTAGCAATGCAGTCCTCATGCGAAATAGTCATATGTGATTTATCTATTGTCTTCTATGGATTCATTTATAATCAGTGATCGGGGATTTCTCTGCCACTTGGGGTTAATGACCTCAATCATTATGCTAGTATGGATATGCCGCGGGATTCGTGTGCGATATAGGAGAGTTTTACGGCATGTTACTGTTAATCAATTAATCATGCATTGCATATATTATTATTATTAATAATTGAAAATTTGATTACAGATCAATTGAATATATCAATAAAACCACTAAGCTCGCGTTACCTTATCAGTTTCGCATTGCCTTTCAACGGCCGAGTCGAGACTCATGTTGCTGGTAGTAAACGCGTAAAAATAAATGTCAGTACAACGATACATTGGTTACGCGTTGGTCTTCTTTTAATATGAAACGTGACATACATACATAGAATTAAAATCTTACAAATTGTATAAAATCAAACTATAACTTTCTTAATGCTATCAAAATATTTTAAAACTAGATAAGTTAATATAAAAATAACAGTCAGTTTTCACATAAAAATTGTATGTTATACATAATCATTTATTTCGAATGTCAAATAACATATTATTTTTATTACTTTTGGTATCTATAAAATTAAAATATCAAACCATAATTTTTTCAATGTTATCTAATGTTAATCTATTTCGCTTGACATCTAAGATCCAGTTATAAGCCGAAAATGACCTTTCTACTTCGACCGACGCGCGACGCTAGCGGGGCGAATTTTTTATATAGAAATTTCATCGGATGCGGATTCGTGTGATATTTGCTCGGCGTATGCTCTGACAAGATCTAAATCCGGATTTCGAGCCATGACTGCTTCTAGTTTAGTCTCTATGCGTAAACTATTACTCCAACTTACAACTGTCTGGACTTCATCAAAGATTTCTAGGGCATCGATGATTGACATATCTTGTTCCTGTAGTTTAACTAGTTTTTTCAACCGACATTTTTGACTATTGTTTTAGCTTTTGCCCGCCTGAGGGTTCTGAATAATATTTTTTCTTTAAATCATAACCAACACTGTTTTTTAACAGTCCTTTATTTTATAAACGAATTACCAACACCGAAATAGCGTTTACTTTTCGAACAGTTTTGTTCCTATCGCGGGCCAAGCGGCGTATCCATATTATCATTTCGACTTGATATCCCGCGTGTGGCAGAGAAATCCCCGATCACTGTTTATAATACATTGAAATACTTATAATATAATGTATTAATATCTTTGAAGTTTACCTTTAGTTTCCTTATCCGATTTAATGCTGTCATTGCTGAAAAACAAAAAATATATATTAGTGAGAAATTCAGGGTGCTTTAGAGTAACACAAAAACATTTATGATTAATAAAGGCGCAATACTTTTCTTTTCTTATGTAAAAAGGAAGCGCGGAAAGTGTTTACGTTGTGTCACACCGATCTACTACAAAGTTTTGCACCATTATTCCTCTCGATGAACGGCGCGAAGCGTAGACGCTGAGCCCGCCGTCTGCGATGCGATGGCGCGGAGTCCCGTCGTGAAGGGTGGCTCGACGTCCTCTTCCGTAGAGATGAGGTCGAAGTCGAAGCTTAGTCCGTCGCACATGTGAAATAGGCATCCGGTCCGAAGCGGAGACACCGCGTAGTCGCCGCGTAGCAGTCGATTCCACCGAAGTCGGCGTCGGCGACACACGTTAGGTGCAAAACTTTGTAGCGATAATGTATATAGAGCAGCTATAGTATCGATCGTTCGAAACGAAGAATATAGTTGCGCGGGGCGGCGTCGCGACGGCCGTTCGGCATTCACCAACCTAGTGGCGGCGGCTTCGGAGTTTACTTGTTGGTCGTCGTCGACTGCGGCGTCGGCGTCGGCGGCGGCGGGCTGCGGCGCGGCGTCGTCGCGCGTCGCGGGCTCCGAGCTCGCGCCGTCATCTACGCGGGCACAAGGGTCAGTCCGTGTCGGGGGCAGCGCAGGTCGCTCGTCGTGAGCGACCCGCCCTGCGGGCCTCCTATCTTCACTCAACTCTGAACTAGTAAGATGCTTCTCTTCACATTTCTTCACTTTCAGAAATGTTTTTTCATCTTGACCTGAAAACTTGATTCGATATTAGCACCACTGTCCCTAGGGATGGATTGAGCACCTTAGCGGAGTCGGAGCGTAATGCTGAACATTATTTTGGTACACTGGAAAGGCATGTGATTAATGTCTTGATTTGTGACATGAGATAGAAGAACCGTGACATAAACATTAGGAGGTCAGCTGAGGGATTATGTTGCTTTTTGGCAATTTGTCTGATGAAACTGGATCAGGCTCGCATCCTATGCGATGCTTGTTTTATTCTGTGTAGACGACCATTGGCAATTTCTGTATTGTGGGGTCTCCGATTAATACAATCTGAGTTTTTCTCCACTGTGACTGGTCTCCATTCTCGCAGGCAGCAGCACTCCACAGTAGTCTTTGCAATAGTTAAATACTTATTATCCTTGCAATATTCAATAATTAAATGATAAGTTTAAACACAAATAATTATTTCACTGAGCATTTTCTTCAAGTATACAAGTCTAAATTTATAAACGGGAGGGAAAAGGGAGGTTTGTATTGTAAAAAACTTACCTTTCTTGAGTTTTGCAGTGGTATCCTGAAACAAATAAATAATATATGGAATGGTGCGACTGCATACTTGGCAGGATTCCAAACAATAACAGTTAAAATAGATTTATGGTTTTGATCAACTTTATTACTCTTAAATATATCTTTGATGTTAGACAACCGTGACTGTTAATGAAATAAAGAAAACTCTATAGAAAACATATATTTAACTACAGAATACAACAAATCAGACTGGCTGCATAATATGGTGATTTTGTTGACTAGAACACACTTTCTAATACTAATTCAAAATGTTCAATCTACTTCCATCAAGAAGCCATTGGTGAGTTTAGGAGCCACTGAGGGCAAGGTGACAGTGACCCGAAAGAAATAAAACCGTACCTCTTCATTGAGCAGTTCATCTTCTCCAAGGTCCAAATTGATGCTATCCTCTTCTAAATTATTTTCAGCTTTTTGATCTTCTTCATCGTTTTCTACCTTCTCCGGACAGGGCTTTTTAGATGGGGAAGCCTCAGGTTCCTCATTATTTTCACGTTTCCTACTATTTTTTTCTGTTCCATCAACATCCATTTTGTCCTGTGGCTTCTCCTCATCAGCAGATTCCTTGGGTTGGTTCTCTTGTGATTCGGGCTCGTCTTCTTCCCCTGCGTCGTCTTGTACGATCATGTCTTCCATGGCGGGAGTCTCGTCGGCCTCTTGTTCGACTGTGCTCTCTGAACGACGCGTCCTCTTCGATGGAGTCTTAACCTCGGGAGTGCTCAGGTCAAATTTGAAAGTCTGAGGGTCATGCCCCTCGTCCTTTAAATGCTAGAACAAACGATTATTTTTAATTAATTAATGCCGGCCATGGTTAAACATGAAGCTGGGTGTAGTCATAATCAGCTGGCCACGTAATATGATTGGATTCTCAAAATGATCCATGTTTTGTAAATAGTAAATAATTTTATCGCCCTCTATTAAATGATATAAATGATCTATACCTTTGATAAACGCGTGATGAGCACACCGCGAACGCCACTCTTATCTAGGTTACGCTTTTCCAACTCAGCACGTAAATCTATAACTCTTAAATCGTCCAGTAAACGCTTTCGGTCCGACATGTTATTTTTGGCTCGTCTCTAATAATAGACGAAAATCTGTGTATTTTAGTCGCAAGTTGTATATTTCACAAAATTATCAGAAATTATCGAACGCTACGCTACCCCACTCGCTCGATTTTCATTGAACAAGATGGCGACGTGCAGATATAAACTAAAAATGTAATGTTACCATGTTTAAAAAATACCATGCGTTTAAGTAGCTCCATTTATGTAGATTGTGAACAACAGCAGATTGTGAACAAGATGGCGACGTGCAGATATCAAGAATCTTATATACTAACTGGATATTGCATGCCGAACATTCCTTTGAAGCCAGAAAAAATGACCTTGAATTACGTCACGCCGATCTTGCATCTCTTTCTTTAAGGTGTCCATGATTAAGCATACATTAGGAATATCCCGCGGAATTTGACATATACAACAGATTGATGATTGATGATTTTGTAATTTATTAAATTCAAATCCGATCAACTGTTTTATCATGAAAGTGAACACCCATCCTAGTAGGATAGGAAAGTATATGCATAGCTAAATTTTATTGTTGTTTCGTGCGTTGCCGTCCCGCTCGCACTGGCTAATTTACCAGAAAGGAATGGAAGCCTTACGTCGGCGATAAAACATTAGCATTCTAGGCAATGCTGATTTCAAGTGTCCGTGTAACTGGAGACTACTTGCTGATACTTAAACGGACGGCTAAATGTATGGAGAAAAACGCGACGCATACGTCAACGTCCCTTTTTCACCGTGTATTAGCCGCCTTTACGCAACGCCAGAGTATTGTGAGCACCTATGAGGCCAATCCTTAAATATAGTAGCAATTTTAGTATAGGTACACGTTTTTTGTTTATATGTGTTTGTGAATACGAGTGTGACTATGGCTAAGTTCACAGTGAGGTAGCCATTAGTGGATTAGGTTAGCAATATACTTACCATTGGTGTAGGTATCAATGTGACGTTCTGTAGTAAAAGATACCAATTTGTCAGTCCATTTTTGGTTGCATTTCTATGCCACTCTGCACTTAGTCCGCCTTAATGATATCCGGCAAAAGGTTTCCTTTTACCTGAGCACGCCACAAATAGTTACTAACAAAAACATAAGGGGAGTATTTGTCAATGGATAAAAAATAATAAAATACTAGGACGTTATAACAGTTTCTTTATTTTCCACATGTGAGAACAATTTCGACAGCAGGGTCATCAAATTGTCGAACGCTCTGAAACCCTTTATCGGTACAATCGACAGCCAAAACCGCCTCCTTCGTTCATCTTTTGGAAAACTGCAATATTTAATATTATTCAAGTAAATTGTAAAGACACAAACAATAAACATGTTATTCTGTGATATGAATTATGAGAATAGAAAACGTACTAAGTTGATAGATTTAGGTCCATTTTATATGAGTAAATACCATGCATGAAAACGAATTGGTCACCCGAGTTGTAAAACCACACAATCTTTAGTTTCTCATTTAAGACAATGTTGAACTTCAAATAAACAAAATATACTTCTAACTTATCATTATAAACCTATTCGTGGGGTTCTTGAATAAAAATTAACAAAGCTTACAAGCAAAATAGAGGAAGACTGATTGCTAGTAAGATTTTTGAACATTTTCGTAAAATAAGTACTCACCTATAAAATTTTGTGTCGGATTTCTGCCTCCAATTACTTTTACAATGCTTTACTATGCAATACATAGCGCATTACGCAAGTAAATCGACGAAATACGTTTATTTCACGAAAAAAAACATTGAATTGGTGAATGACTTTTGACAATTCTGACATATCGGCGATATTTCTTTATTATTAGTGTTGTCATAGTACGTAGGAGGTGCATACCCGTGAAATGAGAATTTTGATTCAGTTCTTTTTTTTGTATAATACATAGAAAACTAAGTAAATTTGATCGCAGAAAGTTTTATATGAAAAATATAAATTTTTGTTGGAATTAGCTTAAAGTAAATTAATTAGGTAATGCCCGATAATTCTTATTTCTATAAAAATAAGTTTTTTTTATAAATAACATGGTAACACATCACAGTGTGGAAAAGAGATAAAACATATGAGCAAAGGTGAATGAACCTGGCTTCAACTCATAGTTCGGCACGCAACATCCAGTTAGTATATAAGATTCTTGGCAGATATAAACTAAAAATGTAATGTTACCATGTTTAAAAAATACCATGCGTTTAAGTAGCTCCATTTATGTAGATTGTGAACAACAGCTTAAACAGTATTTCAATGTTGGTCATTTAGGTTTTACCTAAGTTTAATAGCGTTTATTCATGCCCATGATCCTTTTAACTTTATATTAGAAAAAAGGGCGGGAAACTTCGTAAGAGGCGGACGCGGTTTTCTGAATTCTTTTTAAAATTAATTGAAAGGATTGGTTTTTAAGTATTCTTTGTATATATTTTTCATATTTACTTTATTATTTGTAGTTAACAGTGTATATAATAGGTAAGTGTCTTAAAATTTAAACTTATATCATCACTATGGGGGATCGCCCCCGTGACCCTGGGGGAACAGTTCCTCCAGGGCCACAAAATAATGAAACCCCCCCATCAGGAATAGATATATTAGTTTCCGCTTTGGAGTCATCTATGGACACAGATGCATCGACTCATAATGTAGTAGAGCCGAAGTTAAAACGAAAATTGCTCCCCCGCGTTTGTTCTCACTGCAACAAAAGAAAGAGGAAACAGGGTCAGGAAGGCAGACAGACTGATTGTAAATGCGAAACAAATACCATTATAAAAGCACAGCCCATTACTCAAACACAGGCAGGCTTGGGTGCGACCCCTGGTAATAGTAGTAAACATCAACACAGTAATACCGCTAATATGGATGCGCCTCGTGTGCCTGTTGGTCGCTCCTGCTATCAACAGTCGGACTTAGCGCCCTATGTAGTTCATGTCCAAAAGGAAACTGACAGCAACGCCACTACTCTACACCCTGTTACTTTTGGTCGCTTTTTGAAATTTAACAACATAAAAGGAATTGTAAATGGTAGTCTAAAGCGAGTAGGTAGAAACCGGATTAGTCTAGCATTCTCGTCACATGATGAAGCCAACTGGTTTCTAGGCCATGATAACTTAAAAAAAGAAAAATATAAAGCTTTCATTCCGACATTTAATGTTACCCGTATGGGAGTAGTCAAGGGAGTCCCAAATGATTGGACCGAGGAAGATGTTCAAAATAGCATAAATGTTCCCATCGGCTGCGGACCTATTCTTAAAGTAAGACGCCTTAAAAGGAAAGTTTTTATGAATGAGACAACTCAATATGTAAACACAGGTACAGTTATAATAACTTTTGATGGTCAAGTTCTTCCATCCCGTGTTTATATGTACTATACAGCTTTACCAGTGGAGCTATATATATATCCTACCATCCAGTGTTACAACTGCTGCAGGTTTGGGCACGTAAAGGGTCAGTGTAGATCGGTACCAAAATGTTATAAGTGTGGCCAAGGCCACTCTGGTGACTCGTGTGATGTTGAGGAGGAAGGCTATTTTTGTTGTTTATGTAAAGGAGCTCATCAGGCTACCAGTAAGAAATGCCTCGAATACAGTAGACAAAAGGACATCAAAGAAACTATGAGTAAAAGCTGCATATCTTACATGGAGGCAACTAAATTGCACCCACCTGTCTCGAAAATATCATATGCTGAGGCATTGATTTCACAGTCACCATCCTTCTCAGCTCACAGTATGGGGCCGCAAAACATTATGCCATCATCAACACCAAATATGGGTTCACACAAAAAGACTATCTTTTTAAAACCAAGGACACCTCCCAAATCACCTAAGGGATATGACTACATTTCCCATGCAGATATTGTTAGAACACCAACATTACCTAAAGAAAAACCAATTTTTAACAATGATAACAATAAGGACTTAAATATAGCAGATATCATTAGTTTACTTATTCAATTGTTATCACAGTCAAATACGATTTCACCGTCCAACGTTGCAGCAGTTATTAATGCTTTACTTAAAATTTCAAACAACAATGGATCACAAAGCCAGAGCAATTCAGTGGAATTGTCTTAGTGCCACCATTAGGAAACCAGCTTTAATACATCTTATTAACAAACATAAACCTTTTCTTGTCTGTCTCCAAGAGACATGGCTAAAAAAGGAATTGTTATTTAAAATTCCTGGATATGTCTGTCTTAGAGAAGACAGAGTTGATGGGTATGGTGGAGTAGCCATACTCATAAAAAATTCACTTACTTACTCAACTATTACTCTTCCTGCACACAGCAATAACTTATCTGTAGTTGCTGTTAATATAAACAATATATGTTACATATCACTCTATTTGCCAAAGCCCAATGAAGATCTTTTTAATGAAATTCATCAACTTTTAAAGTTTTTACCAAAGCCATTTGTATGTCTAGGTGATTTTAATTCTCACCATCAAGTGTGGGGCTGTGAGAACACAAACTATCATGGGGAACAACTGTTGAAGATAATTAACTCCAATAATTTGTGCATTTTAAATACTGGATCACCAACACGACTTGCTCGCACCCCTAGTGCGATAGATCTTGCCATTTGTACCCCTGATCTTGCTCCTTCGCTTACCTGGACACGTGCAGACTCCACACATGGTAGTGACCATTTCCCTCTATTTATCAGTTTCCCATTTCCAAAGCCCCAGGACTGTGTAAGACAACCACGCATAAAACACAAACTCACAGAAGATAAGTGGAGTCTATACAAACAAATAGTTGAAAAAAAAGTTAATAATTTACCAGATACAACTAAAATTAATGTATCGGATTGCTCTCAACTGCTAGCTACTGCAATGATTGAAGCTGCAAATGAAACCTTTCCCTTAAAAAGTTGTGGTCCCAATAACATTCCATCCCCTCCATGGTGGGATTCTGAATGCACTGCTGCAATTAAACAGAGAAAGGAAGCTGAAAAACAATACTGTAACAACATGACCGAGGATAATTTTAACCATTATTTACTAATTGCTAATTCCACTAAGGACCTCCTTAAGAACAAAAAACTAGAAGGTTGGCACAGATTTTGTAAATCTCTAAATCCTAATGTTCCACCGTCAATTGTATGGCAAAACATCAGAAGGTTCAGATCAGCATTTAAAGATTCTACTCAAGACAAAATCTCCCCAGACTTAGCAGAGAAAGTTATGGATCGGTTAGCTCCTCCTTTTGTCTCTGAACAAATAAGCATTGAAACTCAAGTGTTCAGTGCTCCACCCATTAGTAGTCACAATAGTAATATAAACCTGAATGCCCCCTTTACATTTGACGAGTTGAAAGGTATTCTTTCGTCTGTTAAAGATTCTGCGCCCGGAGAAGACGGGATCACTTATTCTTTCCTTTCAAATCTAGATGACAATAGCCTCAACTACTACCTTTCTCTGATTAACAGCGTTATGATTACAGGTACCGTCCCTCAATCCTGGAGAACTCAAACATTAATCCTTATACAAAAGCCCAATAAGCCAACTTCCGACCCAGCATCATATAGGCCTATAGCATTATCATCCGTGTTAGCCAAAACAGCAGAACATCTTGTTAAGATTCGACTGGAATGGTTTTTGGAGTCTAACAAGTTATTATCAGATAGTCAGTTTGGATTTAGAAAAGGCAAATGTACTTTTGACAGCTTGAGTATTTTTACCACAGATATACGTTTAAGTTTTTCCAATAATGACTCGTTGATTGCTGCCTTTTTAGACATAAATGCTGCTTATGATAACGTAAACATATCAGTCCTAAAACATAAATTATGGAAATTAAATGTTCCAACCCGTCTCACTAATTTTATAGTAAATATGTTGAGTCAACGATTTATTAAGTATTCTGTGGATCAAAACCAAGTTATCACTAGAACCGTATGGAAAGGGTTACCACAAGGCTCAGTCTTAAGTCCGATACTATATAATATATATACATACGACTTGGAAGTTTCTGTGAAAAGACATGCTAATATACTTCAATACGCGGACGATCTACTACTCTACGTCTCTGGCCCATCAATTAATGATATTAGTCGATTGTTATCACTTGCGTTAACGGATTTAAAGTTTTGGTTGGATAACAATGGCCTAGATTTATCACCATCTAAAAGCTCTGTTGTACTATTTTCGAGAAGAAGAATATTACCACCTATTCATATTATATATAATAACATACCTCTCCCAATCAAAGATCAAACAAAATTTTTAGGGCTTATATTAGACTCTAAACTTACCGGTGTACCTCACCTTGAATATGTACGTTTAAGGTGCGAACGTAATCTAAATATATTGAGATGTCTCTCGGGTGTCTGGTGGGGCGCCCACCCCTTTACAATGAGACTCCTTTATAATGCTTTGATAAGGAGCGTAATAGACTATGGTACTTTCTTATTGCACCCGGCTAATGTAAGTGCGTATAAAAAGTTAGACGTTATCCAGGCTAGTGGCTTGAGGCTTATTACTGGCGCGATGAAAACTAGCCCAATAAACTGTTTGCAATTAGAATGTTGTGATCCCCCATTAAAGTTAAGAAGACAGTTTCTTTGTGACAAATTCTTTTTCCGTATGCTTCAATTAAATTCCCATCAATTGCTACCCAAACTTAAAGACCTTTCAAATAAAATTGACAACTTCAGTTACTGGGCTCATAGGGAACCACCATGTTTGGTCAATAGTTATAAAAGATACCTAAGCCTTGAAGCCCCTACCAGTCGTAGTCCTGTTCTTCCCCTTTATCAATGCAACTACGGAAGCCTCGTATTAAAACCAGACATACAATTGGATATAGGAATATCGAATGATGACCCTAATGCAAACGTGGCATTCCGTAATTTCATTGATGATGAATGGTCAGATTGGCACTGTATTTTTACGGATGCTTCAAAGCATGCAGACAGAAGTTGCGTCGGTGTAGGGGTATACCATTCGCAATTCCAAATTGTACAAAAAATTAAATTACCACCGGAAACATCTGTCTTTACCGGTGAATGTTTTGGTCTATTAAAGGCTTTGGAATATGTCCTACTCCTAAAGCTGCCAAAAGTAATGATCTTTACTGACTCACGTAGTTCCTTAGAAGCTATCGCTAGGTTTTCGTTTAAGTCTCACAAACAGGTTCCGACTGTTTTTAAGATTAAGGAACTCCTATTACAATGTTCTCAAAAAAGTAGTGGCGTGGTGTTGGTTTGGGTCCCATCACATAAAGGTATTTTAGGAAATGAAAAAGCTGACCAACTGGCAAATGAGGCCATACATAGCGGAGATGTCTTTCCTTATACAAATTATTGTCATGATCTGGTTAACTTAGCAAAATTAGAATTGTATGAAAAATGGAATGATCTATGGACTTACACAACAACTAAAGGAAAACATTACCGATCTATACAGGCGTCGATCCCAAGCAAGCCTTGGTTTAGTAAATTAACATTCCCAAAAGCAATTACTTCTGTACTGTGCAGAATGCGCCTGGGACATGTTAGTACCCCGGCTCATTTGCACAAACTGAATATCGTCCCTAGCCCTCTATGCCCCTGTGGCGAATATGGAGACCTAAACCATGTTATTTTCTCATGCTCGCTGTACGATCGGTCTGACTTCCTACTACAACTCCAAAGTATTAATATTCCTTTTCCAACATCCATAACCTGCTTATTATATTTAAAATCATATGACGTATATAAAATAATATCATTATATTTAGAAAAAAATGATATCAAAATTTAGAAAATTATATATTTTTATTAAGTAAAACATGTATGTAATCCCGAATCCCAATCCTTTCTTTTCCAAATTTCCGTTCCTTTGTTTATTATAATTTGATAAGTTTCCCTATCTTTTTACTTCAACACTTGACATTGGCTAATCACTGTAAAGCCAGAAGGAAAAAAAAAAAAAAAAAAACTTTATATTACCTGTGCCGATTCATTGTTAAAGTCAGTGTCACTGTCACTGTCACAATGGCAGAGCTGTAGCTGTTATTTATTCTTAATATTCTTATTCGGTCATGTGATGTGCAATGGTTCATTGGCTTCTTTTATTTAAAAACTAAAAAGCCATAATATTAAATAATGATTTTATAAGATTATTTGTGGATCGTCACTTTGAAGCAATAATAATTATTAAAAGTGTTTGCATAATGGATATACCACGTAAGCAATCATCTATAATGTATAAAAAACCAATACCAACGCTTGATTGCTGTTTGTGTTATATATTTATTATATTATGTACGTAAATAAACGAAAAACATTGCACCGACAAAGTTAAAAGGAACATTTATATGGGTGGACACTTTGTGAATGTTCCTCTAATTTTATCAAAAAATGCATGTATATAATTTAGTTCGGTTCTATTTCCTAATTTGTTGTATTGACCACGTAATTAGTAAAACATTATTAAATAAATAAAATATCATTTGCTTTTAAGCAATGGGTTACAAAGCATGACAGTTTTACCTGTCACCTTCACACTAGGCTAGGCCTGTCTCGTGGGAAACATGTAAGGTCCATAACCGAAGAATTTCTAGATCGGATTCCAGGGATTAAGTCAGTGGTCACTGGTCATTGTATTGCATTGCACTGCATTCAATGTAAAATAAATATTGTTAATTCTCTTTACAGGTGATAGGAACACACTCACTATAGAGGAAGTGTCTGGCCTCCTCGACAAACTTGCATTGAAGCAATTGCACCTAATGGAAGAAAAAATGCAGAATGTAATAGTTGTAGAGTCCAAGATCCACGAGGGCAGCATCCACCTTGCCAAGTCCAGGTACATTATGGGGCAAACATCAGTGAGCTCAGCCAGGCTCCCGACTGAAAGCAGCCCAGAATTCTCTGCATCTGTACTTGTCCAGTCTACTGAAGACAAGCAATTTCAGGCTGTGGAGAATAAAGCCGAAGATACAATCAATCCACTTAGATGGTTTGGGATTCTAGTACCCCAGAACATGCATAAGGCGCAAGAAATATTCAAAAACACGGTGCAGTATGTGGCGGAATGTGCAGGTATCCAATATCAAATATATGCAAATATGAGGAATATTGGTATATTAAACAAATCCAAACAATTGCTTAAATCTGGTTAACACTTTTTTGTGTGAGCAATGTCTGTACGAGGAATTGGATAGTTGTTTGTTGGCCTAAACTGGGCCTTTGGCTATGACACACACAGCAGTGTGCTCATGCAATAGTTTTTAGTCATACTGGTGTTTGACTAGGTATATTTGGAAAGAAAACACAGAAACATTAATTTCATTTTGATTATTCACTATGAACAGGATGGTGATTGCTAGTATACATGTAACAAAGTATTCAATCAGGAGTTTATTGTACTGCATAATCATAATACTTTAATTTTCACAAATGTTTCATAACAAAGTCACTAATGACCTGCCCTTGACAACCATACATATTTTTTGTATCAAATAACATTTGTAAATAAAACAATTTGCATTGGTGTTATTATTTTTGTTTTAGAGTTACAGGGGCACACACTGGTCAATGTAGTATAAACTAGAATAATATTCAGAATGTTACAAACTACCAATTTATATCAAAAAAATAAAGTACAATCATTGTGACCTTTGTTTTTTTAGTGTTATATTTGTTTCCTTACTAAATTGTAGTGATTACAAGTTACTCTAAATTACTTTTCGAGGCCAGTTAAAGACTAAATGAAATCTTCATTAGGTATGTTATTAATTTATTTAAACTAATATTCCATTTAGAGATTGTTTTTTTTTTTTCACTTTCCAGAATGTTCATTGTGATATTAAATAACTTAGTTTGTGATTATGTGTAATGGTAACCCTTATTTATCGGTTCAGCTAAGTTCACACCCGGTACCTACGACCCTGCGTATGAGGACGCACAAACGAGGTGCAAATCCTAACCATACGAAGCCATATGAGTTTGCACCAAAGCATCATCTCAATACCTATGCTATCATTGAGGAATATACACTGACAAAACTAGACTTTTTTCCTACTTACGTAACTACAACAATAGATACATACATATTTCATTGTTAATTGTATATAAATTTCTGTACAGTACAGTACTGTGCATGATGTGCATCATGTCATGACTTTAATTTTAATGTAGGTATGCATTTTGTTTCGAACATTTTGTTGATATCCACTTGTAATGCAGCTACCAGTAAGCCTGCATATACAATGGAGGTACAGTTTGTATAAAAACATTCTTTATAAACAACTGTACAATGCAGACTGACTAAGAAATACATGCGAAACAATAATGTTGCTGATACATACTAGGCACATCAAAGTATTTCTTTACTAAATGCATATCTTAGATGCTAACTCTAAACCAACATTAATTTAATAGTTCTCAACTTCATACATAAGTATGTCTTTGGCTTTAACATTGTAAATGGCAGGCACGTTTATCGCATCATCATTTTGTGACACAAGCACTTTTATGTGATGTGATTTCAAGAATTCATGAAATGCAGGGTGAAGTGAATGAAATACCTTACTTAAGTATTGTTTCTCTGGGCGCGCTGCGTCATTTACCTAACTGCCGCTTCGTGATTTAAAATCTTAGCAAAATAATAATAATACCTTTTAGCAAAATAATAGGTAACCGCCATGTGGGATGTTGCAATTCGAAAATCATTGTTTCGTTTCGATAGTCGTGGCATGTCCGTAAGACCGGTTTCGACCGAGCTTTAGCGGCGAGCAGCAGCCGTGCGCGGTCGCGAAAGTCGTAACATATCCGTTTCGGCGGCAAGCGGCGCGGCGAGCAGTTGAGCGAGAGGTCCTAGCGCGGCGGTCATACGAGTGAGAGAGACACTTGCCGCTGAGACCGAAGTCGTGTGGCTGGGCCGGAGTCTCGACAAACACCTTAAGAGACTCGCTAGATGGCTGGATCAAGGGTCAGATTCCGAAGGCGGTACTGTTGGGCAGCGAACACAGCGCGCATAGTCAGGATGTTCCTCTCTCTGCACTGCAGCCCTAACCACCGGTAGCTTGGGGCCCTGCTCCACTGCCGGTGGCGCCCTTAGGTTAGGTTTTTTATGTGTTCATATATTTTGTAATTTCTTTATTTTACTTTTTATAGGTACATATATTGTAAACTTCCTAACCTAAGAGATTAAATAAATATGTGAATACTGAATCTTCAAAATTTTAACAGTAACAAAAATAAGTAGGCACCTACGCGATATCGGTGACCTAATAAATCACCTAACACGTATTTAAATGGAATGTAAAATTAAATTATAACTAATCATTTACCTATGGTCCTATTCCTATGCCATCGGTATCTGAAACGAATGTGTTTTATAACATTGAAAACGTTGCCTCTAAGTATTTACTTAGCCCCATTATCTATATACTTTCAGGTATCGGTACCTACGTAAAAAGTGAATTTCTTGGGTCTAATGTATAAAAACACTAGTTAGTGCGCAGATTTTCATTAGATACCTACTCACTCACTTTTGGGCAGGAAGCTTACGTGGGAATACCTTCTTCGAACGTCTTCAAACTTTTTATTAAGTACGACTTACCAGTCCCTGTGTGCTAAGTTTATAAGTACTTATAAATTATAACATAATACCCTGATAAATAAATAACACTTTTTTTTATATGACAATCATTCTTATACCTATCCAACTTGTGCAACAAGAGAAGCGAAAATGTAACTGCTTATGACATTTCAATAAAATTAATAAACATCAGTATGATTGTATTTTTAAATAAATAACAGGAACAGTTTTTATAAAAATTACTGAAATAACAATACCTTTGAGTTCGTGGTTTCAATCATATAGGTACTTAAACGGTGAACATATACGACGTCCGAGCTGCAACCCTACTGATTAAACGCCAGTAGAGTAGCAGAGTTTGGATCTTAGGTCTCGCCTCGGCATAAAGCCGTTCTGCTGCATATTTTGAAATATGGAACATAATATATAGTTAAAGCAATAAAGAAAAGTCATTATGCAGCGAACCCGGCTTAGATATTTTTGGGATTTAATAATTTCATTATTGTTTGTAAAAAAATAAAGGCAGTATAAATCACCTAACGGGAGCGTAATTCTCCTTAAATTATTTCCTACCCTAGCAAATACTATACTTAAGTAAGAGTGTCTTCAAAATCTAAATATATAAAAAGAAAAAATATTATGTTGGATAACATTTAGATCTTGACAGTAACATCGATATATTTTTTGTCGATAAAATATTTTGTACATCACTTTCGTATAGATGCCCCGAGTTATCCCAGGTATGATAATTTGCGTATGAATTTTGATATTTATCGACACATTTTTCAGTACGAACCAAATTAATATAGCTGAAACACTTAAACATTTTTCTATAGAGGTACCTACAAGATCATAAAATAAACATCAACAACTTATAATACTTATACGACTTAAAAAATACCGAACGTTTTATAGAAGAAACTTCTCTAATTGAAAAGAAACCATTAAAGTTAAACATTCAAAAAGATATATTTATGCTTCATTGTGAAGGTTGTGCAATCATTATTTGTATATATAATGTGCGATTAATTTTCTTTGTGCTATCTGCGTAGCATCACAACTAGATACGACTTGGTCATAATTTATAATATAAAAATGATAACAATAGTATTATAAAATATGTAACTCAAATAAATATCAAACTCAATTAACAAGCGAGATTACTTAATAGTAAGTAATTATGAAAAAAAAAATGTTGCCATGCACCGTTGTGTAATTTAGTTCTGTTTTATTGGACAGGCTTAAAGAACGGATTATAACGACGTATTGATGAACATGTATTTACTTACTCAATTTGAGCGATGCTGCCACTTATTGTAACTTTCACCGTGCCCCACGTTGGGCGCCAGTTTAGTATGTGGCCGTTAATTATTTCGTAAAAATTACGATGTAAATGCTTTTAAGAAGTACTTATGAGTACAGTGAGGTCGTATTACCTATTATTACTAGTAATGGACGTGTGAGCAAGAGTTTGTCTCTCCTTATGCTATTATGTAAGGAATGTTTAATAACTTAATATATACCTATTGCCTCCTTTCTAAACATCGTAAAAACATCGTTATCACCAAATTCAAATACCAATGGGTTTTCAAGTTACCAGATTCATTCACCAAATAAATTCACAGGATTGTCAAAATCGATGATTGTCTTCATATGTCATCATTATTCATTAGCATTCGTTCCAATGGAATTTATTCTGGAACTGAACATTTTTATAAACCCGTAAGAGTTTATGTTCTCTGAAATTTCTTTAGATCGATAGATAACGATTAACTTTGGCATACGAAATAATAATTCCGTGCTATAAATGCAAAAGCGTAACAGAAAATCACAGCACAATATTTCCTTGTACCGACGAAGTACGAGTAACATATATCGGTCCTCCGTAACAAAACGTGTACGCTTTGTGGAACAGAACGGGAGCTATCCTAACGGGCGATCGTCGTTTGTTTAACCAGACGGTCAGGAATTATGCCTGAACAGGTCGGCGTGAGCGTTCGAGAAACACTGGGCGCGTTGATCAGTTTCAATATCAAGCTGTCGGCCGATGAAATTGGTCACGTTTGTAAGCTATTTATCCTTTGTCCCTGGTGTCGGTGTACTCGGTGGCGGCCTCGCGCCACTCGGAGCGCGTGCAGGCGCCCTCGCGCCACCACGCCTGCACGTCGGCGCGGTGCGTCACGCGCTGCCGCCGCTCGCTCGCGTGCAGCATGGCGCATACGCGGCAGAAGAAGAACGTGTTTATGAACTCCCCTGTACCCTGTCGGTGCAATTCAATCACACTAATTAATTCCCTGTCCAATGTACAACAAATTAAACATAGATACACTAATTCACTTCATGACACAAGAATAAACTTAACTGATTGGGAACACTAAAACCGCATATTTTATTTTCGTCGATCTGTAGATACCTAGTAGCTACTATATTTACCTACTACTAGAAAGTGCAAAGGGTCATAAATACGGGGAGACTACAATGTTCCTCACCTTCCACTTGAAGTAGGAGTTGTAGAGCGCGTCGTCGCGGTCGAGCCGCGTGAGGTAGGCGGCTAGCTCGCGCGGCGACGCGAACTCTTCCACGTGCAGGTACGAGTTGTGCGGCGCCGCGGCCGCGTACTCCGACGCGCGCGCGCCCATCACTATCGGCAACACGTCGTGCCTGGGGAACACACGGTGTCAAATTAATACGTTTTATCGGTTTTTGTTGGCTACAGTGCGTATAGCTAGGGCTGCCATATCTAAATTCACCGAACCCGGACAAATACTTAAAAAAACGCGGACATTTCACATTTGGCGTGCCTAATCGATTTTTTTCCCGGACGTGTGTCCGAAAATAATATTATAAAAAAAATAGTCGCTTATTTTGCATTCGCATAGAAAGTGGCCGCGTTTTCCCCGGACAGTTTTAGAAAACACCCTCGGACGGCCGCCAACTTGGACAAATCCGGGGAAGCCCGGACGGACCCTACGTATTATGTGTCTATTCTAATGTTTCAACTGGATTACTTATAAGGGATGCTAAATGAATGTTTTCCTTACTGCTGCGCAACTGCTCATATGGCCGTGCGTTGCAACAGCCGCTTCCATCAAATCAAGTGGTTGTTCTTAGCGAGGTGCTGCCGGTTGCGATAAGCGGCAGATATAGGTAAGAACCATCTCTTTCATACGATTTAACCAGGACAAGAAAACTCACTGTAATCCGTTGACAAAGAACTTCTCGGTGATGTAATCACGACAATTAGAGTTCTCGAAGGCGAGGTAGAACTTGTAGTCGCGGTCCAGCATCTCGAGGCAATTAGGGTCGGCGCGCGGGCAGTGGTGCGAGCCGCACGCGCCGTAGATGTCGACTGCGATGTGCTTGGACAGCTGGCGCGCGTACTGTAGCCGTCGGTTGCGCGCGTGGCAGTTCGACACGAACCACGCCACCTGCCGACAACGGAGCGAAGTTTGATGAATGTAAATAAATATTTACTACATCTTTGGTGCATATCTAATACATAAACGGGTTTACTCACGTCGTAGCAGTCGAATAACGCTCGACATGTTTCGAATCGATACGCGATTCATCATCAGGAGAAACATGTCAAGCGTTATTCGACTTCTACGACGCGTAAACCCGTTTATGTATTAGATTTGTCTGAGACTCACGGTAGTTTTCTATGTAAAACATCTTTGGTGCCTAGTAAATTGCTAGTAGACATTCATCATTATTCCTCATTCCATCATCTTACTTAGCACGTTACAATGTACTAATGATCGATGCACGACACAAGCCCTTTTAATTTGGTATTGAGCGTTTTCGAATTTAATAATGTAAATTGTTTTTTCGACTGTACGGTTTAACAAACAGGGATTGCAGAATATATGTCAGTAAGAGTACAGCCAAAATCCGCTACGCAGCGCTGTGCAAACTTTGACTGAAGAGCCAAGATATGGATAGGTAATTTTGAGTATTGTTTTAAGTAGCAACTTTAAATCAACTTCGTTACTGACACGACGAATATAACTATCTCTAAGTGTTTCTTAAATGTAACCTACGTAAGTAGGTGCTTAAATACGTAGATATCTAAGGGAAAAGTTTAGGTACATAGGTAATTATAGATAAAGAACCATTGTTGAGTGTATTCGGCACGGTAACCGTATCGGACTAGTGCTCACGACTAGCGATAAGGATTCGCTATTAAGGTTGCTCATGTATATTGAATTCGCTTAGTTTCGTCACGGTAGATAATTAGGTATAACAAAAATGATGGAAGATGTTAGGTAAAATATTTTTTAAATGATAGGCCTGATTTCGGAGTTATTATTGTTAGTATTATAGTAGCATATTTATATAAAAAACGCCATGAGACTTTGTGCACTTAAGCAACTACCACAAATACGACACCGATATGAAAATCCCTCAAAACTCTCAAAAGTAAAAGAGGTACAATATACCTACGTGTAAGTGGCTATCAGGAAACAGGATTCTTGATTACAGTCATGCCTCATGATACACACGATTAAACTCTACGTCGTCGAAGCGAGCGTATCGAAAAGATCCCTCGGGTTTTAAAAATGTCCAGCTCGTTTTAGTTGGAAAACTGGAGAATTGCATACTCGTATCGTGATCGTTCGCAAAATAGATTAAGAATGCAAAACTTAACGCTCGTTCGACTAGGGCTTGGAGTTGTGCCGGTTCGTGGAGTTTGGGAATTAATGCAGTAGGTACCTACTGCACTGCACCTCTAGCACAACTGTAACAAGCGACTGTCTTTCGCGCGAATTGCCTGTCTCTTTCTGTGCAGTAATGTGACGGGTACCGCTATGTCGCGCGACAAGAGGCATAGTTGTGCTAAATAGACGGGCAGGATACAGTTGGGATATTTTACCTTCTTGGTCTTATTGGCAGCGTAGTTCCTCTCCAGCTTGTTCTCCGTGATGAGCGGGTCGTGGTACACCCAGCGTTCGTACGGCGTGACGATGTCCGAGTCGCGCCGGTACGTAGCGGTCCAGTTGAAGACGTCCAACGACGTGGGACGCAGCGATGCGGTGTGGTACGGACACTCGAGGTAATACAGAATCCAGATCTGAAACGCAATGTTGTCAATCAGAAATAGACATGGGGCAGATAAACGGTGGCGTGGCGTAGCCAGGCGATACCTATTGAATATTACATAACTAGTAATGCAATGCTGATAAATTATGCATGTACCTTTTATACATATAAACCTTCCTCTTGAATCACTCTATCTATTAAAAAATTGCATCAAAATTCGTTGCGTAGTTTTAAAGATCTAAGCATACATAGGGACAGATAGACAGCTAGACAGCAGGAAGCGACTTTGTTTTATAATATGTAGTGATAATCAAACAATATGACTATAAGGGGGCTCGGGACCTGATTGCAACAAGGAAACGAAACGCTTTTTTAAGCAAAACCGATTTTTATTGCCTTGGCATTACCTACACTGAGTGACGCGCTAGTACCTATGGGCATCATCGCTTTCTATAGGTACACTAGTTTACGACTTATACATAAACCTACGTAACCTGTATTAAATATTACGGATGTAGGTACTACATACCTCATTAGACTAGGGTTATATAAAATTAATGAATAAATAAATAAGAAACGGTCTCAAAAATTACGAACGCGTTTCAGACCTTTTTCTACATGTTTTAAAAAGTCGTTGACTCCTTGTTGAGAAACCGATAACCGGGTTACAGACCTTGAAAACGTGCCTGAAACTAAAACCGTTATCCTAAAACGTGTTGGTTTTTTGTTTTCTGCGTTAGCATAATAACAATTTCTTTCAAAGGCATTATTGTTCTAAAGAGGTTGGTAGCTAATATAGGCGTCACTTCTGGAGGTTGGATGGAAGTGCAACACCGCGTCTATGGATCCCTGAACTGAACTGAGATCCATCTCGCTCGAACAATTAGGGACTTAAAATTGATTAAGCTTTTTCTTGTGGTGGGATTGACCAATGAATTTGGCCAATGTTTTGGTCCAAGTTCATGTTTGTCATTTCTATTCAGTACCTTGTAGCTAAAAAGCTATTAGAATATTTTACAGTCCGCTAGCTTAGATTATAAAATGTTTCTCAACTATAACTACTAAACTCAGTTCTTGTATGAGAATTTTGATAATGTAAACACTGCCAAGTGTGAATCTTATCCATCGTTAACCCGGTAATTTATCCTGATTTCGTAAACACAGATGTGATTAAACAAGTGTCGAAGATGAGTGAAGGTCGTGTGAGATTATACTTAGATACAGACTTGGTACCATCAATAAGTATGAGTAGGTACCAATAATAAGCATGTCTTAAACATCAAGAGTATTAGTAATAAATTAGAAGCCTATATATTAGTAGCTGCACTGCGTATATATATAGCTATTTATATGTTGGTACCTGATTTGGACAAACAACGGGAAACGGGACTCTTTCTCGCGCTATAAATATTATCTAACTCTTTCTATCCAGTATCAATGCAGCTATTACACTTTCCTAAATTAGTCACTGACGAGAGGGACGTGTATGAGAGGAAGTTATCTCCATACGTGTCTCACATATTGCTGCATCCCTCTCGTCAGTGACTAATTTAGGTAAGTGTAATTGCCGCATAAATGAGAAACGTGTGACGTTTTGTCATCCGACAAGCGTCTTCGCGGCGAGTTGTGCTATAGGGGCAAGTGATCAACCCGTTTGGGGCGCAACATTGTTAGATACCTGCAATCGTTCTATATACCCACGAGTATTAACTACGGTTGTTCTATGTATTTAAGTATATATTTATCTATATAAGTACGTATATCGTCGTCTAGTACCCATAACACAAGCCTTCTTGAGCTTAATTTGGGACTAGATCGATTTGTGTGAGGTTGTCCGATATTTATTTATTAAGTTCTAAGTACCTGATTTGGTGGTCGCTTGACGTTGAATGGCGCGTGGTGGTCCTTGTAGAGGATGGCGTCAGCGGTAGCAGCGTCACGCGCGTCAGCAGTGAGTGTGCAGCGATCCACCGGACACTTGTTTCGAATGAACTCCGTGCGTCCGCTCGGGACCCCCCAGGCGCCTAGCCCGTTGGCCACCAGTATCTTCTTTATTGGCACCTCTTCGTCTTTCGGCAGCCGATACATTAGTTGCTCTACCATCCTGTGAAATAATATTTATGTTTCGTCATACATAATATATCAGTTTGCTCCAGAGGTGTTGTGTGGTCTTGTTTAAAAAAAACGCTAAATACCGATTGCTACATTATGATAATTTTCCGAGTACACGTTTACCATTGAAATATGTAATGGTGTTGATGCAGTCGTGGTCACATCCAGCTAATTGTAATAAAAATCAAAATCGACGATGAAACGAGGAGCGAATTAACATAAAATGTCTTAAAATAACTCACCATAACATTCGGTACAATGAAGATGAGTTACGGTTTGCAGCCACCACATATAACGAACTGATTAACGGGGTTCATGACACTGACTTCAGGGCAAAGTGGTTTAATTCTCGTTACAGTTTCTTCAAAGATTATAACTAAATGAGTACGATTAGAATGGACTGACACGATTTTTTATCATGTACTAAAAAAAGCCAAAGCAAACCGTTCGAAACTATTACTATGCATCCAGAGTCTAAGAAAAAGTAATAAAATATTAACTAAGTAAATAACTACATATCAGAAACATTTTCTTGGTTTGGTGTTCATTGCATTCATTTGATTAAGCATAAACGTATCATAAAAACCGGCCAAGAGCATGTCGGGCCACGCTCAGTGTAGGGTTCCGTAGTCGCCTATCCTCCACAATAGACGGGCTTAAAACAGCGGTTTTAGGTTTAAATTACGAGAAAGATTTCAAGCTCTATAAAATGGTCGTAAACGCCAAAGTAACTGTAATTACTTATTACCTTCTGGAAGTCAACTTACGTCCTTTTAAGAAAATTATGAAATTTTGCGATAACTCAAAAACGGCTCGACCGATTTTGTTCAATATAGTTTTCATTGAAAGTACTTATAAGGCCTCATGTTCATGAATTTTACCATAATTTTTTGACCCGTGGTTGAAAAGTTAGAGGGGGCGCTATTTTTTTGTTTTCGGAGCGAATATTTTCAAAACTGCTGACTATATCAAAAAATAATGTTAAAGACCCCTATTATTTTCAAAAGACCTATTCAACGACACCCGACACACTAGTGTTGAAACGAAAAATATATTCACCCCCACTTTAGGTGTTCGAGTTTTTATTTTATTTTGTTTGAGTATGTGTATGTATCACGCCGACAAAACGGTAAAACAAAAACTAAAAAAAAAAAAACTTTTTTTCGGTACACCTAAAGTGGGGTGGTTTTTTTTTTATTCCAACACTAGTGTGTGGGCTTCGTTGAATAGGTCTTTTAAAAATAATAGGGGTCTTTAAAAATTATTTATTGATAGTCAGCACTTTTGTAAATATTCGCTCCGAAAATAAAAAAATAGTGTCCCCCCCCCCCCCCCCTAACTTTTCAACCACGGGTAAAAAAAATATGGGAAAATTCATGAATATGAAGCCTTATAAGTACTTTCAATTAAAACTATATTGAATAAAATCGGTCGAGCCGTTTTTGAGTTATCGCAAAAAATCATAATTTTCTTTAAAATGACGTAAGTGCCGTGCGGTGTCCTTATACTTCGAACGTTACACATATTACTTAAGTGCCATACTGTATTAAATCATTTCGGTCAATCTGGCGCGTATAATCGATAACTTCCAGAAGGTAATAAGTAATTACAGTTACTTTGGCGGTTAAACCTTTTTATAGAGCTTGAAATCTTTCTCGTAATTTTCGTCTATTGCAAAGGATGGGCAACTACGGAACCCTACATTGAGCGTGGCCCGACATGCTCTTGGCCGATTTTTGCATTGAGTTTTTGAAAGGCTCTTTTACACTTTAAGTGACCTCTATGTGAAATATGTTAATATGTATTCACATCTTGCCACACTACTTTACAGCAACCTGTATGCTGTTTTAATTAAAATATATGCTTGATTAACATGGAATTCTACATGTACAATGGGATTAGTTGTGTGGAAATAGAAAGATATATAAATTTTAATAAATGACGGTAATGATGCCTGCTTGGTACACCTGATATACTCAGTAAAATTTTATTAATAGGCATGGAGCAGGCACGGAGAGGGTGAATGAGCGTAGGTACAGTACGTCTTCTGGAAGCAACTAGGCTATGTGCGATCTGGCTGCGGACGCTGCTCGTCGATACTTAACCATCAATTGTGCCCTGACAGTTAACACTTGCCTGTCTTCGCCCGGAGCATCCTCTGGGAACAACTTTGCGGTGTGCGGGTCGGTCTGCCAGGGACGCTGCTCGCCGCCCTTCATGAACCATGGCCGTCGCGCTATTTCTGATGCTTCGTCCGCCACCACGGGTGTTTCCTCGCTTTCCGCGATGTCGTTTAATGCGTTCTGAAAAAATAACATGCACATTCGTAACAGTGGCATACAAATGTGGAAATTATTTGATTTATTCATCGTAAGATTGACGTGTGGTACTGAGCGCATCTGCTCATGGGATAAATGAAGGTACCTAGTGGAATATTGTATAATATGAATTTAGTTGAGTAACTTTATTACCAATATGAAAAATTGTATGTAAAGAATATAATTGCATTGTAACCGTAAACAATAAAAAATATAGGGTAGGTATGCTATACTAGTTATGCAATTTGTTGCAGCAGTCTGCAGGCTGACCAGTCTGACAGCGGACAGCTTGCTACGCTACTGCGGCGGTAGCTGAGACAGTGTGACAAAGGATATTACTCCTTCCACTTACGGGAATTAGGTACCATTAATAGAGGATGCTGCAGCAGCATAAAAAGTGGATGTGTTTTTCTGGACATTTCAATACCTCCTGAGTATGGTGAACCGCTAGTAACGTGGTGCAGTGATGTACTTAGCTAAGTGGTCAAAGTAAGGGTGCCGAAGCAAACGAAAACATTGAGGGTCCGTGTCAGTTTAAGGTTGGTCCTAAAGCCTGTAAGCTTATTCAAACAAAGTCTGGGGGCACAGTACGGGCCACGGCTCAGCATTTCAGTAGCTACTTGTTGCTGGCTATGAGCGGTAGCATCAGTGTTAGGAATATATGCAGTAGATACCAGGAGATGTGGTTCCTCGCGCAGCGGCGGCGGCTGCGCGGGCGCGGAGTGCAGGCGCGCGGGCGCCATGGCCGGCGGCCGCGGCAGCAGCATCAGCGCCAGCGCCGTCAGCGCTAGCGGAAACAGGAGCGCCACGCGCCGCAGCGCCCGCGCCATTCGTGCCCACATTCTGCCCGCTGCGTTACCCGCCACTCTGCGTAAAGTTAATATTACATATAGCCCCATGCTACGCAACCTTTTAGCGGGCAAAGCCGCTTGATATATTACATGGTGTCAATGTACTCAATTAAAAGGTAATTTTAATGACATTCACAGCCAGGACCTGTTAGTAGGAGGCTCATGGGCCACAGACCTCTGTTGGACGCCGCTGATTTAGTCAAAAGACTAGGATTGTGTGTGAGTTCATACATTAGGGTAAGTAGTTCTACGAGCTTTTCAACTACTCTCAGTTTTCTGTCACATATGTTGGACAAATTTCATAAAACAATACATTAAGCTTGCGATACAATCTTGCTTTATTGTTGTGTATTTATTTTAATCATTTAGGCTCGTTTTTATTAATTTGCGAGACAAAACAAGCCAAAACAAGACAAAACTGAAATGTGACACGCTCGTAGAGCTACCCATTTGCATTTGTTAGGTATATTATATGAAGTAGGTATAGTGAAAATTTTCTAAGCTAAGCTCATCCACTTAAGAACTGAATACCATTCAGTGGTTAACCACAAATTAAGATAGCGAGCTCGTAGTAAAAGAAGAGTGTAACCACCTTGGAAGGTTAATATAGATTTTATCGACTCTATTCTCGATCCCCCCCCCCTTTTTTTTTTGGGTGTATTATGTAGATGTGTTAGAATTTTTTGTATGTTAATCCTAGGTTCCACGACAAATTTCAATTTCCTGAGATAAGTATCGGGAAGGGCCTGAAGGTTTTGATGAGTGAATGAGTGACCATAAATCATCGTATTTTAGGTACCTATCGATAAAATATAAAGTATACAAGCTAGGTCCATAATACTTGGTGTATTTCATACGTTCCCTAATGATCATATGCTGCGAATTATGGTATGAGTGTTCGTTTCGAGAAATTATAGATAACCCGCCTTCTCATGTCTCTGTTGGCGTCGTCGTCGTCGCGTCGCGCGGGGGGCCGGTTGTGCCCCCAGTTAACATAATTGCTCCGAATTTATATTGCACTAAAAGACAAAGTATGTAAACACATACTCTTATCATACCTGTACTTAAAATATCTGTATTGTGATAATAATGGTAAATTATATATTAAAGCTCACCTTATAGCAAAGCTTTTAGACACTATAGCATTACCATTTATTATTAACACAGCCATACTCAAAATTTAATATTGTAAATTGCTTAAAAGCTATAAAATTAAATATAAATACAAAAAAATTGTTTCACATTCTGGGCAAAATGATGTCGTTCCCTACCATTGCCTACTACTAAAATGACATATAACTCTATGAAAATGACTATATGAATATACCTAATCATAATCAATCAATAATAACTCAATGTCATTAATATTAGTTATCCATGCGTTTAGTTTCGATATGAAAATAGCGTTAGTATCAAGTTAGTATCCTGTTGAACAAACCTTTTTGTAATAAAAATGCCAATCAACTAATCTTTTCAGACTTCAAGTAGCCTTGCTTTAGCTTTGCTTTATATCCGCAGGGTAAGTTTTTAAAAGTTGAAAATACGAAATATAATGAACATCATGCGCTGTGGATATAGCACTTCTTTAGGTATATGCGGTATATATATGCACATTAACTGAGTGGCAAGATTAGATTGAATTTAGTTACTTATATGCTGATTCGGAAATATTCACAGAGAAATCTATACCTACTATTTCATATATCGATATGCTTGGTGCGCTTGTCCCGCTCGCGCATTTGTCCCGTCTAGTCTTATATAGATATATTCATGATATAATGATAGTATCACGTTGTATGTTAACTCCACTGCATACAGCTTGTGACTTTTTAAATTCCTTAGGTTGGGTTAGCTCCGGAAGAAAGCGACAGATTATAAATGAGAACTGTGAAAAATATTGGTGTCATCAATACTGTCAGTAGCAAAAATTTCCGGATGGAGACGAGTATATTTCTAGTGACAACGTCGGAATGAAAAATTCGCTTCGCTCTTTATTTTATTTTCTTTTATATATAGGTAAATAAAGATACAGCGGTCCCGGATTCCACATAGAGGAGCAGCAAACTGATTTCATCTACAGACGACAGAATGGAACACTGATCCACTGTGGAACTGTGCCAAAATATTTGTACCTACAATAAATAAGCCCAGCCTGAAAAAAAAATAACTTTTAAAAATTGAGAAATTTTAAGCTGTTGTTCGTATTTAAGTTAAGAGGGGCCCTAAAAGAGGAGGGTTATTGCCCCCATTATTCCTTGTGCCCCTGATTGTAAACTATACCTGATTGTAAATTATTTTGGGGGTTAATGTTGTCCGCTTCCGTAGGTGTGAGCCCATACCCGTTCATCCAAGATACCCTACAAGTGACCCCTGGGTGGTGCAAAATGGACAACAATCTTCACCGGTGGCAGGCTTCGGCCGTGGCTTGTTACCACCCCCCTTACTAAGCCATACCGCCAAACGGTCACCCGTGTTCCGGTATGAAGTATGGGGTAGCCTCTGGGAGAATGTGTCTGGTCAGCTGCTATGCAAGCACTCGATTGCCGACATACTGCTGATGTGTGCTACACCGAACGTCTGACTCTGGAGGCTAGCGGGATCCGAAGCACGGTGCTCCGCTGGCCGCCCGCAGTTAGTTGGGGGCCCAAGTAGCGGGAGAGCCACCCGTGAAAGGCTGCCCCGCCAACTGGCGAAAAATCCTAGAATGGCTCCACCTTGCCGGTTGGCGACCGGATGGGAGGGCCAGGTGGCCGTTTCAGGGGGGTTCGGGCGTCCCGCGGTCTCCAAGTGAGCCGTTTTAAAGTGTGGCACACATGAGCCAGGTCCAGTGGGCTAAATAGCCTCGACCAACTTGCATTCGCCCGTCTTTTCACTCTCTCTTCCCATAAACAATTCATGAAAAATACAAATAAAATGGAAAAGTTTCAACAGCGGTTGCACTCCCTCCCAATTAAAGTGCACCTCTCTAATAACCGAGGTTTGCACTCCAATATCGATTCAGTCCATCACCACCTAGAGACTGACAAACCGCAGCTGCTGTTCCTCACTGAGACGCAAATCGGATGTCCAATTGACGCGTCATATCTGAACTATCCCGGGTACACTCTGGAGCACAGGTTTTTACCTCGTGCTGGGGTCTGTGTGTATGCTCGCGATGACATCTGCAGGCGACTCAAAAATCTTGAGGAGTCCAGTTATTCTGTCCTATGGATTTGGGTGGACACAGGAGTGGCTCAGATCGTCTATGCCTAGCTGTGTCTATCGTTCTCACACTGGAGACTCGGAGACAACTCGGCTATTTAAATATCTCGAAGAGGCAGCAGATGCGGAGCTAGTCATTTTGGGGGACTTTAATGCCCACCACCAGGAGTGGTTGTTCCCGTACAAATTGACCGACCACGCCGGGAGAGAGGCGCGCAAATTTGCTATAACGCTACATCTCTCCCAGCTGTCAGCTGTGCCCACTAGAATACCTGATGTGCTTGCATTCGCCCGTCTTTTCACTCTCTCTTCCCATAAACAATTCATGAAAAATACAAATAAAATGGAAAAGTTTCAACAGCGGTTGCACTCCCTCCCAATTAAAGTGCACCTCTCTAATAACCGAGGTTTGCACTCCAATATCGATTCAGTCCATCACCACCTAGAGACTGACAAACCGCAGCTGCTGTTCCTCACTGAGACGCAAATCGGATGTCCAATTGACGCGTCATATCTGAACTATCCCGGGTACACTCTGGAGCACAGGTTTTTACCTCGTGCTGGGGTCTGTGTGTATGCTCGCGATGACATCTGCAGGCGACTCAAAAATCTTGAGGAGTCCAGTTATTCTGTCCTATGGATTTGGGTGGACACAGGAGTGGCTCAGATCGTCTATGCCTAGCTGTGTCTATCGTTCTCACACTGGAGACTCGGAGACAACTCGGCTATTTAAATATCTCGAAGAGGCAGCAGATGCGGAGCTAGTCATTTTGGGGGACTTTAATGCCCACCACCAGGAGTGGTTGTTCCCGTACAAATTGACCGACCACGCCGGGAGAGAGGCGCGCAAATTTGCTATAACGCTACATCTCTCCCAGCTGTCAGCTGTGCCCACTAGAATACCTGATGTTGAATCTCACACGGCTAACTGCTTGGACCTTCTGCTGACTACAGATCCAGATCAATACTCCGTGACTGTAGGTTCTCCCTTGGGTACCTCCGATCACTGTCTGGTGAAAGCTGTGTCCGTCTGTTCCCCACCTGATCAGGGCCCTAGTGGTAAAAGACGGGTGTGGCGATACAAGTCAGCAGATTGGGACGAGATGCGTCACTTTTGCATCCTACCCTTGGCGCGAGGTCTGTTTCTCTTCGGGAGATTCGTCAAGCTGCGCTAACAATGTTACCGACGTCATTCGGCAGGGTATGGAGTATTTCATTCCATATTCAGACGTTTCGACTGGTTATGCAGCACGCCCATGGTATAATGCTGACTGTGATGGTGCGGAGGCACTTAAAGAGTCAGCTTACCATGCATGGGCTGATGCTCGAAGGCGTAAAGCTTTGAATACTTCCCAGCTGAAAAAAGCATTTAATAAAGCCGCCAAATCCTGCAAGAAACAGCTACGCAAGGCACGCTTCGATCATATACGCCGCATTGGGACCAAAACTTGCCTCATATCCACCTGGAAGTAAGGCATTCTGGTCCCTGGCTAAAGCGGTCGAAGCCAACTTCTGTCGCTCTTCGTTGCTACCCCTGCTAAAGCCTGACGGATCTCTAGCACATGCAGCGGAGGAGAAAGCAAATCTATTTGCTTCTCTATTTGCGGAAAATTCGCATCTGGACGCCGCAGGTAGTTGCCCACCTATACTGCCGCATGAAGGAACCACCATGGAGCCAATCCATATACGCCAGAAGGAGGTTCTTGCAATCATGCGGAGTCTTGATGTGAATAAAGCTAGTGGTCCCGACGGAATTCCTGCTGTTGTTTTGCGGAACTGTGCGGCTGAGTTGTCCCCGGTCTTAACACGCCTGTACCGTCTCTCACTTGAGACTGGAGTTGTCCCGACGTCTTGGAAGCTTGCAAATGTGCAGCCTGTCCCCAAGAAGGTAAGCCGAGCTGACCCTGTCAATTACCGACCAATTTCCGTAACCTCCATACTCTGTAAGACTATGGAGCGTGTACTGAACAAACGCCTCCTTGCATACCTGGAAGTGAACGACTTGCTCAGTGATTGCCAGTTTGCATTCCGTCCGGGGCGATCAACTGGGGATCTTCTTGTGTATGTCACTCATCTATGGAGCGAGGCGATCGAAAGACACGGGGAGGCTCTCGCCGTGTCTCTCGATATTTCAAAAGCCTTTGACAGGGTCTGGCACGCAAGCCTGGTGGGAAAGCTTCCAGCGTATGGGGTCCCTGAAGGTCTCTGCAAATGTATTGCTGATTTCCTAAGTGAGCGTTCGATCCGAGTAGTCCTTGATGGCTACACTTCGGATCCCAGGGCTATTGACGCCGGTGTTCCTCAGGGGTCTGTTCTGTCTGCAACTCTTTTTCTGCTGCATATTAACGACATGCTTATGCCCGGTACCTTTGGGTATGCTGATGACAGCACAGTTGTTGACAGATACACATCCAGCGCAAATTCCAAGAGGAACGAAATCCAGTCTTGTCGAGTGGCGATGGTGGATCGATTGAACCAAACTCTCGTGGCAGTGTCCGAGTGGGGTGATGCCAATTTAGTTGAATTCAATGCCACCAAGACTCAGGCGTGTCTGTTTTCCGCTAAACGGAGTCCCTTTGACCTGACTCCCACTTTCCAAGGTGTATCCGTACCGATTTCAGACCACCTAGAGCTTCTTGGGATGACCTTATCATCCAACCTGAACTTCGGCCAATACATTGATTCCTTGGCTACAACTGCAGCAAAAAAACTTGGGATCCTATCTAAGGTGAGGCGGTACTTCACGCCGAGACAGCTGCTTCAATTATATCAGGCGCAAGTCCGATCATGCATGGAGTACTGCTGCCATCTTTGGGATGGGTCCGCCAAATATCAACTGGCCGCCTTGGATTCAATTGACAAGCGTGCGAAGAAGCTCATTGGCGACCCTGCCTTAGTTCAGGAAAAGCTGCAAAACCTCGAACACCGCAGGAAAATCGCCTGTTTATCGGTTTTCTACCGGATACACTTTGGTGAGTGTGCACTAGGACTGCATGAATTAATTCCACCGTCTCCGTTCAGACAATACAGTACTCGGCGCGGACTTGGATTCCACCCTTATGTTGTCGATATACCACTGATTCGTACGAAACGCTTTGCGTCTACTTTCCTTATGAGGACAGCTAAAGAATGGAACTCTCTTCCTGCGCACCTGTTTCCTGAAAAATATAACTTGGATCTCTTCTAGTCGAGAGTGAATAGGCATCTTCTAGGCAAGCATGCTCCATCTTAGACCTTGGTGCAATCGAGGTTAAATGCATGGCTATTTTGAATTAAAAAAAAAAAAAACTATACTTTACTTTGGTAGGTTATTTTTCGCTTGTCGCAGTGGTTTCGTGTACAGTGTAATAAATTGAATATATTATCATTTATTTATGCACTTGTGTTGTGTATGCCTTCGTAGGCACTTAGGGAATGCAACCCGGGTACCCGAAAACCCGGGTACCCGGGTACCCGACTACGTTTGGAGTCGGGTAAAAACCCGGGTTTTCAACTCATAACCCGGGTTTTACCCGAAATAAGAAATGTTAAGAAAAATGCGTGAAATCATAAATAACTTATAACAAAATGTTATATTACGGCTGTAACCCTGTAACCCTAACTTACTGCGTTGTAATTTACTAGCTTTTCCCGCGGCTCGACCCGCGTGGAAATTGATCTGTGTCATTAAGCGGCTAATTCACCCCTAATTTCTCTGCCTATCCCCCGGAGGCAGAAGTTTAAGTAAAGTTAACACATGGATATGATAGTCGACTGTAGTCCTGTCCAGATCCGCCCGGCGCCGCACCCTGTCAGAATCTGCGCCTCGATGAGGTTTCGCTGCATCTGCACTACTTGTAACCGGGTTCCGTTGCAAACTTCGGAGGTGACAAATTCCGTAGAAGCATGATCGGAACTCCAACTTCCAGGGTTAATGTATGTGCTGGGAGTCCTGAAGCGCTCAAGAGTTTAGGAACTCCCCCGAGCGATGTTGTGACGTTGCCTTCATCCAAGACAATTTTAATGGAATTATATGCTGCTTGTTCATCTTTGATTTCCGCCAATTTCCACGCATTAAATGCCGCTGCCTGTACATTTTTCGGCGTGAGTATGGCTCTCTCACAAACCGAAGCGCTCCGAATATAAGGTCTTCAACGGATGGAAAGATCCTGCATAACGTTTCTGGTAATCGAAGCAGGCCGTTGGTTTCCTCCAGATTCTCCAGAAGCCGTACCCGGGCGAATTCTTGGACATGTGAGCCTCCTCCTTGTTGGACTCGTATATTCTCAGCCAGGCGAAGCTTCTGCACGCTCAGCCACAACACCGACCTCTTCAGGCAGACATTTTACCTCGTCGGGTCGGCTCGAGTACTATGCGTTACCGCAAAACGACATTGTAAAGCTACTGAAGTCTTGGAGTATCCTTACTACGGCTTCTATGGCCTTTTTATGCGCCATAGTACACTCGTCCCAAACGATTAAACTGCATTCCTGTAGATCTCTCGTTATATCACAGTTTCTTGATATCCTAGACTTGAGTTGCAGACAGGAGTTTCCGCGCTGTCCAAATCTATTGGGCTCCTGAAAGATGTGTGAGCCGTTTTGCCACCAGGCAGTAACGTAGCAGCGATTAGTCAATTATAAATTTGTTGATATCCGTACCTTCTAAACTTAGAGTGAATTTGGTAAAATCCTTCCTCAGTGGCTTATTCATGTCACAACGTATAAATTTCAGCGCTATCTGTTAGTTTATCCGGGTACTCGACAATCGTAACGCATGTTTAAAAAAAGATTACACCTCCTTCCTAAGTAGCGCCATAAGATTCAAAGTCTGAAATCGTAATCAAACGTGCTTTTCATGCTTAAATACCCGCAATAACCATAAAACTCAATATTTAATACTCTTTGTTCGAGTCCGGGTTCTACCCGGGTACCCGGGTTTTGAAAATAAAGGTCGGGTAATACCCGGGTAGCAAAAATGACCGGGTATTGCATTCCCTAGGCACTACTATGGCTGAGTTATACGTGACACTGACCTCTTCACTGCAGGCTGCCATGCCTAAAGTCGCCGTGAGCACCCACTCGCCTCCACTATCGCCATGACATTAGTGACATCTGGAAACAAATCAGAAACGGTCCCTTTATTTCCAAATACATTACTGTGACTATTAATTACACATTCATTACAATTGGGAGCAATTAGAGCGTTTCCACTAATAATCAACCTATTCTAGCTGATATCCGATACGATATGGGGTATGGGGTACCTACCTACAATATTTTGTTTTACGATTTGGTCACTGCTTGGAGCATTTAACTACTGGACACGGCTTTTGTTCTATTTCCTCTCTGTCTAAAGGATTAGGATAAAAACTATTCCAAAAATCGATTACACGAATTTAGTGCTTGAAGTGTGCGTGAATATTATTTTAGTGCGGGTGCCTAGTAAGAGAGATTTGCATTTGTGTGCAGGTTGATTATAGGGTTGCTTGGAAAGATACGGCGAAGGCGTCTCCTGTAGTTAAATTCTCTCATGGTCACTGTTAATAGTTGACTGGTAGATAATGCCTTGTGTCATTAAGTCCGCCATTTGTATTAGTTTGATCTGGGCAATAAAGTTTAAATAAATAAATAATAGCTGTGTGCATCTGACTGTTGTAAAATTTTAAAATAGTCTTAAATATCAGTTATCTATGGAGATGGAGTTATTATTTTAGGAAAAATCTTATCAGCGCGAATCAGCTTTTGAATAGGCGCGCGGCGCCGACCGTTCAGCCACATCAGTTGGTAAAATGTTCTTTTTCCTCTCATCCGACTATTTAATCGATTTAGCACCTACTTAGGTGCTTAAAATGTATTTAAAATAAATAGAACAACATTCAAACACGATCATCCGACAAATAGCGTTCAACAAATGTTGCCCGCAGCTACCATAAGTAATATCAGTGTCGGATCCTATATCCGTTACTGGATAGCGGACACTGTTTAAAGGTATGTACTTATGTACATGGTCACATACATTTTAATCGACCGATATCGAATCAGCGTTCGTCACTGACATGGCATTGGATAGATTATGACTACTTTTCTGGTGACTTCAAAAATGGAGGAGGTTCTCAATTCGACTATATGTTTATTTTGTAAGTATGTTAGGCGATCATTTGTTCGGTAGATCATACTTCAGCACGTCTAGCATAACTTTGACACGCGACTCATGTCGCGCGAGATAGCATCATCCGTCACTATCTCATAGTACTGTACAGATAGAGACAGGTAGTATATCTCGCGCGTGAAAGAGTCGCGTGTCAAAGTTATGCTAGCCGTGCAGGGGGCCTATGATGGTTGCGTTTATCACGTGATAAATACCTAAGCTAAGCTGAGAAGCTAAGTGACAAAGCATCCGTCACTCACACTCGTGTAAGTGTCAAAACTTGACGGATGCTGTGTCACTTATTTATCGCGTGATAAAAGCAACCATTATAGGCTCGCAGGGGGCTATAAATTTTATTGAAATTTATTTAGCGCTCTTTGGCTTATTTGGCGTATCGTTGCACTGCACCCTGGTGCAGACGGTGTATGTAGAGTGGTTACGGTTAAAACTGCTGCTGGCCAGTACAAAAGACCAGTCGTCAAGATTTGTCCCTTGCCAGTGGCGCATAACGTTTAGGTAATTTAAAATTGTAGTAGTTTTAAGTTCTCGTTGTAGTCGTATTTTAGTTAAAGTACTGTTCGTAACAGCACCTTTTCGTAGTTTAAGTATTATCGCATTAAATACCGCGGCATTCTTGAGTATGCCGTCGTATTTAGGTGGGCGGTATGTTGAATATTGCCGATTTATGGTAGAATTTTAATTATTAGTCTAGCAACACAGGTTGTCACATCACTATCGAATTAGTGTGGCAACCCAGAGAGTCTGTCGATACGTGCGATTCGAGCACGTTGAAATTTTGAAAAGTAGCCCAAGATTTATCGATAATTCGGGCTTCGCGAGCCAAGGCAGTGCATCAAGTTATCTAATTTCCATCTAAAAGCTGTTACGATTGCGACTCGGCTTCTGTTCACCTGTATGTGCGTCTTAGTGGTAGGACTGAGGGTAAACCGTATCTGGATCCAGCACTGGGTAAGCCCAAGGAACTGCCCTCTCCAGACGCTGAGCTCCGCCTAAGAGATCTCCAGGTAAGCCGACACGCAATCTCATCATAAAGCCGTAACACAATAAATTCATGCATGTAAAATCACGGTAGTTGTGTGGACTCTCTTTTAATTATACAGTCCATTTTGTCGTTATCGTTCATTTTTTGGTTTTTCAAATAACAAACATGGGAATCCATTATTGTTGTTAAAGAGATTATAGTAATGACATGAACATTATACAGAGTGTACTTAAAATGAAAACCAAAAGCGAACCTAAGAGATTTTACAGGAAAGCTTCAAAGTCACCAGATCGAGACGTTTTAACACTATGTAATTGTCACTCTTACTGCTAAAAAGTTTAACACGTTCTTCTTGGACGATGCTTTCGGTACACGTGTACTTTACTTATTTCAGATCCCTCTGAGACTTTAGAAACGAGCCGCCAAAGCCGTTATATGATAAGCACTGTCGTATGAACGCTTGATATGCTTTATTTTTTATTTTTTATTTTTTTTTATGACTATGATGTAAATAAAATGTCCGAAGCAAAAGTTACAGTGGTCGTTACAATATTTACATGATAATGCCATGATAATAATGATCAATGTAGGTCGACGTCGACCTACAAAAGGCAGGTATTATCAGAGGGTGTATGAACTTGACTCGGCTAGTTAAGACCCAGATGCTAATGCGAGTACCGCTTGTCGTCTGCGCATACACATGTTAAAAACCGATACATACCAATAGGATATACTATTAGAATGCCGTTGTTAGTATAAAATAACCGTCGTGTCGGTATTCTACTGATCGTGATGTTTTCCTCAACAGTTCAATACAACAATTAACTCTATGTGTATAAACATTATTAAACGATAAACAAGTAAAAAACAACTATAGCCAACTTAACCTATTCCAAGAGAACCTAACTAAATCTATACTACTCGTGATAAATACTATCGTATAAATATTAATCTATCCTACACATACCTACTATACTAATCGTAATGTTTTCCTCGGTAGTTATTAGTATAAACTTCATTAAACGATAAACAAGTAAAAAACTACAAAAACTAACTTAACCTATTATAAAAGAACCTAACTAAATCCGATTTCCTCAAGATCACGGCGGCCGGATAGCCATATTGCTACCTTTAGCCGAGGAATGAGCTGGCTCTGTGGCCATCCGAACAACTTTATTTATTTATTTAAACTTTATTGTACAAAACAAACGTCAGTACAAATGGCGAACTTAATGCCTAATGGCATTCTCTACCAGTCAACCATAGGGCCAAACAGAGATGCTTCAAGTGGGTGCAGAATAGAAAATTAATCGTTCGGAAAGCTTCTAAGATACAAGTGAATAAATGTATATTATATAATAACTTTACCATAAATACAATGATACATATATTTACATACTATAAGATGTATATTATATATAATATAATAATAAATACGATGAAATGTCTACTGCATAGGATGATGGACACTATTCGAGCTCTTGTTCGAGCAGGTGCTTACGTAGCAACCGCTTGAAAACTACCTTGCTTGGGGCTTGTCTAATAGAGAGGGGGAGTGTATTCCAAGGACGACTTGCCTGAACGGCGAAAGAATTGGACATGAAACCAGAATGGTGCGAAGGAATCGAGAGTTTGAGAGTTCGGGAGGAACGATTTTTACCGACTAGACGGGGAGTTTGAAAAGTGAATTTACTTTTGAGGTATCCTGGAGCAGAAGGCTCAAACAGGATGGAGAACAGAGTACATAGGATCCTGAGGGATCTGCGACTACGTATGGGAAGCCAGTTAAGCTGGCCCCGGAAGGACGAAACGTGGTCATATTTACGAAGGCCGAAGATGAATCGTATTCCGTTGTTAAGGAGGCGATCTAGTTTATTGAAGGACTCTTGAGTGATGTTAGTGAGGCACGCATCAGCATAATCGATAAGGGGCAGCACCAAAGTCTGCACAAGCAGCTTTTTGGTGCTTACTGGGAGAAAATGTTTAAATTTATAAAGATTACGCAACGTACCGGTAAATTTCCGACTTACTTCCGACAGTTGGCCTCGCCATGACAGGCTAGAGTCCAAGACTAAGCCAAGGTCCTTGACCTCTTTGGATATAGGAATGACATCGCCATTAAAGAGGATCGGTGCAACAGAGACCGCAGTGAGTTTCGAAAGTTGCCGCTGGCTACCCAATACTATAGCCTGACATTTAGTAGGATTGACACTGATGCCAAAACTACTTGACCAGTTAGCAATGTGCTGTAAATCATCGTTGAGTATAGAGATGGCACAATTTATGTCTCTGACATCAGCTTGAGTATAAATTTGCAAATCATCAGCGTATAGATGGTAAGAACTACGAAGTTTACTGGTAATGAGGATAATGAAAACTGAGAACAGAAGCGGAGAGAGGATACCACCTTGAGGCACCCCAGAGTTCAGATCGCACCAATCAGACAATGAACGACTGTCACGAACTGCCTGGGCGGTCAGAAAGATAGGAAGAAAAGCACAAGAACATTCCGACAGTTTTTTTCAAATGTCAAATGTCGGTACATATACCTACTGTGGACGTCCGGGCTTCACGGTCCAAATGTCTCCACTGCAAACGCGGCAACTATGTAGTTTAAGTATAAATGAGACGTGCAGTCCTACATATTTTGAGGGGCTTTGCCGCCTCAGCTGCCACTCCGGCTCTCACAGCGAAATACCTACTACAACTCTATTGCCTCAACATACCTGATCATTTCACCCATCATCATCAAAGCTTTTTTTTTTTCAGGAAAGTAAAATGTTTAGAATTATTATCGATCTCAAATGCCAAGAGTGATGCATGACATCCGGATTAAACAAGTTCAAACTAGTGATTAATTGCGAATTTACATGACACCTATGAGATCACGGCTGGATTTAACCAAACTTTTATTCCAAGAATCGCTTATTTTAAATTGATAGTTTAAATTTATAAATGCACCCCGTGTACCTGTCTACCTAACATTGATTTGGAACTCCAGGAAAATCTATAGACCTCCATTACATGTATACCATAATGGAGCCTACCATTATGAAGGCAAAGCAATTACTGATAACTACAACATAAATGTTAATATTGATTGTTTTAATACGATTCACGAAAAAAATATTTACTGTTGAACTTCTCTCGGCTTTCATCACAACAGCGGTCTCCTCTTGGGAATCTGACTTGGATAAGTGCCCTTGTTGCCTACTTAGGTACAGAATAAATAGTTTATTTAATCAATTGAACGTAATTAATTTTATTTCATTTCATTTCATTTAATTCACTAACTTAATTTCGGATAATATGTCATATAGTATGGGGTTCTGACCTGATATTACTCAGAGTAAGCAGTGGTTAAATGCAGCCTGAGAAAAACTAATTTCCCTTCAAAAGAACAACCTACAGTATTACTTACCGTATTAAACACTGCAATGCGCAAGATTGATTCGACAAATACTTGGCCAATTATTCTTCTTCTTTGCGGAATTAGGTAGTTACCTACATCTCATACGGAATACACATAAAATTATCAAAGTAACAGCAGGTAGAAACTAACAAGGGTTCTCTAGAATTATCCAGTGGTCTTAATGCAATTCACACCTAGGTTTTTTCCCTCATTATGGTTGTTCATTTCATAGTAATAAATATACTCCTCCACTATCAATTACTACAACTGACTAGGAAAATAGAGTTCGATAAACGCTAATATTACAGCTTGTACTAAACCGTAAAGGAAAATAGTTTGATTTCCTGCTTTTTAACCGCATCAATAAAATACATCGTTATTATAATGTAGGTAGGTACAAGTATATTAATGTTGTGGTATTTATCAACACCAAATTTCGAATGTACGTAGGTATACGGCAAATGAAACAAACACGCATACATCTTTAACCCTTTTTGTTGAGTAAGAAAGGGTACCTACGTGTTTCAATTTCCTTAAATATACAGTGTAATACTAGAAGATATTTTAGTTAGTTACCGATAATCTAGTAAACTCATACGTGATATCTTGTAACTGTAATATTACTTTTTAATCTTGGTCAATATGAACGGTACGAATACTATACTCTAATCCGTGGTAGGTACGACTACTACGACACGTATCAAGATCTTTACAATGTTTGGCAGTAAATTTTAACGACATACTTATTTTATCGTTGTCATATCAGTATCGCCATCAAGATAATCCGACAATAATCGTAACCTATCGTGTCCTCATTAACACAGCATATTGACATCGCTCGAATAGGTTTTTCATGTTACAATCTTCTTTGTTTCATCTGTCGAGGTCGTGGTGTACCTTACAAGTCTTTTTACGATAGATGTATATGTATGTATACTCGTGGTATACTCGTATGTTTGACAATATCTCCGCCAATATTCGGGTGTGAGTGTGAATAGACATTCAAAATGATTTGGTTGTATAATAGAAATTCAATCAATTTAGAAATAGAAAATAACCAATTTGTATATTTTTTATACACGAGAACGAGACACTAATGGACCTAGCAATGTCTATTGTATTAGGAAGCATTTTACCAGCGTCATCATCCTCCTAGCCTTTGTCCCATTTTTTTTTTTGAGAATGAATTCTCAGTCGGCATTTTACCAGCGTACTATTGTATTATTTTCCACACTTTCTCACTACCAAATTTAAATTAGATGTACCTAATGAAAAACCAATTTGACGGTTTGTTGTAACTATTAATAACAGTAGTAACAACCATTGGTGTATCTAAGATTATTTTTCAGGTGGGGCCTGGCCATGGCCTATGAGTTGAAGTCATGAATTTCTATGGGTAACCCAAATTCCTGGGGTGGGCACTAGACCATATTGGGGTGGGCACGGCCCGCCCGGCCACCCCCCTAAATACGCCAATGGTAACAACTTAATAAGTCATTACATTGGTGACTCACCGTGCACCGGTACTCAACAATGTGCGCTATTATTATACTGTAATTTTTATAAAGTAGTTACACATGTTATTACTTTTTTTAAATAATATAGCATAATTTTAGAGTTGTATGTGTTAGGTGATTGAGCAACAAACCGTGACAAAATACTGTCGTTATGAACTTATGACTGTGAAGCAATTTCCTGTGTCCCGTGCACAAGATAGAACTAATTATAAAAAAAATGTGCATTATCTGCATACCTTACACACTTACCACACTTAAATCTGGCTAACGTTGTAGTAGGACCACAGTTGGCTATTACTACTATTAGTACTAACTACATTTTAGTGCCACTTTACTCATGAGTTTAATTAAGAGATTAAAATGATTACGTTTCACGTTCGCTGAAAGCGAGTTGCATTATTTTGCTGTAACCCCGTAATGCGTACATTTGCCTATAACCCCGCATCGATTTGTGAATTTTTGATAATGTTAAAGAGCATATTTAAGAGTATATTTTGTACGTGAATGTTGCTTGCAATGAGCAAATGCTGAACTTTTAGGAACAATGTCCCGCGTTTGGAAGTTTATTCGTAAACATTCATCTGTTTTACAAAACATCAGTGTTGATCCGTTGAAATGCAAGCAAAGTAGCTAACAAAATAAGTGTTAACATTCTTGATAGGGCAATATTTGACCAATCATTTTAAAATTTCAATTAAAATGGACAAAGGCCCTAGGTTAGGTCTCACTCCCGGATCTCTGCGATGTTTTCAATTTAACAATAAGAACTCGGAATAGCCGCAGTATATCCAGTTTGAATTTTTGAGCTGCATTACATTATGGTACAAGTGTGCTTTTTTAATGTATATATGGTAGAATTGGGCATATTACTCACTCCTGCTTTTTGTACATTCCGCAGCATACAGTTAGTTGCAATCAAAGTTGCCTAATATATTATCGTAATACATCTACTTGCAAATAAAGATCTGCTTTAATATATTTGGCTACTTTGGTCGGTTACTATTTGATGCTGACTGTACTTGTACTTTTATGTGATATGATTTGCCATTGAGAATTTTACGCCTATCAAAATATTATATTAATTTCAATGAGAAAGAAAATGTAATAACGAAAAAGACGATTAGCACATATAGCTAAATTAGAAATATAGCGGCGTGTCAAACGTCGAATTAAGTCAGATGCAAAAAGGTATATTCAGTCAATTATATTTTCTCAAATACCTACGCAATGAAATGTCGTCGTCATAACGTGCGTTATAACAGGCTTCGAAGCATTACGTTTCGGGCGGAACAACTCGAGAGAACTGTAAAGGAATTTAGGCCGGGAAGTATTTTTTTTAAACATGGCGTCTGCATGAACAGGCTAAACAGCTGAATTATATTTTTTTTGAGTGGTGTATTTTTTTATTTCATTACATATGTTTGAGAACAGCACTATACACGCCTTAGCTGTGCTGTGAGAAGTAGTTGCCGGCTTCGTATCACTATCCGGCCTCCCTACGGTCGGTCTATACCTACTCACCCGGCAAGCCGTTCTTTCCCGGCGTCTGCCGTAATGTACTATTTCTACATTTTATTGGGATTGATAATTGAGCTGGACATGCTTCCTGGCAAGCATTAAAGAGTAGATAAGATTGTAGTTATAACGTATGTTTGAGTATATGCTTCTTTAACATTTTATAAAAAAATTAATTGTTGGCAATGATGACGGATAATTTATTGGAAAAACTAACCCTAGGGAAAATCCACTAATCTTTCAGTATCCCCTGGATCCGCCCACATCCACGGATTTTCCACCAGAAGAAAGCTCGTATCCTGTTTTAGGCAAAGTATATCGAACTACCAGTTTTTTCTGAAGCAAGTAAACATTGTACCAACTCGCTTAAGTATGTGGCTATACCGATGTGATTTGATATTTTACAACACAAATAAAATTGCTTCGATGAAATCGCGGCGTTGGAAATACTACTTTCAGACTTCTTATCTACTATGTGGAATTAACGTTTCTGTTGAGCATGAAATCATATCATGATATCAGTCATGGGTACATCGATAATTTTTAAGGACTAGTAGGCTCATGCATGATTTCGTGTGTTGATCAACTTTAATAATTATGAATGCTTTTATAACATTTATTTAGCAATAAGTTTCCTCTATGATTTTACTGCATTGATTATTAAATATTTATGATGCTTGCGGTAAAACCATGAGAGTAGATAAATATTGAATTATGAATTGCCTTTCCGTTTTATCCCTAACGCGGTTATTGTATCTAGATTATTTATAGCTGTTGATGTATGTACCTATTTATGCCAATAGTCTAGTCTACATATACCTACTACAAAGTGCAGCAGTGGTACCCGCACCAGCTCCGTACCATGAATTACTCCTAAAACCCTTAAGTTTAGTTTTTTATATGGCATTATTTACTGTAAGTCGGTAAATAATTCCTCATTCCATTAAGTACATAAAGCTCTTTTTCTTCACATAGCTCTTGGTCGAGCGGTAGTCATCACTAGGGAGGGTTGTGGGCCGCTATTACTTGCCTATGATTGTTCGGCTATCTCATTCAGTTAGTGCTACCACTGGAATTCGTGCAATGGATTACACAGCAGACTGTATCTAATCTAATCAGTCCAGTATTGTATGTATTGTCATTTTATAACACTCCTCGTTTTTCATCAGGGATTTAAAAAGAAAACCGGCCAAGAGTATGTCGGGCCACGCTCAGTGTAGGGTTCCGTAGTTGCCCATCCGAGAAATTACGAGAAAGATTTAAATTACGAGACAGATTTCAAGCTCTATAAAAAGGTCGTAACCGCCAAAGTAACAGTAATTACTTATAACCCTCTGGAAGTTATCGATTGAACGCGCCAGATTGAGCGAAATATTTTATTTTAGTATACCACTTAACCAATATGTGTAACGATCGAAGTGTAGCGACACCGCGCGGCACTTACGTCATTTAAAGAAAATTATGAATTTTTGCGATAACTCAAAAATGGCTCAACCGATTTTATTCAATATAGTTTTCATTGAAAGTACTTGTAAGGCCTCATTTTCACAATTTTTTCCATAATTTTTTGACCCGTGGTTGAAAAGTTAGAGGGGGGAGGACACTAACTTTTTTATTTTCGGAGCGAATATTTACAAAACTGCTAACTTTATCAAGAAAATATGTTTAGAGACCCCTATTATTTTTAAAAGACCTATTCAACGACACCCCACACACTAGAGTTGGAACGAAAGAAAAAATCACCCCCACTTTAGGCGGACGGGAGGTACCCGAAAAAAAATTTTTTTTTTGTTTTTTATTTTACCGTTTTGTCGGCGTAATACATACACATACTCATACTAAATTTCAGCTTTCTAGTACTAATGATCACGGAGCTAAGTCGCGGACAGACGGACAGACGGACAGACGGACATGGCGAAACTATAAGGGTTCCTAGTTGACTAGGGAAACCTAAAAAATGAACCACAAATTCATTTAGTTCAGAAGTTAAGCGAAAGCAAAGTTTCGCATTTATGTCACTCACTGACTCACTCATGATCATTAGAATAGAACTAGTACTTCCCATAAACTCAGAGAGCTGAAATTTGGTACAGAGTTAGGGTTTAATGGCCACATAAAGGGAAAACTATAAAAACTAGGATAATCGAAGATGTGGAGTACCTGGTGACCCGATTAGAAAACACAAGAGCCCAACCAAACTATTAGAGACCGACAAGAATCTTATATACTAACTGGATGTTGCGTGCCGAACTATGAGTTGAAGCCAGGTTCATTCACCTTTGCTCATATGTTTTATCTCTTTTCCACACTGTGATGTGTTACCATGTTATTTATAAAAAAAACTTATTTTTTATAGAAATACGAATTATCGGGCATACCGCCTTTACAAAAAATATTCAACTTGGTGGGCCGCTTCATTTGATGTCAAAAATCGAAGGTAAAGTATCTGATGAAGAACCCTCAGCTGGTCTCAGCTGTATTAGGGATATGGTAATACCCCCTTCTACTATTGGTACGTAAAAAAATCGACTGTCATTGCAAAAATCCAGCGTAGTGGGACACATCTAATTTAATCTAGCCTATAGCGTCCCACTGCTGGGCGAATGCCTCACCTGCTTTTAATCTATATATATAAAAGAAGAAGTCCTGACTGACTCATCAACGCACAGCCGAAACTACTAATGTTAGAGAGTTGATTTTTGCACAGTAGGTTACTTTTATAACGTGGGCTAGGGATAAGTAGGGATTTTTGGAAATAGCTCCCCTAAGAGGGTTAAAAAGGGGATGAAAGGTTGTATGGGGTACACGTTTTTTTTTATGCTAGGAACTTGAAACTTTGTAAAAAGGTATTAAAATAAAATAGAAGAAAACTAATTTCAGCGTTTTTGGTAAAATCACCCCCTAAGGTGGTAAAAAAGGGGTTAAAAGTTTGTATGGAGATTAAGTATTTTTTTTGAGCGCGGGACTTGAATTTTTGTGTAAAGGTACATTATTAAAATACTAGAAATTAATTTCAGCGTTTTTGAAAATTCTACCCCTAAGGGGGTTAAAAAGAAGATGAAAGGTTGTATCAGGTATAAGCATTGACGTAATAATTACATGAACACACAATCAGACGGAAAAAATGGCACCCTCCCAACTAATGCAAAATCACAAATCGCATTAGTTGGGCGATCAGTCTCGTTTAGACCATGACACGTGACGGGTCTCAAAAGTGACTTAATTTTCAGTGAAAAATTACAGAAATAACAACTAAAAAATAAAGGAACAGGACGGAATATTCTTTTTTACTTAAGTTCTATTGATTAATTAACGAATCCTATGTAAAATCATAGCAATTTTTGTATTAGAATAGAATTATTAACTTTGTCCCTACAAAATGCACCTCATCACAGAACAAAAATCGAAGGAGTCGCTATAGTTTTATATTTTATTAATAAATTAAAGAGGTCAATAAATAATTATCCTATTTTTTTTATTCAAGATTCCCATTCTTAACAACGTAAAAATGGAGATCACATTTAGCAAGAGACAAACGCGAAGAATAATTGAAGCGAAATAATTCGTCTCTCGTGTGTTCGGCATAATCATGTTTTTTTTTTATGTTAATCAACAGAAGCATAAAATGGTGACATTCATAAATTACTAAAAAATAGCTCTGTTGTTATTGTTTTATTTTCTCACAGAGTCTAGACACTGTCAGTTTAAACCTTTGAACGCCAAGAACACATAAAGGCGACGGCGACGTGTGCTGCCGTGCATACCACGCCACCGACAAATAAGATCAAACTTTAAAAGGTTAATAATGTCAATATTTTGCACTTGTCTTACTCTCATTTCACATACTGGAACAAGGAGAAATAATGTCATTATTACTGATCCCTTCTATCGGAAACTTTTTATGCAGTTGTTAAATAAAAACGTAACTAAATTTGTTATTAACAATTTACAATAAAAACGTAACTAAATTAGTTATTAACAATTTACGAGTTTATTTAGTTCAAACATAAAATATATTTTAATACCTAAATAAAATAATAGTGAAAATATTTTTAGTATGTAAAAATATTAAAATCTGGTCCAATCGTGCCATGTTCCAAGTTTGACAAGAGACTTCAGTCAGAATATGCTAAAAAAGTTAATTTACACGTAAAATATTTGTGGTAATAAGTAATTAAGTCAATTTGACAATTAAACGTTTAAACAAAGAGATCTTTTGTACGAAGTCAATATGTTGGTGCAAATTATAAATAAGCGTTATTGGCATCTACTTGAACATGACAACGGTGCCACTTTATTTGACACTTTTGTTCGGGTCTGTGGCTCTATAATATATAATACCTCAATGGGTATAAGTTTTATTTTAAGTTATAGGAATTAGAAACTTTGTTTAAAGGTATTTTATTAAAAGATAAGAAAACTCATATCAGAGTTTTTGAAAATTCAGCCCTTTGAAAATTTGTATGTAGATCTAACATTTTTTTGAGTGCGGTTCTTGAAACTTTGTGTAAAGGCATTATTATTCGAATCAAAGAATTTATAAACGTCGTTCTTAAACTCATCGAATTTAGTAAAGCTATTCGTTCGTAGATGTACCTGATTTTATAATGATACCACGTAATTAGAGCTAATTAGCCAAAAGTGTGATTTCAAACGCAATGTAAATTGTAAAATGAATAAATACTTATGACTTATGAAAAAAAATAAAAAAAGGCCAAGAGCGAGTCGGACTCGCGTACGAAGGGTTCGTTACTATGTATTTCGTAAACAACTGCAAAAAAAAGCACGTTCAGCAATTTCAACATTACTTAGATCTGAAAATAATAAAGATGTAAAATTTTCTAGATAAAGGTTCCACGCGGACGAAGTCGCGGGCAACAGCTAGTCTATCTATATATATAATAGAAGAAGTTCTGACTGACTCATCAACGCACAGCCGAAACTACTAATGTTAGAGAGTTGATTTTTGCACAGTAGGCTACTTTTATAACGTGGGCTAGGGGTAAGAAGCGATTTTGAAAAATTCAACCCCTAAGAGGGTTAAAAAAAGGATGAAAGGTTTTATAGAATACAAGTTTTTTTTTTAAACTAGGAACTTGAAACTTTGTGAAAAGATATTAAAGTAAAGTGTAAGAAAACTAATTTCACCGTTTTTGAAAAGTCATCCCCTAAAGTGGTAAAAAAGGGGTTGAAAGTTTGTATGGAGATCAAGTATTTTTTTGAGCGCGGGACTTGAATTTTTGTGTAAAGGCATACTATTAGAATACAAGAAAAGTAATTCCAGCGTTTTCAAAAGTTCGTCCCCTAAAAGGGTTAAAAAGGGGTTGAAAGTTTGAACCCATTACAAATTCCTTGAAACTTCTTATTAAGGCATTTTATAATAATAACAAAATAACATTAATTTAACGTTATTAAAAATTCAACTTCGAAAGGGGTTAAAAGGGGGATGAAAGTTCGTCTTGGGGTTCAAATTTCGTAAAAAGTTATGCAAATAAAACGGGAGAAAAGTAATTTCAGCGTTTTTGAAAATTCATCCCCTAAGGTGGTAAAAAAGGGGTTGAAAGTTTGTATAGAGATCAAACCTTTTCTTGAGTGTGGAACTTTAAACTTTGTATAAAGGCATATAATTAGAATAAAAGAAGAGTAATTTCAGCGCTATTGAAAATCCAGCCTTGAAGGTGGTGAAAAAGGGGTTGAAAATTTGTATGGAGATCAAACCTTTTTTTTGAGCGCCGGAGTTGAAACTTTGTATAAAGGCATATAATTATAATTCAAAAAAATCAATTTCAGCGTTTTTGAAATTCAACCCCTAAGGGGATTAAAAAGAGGATGAAAGGTTGTATAGGGTATGTCTTATTTTAAGTTAGGAATTAAAAACTTAGTAAAAAGGTATTTTATCAAAAAAATAAGATACTAATGTTAGCGTTTTTGAAAATTCATCCCCTAAGGCGGTGAAAAAGGGGTTTGTATTGAGTTGAGATCAAATATTTTTTTGAGCGCGGGTCTTGAAACTTTGTATAAGGTTATATTATTAGAATACAAGAAAACTAATTTCAACGTTTTTGAAAATTCAGCCACGAAGGTGGTGAAAACGGGTTGAAAGTTTGTATGGAGATCAGAACTTTTTTTGAGCGCCGGTCTTGAAACTTTGTATTAAGGCATATAATTAGAATACAAAAAAAGGAATTTCAGCGTTTTTTTTTAATTCAACCCCTAAGGGGATTAAAAAGAGGATGAAAGGTTGTATAGGGTATGTTTTATTTTAAGTTTGGTAATTAAAAATTTAGTAAAAAGGTATTTTATTAAAATAAGAAACTAATTTCAGCGTTTTTGAAAATTCATCCCCTAAGGCGGTGAAAAAGGGGTTTGTATTGAGATTAAACATTTTTTTGAGCGCAGGACTTGAAACTTTGTATAAGGGTATATTATTAAAATACAAGAAAACTGATTTCAGCGTTTGTGAAAATTCAGCCCTGAAGGTGGTGAAAAAGGGGTTGAAAGTTTTTATGAAGATCAAACATTTTTTTGAGTGCGGGACTTGAAACTTTATATAACGGCATGTAATTGTAATTAACGAAACACAAATTTCAGCGTTTTTGAAAATTCAACCCCTAAAGCGGTAAAAAAGGTGTTGATAGTTTGTATTGAGATCAAACATTTTTTTGAGCGCGGGACTTGAAACTTTGTATAAGGGCATATTATTAGAAGACAAGAAAATGGTTTCAGCATTTTTGAAAATTCAGCCCAGAAGGTGGTGAAAAAGGGGTTGAAAATTTGTTTGAGTGCGGGACTTGAATCCTGATTTCATAATGATTCCGCATAATTAGAACAATTTAGCCGAAAAAAAAACTAAAAAGAGGCCAAGAGCGAGTAGAACTCGCGTACGAAGTTCGGTACCATTACGTATAAAATGGCAAAAAAAAAAAACTCGTTTATTGTATGGGAGCAACACTTCAATATTTATTATTATTTATTATTTGTTGAATTACAGTAACCAACATCAAAATCCACTTGACTTAAATCTCATACTTCTTGCAAAAAAAGAAAAGTAATTTCAACATTGCCACAGAATAAAGACACTACAGAAGCCGCACTCTTTTGTTATTTGCCGCTTTTGCAAAACCATTAGCCTACTCATATCTGATTGGCCATTTTTAATGACGTACGACGCTGTTGGTTCTAGCTTCTTTGGGGCGTGTCATACTCCTAGGGTTGCCTACATTAGCAAAAGGGAAACTACTTCTCTGTTTGTAATTATTTTAAAAGCTACTTTTAACAAAATACGTTCAAAATAAGAGGGACCTAGCGCGATCTTTATAATGATGGGCTCTAAGAGTGCCTACTGGATCTTTGGATTGGTTTAACGTAAACATGTGCGGTTTTTTGCTTTTCGAACCATTTTGATTAGCATTAAGATCCAGTATTATAAAATTGACCGGATTTTGTATCCTGGAAGTGCTTACTAGATCTCAGGACTGGTTCAACGCAGTCACGTGCAGTTTTCGTATTCTGATTCACTTTGATGAGCAAGTAGAGAAAGAATGTGTTTATATTATGTAAATGAATTTTTAATTTTTTATTTTAGCCTTTGGAAGTTTGTAGAATGAAACATTTTTATTTATTTTATTATCGGTTTTACACCCGTTTACATAACATTTTATTTTTATGCACACTTGACATCAATGATTGATTCAATGGACGATGATGACGACGATCAATGACAATGGTTTATATTTGTATATATACATAGAATTAAGCCCTTTTCTACCGGCCCTTTATGTTCTGGGATTATTAAATTTTGTTTGTTCGATATTTTCCGAAGTTGAGCGAATTTTGAAAGTCCAATTTCATATTCTGACTTGGATGACCCAAAAGCCTCCCGATACCGAGTTTTAACCCCCTAGGACTAATTTGACATAAAAAAGTCACCATTTTGATATTTTTTTTCTACGACTGTACTCGGGTTGGGTTGGGCATATGGGTATGACATTCGTTTGAGCACCCCCTACCCATTTCCAGCCGTTTACGAGATAACGGACCCTAAAAAAAAAATCCATACAAATCTTGTTGTTTCGATATTTTCCGACGGACTGAATTTTCGGACACCAATTTCAGATTCATATTTGTGAACCCCAAATGCCCCCCGATATCGAGTTTCAGCCCCCTAGCACCAATTTGAAATTTTGAAAAAAAGCCATTCGCCATTTTGCATTTAATTTGGTTCGCTAATTTTCACATTCATAAGCGAAGTCGAACAAGACACGGCGCGCACCCTGTGCGCTAAACGCAGCAATGCGGTCTAAATCTGTTTGTTCGTGTACGTGGTGTGGAGTTTGTGGATACGTCCACACGCGCATTGCGTTTGTAGTAGTGTACCTATCGCAGCGTGGTTGTATGAAGCTTAGTCTCTGTTCCGTTTCTTTACTCACGTGGAACCAGTCCTGAGATCCAGTAGGCACTTCCATGATCCATCATCGTCAATTTTATTATACTGAGTCTAAATGTTCATTGTAGTGCCGCACATGTCTGTGTTGAACCAATCTTTAGATCCAGTCCATATTTTCAGGGCCCATCATGAGGTCAATTTTATGATACTGGATGTAAATGTTCATTAAAGTGAGTACAAAAACGAAAACCACACTAGTCTACGTTGAACCAGTCCTGAGATCCAGTAGGTACTTCCATGATCCATCATCAGGTCAATTTTATGATACTGAGTCCAAATGTTCATTATGGTGAATCGAAATGTAAAAACCGCACATGTCTGCGTTGAACCAATCTTGAGATCCAGTCCCTATTTCCAGGGTGATGATGGCATCAGGTCAATTTTATGATACTGCCACATACTGGCTGCAAATGTTCAGTAAAGTGAGCAGAAAAACCATACTTGTCTACGTTGAACTAGTCCCGAGTAGAGGTGTGCGCCGATCAAAAAATTGTCGGCGGCGGCGTCCGGCAAAATTTTCACCGGCGGCGGCGGCGTAATCGGCGTGAAATCGGCGTGGAGTAAAATTTGCTAGGTTGATTAAAAGTAAAACGAAATATCCTTGTAAATCAACTTTTATTATTAAATTAGAGCATGTTTCACATGAAATCAACAATATAAAATATTTTTAACAACATTTTAATAAAGAAACATATGTAATTAAAATTTTCACAGTCAAACAATCCTTAACATACCTAAATAGAAAAAAAAATTAAATCACAATAATAAGACTAGTATAATTCTTAATCAGTCAAATCAAATCACATCACAAGCAAATTTTAGGTAATTCTGATGAAATTGTAATCATATATATCTCGTTCGAATCAGTTTGTCCAATAATCAAGAGCTACCCTTTTTTGATTTAGAGTAATTATCATGTATGAATATTATTTTATTTACACGAGATGTGTAAAGACGGGATCTTTTCGCGTTCAAAGTCAATCCCGCTATAGAAAATACACGTTCGCTGGGTGTGCTCGTTGCAGGAATTGACAATATGGCTCTGGCAGTCGCATACAGCCATGGATATACACTCTTGCGCGGTTCCCAATATTGAAGGATCCCATGTGTGACATCATTGGCTGATGCACTGCAGAAATACTTCCATGCCTCTGACTCTACGGGTGATGTGAAAATCGAAGTCTCTTCACTGTATTTATTAGCTAAGCTTAGAGGCATTGCTTCTGAGGCCTGAGACGTTGAGGGCTGCTGCATTTGAAGCTGCACTGCACTCATTAACAGTAGTAGCATAAAGATGTTGTAAAAATAACACGTGCACATAATAAACGCCAAATACTAAAAGAGCTGTACTTATTAACAGTAAGTAGTAAATCATAAAGATATTCTATAAGTAACACGCGCACATAGAGTTTGTCAAACGCATCGTGTCACCTAGGAGGGGGCTGATTTATTATATCCATATCTTTTTTTCGTATGGTATATTATGAGATAGATATATAATCAGCCCCATACCCGAGGGGCGCGAATCGCTTGACTCTAACAAACGCCAAATACTAAAAGCTAAATGTTGTTGATTTTGCAATGAACAAAATGTTAATGAGATATGATTATTCAAAAATATATAACACGATGCATTTCTCAGTATGTACTTGTAATTTGGATAAGAAAATCATTTATCATAAAAAAATTGGCCACGCCGATTTTACGCCGGTCAAAATCATCGGCGGCGGCGGCGTGGAAAAATTGTCGGCGGCGGCGGCGCGGCGGCGCGGCGCACACCTCTAGTCCCGAGATCTAGTAGGTAAATGTTCCATCATCAGATCATGACATGACTTAATGTCAATGGGAAAACCGCAGCAGTAACCGTATTCTCTTACTAATAAAAATATATATATATTTACACTTTTCGAAGATTATCGGTGAACTTACGTTCAAAACGATTCTGAACACTGAATCTCTTCCTTTTTAAAGTCGGTTAAAAATAATAAAAAAATCACAAAAATATGTAAATAATAAAAATGTAATCGATGCGTTGTCTTCGCTTCGAACGTGCCGACCCTAGCCGAATATAGGCGGGACGATGGGCGGGCCGGGTCACAATTGTGACCCGAAATTAGTAGGCATAATTTTTGACACTTCAGCGAAGTGAAACCCCCTTGACATTGCTTAGATCTGAACATAATATAATAAAGATGTAAAATGTTCAAGATAAGATTCCACGCGGACGAAGTCGCGGGCAACACAGCTAGTACGCATATAAATAAAATTAAAGGAAAACTCTGGATAAGACTAGACTGGCTTTTATACTTACAAGTTTGCAAGAAGAATTAGTTGAACGGTTAACTTTATTCTACTCGAATATTACACAAATTTAATAAACAAATTACACTAAAATATTAATTTCGCTCAAAATTTGGTCAAAATATAATGCATTGGATTAAGAGTGGCGGTGATACCCGCACACGTCGCTAGATGGCGCTGACTGTATTTTAAAACGCGCTTACGTTTGTTTTTTTGATAACCTTATATATGGCGAAGTGGCAATCGGCCGCGTTACAGTCGTTTACGACATTCTTCTAAATAAGAAAATCTAATAAAATAAATCAATATGCCCACGTTTCTACAAAAAGAAGTGAAATCCCACCAAAAACATTCTGTAATAAACTAGCCAAGTCTCGATGGAGCTGCTTGTCTATCTCTAAAAAGTAATGAAATCTAGACAAAGTCGTGCCAAGCCTAAGGCTCCTTACTGCGATTTCTTTATTATTATAGTTATTAATGTTGTGTAACTTGGCCGTTGAAGGGTACACAAGGGTACGAAACCAGGTGCTCCATGACACCATTGCACCAATCTGTCGCCAGAACCGCTACAAGTCAATTATGTTTACACGTAATGTTATATCTGTTGTAACTACCTATGTTTGTTAAGCGAGATAATAGCCCATACTGGTATTGGTAATTTGACGCTAGTGTCTCATTTTAGGCTGTTGTTGATTGTGCAACACATGCAGTCAGCATTGACAATGCTGACTTCTGCCCTCTTCTTTTTAACCGACTTCAAAAAAAGGAGGGGGTTCTCAGTTCGGTTGTATGTTTTTTTTTTTTTTTTTTTTTTTAATGTTTGTTACCTCATAACTCCGTCATTTATGAGTCGATTTGGAAAATTCTTTTTAGGTTCATGAATAGACATCTCAAGGTTAGTCCCATAAAATTTTGGTGAAGATCGGATGACGAGATCCATGAGGAATCGAAGGAATTCCTGAAATTTTATAGGCACTCATAATATTTTTAATGTTTTTTCTAAAACTATTTAAGTATTTGCATATGGTAGTCATCATCTTCTCATGCTGAACTGATGATGGAAGGTACAACTCCTTAACAGTTAGGAGTTAGGAGATATTTCAAACGAGATGCATGCCTTCAAGACCTCCCTGATCACCCCGCCATAAGTATTTTATATGAATCACTAAAAAGCGAAAAAAAAAAATTTTTAACAAAAAAAAGAACCGACTTCAGTAAAACTAAAAAGCCGAAAATAACCCGTTCAAGTACAGATTACATTTGACTCACCCTTTGAAGTCGGTGCCAAACCTCACGTAAACTTTCATATATAAATATAATAACTGAGTGGTTTGGGATCGATTTCAAAGGGTGAGTCAAATGTAATCTGTACTTGAACGGGTTATTTTCGGCTTTTTAGTTTTACTGAAGTCGGTTCTTTTTTTTGTTAAAATTTTTTTTTTTTTGGAGCGTCAAATTGACCACTTATCTCTAACATAACATAGACGTACAGACGGACTTCTAACAATGATTAGAAGTCCGTCTGTACTGGAAATATTTTTTTATACTGTTTGTTTCAGGCTCGCTTATACATAAGTATTATCGAAATACGCAGCTTTATCAAGCCTACAATTGACTGGTTATTGAATCGACGTTTTCCAAGTGGCAATTTTCCATCGTCAATGGGTAGCGGTTCTGGCGACAGATTGGTGTAATGGTGTCATGGAGCACCTGGTTTTGTACCCTTGTGTACCCTTCAACGGCCAAGTCACACAACATTTACTATAATAATAAAGAAATCGCAGTAAGGAACCTTAGACTTGGCACGACTTTGTCTAGATTTCATTACTTTTTAGAGATAAACAAGCAGCTCCATCGAGACTTGGCTAGTTTTTACATGGATATTTTTGTTTGTAAAAGACGACTAAGACAGAGGATGTTTATTCAGTTTGTTTAATTTTAAGAATGTATGCAAAAACAATGACTGTTTACAATAATATACAAAAATAGTCTTTGTTGCTTATCTCAAATGCTTGGGAATATATAAGTTGCTTACAATTTAAGTACCTATACTTTTAGAGCTGATAGTAGGTAAGTAAGGTACTCGCCTCTGTGAGTAAGTAGTTTGGTAGGTATAAGACCATGTTAAATTTTTGAGAAAATTGAGGAAATAACTGGTATGTACCTACGCAGACACCCAGTTGATAACATTCAATAGGTAGTCGCGTCATGAATCTGATGCCTCTTTAATAGTATCTTATGGAACCGTTTCAAAAAAACTTTATAAGGTATACGACCAAAGAATATAAGTAGGTAGTCAAAAGCATACGATCATCTCTTAGGGGATGAAAATCAGAAGTCGGTTTACGATTTTATGAAAGTATTCGTATTTGTGTATGATTCTCTCCGTGGAAATTATTGAATTAAGATACTAAAATATAACACGACCACAGAATAGATAATGACATTAGGTTGGATTCGTTAGTATTTCAAAGCTTATTTTATTTTATTATAAACTTTCTGTGGTTAGTACGATTGCGATACTCATGCTTACTCATTTATTCCTAAATGCACAAATCTAAATTTTGCAATTATGGTACCTATGTGCAAATTAGTATATATGCCATTTATGCTTATGACTAGCCTTGGCTAAATGCATACAAATGCAGACTATAGTCATTCATAAGTGCCGCTACCTACTTCAATATCTATATGATTCCAGGCACTTGGAACTCATCCATACTTTAAAAATTGGGCAAGTGCGAGTCCGACTCGCGCATGAAGAGTTCCGTACCTATACATATATATATACACTAGCATTAACCCGCGGCTTCGCTCGCGTGCCTATATAATATACATCATCCTACGGGAACAATGCTCTTTTTTTCAGGATTAAAAGTAGGCTATTTGTTAAGTTAGGGTATAATCTGCAATCTGCATTTCCCTCATGCATATCCGTCCAGCCGTTTTAGCGTGAAGAAGTAACAAAACATACACAGACTTTTGCTTTTCTAATATTACTGGGAAATACTTTTTATTTTATCATAACTCCACTTTATCAAATCAAACCGAAAACTCAAGCACTCAAATCAAGCGATCTCAGCTTTTACTGTACCAAATAAAGTTCACTTCAAAATTCATAACTCGAAGTGAAGCTAAGACACCGGGATATGTGTGCATTTTATTTGTATAAAGCTTTTATAATGTCCCGAGCCTCCGCTTATCGATTTGGGATATTCGAGATTGGTTTAATGATTCTAAGCCATGTTCTAAGTTACGTCATGTTCTATTGTAAGATATTGAGGTTCTCTTCGTTGATGAATAAAAAATGTATTATTCTGAGCCAGATAAACGTAATTCAGAATTCTGAAATGACTTATTATTGAAAAGCTTGAATGTATTTATTACGGATGCAGGTATCCCGTCCCAACGCGCCGCCCGCCTATAGGTACCGATTGACGACGATCGAGATGCCACCAAATACTATTTTTTTAATCTATAAGGAACGCGGGTCTCTATCCATACCTCAAAAGCAAAAAAAGAACCCCCTTATAGGATCACGTGTAGCTGTCTTTCAGTCCGTCTGTTACAATCGATTTGCTGCAAAACTACTGGACCGATTAAATTGCAATTTGGCGCAAATGCTTTCAAGAATTTTCATGACCACTAATAAAATTTCAAAATAGGTGGCATTTTCGTAATTAACGTCCCAACAAACCATAAAAATTACACCCGTACTCATATGTAGTCATTTCAACCCCATCGCACCCCAACAGGCGACCTGACCCGATAAACCATAAAAGCATTACCAATGGATTTTCAGACTTTGTCACCACATTTCTCCCTTTTATGGGTTGAATTAAAAAAAAAACCTGAAACACGTGTTTACTCATTTATTGTTAGAAATACTCCTGTGAAGTTTCGAATAAAATAGTCTAACTAATCTTGTTTCCTCGTAAAACCTCTGGAAAAGTTTTGAAAAATCCTTTCTTAGTGCACCGCTTCACCTTATAAGGAACCTACGTGCTAAATTTGAACTCTCTAGAACCAGCGGTTTAGTATTTAGACATTTCAATCCCATTTCACCTCAACAGGGGAGATGGTAACTCACGTTGGATTTTAAAATCGTTGTGGTTTTCGTAATCAGCGACCTGATAAACCATAAAAATAATACCCATGCTGATTTTCAGACTTTGTCACCACATTTCTCCCTTATAGGGGTTGAATTTTCAAAAAACCTGAAACACGTGTTTACTCATTTATCGTTAGAAATACTCCTGTGAAGTTTCGAATAAAATAGTCTAACTAATCTTCTTTCCCCATACAAACTTTGGACCCCCATTTCACCCCTTTAGGGGGTAAATTTTGAAAAATCCTTTCTTAGTGCACCCCTACACTTTATAAGGAACCTACGTGCCAAATTTGAACTCTCTAGAACCAGCGGTTTAGTATTTAGACATTTCAACCCCATTTCACCCCAACAGGGGAGATGGTAACTCACGTCCGCCACGTTGGATTTTAAAATCGTTGCGGGTTTTGTAATCAGCGACCCGATAAACCATAAAAACAATACCCATGCTGATTTTCAGACTTTGTCACCACATTTCTCCCTTTTAGGGGTTGAATTTTCAAAAAACCTGAAACACGTGTTTACTCATTTATCGTTAGGAATACTCCTGTGAAGTTTCTAATAAAATAGTCTAACTAATCTTGTTTCCCCATACAAACTTTGGAACCCCATTTCATCCCTTTAAGGGGTGAGTTTTGAAAAATCCTTTCTTAGCGGATGCCTACGTCATGACATCTACCTGCATGCCAAATTTCAGCCCGATCCGTCCAGTGGTTTGGGCTGTGCGTTGATAGATCACTATGTCAGTCAGTCAGTCACCTTTGAGTTTTATATATATAGATATATAATCTATAACAAGTTTGTTGTATGGGAGCCCCCCTTAAATATTTATTTTATTTTATTTTTAGTATTTGTTGTTATGGCGTCAATAGAAATACATCATCTGTGAAAATTTCAACTGTCTATCACCGTTCTTGAGATACAGCCTGGTGACAGACGGACGGACGGACGGACGGACGGCGAAGTCTCAGTAATAGGGTCCCGTTTTTACCCTTTGGGTACGGAACCCTAAAAACCAGCCAAGAGCATGTCGGGCCACGCTCAGTGTAGGGTACCGTAGTTGCCCATCTTTCACAATAGACGGGCTTCGAGGTTTTATTTTTTATTTATTTTTTATTTTTTTATTTGGAACATCAACAGCATTACAGAACATATATAACAATGCTTATAGCTAGAACATAAAGCCAATAACAGATGTCCACAGATATGCAGTTAACGAGGCCTTGAAAAGGTAACGATATCAGATTTCAATTGGTATAAAATTAGGTAAGGTACATATACACTTAAATTAAAACAAAAGAAAGCTAGCAACCACCCCAAGTGTGTGTGTGTGTACGTGTGTGTGTGATATATAAGCATGTCTATCGTACGCAACTCCACGCTACCACATCATCAACCTTGCAAAATGAGTTTTCGAATACGGTTTTTTAAGACCGACTTGGAACAGTCAAATAGATCGGCGGCATTAAATTTACAATTGTATTCTCTCAGAATACGTACAATTGGGGAGTTTTGAGCATACCTAGTGTTTACCTTGGGTATGCTGAAAAGTCGACGTTCGGAGTGCCGGGTTCTGAAGGTTGGCACAGAAAAGCCAATTTCGGCAAGAAGTGAAGCACTATCGATACGACCAGACAGGATATCATGTAGTATAGAGACATCAAGCAATATACGACGGTCCTCCAGGCTCAGTAAGTGGTGGCGGCTGCACATAGACTCGTAGCTTGGATCCCATTTTTTGACACGATAATTTAAATGACGCAAAAACGAGCGCTGTAGTTTTTCAATTTTTTCTTTATGCGTGACATATTGGGGGAACCATATACAGCTGGCGTATTCTACAATACTCCTGACATATGCAAAGTACACAACTTTAATGCAATTGCTATCGTGAAAATCACTGCACACCCTGAAAACAAAACCCAGATTACGATAAGCCCTAGCGACTACTTTATCGATGTGCTGTTCAAAAGTTAATTTTGAATCCAAAGTCACACCTAGGTCTTGAATAGTGTTTACTCGTTGAATAAACTCACCTCCTATATGATACTGACGTAATATCGGAGAACGACTACGTGTAAATGAAATTTGAGCGCATTTATTTACGTTAACATTTATCCTGTTAGTAATATAGTAAATTGATAATCGATCCAAATCAGCCTGAATTTTGTCGCAGTCACTCTCCTGGTTAATGTCAAGGAAAACTTTTTTATCGTCAGCGTACATAAGAAAGTTAGAGTTGCAAAATACAGTATAAATATCATATAAATAAGCATTATACAGCAAAGGTCCTAGGTGCGAACCCTGGGGGACACCAGAGGGAACGTTTACGTAGTCCGATCTACAGCCGCCAAGCACAACAGCCTGGCGCCTGTTAACTACATATGACGATATCCAGCGATAAACATCACCACGTAGTCCCAGCCAATACAGTTTGCGAAGCAGGATGGCGTGATCTACACGGTCAAAAGCCTTTTCAAAATCCGTATAAATCACGTCCACCTGTTTCCCCCTCTCCATCCTTCGAAGAACAAAGTTAGTAAATTCGATTAGATTTGAAACCGTTGACCGACCCCGTAAAAAACCGTGCTGTTGAGGTGGAATGCCTTTATTTAAAATGTTGTAAATATTTGATAAGACCAGTTTTTCTAAAATTTTGCCGAATTGATTTAAAATTGAAATTGGACGACGTTTAAACTACGATTGGTTCAAACTACGAGAAAGATTTCAAGCTCTATAAAAAGGCCGTAAACGCCAAAGTAGCTGTAATTACTTATTACCTTCTGGAACTTATAGATTATACGCGCCAGATTGAGCGGAATGTTTTAATGCAGTATGGCACTTAACTAATATGTGTAACGTTCGAAGTATAAGGACACCGCGCGGCACTTACGTCATTTTAAAGAAAATTATGAAATTTTGCGATAACTCAAAAACGGCTCAACCGATTTCATTCAATATAGTTTTCATCGAAAGTACATATAAAGCATCATTTTCATGAAATTTCCCATATTTTTTTGACCCGTGGTTAAAAAGTTAGAGGGGGGACACTCTTTTATTTTCGGCGCGAATATTTACAAAACTGCTGACTTGATCAAAAAATAATGTTTAAGAACCCCTATTATTTTAAAAAGACCTATTCAGCGACACCCCACACATTAATGTTGAAACGAAAAAAAAATTCACCCCCACTTTAGGTGTTCGAGAGGCACCCGAAAAAGTTTTTTTTTAGTTTTTATTTCACCGTTTTGTCGGCGTGATACATACACATACTCATACCAAATTTCAGCTTTCTAGCACTAATGATCACGGAGCTAAGCCGCGGACGGACAGACGGACAGACGGACATGGCGAAACTATAAAGGTTCCTAGTTGACTACGGAACCCTAAAAACCAACCAAGAATTCCGGACGAATGCACTAAATATTGCTCTAACAAAACTGTATTAAGAGACCAACTTAACTTTACCGTTGGTAAACTGTTGTCCCCATATATTGACATAGGTCGCGGTTAGTTTACCAACTGTATATAAAAACTGTTGGACCGGTAATCCAAAGATACCTGGTCTGGATTCCTGGTGTACCACGTGTGAGCTCAATATTTTTTTTGTTTGCTTGTTGATTTTTGTACCTATGGTCATGCATCTAGGCTTCATAATAATTATTGTACAGTCAATATCAAAAGTTACTGATAATGATAATGTTAAGTTCCTTTCACTTCAACTGTTTTGACACATTCAAACTGCCGCACTCGCACTTTTATTATATTAGTTGCTGAACTTGAATTTGTCTTACTATAGACATTAGACATTGACTGTACCTAAACTAGAATAAAGAATAAAGAGGTACTTTATCAGTTAATAAAGTACCTATCGGTTGAGACGATCAAAAGCAATCGTGTTTGATAAGTAGGCTCTGAGTTGGAAATATCGATTAGCTATAGTTAAGTTGCGTCACGCTCACATGGGATCGCTTCACAAACTGTTTGCACATTGAAAATAGAATTATATACCTAAACTACTTAATAAGAGTCCGATTTGTATAATACAATTTCTAATCCCGTATATTCAAATCTACAATGGATTATGGATTGATAGATGTCTTACGAATCCGGTGGGATTTTCATATTAATTTATTTGTATTTTATAATTAATCTTTAGTAATCACTCGCGAGTTTGTTTCGAAATGGCTGAAATTTGTAATATTAAAATGAAATTATCTCCGCAATTACAAAAACTGAATCGAAGAAAAAAAATCTGTCTGTCGAACCTACTCACAAGATTTCATGAGACTCAGTTGAGACGGGCGACCTCTAGGCGAGAAGAGCTGGACATCTGGACATACAAAATAATTGTAGGTCAAGCTGAAATGGAGACGCTTTGCTCACTCGGTCAATTACGGAAGCCGAAGTAGATATATAGCGTAATACGAGGTACCTAGTACTTTATTCTCAAGCAATAGTAAGGATGAGGCGTTTAATTATCATAATATAAAAGGCCTAAGGCCAGTACAAAATGTTAACTGAGACGTCACGCCACTGTACGTTAACCCTCAACAAATTAAAACACACATTGTTGTTTCCTTTCCTTTTAATCAACTTCGGATATTGTTGGTATGAAACTTATTTGATTATAATAAATGAATAATAGCTACATATTAAAATTAATGTATATCATAACTATGACCATAACTGAAAAAAATGTAAGTACGAGACAAAATTTGCTTTTACGGGATTTGTGTAAAATTAAGTTCTATAAAAATTGTATTTTGTAAATCAAAGATCTCTTAATTAGCTTCAACTTATTCTGAATATTATCAGCAATATTGATTAGACAATAAAGCAAATCCTGTTAATAAGGTATTCGTTGTAGGTACCTACCTACATTAGGTACATTCTGTATAGGTATTAGAAAAAAAATATTTGACCGCGCTTGGTTATAAAAATTAAATTTGAATAGTAAATTGAAACTTTAGATAAATATATTAGTAAAAATGGAAGATACACCAATGCTAAAAAGAAATAGTTAGAAAACTAAATTCTTGGCGCGCCGAAAATTACCATTTTTCATGGATGGCCCCTTCAATGTTTTAACGTGAGATTACCAAATAAGAATCGCTTAGTTTGCTAATTGTGGAAGGTTCATAATTATACAAATAGCTCGCTACATATTCGTATCTCCAATCTCCAATGAAAGATACATTAGAACCTGCAGTGTCACTAATCGAAACTGAACCCAAATACGGTTAGGTAGTTGTTATGAAGTACGTATCGTCCTTTAGTAGGTAAGTACTGTAGGTAGTTAAGCATTGCCCATTGTATTTTGTATGAACCGTGTTAAGAGGTTTGTAGATAGGTATACCTAACTACTTACCATGGGCAAGCGCATTTAAATAGCATTAAGGAAGCGGTTTGAAACAGCGATCCCTATGGAAACCCATGGCTTAATAAATATTGTGTTATTAGTTCGTGTAATAAATACGCGGATGGCTTAGTTATACGCCCAGAAGAACTGTCACATTTTGACATTTGCCCAAAAGAGCTTACCTACCATTTTATCAACGTTACATAAGACTTAAAAACAAAAAGTGTGGGTAGGAACTATAGGTAGGAACCGGAATCAACTACAAACATTGTTTACCTTTGTTTATTTTCTAGCTGGGTACATATTAGGTACTACCTGTTTGTAGAAAATTAGTAAGAAAGAAATTGGCTTAAATGTTGGATCAAAACAATCTGAAATACCTATCAGTAATGATTATTTATTTACTTACGTGAATGTACGATGCTGATATTTGAATCACTGATAATGCGTCTGTTATATGTTGGACGGCTCACTGGTTGCCTTGTTTTGCGATTTATTTTATTCCAAACAAAATGTGCGGCACTGTTAGTCCGGGTGTCACCCGTGTTTCGCGTGGCGCGTCGATAAGGGGACGGCGGCGCGCGCTCGTGCCGAGTTCTGGCGGGTTATTGGTTGGCGGTGCGATGGCGGACCGGCAGACTGCGCGCGCACCCTGCCGCACCAGGGTTCTGCAGTGACGGCACCACACGCACACACCAACGCCTGGCGCCGCCGTGCTGGCTTACGATGAAAGGCATATCTCCATTATTATTGTGCTATAGCTATATAGCTGTCTACAAAAATAGCGCATTAATTTATATATTTATTGCATTAATATATCAAGCACCAAATCAACCGAAAACCAAAAATTATGGCTCGTTAAACATGCGCTTACATATTCGTTTTATCTACGTATATTGGACAAGTGCGGGACAGTGACCGATATCGACTAACGGCATCCATTCCATTACTCACTAAATGTGTTTATCTGTTTGCATAATGTATAAAGCTGGTTTATCAAAGTTTAGATATCCGGCCCGTACATCAGTGTCCATGGACTATCCCATCGAGACCATGCTGAAAATGTGTGTCATATATCACATAACCGTTACAAAACCTCGCATCAGTACGATTTCTTATTATTTTCGACTATAAACTGTATTATGTACCTACACCATTAGGTTGTATTTTAAGAGTACTTCGCTACGAGGTTCGTAATGTTGATAGCGTAAATAGCTTATAACCTAATGAGCAGCTTCCCCCTATAAATCATATACTTTTACATAGTTTTATTTTTGTCATAGCACCGGTGTAAGAACGTCTCCGAGCTGCCACTCACGCACGAAATGGGATCCAACAGTCAACTGAAGAAAACATGACATAAATAACCTGTGTCCGACACTACAAAAGAAGGGATAGGCATGTCATGTTATAAATTAATAGAACGCGTAGTAATTGGACGATATCAACATTCAAAAGTAGAACTGGACCTAACAATAACGTAGCACAACGGCCCATCGGTACGTAGCGTGGTGCTCCGCCTTCCGATTTTGTCAGTCTAACTAACCTACCTAACATTGACCTAAAAGGGTTAAAATGGGATTGAAATATTTTTATAGAATCTTTTACTATAGATTCTATTTTTTATGTGGAAATACCACATTTTTATTTTTATAAATAATGACACAAAGGTAAATTAAGAAAGAAAAATTGAATGCGATCCACTACAACCTAAGCAGGGCTTGAACTTGCGACCTCTGCGTTACCGGCGCATTGCTCTCCCAACTGAGCTATTAGATCGCTACGTCAATTAAACATAGCGCATCCAGCCTTGAATGAAATAATAGTTATTTGTGCCACAAGAGAGCAAAGTTGTTTTTTGTTGCGAGTGCTGATCCCGAGCAAGCAAAGGATTCTAAGTTAGAATCCTGAGTGTATGAGGGACTCAACGGCACGAGATGCAAGACATTGCTCTCGTGTAGCACACATAACTTTTACCTCTACAGCGAGAACATATTCGATTTTTAGGGTTCCGTATCCAAAGGGTAAAAACGGGACGCTATTACTGAGACTTCGCTGTCCGTCCGTCCGTCTGTCACCAGGCTGTAGGTGGGGTGGTCGTGTGAGCGGATATTAAGAGCGTTTTTAGGGTTCAGAACCCAAAGGGTGAAAACGGGACCCTATTACTGAGACTTCGCTGTCCGTCCGTCCATCCGTCTGTCACCGGCTGTATCTCAAGAACGGTGATAGCTAGACAGTTGAAATTTTCACAAATGATATATTTCTATTGCCGCTATAACAACACATACTAAAAATAAAATAAAATAAATATTTAAGGGGGGCTCCCATACAACAAACTTGTTTTATGGTACGGAACCCTTCATGCGCGAGTCGGACTCGCACTTGCCCAATTTTTTGTACTTGTTCTTCAACCATTCACGTGTAGGTGTTTATAGACTATGTTACTGATTTTACCTAATGATATGGTAGGTAATTGCTTTTCCATACACATTTTGCTTTCTTTACTTAACGATGACGTCACGGTTAATACATTCCATAGGTATGTCGAACTTTAACGGTCATGTCATCTGACTTTTACACAATGTTAAGTGTAATGATGGTTTAAGTTTTGTTTATTTTATTTATTTGTTACTAAAACGTGCCATCAACGTGGGCGACATTTGTCGGGTCAAAAGAAAAGTTCTTGATAACCGTTCTTAGCTCCTTTACAATTATAGTGACATAATTCAAAATCTTGGTTTTTGAATTAGGTATCTTTCATTCTAAATTTATATGGAATTTAAAATTGAAGTGAGTAGGATTTCGGATTAGGTCACTATAATTTTAAAGGTGCGTGTCAGGTTATTTGTGTACTAATTTTGGTTAAAATCCGTCCAACCGTTTCGAATAACTGATAAGACAAAGAAAATTTTATCAATAGATGGCGCTGTAAGTTTTTTCTTGAAATAATGAGCCCACTCCATAGAAAACTGTATTTCAATACATCTTTAAAATGTACAATACTCTTGAATCTCTACCGATCGTAGTTTAAATCACAGTTATAGTGACTTGCTTTTCCGTTGTGGTAGGTGGTAGTAATCGTGAGACGACACAATGACGTAGATCCGAAACAGTCACAAAGCTTTATTCCATAAAATAAATATTATTTGGTCCTATAATAATAACACAGGGAATTGTGTGTGTTGTGCAAAATGTTGAGAATCTATTGAGATTAAAACAGAGGTATAATAAATGATTCTTTGTGTTGATTTCAATTGTATGTTTATTTCCCCCTTTTATCATTACAGATATACAAATAATCTTATCCATTATTCAATAGGCAGATAATAGCCATTCATAGCACTACTTTAAATAATGTACAAAATATAAATGTCCACAGCAACTTTTCAGTCAAATAGTCATAGATGTCATAATTACAACATTTAGAACATTTTCGCAACATTCCTTCAAAAATATAGGCATGTATTTTCTATTGAAAAGAAAAATGTTCTCACTTATGTTATGACTATTGATTTAACTTCAAGAAACCAACCCAGAAACCCTTCCGCTTCAGTTCTTTAATATATTAGTATTGTGATTCCCTATACCTTATTATGTTGCTATATGAAGTAAAGCACTAAATCTGGTAGCTACTAAACACTTCGTAAATGTTTGCACCCAATAGTTTCAATTTGTCATTAAGAGTTAGTTGTTGTGTTAATAAGTCTGGAATGTTAGTATTACCCTTACAAGTGTTTTTTGTGACTAATTCATTGATTAGAGGTAAAATCTTTACAAAATGCAATTCAACTTTATTTACGTCTACAAACGGGCTTGCATTGACACCCAGCTTTAGGGCTCCATTTGTGACTACATGTCCTTCACCCACTTCTAAATGATTTTTAGTTATTGGAGTAGATTTTGTTGCAAATAAATTTGCCACTTCATCAATAACAGATGAAAAACTTCTTCCGATTGAGGACATGGCTATAGAGGTAACCTCATCACTTTCCAATATGTCCATAGTTTCCTTCACAATTGTGTCCAATTTGGCTTCAGTAGTGGCAGTGTGGCCTACTAAGTAGTGCACCATCTTCTTAACAGGATCTCCCTGTACAGTATCAGTACACAAAATAGTTTGTATGGACCAGAACATTTGTTCCACTTCCTGTAATGTAATTTTCTTTTTGAGCGACACTGGCTCTACAACTCTTTTGACTGCTTGTTCAATCTGCTTGACAAAGTCCTCAATCCCTTGGCCAACAAAGTGATGGCATAGGGATAAATATTTTGCTTGTAATTCACCATCAATTAGGGGCTCCTCTTCACATACAGAGTCTCTGTACAGATAGCCTCCAATTATATTTAATTGAACTCTCAACGTCACTTGTAGTATGGATAGTGTATACACAATGACACAGATCCTAGTGAAAATCATCACTTTCATTTGCTCCCATAGTAACAACTTGTTCTGTGGATTATCCTGCAGTTCCTGAACAATTTCTTCTGTGTCTACAGAACTTAAAATATTTTCTGTAACAATTTTTGATAAAGAGAGAATAGTCTGATTGCAAGTTCGTTCTGTGCTTTCAAAGTGCTGTTTTTTACGAGTCATTTCAAAAAACTTTTTAGCTTCTCTTTCTTGCCATTCTCGCAGCTTTTTTTGGGCATAACTAGTCAGTACATATAGTCCACCAAATACTGCACCTGTTATGATGAACTTCCTTCTGTGACGGTACATAAAGTCTCTTATGCTTGAGAACATGTTTGCTGCTTAGCTATCACAATTAGATAATAAGTTACTGGAATTCTAGTGGCGCGTCAGAGCGGTATTTAGTCGTGTTCATAAGACGTTTCGTAATGAAAGTGGTGGCGTCAATGAAGCGCTCGACGCAGTTCATAATGCATACTTCCGTTTTAGAGTCCATGCGCGCCGAGGGGCGCTCCATACAGGTGTCCCAGCATGTGTCGGTGATACCGTGAACCAACACCTGGAATATGAAACGATAGTGAGATAAAAATCGGTCCGGGCATAACTCTGTACTTAACGAATGACTACAAATTACAGTACATTTGACACATTTGGATCAAAATGAAATAGTCGTAAAAGTATTTACGGCAATGTACAAGGAAAAAGAAAGAATAAGACGGAAACCATTTAGCTTGACTAACCTGGAAACGTTGTTTCTGTGTTTCGACGTTGATGAAGTGTTCTAGCTGTGGATCAACACTTTCGTTTTCGTTCATATCAATAAATGTAAGGAATTTGATTGCTTGCTAACTAGTTACAATTTCTTTTGTATGTTAAAAGTATTGAAAATTGAATAAGACATAAGACGACCATATCGAGCAGAGTTCGTAAATTAACATTTAACATAGCATAGACACATAAAGAGAAGAGGGATCAAAGATCAGACTGCTGTCAAATAGTCAACAATATCTGAACACCTCATTTACACTCAACTCTAAAAAAAAAACCTGTTTTTATTAAGTTCTTAATTTGTAAAATGAAAATATTAATAATGAAACCAATTTGTAAGTTACAGTGTGCAAGTTTTTCTTAATATAACCCTTGAAAGCTATGTTTTCTTCGATTCGATGTAACCACTCGATTTGAACGCTGCCTTGTGTAACTACTATACTATATCTATGCTTGTGTTCTAATTCTAAATGAGGTTTCTTATTGTGTGTTGCAACACTAATTAATACGTCAACGTCAAACTCGAATTGTCTATTAATTGTCATTGTCAAAACAAAATTCGAGTGTTCTGTCAAACAATGAGTTTGCGGCTTTTAGTTTTCTAAAATACGTGACTTTTTTATTAGGTTGTTATTTTTCAACGAAAATCTTTTCGTGGACTCGAAATGACACAAAGTAATCTTTGGAAGTTCTATGATGACGGTAATTTGGAAGGATTTACATTGATAATTCCGAGCGTAGCGGTCGGAAATGTTGGGCAGCTTGCATGTGACTTGTTAATTTCTTCTATGAATATGAAGAAAATAGCTTCCGTCTACAGTCCTGGTCTTATCCCTGTCGCCGGTTATGATCCTTATGATTTAAAATCAAGCAAACTTTCAAGCAGTTGTGAGGCGTACAAGTGTGTAGCAAGAAAGTTAGTAATTCTTCAATTGAGAGCACCCCTCGTCTACGAATATGCACAAAACTTCCTGGAAGATGTTATAACTCAATTTAAGGCGAAATCAATCAAGGATATTATTGTACTAACAAGCAGCTTCGCACATGAAAGGAAGCATATCATGACTTCGCCTTTTAGATACCTGTCAAATGAGAATTCACCTTATAAAGAGAAGATAAGTTGTTTGAACTGGTTGGTACACGAGCCATCGGATGGTGATATCAAAATTTACGGAGGGGGATTTGCATCATTAATATTCAAAATTAGCAAAGAACAAAATGTTCCTTGTTTAATAATATACAAGTATTGTTCTGAAGGAGACAATATCCCTGATGCTTATGAGATGGTTCATTACTTGAATAGTCTTCTGCTGCTCTACAGTGAGAAAACAGATTTGATGTCTGAGCTGATACAGCCTGTGTCATGGAAGTTGCTCTTTGGCCGACCACCGCCAAGTGATATTTATTAATAAAATATGTTTTTTAAATTGCATTTCATTATTATAATGTATTACTGTAACCATTACTGTTACCATTTTCAGTGCATCAACAGCGCTAAGCTTATGAGGGGTGAATCAATTATTAAAAAAATATGATATAGAAGCTTGTACTCCAAGTGTAAGATTGTGTATGTATTAGTAAAACATGCCTGTACAGACATTCATACAGGTATGTTGCATATGTTATACACTTATTGCTGCATGGATACTTTGTATAGCATTGTTGTCATACAAGGTATGCATGCAGCAATAAGTACTTCCTATATAATATAGGTACTGGCACTGTAAAGATTGGTTTATAATTTAGTTGTTGTTTAATGCCATAGGCACAAGGAGCTAAAGCAGTAATGGAGTGGCGAATGGTTGAGCGAGATATCCGACCACGGCGACCATATGAGTGGGCAGAGCTAAAAAATTAAAATGTATTTTTCGATATTATGCTATCAACCGGATCTTTATCGGAATCCCTAATTATTATTCCCTATTAGTATTTGTCCTATTTTTGTTTTTCCTAATAGGTATCTTTTGTCCTAATGCGTGTGCCCTAATTGTGGTCCTAATTTTAAATGTCCTCATACTGATTTGCCGTGGATTTGCCCTAATAGTAGAGTTGTTAGTCCGCTGTTTTCTAACATAATTGTGCGCATCGGGTTACAAGCATGAAATTTTTACCACAGATAGTGTTCTTTGGTGATTATTTTCAGATGTGGAGGGAAGTCAGATTCGTCCCCTCTGAGGCGGGAGAGCGGAGTGAATACGGCCAAGTATCCCTCTTTTCTTTCTTTATTGCTGGTCAGTTAAGTCTACCAGGACGTGTTTGGTATCGTTTCTGTGTAAAACAAATATCAGAAATTAATTTTTTATGTTAGTTTTGTAAAGTTCTATATAAAAATATGGGTGTAATGGCCGAAAAGGTAAAAATCACAACAAGTTTTTTTATTCAGTGAGGTAAATTAGTTCAATTTCGTGAACATTTTCAAACTATTATTATTATTTCAAAAAGCTCATTTAATCTTGTTTCTAAAAATATATGCATGTTGAGCACTTCTCGTACAAACAGTAGCTTAAAATATATCTTTACGTCGGCGTAACCAACGTAAATCTCCGAACGCACCCTATTTCGCTTCATTAAATACATTAAATAATGATTATTAACATGCTTTTACATATAATTTTTACTATATACGTCCTAGAAAAACAAATTTATGTAATTAAAACAAAATATTTTTTTGCTAATGTATCACAAGCACACGGCCTAATCACAACATCATTTAAGTTACTTTTTGTATGAAGAGTGCCCAATATGTATATATTTTTAGAAACTAGATTAAATTTTCTATTTTGCAATATTTTTGTTAGCTGTAAATATTCAGGAAATATAACTAATTTATTTCCCTGAATAAAAAAAAACTTCTTGTGATTTTTACAATTTCGGAAATACAACCATATTTTTATATGGTACTATGAATTAATAACATTAAAAATGAATTGATGACATCTGTTTTACACGAAAACGACACCACACAAGTCCTAGTAGCGTTATCTGATCAGTAATATAAAAAGAAAAAGAGACTCCTTTGTCCTATTCACCCCGCTTTCCCGCCGCACAGGGTCGAATCTGACTTCCCTCCACATCTGAAAATAATCACCGTGGAACGCTCTATGTGTGGTAGAAATTTCATGCTTGTAACCCGATGCGCACAATTTCACGGCTTAGCAACTCTACTATAATATTTCATGTACTAATACTAATACTCATATGTCCTAACAATTACATATCTTAATTTGCCCTGCCCAGCTGCCGGCGGCACCCTAGGTTAGGTTTTTTATAATGTGTTTATATATTTTGTAATTTCTTTATTGTATTTTACTTTTTATATACATATATTGTAAAAACCTAACCTAAGATACGAAATAAATAAAGGAATAATAATAATAGCCCTTTATTCAGACGATATAAAAGTATAGATTACAGTTTTTCTTAATTCCTATTCGTACATGTTTGTTTTTCTCCACTTTTGTATGTCTGTTTGCCAATTGGCAAAGGCCTCCTCCAATCTTCTCCACTCTGGCCTATCGATGGCCACTCTACCCCATGTTGTTCCTGCTACCTGTCTGATGTCATGCCTAATAGCCTTAACTGATCAGTAATAAAAAAAAGAAAGAGCAGTACTTGGTCCTCTTCACCCCACTCTCCCACCACACAGGGGACGAATCTGACTTCCCTCCACATCTGAAAATAATCACCGTGGAACGCTCTATGTGTGGTAGAAATTTCATGCTTGTAACCCGATGCGCACAATTTCGCGGCTTAGCAACTCTACTATAATATTTCATGTACTAATACTAATACGCATATGTCCTAACAATTACATATCTTAATTTTTATATGACATAAGTATAAAGTGTCCTTACACCATTGCCCCAATATTTCATACAGATGGACATAGATTCTTTCCTTTTTTTTAAACTGTCCTAGCGCTTCGCCGGCTGGTGCCGCGACAAGCTCGCTTCGCTCGCTCGGCACGCGTGCGTAGTGGGTTGCTATCCTAACTAACCCTCGATAAAAGAAAAATAAAAGGTTTTCGGATATTACAATAAAATAGATGAAGGTAAAAATAATTTTATCTACCTATCTGTTATGTTGTCTACCGGGTATTATTGTAAATAATTACACGGATCAAATTGTAGCAGTATATTCTCGGCCATTGCGCCGGTGAGACAAGGACAAAAGCACTCTATACATCTGTCTTATTCTAACTTAAGGCTACGTTCAGGAACACGTAACACTATCCAAATATCATAAACCCTCCATGATGCGTTCAAGAACAGCACATTATGACCACCATAAAAATAGTCTGTTTTGTTAGAACAAATTTCTTATCTGTATAAATATTGTTATTGCTAAATAATAACATCAATTTCGATAATATTATTTTTAATACAGTTGTTCAAAAAGTGGTACTTTTCGTAGCTGCAAATCGTGCGAAAAGTTGGTTATTTCGAACTAGTGCTTTTTACTTTTCAAATTTTTTTAATTTTCTGTTGTAGTAACACGTCATACCTCATACATCCAAACAAAGGTCAATCACTTTCTGACTTTATTTATTACTTCATGCAGCATTGCAGGTGTATATCTCATAATTATGCTTAAAATATTTAAATTGCATATTGGATCAATCGAAGGGTTATCTATATTTTTATTAAAACTTTCGTGAGACATATTTAATTATTGTATTAAGCGGTTTACACTCACGTGAAATTGCCAAGAACGGCCCGACATGTTTCGAACTGGCAGGCATGAAATTTCTACCACTTATAGAGCGTTCCGCAGTGATTATTTTCAGATGTGGAGGGAAGTCAGATTCGTCCCCTGCGTGGCGGGAGAGCGGGGTGAATAGGACCAAGTACTGCTCCTTTTCTTTTTTTGATTACTGATCAGTTAAGGCTATTAGGGATTGTGTGGCATCGTTTTCGTGTAAAACAGATATCAGCTATTCATTTTTTATGTTATTTAAGAATAGTTTGGTATAAAAATTAGGGTGCATTCCCGAAAAGGTAAAAATCACCACAAGTTTTTTTTTATTCAGAACGATAATTTAGTTATATATCCTGAATATTTACAATTAAAAAAAACATCACTGAATAGCAAATTTAATCTTGTTTTTAAAAATGTTTACATATTGGGCACATCTTATACAAAAAGTAGCTTGAAAAAATATTGATGTTAGCCTTCGTGCTCTAGTACATTTTGCTTAGTCACGAAATTGTGTGAAGCGGGATACAACCACGAAATTTTTACCACATATAGAGTATTCTGCGGTGATTACTTTCAGATATGGAGGGAAGTCAGATTCGTCCCCTATGCGGCGGGAAAGCGGGGTGAATAGGACAAAGGAGTCTTCTTTTTCTTTTTTTATTACTGATCAGTTAACGCTACTAGGGCTTATGTGGTATCGTTTTCGTATAAAACAGATATCAGAAATTTATTTTTTATGTTATTTATTCATAGTACCATATAAAAATATGGGTGTATTTCCGAAATGGTAAAAATCACAAGTTTTTTTTATTCAGGGAGATAAATTAGTTATATTTCCTTAATATTTACAACTAACAAAAATATTGCAGAACAGCAAATTTAATGTAGTTTCTAAACCTATATACATGTTGGGTACTCTTCATACAAACAGTAACTTAAATAAATTGTTGATGTTGAGCTTAGCCCGTGTGCTCGAGATACGTTAGAAAAAAAATATTTTGTTTTAATTACATAAATTTGTTTTTCTAGGACATATTTGGTAAATATTGTATGTAAAAGCTTGTTAATAATTATTATTTAATGTATTTAATGAAGGGAAAGAGGATGCGTTCGGAGATTTACGTTGGTTACGCCGACTTAAACATATATTTTAAGCTACTGTTTATATGAGAAGTGCCCAATATGCATATATTTTTAGAAACTAGATTAAATAACCTTTTTAAAATAATAATAATAATTTGAAAATGTTAACAAAATTTTACTAATTTACCTCACTGAATAAATAAGCTTGTTGTGATTTTTACCTTTTCGGCCATAGGGGAAAGTGGTCACCATTCGTACACGGGGCACATTCGTACAGTTAGTATAACAGACAAACTAAACGGCACACAAACACGTGTTTGCTTGTGTGCATAGACAAACCGGCCGCCATGTTGCTAGCAGAGTGTCGCGCCAGTCGCACCACGGGGCATCGGCTGACAAGACGTAACGTGTTTTCGCGCGCGGTGAGTAAATTTTTTACGTAAATTTAATTCGCAATTGTAAGTGGAATTGTTATGTTTTTGACAAAATAGTATCGATTAATATTAATGTTAACATTGATTATTTTCAGGTTTAATTGTTATATTTCTCAAACTAAATTAGAATTTGTATAAAGCTGTATTTTAATTTTGAGCAAGGCATGGGGTGCATTCGGACAGCAACAAAGGGGGCACATTCGTACGCGTACGAATGTGCCCCCTTTAGGTTTTATTAACCACCAGAACATCATAATAACATTTTTCTTATACCTACTACTTCTAACAAAAAGATATATTTTATAAAGTAAACCTTATAATTAATATTTTATTGCAGAACCATGGTACGAAAAACCAATAAAGGAAGAAAACCGGGTAAATCCCGTATATATACAGATACACCTGAAAAACTGAATAAGAAGAGAGACATAAACAGAAAGAATTAAATATAAAATAGAACAGGAAGGAAAGCCAGAGCTAAAGCAGTGAAACGTAGTTTGAAAGAACTTAGTTCAAGACAAAAGAAAAAGAAAGCTAAGCAAATAAAAACTGATGAAGATTCAGAGGAATCTGAAGGATCGCAATTTAGCTTGTGGGAGAGTTCAACATCTCCAATCGGTTTCGATACGGACGAAGAGACTGATGATCGCAGTAGCGATAATAATTTAAATGTGACACCAAAGAAAATCAAAGATAATTGTTTTATTTTGGTAAAGTTTGAAAAAAAGACCTGTTGTTTACTACGTCGGAAAAGTTCTTAGTCATTATTCGGGTATGGAGCTGAAAGTATCTTATCTTCGGAAGAAAGCGGTATCATCATGGTCATTCGTTTTCCCTGATATAGAAGACATACACACTCTGTATATCAGCGATGTCGTCATGATCCTACCTGATCCACAACCACGAGCGGGCTGTACAGCTAGAATGGCTAGACTTTTTACTTTTGCAGTTAATTTAAATAATTATAATGTGCAATAACTTCCAAAGTAACAACCAAAACCTATGCATGATTATTGACTTTAAGTTTAGATTGTCAAAGACTGTACAACATACCCATAAAAAATATTGCAAAGAATTCATTGAGACTGATTGTTAAGCTTAGAATTAAATAAAACTAAACTGTGGATAAAGGATTTAATTTTTTGTTATGTTTCTAAAGAAACATTTATCGACTATGAGTCAATTCAAATATTATTAAGTTAGTTCTTTAATAAATAAATATTTTTATAATAATTAATAAAAATGTAACGACTTTAATAGGCTTTTTAATTATCCTGTATGAATCTACCCCATGGCGTATGAAAGTACCCCACCTACTGTACGAACGTACCCCGTACGTGGGGTACGTTCGTACAAATATTTTATCGTAGAAAAATTACTATAACTCTTTAACCTTTTGACATAATAGTTTCGGATTTTTTTGTAATAAACTACAATATATTTGTTACGTTTTGGTATATAAACTAGATAAATTCAACAATCCATCATAAATTAAAAAAATAAAATAGAAAAAGCGTACGAATGGTGACCACTTTCCCCTACACCCATATTTTTATATAGAACTATACAAAAATAACATAAAAAATGAATTTCTGATATCCGTTTGACAGGGAAACTATACCAGACAAGTCCTAGTAGACTTAACTGACCAGCAATAAAGAAAGAAAACAGGTATACTTGGTCCTATTCACTCCGCTCTCACGCCTCACAGAGGACGAATCTGACTTCCCTCCACATCTGAAAATAATCACCAAGGAACACTCTATCTGTGGTAGAAATTTCATGCTTGTAACTCGATGCGCACAATTATGTTAGAAAACAGTGGACTAACAACTCTACTACTAGAGATTTTCCTAGAGTTTTCCTAGCACGAACGATGTGTTGTTAGTGCTTGACAAAATAAAACATCCACAATCCTGATATCGATAAATACCCCGTCAACGTCATAAAGGAAAAGTAAGTGGCAAAATCGTAACATGAATCTTCATTCATTCTAACGTTAAATAGGTTTAGTAATCAAAGTTTTTACATTCATCTAGACATTATTATTTTAAGAATCAAATAATTGACATAACAATGTGTAAGATGGTGAAAGGGTCTAGCAGGCTAAGCAAACAAGAAGTGCTTCCAATGACGGATTTGGACATTCTTTCAGGTGGTGTACTAGCAGGTCCTAAGAATACTCTATGCTTAATGGGTCATTCTTGAGAATCGGATTCTTCATGTGATTCTCATGGCAATTTTTATTTATTATTATTACTTTTAACCTATTTGCTAGAAAATATGAAATAATATTATTTTTTTGCGGATTTATCGAATAGGCATAACTTTTGGTCAATTTGGTACAGAAATATACCACTAAGTTATCTCTGCCAGGGGAATAAGAAAAGGTGACATGATGGGAATAAGAAAAACGCCAAGGAAATCATAAACAAAACGACAGGGGAATATTAAGATGCTAGTAACTATGTACTTGAACGAAAATGGTTTTTTTTTTTTGACATGAAGCACTAAGATTTAAGGTGGTTTTCCACCGGCGAGGCGAGGCGGGGCGTGGAGGGGCGAGAATTGAAATTAGTACGGCAAATTTTCAATCCCCGCCTAGCGCATCTTCGGTGGAAATAGTAAGGATTGACGCGGATGTGCGGGACTTGAATTGAAATATTTGTTTGTGTAAAAATGAACCTTATTGCTTTTAATATAGGGTAGAGATTAAATCTGATTTTTACACCGGCGAAGCGAGAAGAGGAGAGGCGAGGCGACGCGAGACGAGACGGGGCGGGAATTTTAATTTGTAGTGCATTTGTTCAATCCCCTCCCAGCGCATCTTCGGTCGGTAGAAATAGTAGGAATGGACGTGGATGTGCGGGACGTGAATTGAAATATTTGTTGGTGTAAACCGTCTTGCTTTCGTCAGATTATAAATTAATTAACAGAAAAACCTCTTCACGCGATCGATAGGCGTTTTGTTGTTCGTTACCGCTGCCGTTTATGTCTTGATTTTCTTTTCTAGGGTCCTTTTGTCCATCTGTACTATTTCACAGACACTTGGTCTAATAATTACATTTCCTACAGGGTCACCGCACCCCAACAGAAATGTTCACTCACTTTTCAATCTTTTTAGGTACCTATAATTTCCAGGATGAAAACTATCCTATGTCCTTCCTCGTATCTTAAACTATCTCTATGCCAAATTTTATCAAAATCGATTCAGCGGTTTAAGCGTGAAGAGGTAACAGACCGACAGACAGACACACTTTCACATTTATAATATTAGTATGGATATATGTAATGGGTATTAGGTAGTGTCTACTCATGCATATTTTTTTTAAGATCTACCTCCGCAAAAATTAAAAAAATTAGAAAAAATATATTTATCATGTAATGAAGTATAAGGCCATAATGCCGGTTAAAAATATGTACTTATTTTGTAGTCTATTTTAATACTGTCAAGTATAATTTTATGTGGGTAATCTAACTTGAACAGTTTACAAAATATAACACTCAATGATACGCTGATTATTTTACATTATCCTAAATAACTCGAAAACAAAAGAAGATCGAGGACTGACATTACGCATATAGTGTTCTAAGGATCTGCCAGTACACTACCTGAAAGAATGACCAAATCGTTCGTTGGGGGCACTTTTTGTTCGCTTAGCCTGCTAGACCCTTTATTCGAGTTCCACGACATTGTAAATATTCTCTTCATCATAATTATAATATAATTATGCATTTCCTTTATAACGTTGACGTGGTTATTACTTATTATCGATATCAGGTTTGTCGATATTATTATTTTGTAAGTACTAACCATATGTTGTTCCTGCTAGAAATATATCTAGGTATATTCATTACCGCCATTACCGGGTAATATTTGTCATAATGTGCGTGCGACTCCTGAATCGGCTTATGATATGTGGCTAAATAAAGTATAGTGTATGTAACTGTACCTAATTAGGCATTAAAACACTCATGTGATGATGTTATTATGAAACTTGCCTTCGGCTCGTTTCATAAACACACTCGTGTTTAATATTGTACATGTACAGCATTCATTATATACAGCAAGGAATATAATATTCACAAGGTGTACAGTCACATAAACTGCTATTATATTAGGGATTTTAGCTTTTAGAACAAAAGAGCATTTAGGGCACAAGAGCATTAGGTACCTATAGCAAAGGAACGTCAAAAGTATTTCTGACAAACATGTTAGGGCAAATGATTTTAGGGCAAACGTTGTTAGCGATGTCGAGGGAAACCCCTATTAATCTCATAGGTACTTTTCGGAGCAACTTAGGTATATGTATATACTATATAGGTATTTACGTCTCCACACCGTAATAAAATGTAACTTTACGGGCGACCCGGATTCTCACAATTATTTCCGTTTGCCGATAATTTTTGCATCACATCGAATTTAATTAAACTTTTACAACCTTCATAACTACAGGTACCTCTTTTTTTGGCATCCTATCTATATTTCCAAATAGGTAATAGGTCCAAATAGGTAGTCGACCTCACTAGGGCTAAACGAGATGCATGCACTACAAAACACATTCGCAAGCAGTTAACTCATCTCAAGCGCAACACTCCAGCAAATGACCACCTCGTCAGGACGTTTTCTATTTCAGAAACCGTAGATGCCATCAAACATCTTAAACTTGGCAAAGCTGCCGGGCCTGATGGGATATTTGACGAATTTATTCGAAACATGGGTCCCATAGCTGTAAGTTGGCTCGCTGCTCTCTTTTCCAATACCATGGTAAATAATAAACTACCTGCCGAATTCAAGCTTTCCAAAGTCATAGCTTTACTTAAGCCTGGTATCTAAAAGTGAAGAACTCCCAGAAAACTTCCGCCGAATTGCTCTTAGCTGCACGTTCAAGCTACTGGAACGTTTACTGCTCACCCGTATCGCTACATTCATCGACGCCGCTATCCCCAATGAGCAAGCAGGGTTCCGAAAAGGACGAAGCTGCACTGACCAAGTGCTAGCTCTCACCAGACACATTGAAGATGGGTTCCAGAAACAACTTAAATCCACTGCTGTTTTTAGGGTTCCGTAGTCAACTAGGAACCCTTATAGTTTCGCCATGTCCGTCTGTCCGTCCGTCCGTCCGCGGCTTAGCTCCGTGATCATTAGTACTAGAAAGCTCAAATTTGGTCTAATTCCAACGTTCACGTTCCAATTCCCTTTCACGATCTTGAATGCGACGGCTGCAGGAACTGCGGCTGCGCCTGCTCACACGACTTCGACTCCGAGAAGGTCTAGTATTCATTGTGTCCCGCTCATTCTCATTCCGCAAAGAGTGAATAACCTGCGATTGTCTCCATCGCGGCCCTTGTCCTTTGCATCTCCCATCACCTGGAAGTTTGATCGCGCTGGTTCTGCCGCTTCTGAACTGTTAGGACTTCTTCAGTGAAATGCAGATTCAAAGGTGCATACAACGGATTATTTATTTCCTTTCTTCACATTCGTTTTAATTCCACAAAACATTAGATTTCCTGACTTCGTGTAAGAACCAGTATCCCTTTTTTCGCTCCAAATCAACCCCATGACATTTCTTATGTTTTTTTTCAATGACGCCCGATTTGTTGCCTGTCTTAAAATACTACCATCATGTTGACTTTTATTAAAATCGTACTATGAAATGAATCGAACCTTACAGTAGGTATCTGATATTTTTCTATCCAGCACAAACTATTTTTTCAGCTGACAGTGCGATAAGCAACACTGAACATTATTAACGTAGGAAAATAAAGTGTATGTTAGCAGAATGCGGTCGAGCGAGGCCCACCCTGGGCGTCCTAAAATGTTATAAATCGCCCGTTATCGCCTTTGAGCAATAACCACTTTATAGCACTATAAAGACAACCTAACGTGGAGTAAGTATAGGTACCTATATCGGAAAGTGTACAGCGAGGAAAATATTTTTATAAACGCCGTTAGTGAAACGATGACGTCAAACGGAATCGTTGTTTTATGACAGGAAAACTCGCTGCTTGCAGCGGCTGTAACTTTCATATCTTTAGCGATACTGTTACTGTACACATAAAACACAGCCACACTACGGCTACGGCTACGACCAAAAGCAGGCGTACTTAAGCGCAAAACATTTCATTGTGCATTTCTTTGCTTCCGTTACTTATCCACAAAAATATAATCATTTCAGCCGAATCAAGCCGAAAAATGCCACTGCTGCATGGGCAAAAAGAAAGACATTTCCTTAATTAGGATCTCAATTACCACTCTTAATCGATCGAGAGCGATCTTAGGGGTCTTACGCTACTTACTTACCGCTTTCAACGGCTTGCCATGTTCCTCACATCCACTTCGTCCACCCTAGTCTCGCACGCTACGTTTTCCGGCTCGTGGTTGCCACTTTAGAACGTTTCTGTCCCTGTGACCATCGGTCTGTTCAATTAGCGATTTTGCTCCACCCATTGTCAGTTCACTTGTATTTTAAGTCTAGTTACCTATTGACTAAACACATATTGTTTCGTAATTAGGTAAGTATATCCCTTTATCACACGTCGTAAATATATATATATACCTAACAGGTTCGATATTTTAATTATTTAGTTAATATGAGCGTATTTAAATCGTACGAAATGTATTTTTCTTAGACAACTTGATTGAGAGCGGTGCCCTCACCCCTTAATTGAATTTTACCCTTCGAAATTGTAAATTGTTTTACGTGCACCTCCACAAAATAAAGGCGTCATAAAACGAACATGTTTTTCGCAAATAAAATTGATAAACCTGTGGATAAAGCAGTCTGGGAACTGAAGACAATAAAGATATTGGGTTTCGGATCCGAGTGCAGAGCAGGCAGTTATTGTTTGTAAGGGTGACGTCGACACGTTCGTGGCGCTTGCAAGGGGTGTAGCTTTCCGCGTAGCACTTTTGAAATTCGAAACAAAAGCTAAGTATCCATCCAATTCTTTCTCTTCTGTATATAGAGCATTGCTCACGGCATAATTCTACTTCAGTTTTATTATAAAAATTCCTAAATTCTACTTGTTTTCCGTTTTTTACTAGATTAGAAGATGTTGTTGTAACCGTACATGTGTTTAAATAAATTAATAAAAAATCCTAAATTCCCTTTTTTGTATCTCAAAATCTCTTTAAAAAACCGCACACAAACTCTCCTTAAAAAAAACGTATATCATTAGGGTACCTAAAATAATAAAATAATCAAAAAATGGGTTTTTATCCAATAAAGATAATTATTATTCCGGTACATGGCTAAAAGCTTCATTGGCATACAAAAAGGTCGCCTGTTTACGGATTCCCGTCCGGGTAAAGTCATTTTTAAAACAAAAGGGCCAGTTAAAAATGTCCGCTTATCTCCACGGCGAGCAATCTCGCGTCGAATCAATTAAAGGACCTCCCGGCTCGCTGACCCGCTTTATAACACCCGGGCGTTTTATTTATAAAGCCGGTGCTATGTTATTAATTCGCAGTCAATCGGAAGTTGTGAATTATGGTCTTTTCACCACACTATCCCCATTAGTTACCCAGATCGGGGTAAAAGTCAAGGGAAGGGAAACTGTATAACATACTCAGTATTAGTAGCATGGTGACAAAATCGTTCTTAGCTTATCCGGGGCATAGTTGTATATTATTCGGTGCACATTAACTTTATTATTCTCAGGGACGTATTTTGAAATTTGGCGCCCCGGGCCTATAAGTTTCGCCGCCCCGGAAGTCAAGAAAATATTGAACGTTTTTTTTATATAATGGTAGTTGTGTCTATCAAGCACTTAGTTATAGCAAGTGTAAGGGTTGGGTCATAGGAAAAAAAAAACATTATTGGCCATAAGACAATGAGATGAAAGCGCGAGCGCAGCGAGCGCCAAATTTTTCGGCGATGGTGTGCTTAGTAATCACAATCAGATGAAAACACGAGCGCAGCGAGCACGAAATTTTTCGGCGCGGGGGTGCGTAGTAACACAATCAGAAAATAACGTACGTAGACTAAGTACGTAGTATAGTATATATTGTAACAGAAATAGATATTAACGCGAGCGCAGCGAGCCCGTAATTTTTCGGCACGGGGGTGCGTAGTAACACGATCAGATGAAAACGCGAGCGCAGCGAGAGCGTATTTTTTTCGGCGTAACGTAGTTAGTAACAAAATTGACCGATATAGTGTAAAAAGATCCGATCTGGCAACGCTGATACAATGTATGGCCTATTGCCCCTGCCCCTCTCGCCGCGCCGCCCCGCGACCTCGCTCGGCGCCCTTTTTAAATTGTGGATTGACAAAAAAAAGGTGAGAAGTAATAGTTGGTTGAATGGCGCCAATACCAAAACAAAATGCAATCGGCCAGGGGCGCCTACGCCGCCCCTGTCGGTTTGGCGCCCCGGGCTTTAGCCCGGATCGCCCTAGGGTAAAGACGTTCCTGATTATTCTTATGTAAATGTAAAATAGGTACCTATTCGTTATAATTGATTCTGTACCTATATATACTTAACCATGCAATGCACCTATTAGGACAATAAGGTCCCCATAGGATGGTACATTACATTTATAATATACATTTTCAGGTATTAAAATTATTGACACATTAAGATATTCAGATACCATAGCCAATGGGATGATTGCACTTGTAATAAAGCATGGATCAGTGGTTAACCAGTTAAAATCAATGTAATGTCATTGTCTGCCTGCTTCCGATGAGGTCATTTACTGCCCTGGCTTTAATAGCTCCGGTAATACTGGGTAAACTCACCCAGCGTGTATTATTTAATTTAAATTATGAAAGAAAATCGCAAATCCAAATTTAACAAAAAGTTACTGCATACATGTTTCGTGATGGCTAACCGCAGTGGGTAACTCGGTACTAAAAACTTGTAGTTTCCAATTTAATATTTGGTTTTAGTTACAAAGCGAACCGTCCGTTACATGTTACATAGGTACACCAATACGGAATTTGATTAAAAGGATTGCGCACCGATTGGCCGCTGATTTGCGGTTCGGTTTTGAACGTAGGTAATCAACTATTGTATTTTGAAATATTATCCCTTCATAAATCAGCGTTTTCGTCAACGATTATATATTGAACGACAACATCCCGATGGTAATTTATTTTCAATAATCTATGATAAATTTATACCTATTTTTTCTTGAGAAACTTGAGGATCAACAATTAGATTTGATCAATATGATACTTGTTTTGATACCTTTCTTACCACTATGATGAACGACTTGATTTTTGAGCGATTCTAAGATGTACCTAATTCAGACAGTCTTAGCTTTTATTCTCTCTGATTTAATTAGAGATGTGAAGTGAAAGTTGCAATTAATAAAGAAACGAGGCACATTATGATCAAACAAAGAGAACCTTGTTTAAAGTGAAACCAATAAATTTTGCTCATCTGTAGCAAGGGTAGAAGGGTAGACGCGTGTAAAATAAAATCGGTTCGTTTTTCTAGGCGCAGTTAGAGTAGGCATCTTTCCGTCAGAGCAGTAACAAGCTACCATTATTGGAACACTGCTCCATCCGGCCGGACACGGCCCATATTCCCGTATTCCACGCTTGCGGCGGCCCATTGTATATTTTATTTAAGCCCGTTGTTTTTCAAATCGATACCATGCTATGTGTATTTGGAAATATGGGTGTCAAACAAGGTACGGTCTGACGGGTAATATTTGTTACGAATTCACGTGTTGTATATTTTTATTTTAGAGAATGACAAGATTCACATGCACTCCAATTAACGTCAGTACACTTTGTGAAATCGACAGATAAACGATTATTACTAAAAATAATGTGAAATTCTGTCGTCTTTAATGTTAATAGAATCTTCTTTTATTAAACTCCTTCTTATTTTAAGTAATGCAGTCAGTAAGTACATTACAATTTAAAGGTCATCAATTTAAAATTCTAAGGCAGCAACATAATACCCATTTCCACCTCACCAGCTCAAACATGGCGATTTTGCTGCGAGATAACAGTGAACAAAATGCGGTTTTGTTTCGAGCGTGAGACTCGCTACGCTCGTGATTCAAAAATAGAATCCTTCGCTTGCTCGGGACTCAAAATCAGCACTCGCAACAAAAACAATTTGCTCTCTTGTTACACAAATAACTATTGTATGCATTGCCTTATCATAAATATGCTCAAAAGTCCCGTAGTTCTAACGAACATGATATTTGGAAAAAAAAAAGAATAAGTTGTTATTACTATTCAAGAGTCTACACACGTATGGCTACAGTTTTATTATGTGATATTATATAATTATACATGTGTGTCTCTTGTATTGTGCAAGTCAAAATACGAGCTATACCACATAGGTAACCATTTGACTGGTATACCTAAACCGCCCCTATAATCTGCAAATTTACGCGTTTCCAATGATAAATGTCCGATGAGATGAGAAACATTAGGACCATCAGGCCACCGGCGGCAGTGTGCGAATTCAAAATGTTCGATCGCGTTACAAATTTGAGCAATTTGTCGAGAAATTACTCGACATGCCAAAACCTCCATTAACACTTCCGTTCAACTTTCCACGGCCAAATAGGCTATGATGACATAAGCAGTTATTCTATTATCAACTACAAGGCGATCTGGAAAGAGCACTGTTCGTTTAGAAACCTTGGTAGAGCAAGTGTACGATATGGTGTACGATAGGGAGGCCATTTATTTTTTTGTTACAGAAATCTCTAAAATCGTGTCGCGAGAAGTCCAGTACAAAAAAGAAATCGCAATCTTAGGTAATCGCTATCCGTAAAAAATTACAGCTTTAGTCGTTAGATATTGCTGTTAAATATATGGGTACCTTTAGAACTTCGATTCCTTTTTTGATTGCAGCAAATTAGAGAAATAAAATTATTTGTAATAGGTAATAATTACAATTTTGAATACGATGTACCTGGTGTTTAAAGAGAAGTAAAATATAAAAACATTGACCGACTAACTAGAAATAATTACATTTATCTTCTTATTTATACAATAAGCTTGTTTTTCTGTTCGCCAAAATATATTTAATAGTTTACCGTCAGTTTTTCTCAAACTTCCAACTCTTTATGGCAGTTGTTTCAGCGAGATTGCAAGTTGTTTGGTAAAAAGTAATATCACGTCACACGGAGCCAGCGAAGTTTACGAATTAGCGAAGTTACAGCTGACGGGGACAGGACCCGGGAGCATCTCATCAACACAACAAAAAAGAGTGGCGGTATACTTATGAAGGATTTGTGAAATGAGCCAGGTAGAAAGAAATGGCGAACGTCGCCTTTTAACATATAACAAAATAGACCGTTTTATTCTTACGAGATTTGTTCTTGTAAAGCGTCTTTAACTTGTTAGAGGATCGCCAATTTTGTGTGTCCGTATGTTTGTATATGTTCGATGTTCAGATTTCCGGCTGTTCTCGCCTACACATTTCTCAACCGATCCTCATGAAATTTTGTGAGAAGGTTAAAATGGCGTACATGGGGGTTGAAACCTTGAGTATTTAAAGGTTGAAACCGTAAAATTTCCTAGTACGTGAAAATACCGATTTGTAAGTTTATTACCATCGGAACGACGACATGATGGTACTTGTTACCCTTTTTTAACTATTATCTTGAAGTCTATTTAGATTAAATTGTATACATATATATTCTTACAACTTTATGTACCTGCCACTTAATCTATACGTATAAACGGAAAAGTCATGAGTGACTGACTGACACACTGATTAACGTAGAGAGGGAACTAGAGGGATACAATGCAGGGAACGAATAAGCGATATTTCAAAATTAGTCTCCTAAGGAGTCAAATTGAATGAATTGAACTTTAAAGTTTTCAGCAAACAAATATGATTAATCGATCATACTGTTTCTCTTAAAACTAGTGGCAAGGTCTACGTTACGAGTTTGCTTCGAAATGGTTGCAATTTGTTGCTTTTTAACTGTTTCAATCATCTACGCCTTTTTGCAGTTTCGACAAACTGTATCGCCAAAAATCGATATACTCGGGTGCAAAGAAATCGGACCACCCCAGCATTTTTAGCAGTTTTCCATTTTCTATTAAAACTGTAAGCTCGACCATAACAATTTAAATACCACGTGATAGATAATTTTCTGCCCTATCAAATGACACCAATATTCAAGGGCGGGAATGGATATTGTGCAAAATGTGGGCGTGGAAATCACCCCCCTCCAACTGCCTCGTTAACGCATGCACTAATTGGCCACCTACCATTAGGCATAAAACCAGTAATTATCATTGTTTATGCATCATTCGTAATTGATACGTCTTCCTGAACACTGCTCTCATCGACTCGACCCTGAAAAACTGAAGAAACATGGATACTACCCCAAATGAAGCCGCCCAAGCAGTTGCCCTGTTGCAGAGTGGGCTTAGTCAACGTGAAGTGGCTCGACAACTGAACCTATCGAAGTCATCAGTTCAACGTGTGTACCAGAGGTTCCGCGAAGATCAGACGTTCTCCAGAAGACCCGGAACAGGCAGAACTCGCAGTACTTCAGAGAGAGATGACCGTTTTATCGCTGTTTCCTCGCTACGAAATCGTCGATTGAATGCTGTTCAGCTTCAGCAGAAGCTCCGAGAGACCCGGAATGTGTCTATCAGCCGATGGACTGTCAGAAGAAGACTGAAGGAGAAGGAATTGACAGCTCACAGGGCTGCCAATGGCCCAAAACTTACCCCAGGACACCGCGGTGCACGACGTGTCTTCGCTCGCGAACATGAAGATTGGACCCTTCAGCAATGGAGGTCCGTACTTTTCTCCGACGAGTGCAGGATAACTTTGTTCGGTAATGATGGACGAGCACGAGTTTACCGGAGGCCTGGGGAGCGGTTTTCTCAATGCTGCATCGAGGAACGTGTTGCCTATGGTGGCGGGTCAATCATGATCTGGGCTGGCATTTCTCTGGAAGCGAAGACGGACATTGTGTTCATCACAGGGCCAGGTACAAGGCGAAATGCGGGCGGTTTGACTGGTCCTCGATACGTAGAGGAAATCCTGGCTGATCATGTGGTTCCATTTAAGCATTTTATCGGCGATGACTTCATCCTCATGCAAGATAACGCACGGCCGCATACAGCCCGGGCCACTACGGACTACCTGGAGGAGGTGGGCATCAGCGTTATGGAGTGGCCAGCACGAAGTCCTGACCTGAACCCGATCGAGCACATTTGGGACGAGCTGAAAAGAAGAATCTGAGCCAGAAATCCCGCCCCTGAAACTTTATTGGAGCTTAGGTATGCGATCGAAGAAGAATGGGCGGGCATCCCTCAAGATACCGTAAGAAAATTAATAAGGTCGATGAAAAACCGTATGACGGCCTGTCGTAGGGCTAGAGGAGGCAATACACGATATTAAATTGCTGAAAATTGTTTTAATTTTTACTCGATTTCCTTAGAACCACAGTTTTCCCCTTAGGCAAAAGTTTTACTCCAGTACGCATTTTTAGGGCGGTAACGTTCTAAGCCCTGAAAATTTGAACGTATTGGCCGCACACCTTCGGAAATCAGATGAATTTATAGAGGAAAAGCTTACCATTCATATGGTATATAATATGTTATGGCCACCCTTACAGTTTTTACAGAAATTGGAAAATTGTTAAAAATGCTGGGGTGGTCCGATTTCTTTGCACCCGAGTGTAATTAACGAACCTACGAGTAGGTACTCACAAAATTCATGACTATCGTTTGAGAAAAGCGACTGAGCGCGAGACCAGCCGGAAATCCGAATAAACGGACATCCAGACATGCGAAATCATTTTAGGCCAAGCTGAAACGGAGAGGCTTCGCTCGCTCGGTCAATGAATACCAAAAATTATAACGCTAATAAATTACATATCATGTTGTTTTTCGTTCCCTTGTTTGTTGGCGGATGCCTGGGATGCCACCTCTTTTTTTCATTTTTTTTATACTGAAAGCTTTTGACATATAGAATGTTGATATTGATTTGTCATATTTATTGTTGGTAAATTAGAGTCAAACCAAGCTAACTCTTCCAAGCAAATGAACTGTCAAACCATATGTATGGTTACCATGGTTTGACATGGTAACCATACATATGGACATGGTAACCATACATATGGACATGGTTTTGTGGTTGTAAACCATACATATGGTTTGACAGTTCATTTGCTTTGAAGAGTTAGCGTGGTTTATGACTCTAGTTAATTCTTATAGTTTACTTATTATTATTAAATTAATATTTCTCTATGGTCAGTGTTTCCATCTCGGGTTTCCATCATACTCCAGTACATTTCATATACAGTTCATTTGCTCACTAACAGCTTAAATTTTTGAAGCACCTACATAGTTACACCAAACTGGATACTGTGGTGGAAACGATATTTCATTAACTAAGCAAATATTACTTCATTAATCATTAGATACATGTTATATAGGCTCTATTGTTGCCCACATGTGTCTAATTCATATGCTTGTGCCAAATTGAAATTAGGTCAGGGCAAGACGGACATTGCCACACTTTAAAGTAGGGGTGGGAACGTACAATTTCTAAATCTTGAACTTTCCCTCAAACATCGATTGGTAAGTACAAGTAGTTGTTATGAAGATACAAAATTTAACTACGCTCAATCATGCTCATCTATGAAAGTTTAATGCGCAATATACTATACATATATAAACGATAAAACATCATTACTTATCGCTAGAATAATTTTAAAATAGTTCCGGAAAAAAACTGGACATGTAAAACGGTACAATATTTTATTTATTAAGATTTGTAACTTATTTTCATAATAATAATAACATGGATACGGCACCGGCACCCCATCTAGACTAAATACTACTATAGTAGAATTTATCTAAACTAAGCTCATTCACTTACCTGCATTTCACAATGGCATTGTGTCTAATACAATCCTATCTGCTTTTGTTCTCGTAACCGCCAACCAGTTACTTACAAAAGAAGGTTAGAACTACATTGCGTGGATATTGAATTTTCATCCTTATTGCTTGTTGAATAGGTTTAAAATGATTGATGATGAGAGTTCATAGTCCTTTTTCTAGAGAGTACGTTGTTGTTGAGAGTCGGGCGGTTGTAAAATTCCAAAAAAGTTATGATCACCATTATTCTGTTAGTGTATTTTATAGTCTAATGTCCAAGGAAATAGAGTCGATAATCTATACTAACCTTCCAACGTGGTTAAAATCTGCTTTTACTACGAGCTCGTTATCTTAATTTGTGGTTAACCAATCAATGGTATTGAGTTCTTAAGTATGATGAGCTTAGCTTAGAAAATTTGTACTATAGACGACTAAGGCGACTATGTAAGTAGGACGAATACGCAATTAATGACTAATGTCGTGAATAGTACAAAAGAAGATTAGGTAGAAGATATATATCTATACGTCGATGAGTATATTTACTTGAGTCAGATAGCATCCTTCGATAGCAGACAGTGTACGGTCGACAACGCCTGAGAGAAGGACTTCTGGTCAATGAAGATGTTTATTAAGGGGAACCTTCCATGGACTCTGCAGCGCAAACATACATGTTGATGAGTTCCTTCCTATAATATCCTAACCTACGGCGTCCAAATTTGATCATTAACCGAAGCTCAGAAGTGGGTATCAAGGCCGCCAAGCTCAAATGGTTCTGAGCTGGACACGTCTACCGAATGAATCCAGAAAGATGTGTCAAATTATCCGCTTAGTGGATTCCGCAAGATGGCTATCGAAGCAGAGGCAGACCGAGAAGGAGATGGCGGGATGACATAGATATACCAGGACGCATGGCAGGAGCATGCACTTTATCGCGACGATTTGCGGAAAAGAGTGGAAGGCTTTTCCCAGCAGCCCACTGTGCTCAACACATATATGTATAGGCTAGTAAAAAAAGCGTGTCAAATTCAGCAAATTTTACACGCCGCCTTCGACGGTGGGTAAAATTAGGCAATGCGACATACAGGGATCGTTTACATGATAGGTAGTCGTACCTACTCAAACTGAGTAGAGATGCAATAGAAGACCGTTTAGACAGACACGAATCTAATCAGGAAAATAGGAAAGACGCAAATCTAAATCGGTGTTTCACTTAATAACTACACCATTAATGATATATATTGTATTTATTTTAGAAACCATTATAACATAAAATCACTAGGGTTTAAATGATATTTTCATAAATGAAGAATTTATTATCAAACATAAAAAAAAACCTAATATATTGACTTACCACTAAAAGGAAACAAAACAAATACATTTTTGGTCCTAAAAATAAAGGTAATATACAAGTATTATAAAGACTAACCTAACTTAAACTAATCTAACCTAAAACCTAAAGGACCCCGCCCTGCATTATACCTGGCTCAAAGGTCTTCGAGTTTAAATTGATCGCCTGTTTGTCACTTCTATTGAAAATAATAAAGTATAAACTTGCCAACTATTGGATTATAGCATTTTGCTGGGACGTTTACTTTACACCAGTTTTGACATGAAGAGCACAAGCAGTATTAAGGCTGCATAAACGGAATCATTCGCTCCCAAATACCGCTATCTAAGATAAGACGAGAGCTATCTAATTGCGTCCCCACTTCGCCGGGAGCTGTCGCCTGATTAAACATCTCTCACTCTGATTGCGGCTCTATTACATTTTGTTTAGATATACTATAGCCACCGCCTATTTCACAAGGTTACTATCTACTAGGTTTTGCCATGTGAACATTAATTATCTTCTAAACCACAGTCAGGGTAGGTAAAGGTAATACGACTGAGGTATCTACCTACAGATAGCAAGTAATTTACTATCTCTATAAGGAATCTCTTCCAGTTAAAATTCGAGCGAATGAGTGAACTATGTGTATCCATTTACTAACGTCAACATTTTGAAGCGAAGATGTACCTACGTAATTTCGGTATGATTTTTTTTCTCTTAGAATTGCGTTATTTTAATCTAATTGCTTAAAAAAACTAAATAAAGGCTTGCTTGCAAGGAAGGCTTTGAAATATAGGTCAGGACTTTTATACATACCTACTCACCAAATTTATAATAGTTATTTATGATACAAGTGTGTAAGGTAGGTGATTTCAGACGAGTGTAATTTTTATTAAATAAACAAGATTCTTTAATACTAACAAAGACTGTTTGCATTGGAAAAAATATTATGATACATAGTCCCATCATCGATGATATATTACGAGTATACCATTCGTAGTTGCAAGGGGCATGGACATGGCGAGGACAGGGGTCAATTGCGACACAATGTAACGAGACTGCCTGCCCGCGGCGACGAGCGACGAACCCAGCCAGTCCAGGGGCTCCGACCAACCTTTATTCTCTCCAAACTTTTAATTGAACCGATGAACATTTTTGGCATTTTGTAATACATTTACCGATAAATTTTGTTACGTCTTACATCAAAGTACCTAACTCTGAGAACTTTTGCTGTTGACAGCCATTGTTGGGAGAGTCAAATCGTAGAAAAACTTTTTTATTCGGAAAAAAAAGGATTTGATCGCTTAGCGATCATGTCAGTCCTATACCATACAGATAACATACGTCTATTTGTAACAGTTGTCTATAACTAGGTAAGTAATTTTATCATTTTATGATACAATCATATTGGTCATTTAGAAGTCGGTTCTGATCATAGTCTTGCAAACACCAGCATCATTTGAGATTGACCTGTGCTTCGAAGGCCCTGCGGACGTCTCCGATTTGAAATTGTCTTTGTTTCGGTAGATTGTCAATAATGTTTAAAGATTAATCGTAATGAGCTTAGAAGGGGGAAGAATCCATAATTAGTTTTAGCGAATTCAATAAAACATAGCATAAACCCTGAGATATATTGTCTCAGTTTCGGGTTTGTGTTGGTTTTGTAGCTTAGCTTTTGGTAGAGTAATGAAACGTAGCCTTAGGCTTTACATGAATCCGCCTCCATACGATCGCGACAGTGAAATAGTGCTGGTAAAATGTTTACGAGAGTAATCGTGCCAATCTTTACTTTTATTAGGATCAGTCTAAAGCTTTTCGGTGTAGTAACACTTTAATTTTGTACAAATGGGGAACTATTTGCTGACGCGAGAGCTGTTTTTTGGCAACTACTAATATACGTCACACTCATACATATTAAAATTTTACGTTGATAGTATGAAATGTGTTGTAGATATTAAGCATTTTCTCATTTGTTTATTTTTTCTATAATCTTATTTATTTCGACATGCTACGACCAGAACTTGCGAGATTAATCTAATAATAGCTTATTGTAATTTTTCCGCAATATTGGAATCAATTTTAGACATAAATTCCTCATCTTCAATTTCAAGCTAGTCCTTTCGTATTCGTACAAAGAGATGCCTCGTAAACTTTAAGCCACAAACTTTCAATACATGGCACATCCTTCATACCTAGTTACGAGCCGAAAAAAAAAACGATTTTAAGTACTGTCTTTATAACAAATACGCCTAAAACGAGAGTCTAGGTACGAGTATAACTGAATTCCGAAAGATGAAGCCGCTTTTTAGGGTTCCGTAGTCAACTAGGAACCCTTATAGTTTCGCCATGCCCGTCTGTCCGTCTGTCCGTCCGCGGCTTAGCTCCGCGGTCATAAGTGCTAGAAAGTTGAAATTTGGTATGAGTAGGTATGTGTATGTATCACGCCGATAAAACGGTAAAATAAAAACTAAAAAAAATACTTTTTTTCGGGTAACTCCCGTACACCTAAAGTGGGGGCGATTTTTTTTCTTGCCAACTGTAACGTGTGGGTTGTCGTTGAATAGATCTTTTAAAAATAATAGCATAATTTTTTTATAAAGTCAGTAGTTTTGTAAATATTCGCTCGGGAAATCCAAAACATAGTGTCCCCACGGGTCAAAAAATATGGAAAAAATCATGAAAATTAGACCTTATTAGTACTTTCAATGAAAACTATATTGAATAAAATCGGTCGAGCCGTATTTGAGTTATCGCAAAATTTCATAATTTTCTTTAAAACGACCTAAGTGCCGCGCGGTGTTCTTATACTTCGAACGTTACACATATTAGTTAAGTGCTATACTGCATTATAATATTTCGCTCAATCTGGCGTGTATAATCGATAACTTCCAGAAGGTAATAAGTAATTACAGTTACTTTGGCGTTTACGACCTTTTTATAGAGCTTCAGATCTTTCTCGTAATTTAAATTTTATTTTATTGTCTATTGTGAGGATGGGCAACTACGGAACCCTACACTGAGCGTGGCCCGACATGCTCTTGGCCGGTTTTTTGTTTTATGTGTGCGTGTCTACGAACCAATTATAAAAACGTGTTGCTTGTGACATTGACGTTGTGACAGATGTGCACACGGACGAAACTTAGTCCTTGGCTAGCCAAAACTGGCTTCAATTTAAAGCGTTTACTAGGTTTCTAGGCGTATTTATTCTAAGAGTATAGTTGAAGTAATGCAAGCTGAGCTAATCCACTTAAGAACTGAATACCATTGAACAAACCACAACTGGTAAACCGCAAATTAAGATAACGAGCTCGTAGTAAAAGCAGATTGTAACCACCTTGGAAGGTTAATATAGATTATCGACTCTATTTCCTTGGACATTAGACTACAAAATGCACTAACAGAATAATGGTGATCATAACTTTTTGGAATTTTACAACCGTCCGACTCTTCACAAGAACGTATTCTCTTGAAAAAGGACTATGAACTCTCATCATCAACCATTTTAAACCTATTCAACAAGGAATAAGGTTGAAAATTCAATATCCACGCAATGTAGTTCTAACCTTTTTTTGTAAGTAACTGGTTGGCGCCAGGTTGGCCCTTAAGAGAACAAAAGCAGATAGGATTGTATTAGACACAATGCTATTGTGAATGCAGGTAAGTGGATTAGCTCAGCTTGCATTACTTCAACTATATATATATATATTATCTATATTTTATCTTTGAGCAATGTCGGCGAGCTCTTTATAAACGATCTTAACGAACGGATTTCCATCGTGCATCAAGGAGCTGGAACTCACCCAAGAGCCGTAAAGTGAACAGATTATGTTCGCGGCCAAAAAATGCTGTCCACAAATCATGATCACAATAACCTAACGTAATAGCTATAAGTCGAGATATATACTGGAACAGCGAAAATTTGGCTGCGTTTTTAATCGACCTAAAAAAGTAAGCAACTCTCTAAATCGATTATTTTACTTACATGCTTTTGCTTAGATTCGATTACTATACAATACTAGCATTAACCCGCGGCTTCGCTCGCGTGCCTATATAATATACATCATCCTACGGGAACAATGCTCTTTTTTTCAGGATTAAAAGTAGGCTATTTGTTAAGTTAGGGTATAATCTGCAATCTGCATTTCCCTCATGCATATCCGTCCAGCCGTTTTAGCGTGAAGAAGTAACAAAACATACACAGACTTTTGCTTTTCTAATATTACTGGGAAATACTTTTTATTTTATCATAACTCCACTTTATCAAATCAAACCGAAAACTCAAGCACTCAAATCAAGCGATCTCAGCTTTTACTGTACCAAATAAAGTTCACTTCAAAATTCATAACTCGAAGTGAAGCTAAGACACCGGGATATGTGTGCATTTTATTTGTATAAAGCTTTTATAATGTCCCGAGCCTCCGCTTATCGATTTGGGATATTCGAGATTGGTTTAATGATTCTAAGCCATGTTCTAAGTTACGTCATGTTCTATTGTAAGATATTGAGGTTCTCTTCGTTGATGAATAAAAAATGTATTATTCTGAGCCAGATAAACGTAATTCAGAATTCTGAAATGACTTATTATTGAAAAGCTTGAATGTATTTATTACGGATGCAGGTATCCCGTCCCAACGCGCCGCCCGCCTATAGGTACCGATTGACGACGATCGAGATGCCACCAAATACTATTTTTTTAATCTATAAGGAACGCGGGTCTCTATCCATACCTCAAAAGCAAAAAAAGAACCCCCTTATAGGATCACGTGTAGCTGTCTTTCAGTCCGTCTGTTACAATCGATTTGCTGCAAAACTACTGGACCGATTAAATTGCAATTTGGCGCAAATGCTTTCAAGAATTTTCATGACCACTAATAAAATTTCAAAATAGGTGGCATTTTCGTAATTAACGTCCGAACAAACCATAAAAATTACACCCGTACTCATATGTAGTCATTTCAACCCCATCGCACCCCAACAGGCGACCTGACCCGATAAACCATAAAAGCATTACCAATGGATTTTCAGACTTTGTCACCACATTTCTCCCTTTTATGGGTTGAATTAAAAAAAAAACCTGAAACACGTGTTTACTCATTTATTGTTAGAAATACTCCTGTGAAGTTTCGAATAAAATAGTCTAACTAATCTTGTTTCCTCGTAAAACCTCTGGAAAAGTTTTGAAAAATCCTTTCTTAGTGCACCGCTTCACCTTATAAGGAACCTACGTGCTAAATTTGAACTCTCTAGAACCAGCGGTTTAGTATTTAGACATTTCAATCCCATTTCACCTCAACAGGGGAGATGGTAACTCACGTTGGATTTTAAAATCGTTGTGGTTTTCGTAATCAGCGACCTGATAAACCATAAAAATAATACCCATGCTGATTTTCAGACTTTGTCACCACATTTCTCCCTTATAGGGGTTGAATTTTCAAAAAACCTGAAACACGTGTTTACTCATTTATCGTTAGAAATACTCCTGTGAAGTTTCGAATAAAATAGTCTAACTAATCTTCTTTCCCCATACAAACTTTGGACCCCCATTTCACCCCTTTAGGGGGTAAATTTTGAAAAATCCTTTCTTAGTGCACCCCTACACTTTATAAGGAACCTACGTGCCAAATTTGAACTCTCTAGAACCAGCGGTTTAGTATTTAGACATTTCAACCCCATTTCACCCCAACAGGGGAGATGGTAACTCACGTCCGCCACGTTGGATTTTAAAATCGTTGCGGGTTTTGTAATCAGCGACCCGATAAACCATAAAAACAATACCCATGCTGATTTTCAGACTTTGTCACCACATTTCTCCCTTTTAGGGGTTGAATTTTCAAAAAACCTGAAACACGTGTTTACTCATTTATCGTTAGGAATACTCCTGTGAAGTTTCTAATAAAATAGTCTAACTAATCTTGTTTCCCCATACAAACTTTGGAACCCCATTTCATCCCTTTAAGGGGTGAGTTTTGAAAAATCCTTTCTTAGCGGATGCCTACGTCATGACATCTACCTGCATGCCAAATTTCAGCCCGATCCGTCCAGTGGTTTGGGCTGTGCGTTGATAGATCACTATGTCAGTCAGTCAGTCACCTTTGAGTTTTATATATATAGATGATACGATGGAGTTAATGAAATGAAATAAAATAATGAACTTTATTCTGCAAGTAGGCCACAAGGGCACTTTTACATGTCTGAGTCTACCGGAATTTCACAAGAGGAGACCACTGTTGAGAAGAAACGCCGAAAATACTCAACAAAAGTAATTTTTTCAGAAAGCATAAGTACTTAACTGTTACAATGATATGAACTTAACTATGTTACGTAGTTCTACAAGAATATTAGATTGTTCAACAAGGGACTAAAACAAGCCATAATGACACGAGATGTTTTAGCCACCCGAGCTAAGCGAGGGTGGCTAATAGTTCGAGTGTCATTATGGTTGTTTAGTCTCGCGTTAAACACTCTACTTTTCACTTTGAATGCGAGGAAAATAAACGAATTTCAATATAAAATTACGATATTTATTATAACAAAGTTTCTTACAATTACGTAGTACAGCCGTTAATCTAACCTCAGAAAAATTTAAAGGGCAATTTGTACAATTCTTTACATTTAAATGTATGGTTTTCCCCTGTAAACTAAGCTGGGTCGGCGTGGTTTGTAATTGAGAAGTACGTTCAATATTTTCACTCGAAGTCGAAGTAAAAGTTGGAGAGAATGGAGAGTAGGTATAGTAGAGACGTAGACCTTTTCTCAAAAAGGTTGCCGATGGTCATTTCATAAGGCTCATTCTCAACCCGCGATGTTGATGGGCGTGGGTCAAATGTTGGTTGTGATTTTTGCTTTGAGGATATTTTAATTCCTTCAATATAGTATAACCTTCGATAGATACTGTGTTTATTTTGGATTGACTCCTCTATATAGCCTTCAGCTTTATTCTTCTTCATTGGATGATGATGATTACATATTTTGTCCGTAATTTATAAAGTGACACAGTTAATTGGTTTAATTGGTGATTACAATTCAAGCTTAATACAAGTAATGGACATCTACTCATTCCATTAAAAATTATGTTCCGTGGTTTTTTCTTTTTTTTTGTAAAGTGACGCTTTAAATGCTTGCATATTTAGCCAACAGATTCAAACTTGAAAACTATTTTATTTAAGACTAATATGGACATATGGACCATGCATGATAAAATTACATTCGTATTCGTAATAATTAATCGTGTTTCATTAAATAAAATCTTGAATTTTTGAGCGGTTGTAATTTTGAGGTTATTTTCACGCACCAAATCCTATCACTGAAAATGGCTATAAACCTCCATTCACAAACGTCGTGATTGGCTGTTTAGGGGTTTTTCAAAGTAAATTAAAACAATTTTACTTTTTTTGAGCAGTTGTAATTTTGAGGTTATTTTCACGCACCAAAAAGTTTGTATACCTATCACTGAAAATGGCTATAAACCTCCATTCACAAACGTCGTGATTGGCTGTTTAGGGGTTTTTCAAAGTAAATTAAAACAATTTTACTTTAGTCCCCTGAGATTAATAAGGAGCTTTAGTCCCGATATGCAGAGACTAAAGTAACATTTTAAGAGCATGAGAAGTGAAAAACATATTAAACGTGTATTTTAAGATATAAATGAGGAAAAGTGTAAGAATAAAATAGAAACTACAAGAAAGCCTGACGGTTTATCACCATTTATATACGTTTGGTCTGGTGGTGGTCATAGGCATTCTGTAATAAAATAAAATAAATCTACCGCTCTTTAGAATTGTCCTGGGCGATTCGTTGATGGAATTTTAAAGAAAAGTACAGTCTGTAATAAAAACCTGCCAAAAAAATTAAATCACCGACAAAACATCGGATAAGGGTCGTTATCATCTATTTTGTGTTTTACGTTACATGCTGTGTATTATGGACGGGACGGTATATGGATCTGTAAGAGGAAATACAAAGATGAATTTATAAGAAGAGTTTGTACCTAATTGTTATGCCTATCATTAATTTGTGTTACGGGTGACAAAAGCTTTTGTCCGTGTGCTGTACAGGCACAAACGCATGTTTTTTTTTTTACAAAGACATATATATATATATATATATATATATATATATATATATATATATATATCTATTTGTAATGATCGATTATGGTAAGGAAGGAGCGCCATTTAGGTATCGTTATCGAAGACAACTGAACAATAAACGACTTAATACAATATTAATACTCGATAATTTACGTGGGATTTTCTACCCGCAACGGGGATAAAATCTCACTTCCTGGCCAAGACAAGACGTAAAACTTTAGACAAACTACGGGGGGTAATTTGTAAAGCCCCAGATCGCATATTTATAGCCCTCACCTTCGGTTCGGGCTACAAACACCCGCGATCTGTAATCACAAACCGCGATTGCCCTAGGTATGTAATGTGCTATTTAAAAATTATAGGATGTAATACGGGCCCGAGGCACTCTCACTCTAGAAAGTTTGACGCTTTTGATATTAAAATTCGAGACCAAATTGTCACTAGAGTGAAGTGAGTCGTAAATAAAATTGATCCCCGCCAATACTGCTATTCTGTAAACTAACCTCCACGAGGTATTTACCGTTTGCCATACTTGTTCAGCTGTCTCCAGCAGCTTATAAGCTTTGGAACATGTATGAAGGAGACAGAAATATTCGTAGAATCCATTCGAAGTCGATTAGACATACATACTTAATTGCGCGAATAAACGAATTCAAATCGAAATCAAGTCCACTATTCACTCTATTCGATAGTTTAACGAGATGTGCCTCCAATTTTGTAGCCTTGTCATGATCTGTATGTAGGGTAGAACCAACATGCATCGTTATCATACCGGCATCAAATCATATTTAAAGAGAAGAAATTACCTACTTATATTTTTCTGAGCTATAAATATTAATTAAGAAATTTATTTCTAGAAGCAAAACTGTTTTAACAATTTCCAATGATACAGAAAGTATGTTCCTTTCTTTTTTCAATATACTTACTACTACTACTTACTACTCTGGCTCAGTGACCCAAAGAGGATCTTGGCCTCTGACACAAGAGAACGCCATTCTTCTCTGTTTTGCGCCTTTTCCCGCCAGTTAGGGATACTTAGGGCGCACAGATCCTTCTCCACTTCATCTTTCCAGCGGTATGTCGGGCGGCCGACCGGACGTTTTCCACTCGGTCGCCCCTGAAATGCTCTCTTCACGGCCCGATCGTCTCCCATCCTCTCCAGGTGACCCAGCCAGCGGCGGAGTCGCGTGGCTTTGATTTCGCCTACTATGTTGGGTGTAGCCACCAGCTCTTCCAACTCCTTATTCTTTCTCCTTCTCCAGCTGCCATCCTCATTTCTTATTGGTCCCAGAATCTTTCGCCAGATTTTCCTTCCGCCACTAAGAGCTTAATTTATTCCTTTTGAGTCAGTGTCCAAGCTTCACACCCATACATCAGGATTGGTCTGATTACCGTTTTGTAGACGCGAATCTTGGTTGGTCTACCGATCAACTTGGACGCTAAAACTCTATGGAGTGCTGCAGAGCGTTCTGGATTCGAAAATCAATCTCCTCCGCCCTGTGGTTGGTGTCGGTAACTATGCAACCAAGGTACTTAAATCTATCTACGCCTTTTTTCAATATAAGTAAATTAATTTACAATCCTTGGGTAAATAAGTAAATTTTCTTGTGACAGATGTACGTACGCATATCAAAATGATGATTGAATATCATACCCAATTCAATCATGTTTACCTCGAATGAAGCCCAAATTAGTTTTCTGCGAATGAATACAAACTGTGACGACAAAATTCCTTGTTCGATGAAATTCTTATAATAAACACGATTTCGTGACACGCTCTACTGAAAAATTTCGAAACTTAATTTATTAACAAAATAACTTTCGTATAGTTATAACCAAATAAAATTCAGACAAAACGGAATCATAATGGATTTACGGTTACGCATATTGGTTTGCCGTAACTTCGCCGTACATTCCAATTATTTTAACAAACAAAATTCCCACCGCAGCGCTCACATGCAGGCGGAACTTTTTCCGCAAAAAATAGTCGCATTTATCACTGCAGTCCTAAAATTCGCGGAAAGTTATGCGGCGTTGTTAGCGGCCATCAATCTGTTCCGGTGCGTCATCAAAGACGATCGGGCCGGCTAATGAAGGCATTATCTGATCCGCAGCGCGGCTCGCTGGCGGGTTCATATCGGCTCTCATACTAGGAAGTCATAATAATATAAATAACGTGTCGTACTGCAGTGACTCACGGAAGGTTATGGGTAATTTTTCATGTTGGTTACAGAATCAATCTTGCAGCATAGATTCTGTGCACAATTGAGTATAGCAGAATTTTCCAAGATGTCCGAGTGATCATAAAGAGCTCAGGTATCTTGTAAACACAATGTATTTTAAGCCTTTCATACAAAAACAATGTATTTTGTAGAGAAACGCACTTTAGAACATTCTGTTTGTTGCGAGGACAGATTTTATTGTATATACAGGAGTAAACAAAAGGCACTGAGGGATCATCATCAGTTTACAAGATAAGCTTAGCTCACTGGCTTAGTCGTGTCACTGGTTTGCTTCCTCAACGTTTTTTTAATAACGCGAGGTTAACACGCTGTCTAGGTGCTTTTTCTTGCGAGTTTAATAGTTAATGAATGTAAGTAAAGTCCCACTGGCTCGCTGTCATTGGTCCGCTGTCTTTTTCCTCTTTTTCGAGAGTTTAATAGATAGTACCTACGAGAAAACTGTCGCATCGCTCGTCGGCTCAGTTGGTCTATTGGCTATTGGCTCATCAGTTTGGATGGCTCGCTGGCTCGGCGGTCTTACCCGCGGGCAGCGGTTCGCGGAAATTGCCAATTAATGTGTCGGGGCACCTGCCACGTCACGCCGCGCCCGGGCTGTTCTCTCACATGTTCCCAATATCCGGGATTTGTTTTTATTGAATCGGGGTTCAGTTAAGCGTTTTCCATGTCTCCGTTAGACACGCTCTAAAGAAAGAGGGCAAGGTTAAATAAAAGTATGTACCAGGTGGATTTTTTTTTAAATTTTTGCGAAGATGAAAGAGCAAGGGAAAGCGAAAAGTAAAATATGGTCGCCACCAAATTTTGGGCGCGAATGCGGGTTCATCAAATGGTTACTATTCTACTAATTTATAGATTAGAATTTACTATACCTACGTTTCTCAAAATGGTTGAAGGTTGTGTTGGCGTAAGGTACCTACACTTAATAGGTGGAACATGTAATAGAATAATTATCAGATGTTTACAATGAAGCGAAAAATTAAAAATAAAGTATGGTTCAGGCGGGTCCGAACCCGCGTTATCAACGGATTTCCGGGCCTACACGGGCGTGGGTGGCATCGTAGCACCATCATACCGTAACTATTTTTAAAATGTTCGTCTTTTTGTTTATATTTGGTTTACACTAGCAGACGTTACGTGGTACCTTTGGGTATGCTGATGACAGCACAGTTGTTGACAGATACACATCCAGCGCCTGGTGGGAAAGCTTCCAGCGTGGGGTCCCTGAAGGTCTCTGCAAATGTATTGCTGATTTCCTAAGTGAGCGTTCGATCCGAGTAGTCCTCGATGGCTACACTTCGGATCCCAGGGCTATTGACGCCGGTGTTCCTCAGGGGTCTGTTCTGTCTGCAACTCTTTTTCTGCTGCATATTAACGACATGCTTATGCCCGGTACCTTTGGGTATGCTGATGACAGCACAGTTGTTGACAGATACACATCCAGCGCAAATTCCAAGAGGAACGAAATCCAGTCTTGTCGAGAGGCGATGGTGGATCGATTGAACCAAACTCTCGTGGCAGTGTCCGAGTGGGGAGATGCTAATTTAGTTGAATTCAATGCCACCAAGACTCAGGCGTGTCTGTTTTCCGCTAAACGGAGTCCCTTTGACCTGACTCCCACTTTCCAAGGTGTATCCGTACCGATTTCAGACCACCTAGAGCTTCTTGGGATGACCTTATCATCCAACCTGAACTTCGGCCAATACATTGAATCCTTGGCTACAACTGCAGCAAAAAAACTTGGGATCCTATCTAAGGTGAGGCGGTACTTCACGCCGAGACAGCTGCTTCAATTATATCAGGCGCAAGTCCGATCATGCATGGAGTACTGCTGCCATCTTTGGGATGGGTCCGCCAAATATCAACTGGCCGCCTTGGATTCAATTGACAAGCGTGCGAAGAAGCTCATTGGCGACCCTGCCTTAGTTCAGGAAAAGCTGCAAAACCTCGAACACCGTAGGAAAATCGCCTGTTTATCGGTTTTCTACCGGATACACTTTGGTGAGTGTGCACTAGGACTGCATGAATTAATTCCACCGTCTCCGTTCAGACAATACAGTACTCGGCGCGGACTTGGATTCCACCCTTATGTTGTCGATATACCACTGCTTCGTACGAAACGCTTTGCGTCTACTTTCCTTATGAGGACAGCTAAGGAATGGAACTCTCTTCCTGCGTACCTGTTTCCTGAAAAATATAACTTGGATCTCTTCAAGTCAAGAGTGAATAGGCATCTTCTAGCCAAGCATGCTCCATCTTAGGCCTTATTGTCACTTAACATCGGGTGCAATTGAGGTTAAATGCATGGCTATTTTGAATAAAAAAAAAAAAAACAAAAAACTTTACAACATTAATTTAACCATTAATGAACTTTAAAAATTAATTAAGGTAAGCCACAGTGTGGGATTTTGGTCGAGTTGGGACCATCCTTTTTCTATTTTTTTATAAGTAGGCTGGTTAATATAAAGGCCCTGTGTGCAACTCCCATGTGTATCTTGAACAGTTTTTGAGATATAATTTTTTTTAGTAAAAGGTCAATGACCGCTCGAAATGTGTTTTACCTAAATTTTTGAAAGAAACACTAACCTTAGTTAAAATACACATTTAAAACACCCGAATCAACCCAATTCATCAATCTGGGAGCTGTATTTTAAAAGGAAGAACACTTATTGATATCTTTTAATATACGTTTTTTTTTAAATTTTCAGTTTTCCGTTAAATTCCGCGTTTTATTTCTGTTGTAAAGTATGTAGGATATGTTGCTTTATAATCCTGGAAAACTTGAAATTTGAATATGGAAAGACCTCCAAGATATCGCATTTCTAAGTTTCTTAAGGATTTCTATGGAAATAGGGTTGTCAACGATACCTTTCTGCATTGGTTTTAAGCAATTTAAAAAAAGATTTTAATATTAATATTATGTTTTACTGAAGTAATTAAAATGAGATATGTACTCAAAATATGTAATATATGTATAGAATAAGCATGTAATATACATCAGGGCAAATTTATCTCGTATTTATTTATTTATCGTATGGCATTTCAGTCACTGGATATATGTAGGTACAATTAATTAAATTAAATTTAAAGGTTGAAGTTAGCCTTCTCCAAGTAATCTCTGGCAATTTCAGTGAAGTTTTTGATGTCTTCTATTCCTCCTGTGAATTTGGTGATAGGATAGTCGAATACGATGTTTTGTGATGATTTATCTCGTTAAGGGATATCTTTCAGTTAACTTTTGAGTAAATTTACATAAGGCAAATACCTTTCTAAATCAAAGACACTAACCACCATACTGTTAAGGGTATAAATAAATAAATAAAATAAATATTTAGGGACAATCTTATACAAATCGAACTAGTCCCAAACTAAGCAATGCTTGTACTATGGGTACTAGACGACGATAAACATAATATATCTCGTATAGACACAATATATAACAACATATATAATATACTAGCATTAACCCGCGGCTTCGCCCGCGTTCCTATACAATATACATTTAATTATCCTACGGGAACGATGCTCTTTTTTTCAGGTTAAAAATTAGGCTATTTGTTAAAGTTAGGATATTATCTGCTTATCCCTCATGCATATCCGTCTAGCCGTTTTATTGTTGAAAAGCTTGAATGCATTTATTACGGCTGCAGGAAGTTTCCCGATGACTACTCGTCCAGTCTCGCCGCGCCGCCCGCACTGGCCTTGACGACAATCGAGATGGCACCAAATACAAATTTAAACATCTATTAGGTTTAAGTTTAGGTCGTAACTCTCATATTCTTGCTCTTCTTTATAGTATACTTTTTCATCCTGCAACTCCCCGCTATCTCAAAGAGCGTTTCACTTATCTCACTTCTGCTCGATCTGCCCAAAATTTGCTCCTTGCCGTACCTTCTTCCGTATCAAAATTTTATAATAATTCGTTTACTTTTAAAGCTTTCTGTTTATGGAACTTCTTGCCTTTTAGCTTAAGGCGCGCCAAATCTCTTGTTTCTTTCAAAGCTCAACTGAAAGAACACTATCTATCCTTTTCATAATTCGTATTTTATTCAAATGGTCCTATTATCTGTTGGCTGAATGTATGTATGTAATTATGTATTAATTTTTTATTATATTTGTTTTTTTTTTGTTTTTTATGTATATATTATTATTATTAGTATCCGATTTTTGCACCGCCTAATAACAAAATCTTATTTTTTCAAGTTCTCCACTACCCAAAGGTTGTCTGGAAGAGATCGCTCTTTAGCGATAAGACCGCCTGTTGTTTAACTCTAATTGTAATGTCTTGCATTGTATTTCTCCTGTATATTTTATGAGGTGTGCAATAAAGAGTACTTGTAGGATTACCCATTTATTGTTAGAAATACTCCTGTGAAGTTTCGAATATAAATAGTCTAATCTTGTTTTCCCATACAAACTTTGGATCTCTATTTCAACCCCTTTAGAAAAATCGTTTATTAGTGCGCCCCTAGACCTTATAAGGAACCTACGTTCCAAATTTGGACTCTTTAAAATCAGCGGTTTTGGGCTGTGCGTTTAAAAACGACACCCATATTTTTAGTCATTATTTAGACATTTCTACCCCATCGCACCCTAACATGAGAGATGGTATTACGCGTCCGCTACGTTGAATTTTAAAATCATTCTTTTTTTAGTAATCAGCGACCTGATAATCCATAGAAACCAACTATTCCCTCTTCCCTCTTCCCTCTTCCCTCTTCCCTCTTCCCTCTTCCCTCTTCCCTCTTCCCTCTTCCCTCTTCCCTCTTCCCTCTTCCCTCTTCCCTCTTCCCTCTTCCCTCTTCCCTCTTCCCTCTTCCCTCTTCCCTCTTCCCTCTTCCCTCTTCCCTCTTCCCTCTTCCCTCTTCCCTCTTCCCTCTTCCCTCTTCCCTCTTCCCTCTTCCCTCTTCCCTCTTCCCTCTTCCCTCTTCCCTCTTCCCTCTTCCCTCTTCCCTCTTCCCTCTTCCTTCCCGGATACAGCGACCCGATAAACCATAATAACAATACCCATGTTGATTTTCAGACTTTGTCACCACATTTCTCCCTTTTAGGGGTTGAATTTTCAAAAAACCTGAAACACGTGTTTACTCATTTATCGTTAGAAATACTCCTGTGAAGTTTTGAATAAAATAGTCTAGGTAACTAATCTTGTTTCCCCATACAAACTTTGGACCCCCATTTTACCCCTTTAGGGGGTTAATTTTGAAAAATCCTTTCTTAGTGCACCTCTACACCTTATAAGGAACCTAGATGTGCCAAATTTGGACTCTCTAGAACCAGCGGTTTAGTATTTAGACATTTCAACCCCATTTCACCCCTACAGGGGAGATGATAATTCACGTCCGCCACGTTGGATTTTAAAATCGTTGCGGTTTTCGTAATCAGCGACCCGATAAACCATAAAAACAATACCCATGTTGATTTTCAGACTTTGTCACCACATTTCTCCCTTTTAGGGGTTGAATTTTCAAAAAACCTGAAACACGTGTTTACTCATTTATCGTTAGAAATACTCCTGTGAAGTTTTGAATAAAATAGTCTAACTAATCTTGTTTCCCCATACAAACTTTGGACCCCCATTTTACCCCTTTAGGAGGTTAATTTTGAAAAATCCTTTCTTAGTGCACCTCTACACCTTATAAGGAACCTATGTGCCAAATTTGGACTCTCTAGAACCAGTGGTTTAGTATTTAGACATTTTAACCCCATTTCACCCCTACAGGGGAGATGATAATTCACGTCCGCCACGTTGGATTTTAAAATCGTTGCGGTTTTCGTAATCAGCGACCCGATAAACCATAAAAACAATACCCATGTTGATTTTCAGACTGTCACCACATTTCTCCCTTTTAGGGGTTGAATTTTCAAAAAACCTGAAACACGTGTTTACTCATTTATCGTTAGAAATACTCCTGTGAAGTTTTGAATAAAATAGTCTAAGTAATCTTGTTTCCCCATACAAACTTTGGACCCCCATTTCACCCCTTTAGGGGGTGAATTTTGAAAAATCATTTCTTAGTGCACCTCTACACCTTATAAGGAACCTACGTGCCAAATTTGGACTCTATAGAACAAGCGGTTTGGGCTGTGCGTTGATATGTCAGTCAGTCAGTCAGTCAGTCAGTCAGTCAGTTTCTTCTTTTATATATATAGATATACTGAAGAGTGCATGACAGCAGCAAGTTGTGTGGGATTTGATTGATGGGCATAAGCTAAACATAAAGTTCCTCTTCATCTGGAGAAATGATAACATCCTCTCTAGGAAATGTAGTTTCACCTGAGTCAAGTTCAGCGTCGTTTTGGAAACTATCATTCTCTGGCAAGGGTTTCAGAAGCTCCAAGACTTTATCAGGGAGCTTTTAATCTGTAGTCTTTTTTTGTCGAGAGGAAAGCGAGAGCATTGAAATAAATGGATCAGACGACTCTAAGGCTCTGTGAAATAGATCCCGAACTGTCGTTTTTCGATCTAATTTTCGAGTATGGTGTTCCCGATCGTAGCGCCAATATTTATTTCGAGATTCACCTGCCTGTTCCGATAATATTCCAACAGGTAATGCACTGGCCTCAATTATTTGTCTCCCGTGCATCAAAATTTTGTGAAAAGTAACAGGCATATAGAACCAACCATACGTTTTCACATAATTTTTAGCAAGTTCGGCACAGAACAATTCATATTTGGCAGTATCAATTGGTAATCTGCAGGAGATTGCAACCAAAATCGTGTGTATATCGTCTACAAGCTTATACTCTAGTCCAAGAATATCGGCGAATGTTTTGCGATGCTTGTCTGAAAGTGCTGTTCTAGCTGAGTTTCCATCATTCGTAGTGCCTGAATTCGGTCGGACAACATCAACTAGAAGAGACATTTTATCTCTTATTTCAGCCTGTATACTCTTTTGTCGTTCAGCGACAATTTGAGCTTGAGGCGTGTTCTGATTAACCCGCCATTTTTGTACACGAGGGTCGTTTTTATACCCTAGATGAAGTAAAAACTCAAAAAGTCATCCATGCATGTAAAGGGCTTAAACCATGTTGTAAAGCTTCTTGGTTTATAGGATTTTTGGCTATTGCTTCTAGATTGTTGAAATCTTTAGCAGTAGCACCACAGCAAGCGCATCTTAATTGTGAAGAGGTATTTGTTATCACATTATAAACTTTCCCATCTATTATGGTCAGGTATAACATAGGGCGAGCAATGAGAGTGCACCCTGATTTAGACTCTGCATATATTGGAGTTAGTTTCTTTATTTCACTTTCTACGCGCTGCTTTTCATCAAGGATTAACTCTTTGGTTTCGTTCCGGTATTGAATGCGTACAGGTCGGCAAAATCTAAAAGATTGTGGACTAGGGTTTGACCAATATAATATACTACGCCATCTTCAGACTTTATACATAACGGGATGTATGAAGTTACAAATAAACTGTGCTCATCGTCACCTTCGTCATCAGAAAATTTTTGCTTATAAAGCGACTGCCCCGTACTCCCATCAAAACCCCACGAACCCTCGAAAATGCAATTTATAAAATCATCATTGTGCCGAAATTTATCGTCACATGCATCTACTATACGGCGAAATGTGTGAATAAGCAAATCTTGCAATGATGTGGATGCCTCTCTTTCGGTTACGCTTAAGTTTTCCTCAGGATAGCACATTTGTTTAGCCTTTTGTACATTATAGTACGGGGGATATAGTTTAAAACCTCTTCTTTTTGCATCTTGCTGCATTGACGTATAATCTTCAACAGTAAGTTTCTTATCAATAATCAAACCCAAGGCTTCATCGGGAGTATACGGTTTTTGAGCTTTGGATTTTTGTGTCGATCTTATGGTACTTGCAATTTTTTTCAGATGAGAAGTACTTTTTAAGCTTTCGTTTATTATCAACCCCAATTCGCGGGCAGAACTTTTGGACAGTCTTCGGCCGTTGTCAGTAGTTAGAATCTTTGGCAAAACTTTCCTAATTTTTGATTGAGGATGATATTTTAACGATCTTGCAAGTTTATTTTGCTGACGTTTCTTTTGGCTTGCACTTAGATTGTCATATGTTTTAGGTGTACAACATTTTTTTGATTTTTCATTAGAATTCGAGGGCGTATCTGGCACAAAAGATTCATGTGTTACCGGACTCAATTTATGCTCTTGTTGTTCACGCAACATTTCAAGGTCAAGCACTGTCGATGACGCAAGTTCTTTTTGTTCGTTTTGTTTTAGATTATCACTAAGCGTAAGTTCACTCACTTCTTCTGGTTTTTCTATAGAAATTTGTGAAGAAGTGGATGGCAAATCTTTCAACGAATTCAATCTGGGCACCTGTTCAATCTCTTTTTCAGGGTTTTCTTCGGAAATATGTAACAAGGTAGATTCCAACACTGAAGAATGAGATTCTTGCATCACTGTACTTAATCTGGGTTCTTGCTCTGCACACGAAATTTCGAAGTCAAATGGTTCAGAAAGCCATTTCTTGTGTTTCTTTGTAAAGATGGAAAATTTGCGGTGGCAATCTTTATAAAAATTTTCGCATTTACTTGTGAACTTTGATATATATACTTTACACGATTGTTGGTCCACACTAATTGCATTAGGTATGCCAGAAGGGTAAAGATCTTGCATTATTATAGCCATGCGCTCATTTATGTCTAAGTCCAAGGGTCTTACTTTTGGTCCGCGCATGCGTGCACTCTTTTCTAATAATTGGTACACTTGTAACCTTGTCATTTTTTTATTGCAATTGGCTGCAATGTTTGTTTCTTCTCCTAACATTTCTACAAATACTCTCGGAGGATGAAAAGTATCAGCAGTTGCCGCTCGCTGACCAACATGAGGGTTGGCGCCCTCATGCCCCTCTCGCATTAAGTCCTCCGGTCGAGGCCCGGATGGACATCCCTCAACAGACTGGGTCAGTGCCTGCTTAGGCAAATGAACGTCATGGATCTTTGCCGGCTCCATGACGCCTCACCCCCGCTTCTCCAGACATTCGTGTATAGGTACAGGGTTTTAGCAAATACCTAACGAGGGCGGATCCCTTCCCTGTACCACACGAAGTCCATCATTGAAGATAGTAAAAAGTAAAAGGTACTCTTTACGCACGTGGTGAGGTAACTTTTTACGAACCTTTGTCACATCCGAACCTCAAGATGAAGAAAGATGAAAAATCTTATTACATACCAGCTCTTTCCAGTGGCCTCGCTCGCGAAGATGGGGCAAATGTGATGAATTGTGTTTCTACTCAGCATAAAAAACACAAACTAAGGTTCTCCTTAATTTGTGTTTATTTATTTATGGTTTGGAATAAACTAAAAGCTGAATAGTGACAACCCTAACCAATATTTTAGAAATTCCAAAACTCAGCCGTCCTGCTTTTTATCAATTCAGTATTTTATATGGTAATAAAGACTAATATAGAGTCATTTTTTAGCTTAAAATAAAATGCGGAATACCAATAGAACTCTGAAAAATAAAATAAAAAGAAAATTGTTGCATAGCGGTTTTTACCGTTATTTAATATCGTTTTTGAATTATTTTAAAATAAATAAGCATATATTAGACGTTTTCCATCGTATGATAGCAGTTTTAAGATAAAATATATATATTTGGATCCGCGAACAAAAATCTAAGGTTTTTTCTATGGTTTCCAGAAAACATAAATTTCTCAAAAACCATTCAAGATAGACACATGGGAGTTGAACACAGGGCCTTAATATTAACCAGCCTACCTATAAAAAAATAGAAAAAGGATGGTCCCAACTCATCCAAAATCCCACACTGAAGGTGCCATAAACTTAAAGAAGTGTCTTCCCCCGACGACAGTCTTATCCCACCTTACCTTAATTATAAGATGTTTACTTTAAGTATCACTAGAAATATCCAGTAAGTGAACCCAACCTACAATAGGGGTGTAGACAATAAACAAAAATAAATACATTTATATTTTTTTTCCAATAGTATATGATATGATATTATGATATCGAATTACCGATAATCGCACTCATAAACTTATTATATTTTTTTTAATTTAATATTTCACCTTTATTATCACGTGACTGCGCACGCGATTGGCAACAACAGCGCGTGACGAGATAGAGTAGGTAATATATTGAATGTATTATAAGCGGAGTCATGTGGGAAATCTAAAAAAAATTTTTTTTATTTATTTTTTTATTAAATACAAGTGTTTTTTTTTATATATTGTTATAGATATTTTTTACGTAAAGCTATAATAATAATAAAAAAAACATTTTATTAATCATATTAACTAACTACTAACAATTTAACAAATTGTTATTATAATTACGTATAAGTGCATATATCTAAAAATTAAAATACAATTATAAACTAAACACAACTAACTAAAATATATGCTAAAACAGTAAATTACATATTTAAAACGACCAGTCTTTTAGCGATAAAAAAATAAAAAGAAACATTTCGTCTACCCGCCTATATACAATATAGCACAGAGAAGCAAAGGTCACAGACACTTGAACAAAATGTATCTGTTCAGGTCCGGAATTACGAAATTAAACGAAAAAATTCTAACACCAAGAATTTCTTACAAATATCTTCGACATGCGTCACACGTTTCTCACGAACTCATAAGTATACAGATAGAGATTTTGTACAATTATTTGTTTGAAATGTGATTCCCACTAGTTCAAAGAGAGCTAGAGCATAATGAACTTGGTAATTCTAATTATCGCGGCAATGCTTAATGATACCGGGTGGGCCAGTCCAGGTGTACGTATACCGGCACCGGCATAATGAGTCGGATCGCGCATTACACGCTCGCTATAAATTAACAGCAATAACCAGAACAATGCAGGTGAAATGAATAAGCGAGAACAAAACACAAAGCGGAATCATTACTCCGCATAAATGCCAGGTGAGCGAGTCTCAAATAAGAGTATTAAATCGTCCAGACGAGTTACATTTCTTGTTGACGTAATCGCGTTTTCTTGTTCATTGAGAGTCAGCCAGCATTATATTCGATACATTATTGATATTCGTCCAATGAGTCGTTAACAAAAGCCTCCGTGGTACAGCGGGGTGCGCGAATCTGCGGGCTCTTTGGGCTCAGTTCGCTATGAGCCGTAGCTGCGGAGCTACGAGCGTGCTACGCCGTAGCGATCGTGGGGGAACACGCGCGTAATTCGCGAATTATTTATAGACGTGGTTATTGTGTGAGGTGTATTGATGTACTTTTAATTTGTGAATATATTGGCGTCCATGGTTTAACTTCGAAAGTAAATACGAGCTGCTAGGTTATAATTGGCAGGGCTTTTTGTGGTTATTTATTATTTATCTGCGATTTAAATGTAAATTTATTTTAGTTATGTTTTAGTAATTTATTGGAGAAAATTAACACTACGCTTTTTTTTAATTTACGTTAAACTCACGCGGAATACTTATTTAGCCAGTCACAGATCTGCATTAAGTGAAAAAAATTAAAGAATTTTTTGGATAAGTAATTTATGCAAGCTGAATACAATTTTATTTGTACTTTAATCTGAAGAGACGTTTATAATTACCGTAATACCGCTACCAACACTACATAACAGTAAGTAACTATGAGGCCAAAGATGTGTGGTTGGATGGAACCGAAATTTAATGATAACCGTTAGTGAAGTCCGACAATATTCATAATAGACAATATGCCTGTCGTCTCGTTCATTGTTAAAGTGATTCAGCAAATAAGTATATTACAAAAATATTCGGTTATATACCTGGGATAACTCGGGGCATCTATACAAAAGTGATATAGTAAAATATTTTATCGAAAAAATATGTATCGATGTTACTGTCAAGATCTAAATGTTATCGAACATATTTTTTTCTTTTCATTTTAAAATAAAAATAATAAAACGTCTATAATTCGTTTATCTTAAAATAGTTTTCATACTAAGTGCACAATCAATATTTTTTCCCATATTTGTCGGTATAAAATATTGCCGTCTAGATGAAAATATCCACTTTATCAGACATGGTATCAGACCTTTTTATAGGAATCAAAAATATTCAATGAGCACATGTATGAATATATTTATATATCGACATCTTTTTTATCGATATTAAATTTCTATGAACGTGCCCCGAGTTAGCACCGGTATGATATTGTTATAGGTACATTCCACAAAATTTCATGAAACCCGCGGATCTGTGTCAAATTAGAATTTGTTTTTCAATCATATGTAGGATGATCTTTGATTGATTGTTTAGTATGAGCACATTGAGCCCCAGTCAGTCAGTTTTGAAAGTTATATTACTTTGATATACGAGTAGTTCCATTGTGCGTCAGGGCTCGACTGAATATAGAAATTGCCTGTTTTCCTTTGAATAGTGCAAAATAATGTTTACGAAGCGTTGTATGGGACGCGTCCGACGCAGGCGGCTAATTTGTCCCCTTCAATGCATGTTTGTGAGCCCAAATTAATTGAAATACCCACAATAGAATAGTTTCAAAACGACAACCCTAAATAAACAGTTCCGGCTAACAAGCGAAAACGTGATTCGATGTTCCGTGCCGTGAACCACAGATCCGTGAACACAATGCGAGTATTTAAATTGTATCTGCTCGCTTCCTAGTACGAAACCGTACCTACATTGTATTATACCTAGAAACCTTAATTAAGTGTATTTGAACTTGCTTGGGTACATGGTATCAAATTCTTATAATTGCGCTAACATAAATAAACATTAAATACAAGAAATCTGGTTAATTAAAAACGTTTAACAAACAAAAACCCTCGCCATAATATTATTTGATTTTATTATATTGTTTATTTTACTTAACAAGAAATAACTTATAATGCAATTCAAGGTGAACGAGATCTTTAATGATAATTAATTGTCAACATACAAAATAATATAGTTCGTAAAGAATTTAAATCCCATAAAAGTCATAAAACAATGATTTAAATTGTATTTTTATGATTGAATTGGCTTTTATTTAAATACAGATCGCGAATTTCGTATTTGGATACGCTGTTAGCCACAAAACGGTGCCGGCAAATGAAATGAGGGAAGCCAGCAAATTTATTCTTCCAGCCGATATATGTAAAGTAAAGTGTAATGTGATTCGCGAAGAAACTGCAGCTCTACTAATGGATTAGTTTCTTGCGAGCGGCCATCACACCAACTGCGAACAAAAGAACCGTCATTTGTTTCAATTAGACAGCAAATCTATCAAGTTTGCAGACTGAATTAAGAGAGTGGTTGTAGAAAATAAGTAGCACACTCGTATAGACAGACATGTAAAAGACCCTTGAGGCATAGAATAAAATTATGAAATTTGGATTTATGAGTATATATAGAGATTTTAACATAATATTTAGGTAGCCGTCATAATATAATTAATTACTATTACTAAGTCAATGAAAGTGATAAAATAGGTGTTGTAAGAATTTTGGTGTGGATTAATGTCCATATGGCAACCACTGCAATTAAAAGCGCTTCAAAATATGGCATTGGTAACAATAATATTTGTAAGATCGCTCGCACTTTGTTTCAATCAACTAAATACTTAACGTTACAGCTTGCTTTTTTCGGTGATAAAACAGGAAAACTTTAAATCTTGTAGGTATCTCTTAGTCGTTTATTTTTTTGATCTCTTTTCATTGATATACATAACATTTATATAACCATTGTATGTGTGTTTATGTGTAGAAGTGCTACAACGGTCTAGTTTCCTACTATTTTTTGTTTCCATACCTTCCAATCTACTATAGTATGGACCTACCAGTCAAAGTTGCTTAGATCTGTCTCTCACAAAATCGTCTCTCTAAACTCCTTTGTCAAACACAATTGGAAAGTACATAAGCATGACTAAGCATCATTTCTGTGAGGGATTATATTTGAGGGTTCATAACATTACTCTGAGCCAGCGAGAGGTTAAATCGGCTTACGTTGTTCACCTAAAAGGTGTTTAGCCGCCGTCCGACGCGCTATGTTTTTGCCAACTAAGTTCGTATGTGTTGCAAAACATTTGGGAATTATAACCATTTAATATGTAGATATGCATAGGTGTACAATGTACATGTGATTTGTCCATATTGAGGTTATACGTGCTGCACAAGTGATTGAATTCATTCATAAATGGGCCATGCATTTTGCAGCTCATTGTACAGTCAAGGAAATTGAAACACGTACCTTTTTCACTTCTTTACTGTACCTAACTCTATCGGATTAAGGGAAATATGGTAAAATTAGAAATTGTTTGCGCGCCCTGTCATTTGTACATACTCTTAGTGATATCACTTGCTATTTGGACTTTAAATAGAGTACATTAATCAAAATGAGAAAGTAAATGGAATTACGGTATTTACGGTAGAGTGCATGTTGCCAAAGTCGAAGTATAGCGGCAAGATGTTGGATAGATGGTGAATTGATGGGACCGTTATAGTATCTAACTAGATACCGATGTCTCGCAATCGAACTTTACAGATAGCGAAAACGGCATTTTTTTTAAATTCAGATATTCTTAGACAATAGGTTTAAAGTGGCTATTTAATACTCGGGAGTAAAATGTATTAAAGCATTTATACCGGGTGTTTCCTGTAACACGGGCACTAAAATATAGATTCGACTCTAACTTAACAATATTTGTTTAAGAATTTTCAAAAATAACTTCAATGATATCCCTCAAATATTGTTCAAAATATTGTTTATTCAAAGGAGCAATGTGTTGATTGAAATATTTGATATTAATAGCCAAACGCTGTTAATACGGGATGACGTACATAGAACATAGTACGTATTTTTTATTTATTAATGGCATTTAAAGTGGTGAGGTGTGTTTAAAGTTAACTGAATACAACTAATTAGTCTTAAAATAGCTAAAATATTTGAATAATTATTCGCTAAGCTCTTTATTTATTTAAACTTTATTGCACAATACAAAAGTCAGTAGGTACAAATGGCGGACTTATTTAAAGTGGTGAGGTGTGTTTAAAGTTAACTGAATACAACTAATTAGTCTTAAAATAGCTAAAATATTTGAATAATTATTCGCTAAGCTCTTTATTTATTTAAACTTTATTGCACAATACAAAAGTCAGTACAAATGGCGGACTTATTTCCAAATGGAATTCTCTAACAGTCAACCATAGGCCTAAACAGAAATACTAAGAATCATTAAGAAGTTGTACCTTCCATCTCCAGCTCATCGTTATGAGCTGATGGCTACCAGTTACACATACCTAAATAATTTTATAAAACAAATGTAAAACACTGTTAGTGCTTATAACATTTGAGGGTTGCCCTCGATTTCTATGGGAAAAAATAAAAGTCAATTTTTATTTTTAATATGGGCGTAGGTACTTTCTAATTCGCATCTTAGACAATTAGTCAATTACGTCAGCGTTTTACTGCAATGTTTGTTAACTTATTGACTTGTAGAAAAAAGGTTATTTGTTTAGCTCCAGATAAATATCCATTTTAACGTCGTCATTCTCCCGCCATCGCCAAGATGATGAACGGAGCCGCGATAAAAATCTGATGAAGCCAAATGGATCATTCATCATGCAGGTGTAAACACCTGCAGCGAAGTACACAATATATTTTACTTAAGTTTCTGTAAAAGACCGAGGCTTTTTCAACCGCTTTATTTTGTTATTGTTCAGTTTTTACTTCCTACCTATTGTATCAGATGAAAAAAGAACCAAGAAAGAGCCATTAAATACGAGTTGTATAATTATAGTATATCATTAAATGACTTTGAAAAAAAAAGTTTTTTTTGGAAATAAAGTATTATTGCCACCACGTTATACAATATACCGATTAGTTATGCATGTAAAATAATAATGAGAGTGCGTGTATGAGTCGGCATTTTACACTTTTATGTATACCTTGGTTCACTCTCGAACTAATATAAAATAAATTTTGCCGTACTTTTTAGTTTATACTATTGTTCTCAAATGTATCGGTAAATTATCATCTATTTCGTGGTAATTAATTTAAATGAATACAATAAGTTTAGAGATTATAATATGAGGAGTACATAAATTTAACTTGTGCATAATTACACAACATAAACTTATGTACTAAGGTCAACCGGGGTAATTGCCACTTTGGGGTTATTGCGTCTATTTCAGTTACTTTTTAAACGACGTTAGTTAATACAACTTCTGCCATCGAGTGATATAGGAATAAACTACTTGGAGGGCAACACGTAACATAGAGGGCGTTTTGGCGTATCGTGTTCAACAGGTCGACCATTTTGAAATTTAGTGTCATGCTAGATCTACACGTTGCATGAGTTAAGTCAACAAAATCTGTTTAATCCCTGTTTTTCTTTAGATATTTGATAATTATTTGTAATAAATGTGACTACTATTAGTAAGACGATATGTTCGAACCACTATTTTTGTTGATAATGCTTTGGGTTTGGAAAAAAGCGATGTCAAATTCTTGGAGGTTATTTTTTTAATTTGGCAAAATGCGTCTCATACTTTGAGGTAATTGCATCTGTGTATCGCATTTGCCCCAATGTCAGGTGTCCACAACCTTTTTCTTGATACTTGGTTTTAACAGTATATAGAACATTTTCGAGCTTATTTTTACCAGAATTAATGCATTTTATGTAGTTTTAGTGTCAAAGTATAAGTAAGAACCTAGTCGGAATTTCGTCTACTGATAAACTCCCAATTTTTTTTTTTTTTTAAATCAACGCCAGAGGGCCTTCAAAGTTTTCCTCTCTGCCGCAAATGTGATTTTGTACTTACGTAAGTTCGACAAAGACGCAAGAGTTCCTTCGTGGTCCGCGGTAGGCACTCTGTATTCTAACAAAATTACTTATTTAAAAATAGCTTAAATTCCAAAATTCACAAATATTCATTTAATTTTGGTGGTGGTGGGGTTAGAATATTTTTAAATTATGAAAAGATCACAACAATTACCCTTATTATACTTACTGAAGATAAATTTTGCTCGGACAATCACAGACGGCGGAGTTGAACCTTTAGATCAAGGACCGTACTGCTGTGGAGTGTTTGTCAGGGATAATATAACAGAAAGACATGCTGACCATTACATACATGAGTATTCAAGGTTCTTCAGACACGATAAATATTGCAAAGCACAGCTTAACCTACGCGCGAGACGATGCGACCGATGTGCACGTTATTAAGGCCTGTACGAGAGTTATATGGTAGGCGCCTACCTTACCCCTCTGTGGTTTCTAACGTCGACTCGCAGCGTGGATGGACGCGCCGTTGAAGAAGCCGCCGGGCGGTTAAAGGCCGCCGGGCGAACCGCCGAGAAGGCAGCGCTGGTGGTCGGTGGCGGCCCCGTCTAGCAGGGGCTAGACGAGGTGGCTGGATGGCGCTGAGCACGGCCGTCAACCGTGCTACGCATAGCGCGGCGAGACCGCGCCCAGGGTGGCTAGCTTCTCGGTGGAGAGGCCAGTGAAGCCCCTTGGCATCGGAGCCGGCGCGGACGCCAGCGCCACGAAAGCTGGCCTCTTCGACTTTCGGCCTACGGGGGGAAGAAGCGCGTTCTACGCGTGGCAACAGCTCATGCTGTCGCTGAAGGCTCCGCCGGCTAACAGCCAGGCAGAGACAGAAGTGAAATTCGGTATCACGCGGTCACTGACGCAACACTGCACTGTATCGAAAATTCCCTTCGCACTCGCGACACTGGTTTAATACCGACGTAACATTGCAATGAATATTTTCCTCGACAAAACGTCTGCGTTCACGAATGCCGACGTCGTAAGGCGACGCGGCCTAACTCTGAGACGAGCGGTTCCAGACTCACTATCGATTTGGACAGATAAATCTCAGCTGGTCACACGCACCTCATTGCGCTAACGTGGCTTAGCTGTCAAAAATTGAAATGGACTGAAATATTCCGAACCAGTTGCATGAATGCGGATAAAGTTGCATTTTATGTTTCTTATGCGTTTACAGCTCGAAGTAATCGAAATTAATGTTTTTATTAATATTTGTAATTAAACATCAACATATTAACCACCTTGCGCTGCGTTCGAAGAACGCCTCGGACACACTTAGGACCTGTCAAACTCACGTTGACAATGGCCTGTCACAAGTTTATTCGAATCGGTACCCCACAAGGATCCAAATTAATTTCTCAGTTTTGGTTTGGTATCAGATTTCTAAAACGGCTAGACTTCATCTTATGAGTGTTAAATTAAAATGCGCCGTAGTTTGGCGGTTCAGAATCGCCTTACTCGGCCTAGTTCTGTTCAGGATAAAGCTCGCTAAGGCAGCCTGAAGTTTCGTATGACCAGTGTCAGTTTTTGTGTTATTTTGGAGTACACAGGGATTCCTGTGCCATGAATGCTATCAAAGTTTGCTGTCGAGAATGTAAGTAGTCTATTTCAATAGCCAGTTTCAAGGAGAACATGTTAGTTATTCAGAAAACAACAAGTCAAAATGACAGGTTGGTCGCGAGTTTATACCTATGTTATGTAGTACCACTACAATATAAATACGAATCGTCTATCCTGTTATTTATTCACACTTATAAATATGTCTGCTCGCCTGTTATATTTTTATTCACGCTTAAAAACTTTGTTATTGAAATAGTAAGTCCCACAGAAGAAAGTGGAATAGTTTTTTATCACGGAAATCAGACGGACTTATTGCGTAAATAATACTAGTATAATATGGGTACAAATACTTTTTTGTTTAATTTTAAATGTGATTTCATTCTCGTTTTCTATATCTCAAAGGATTATATGATTTATACTTACAAAGTACAAAGTAGGTAAAAAAATGATAGTGTTGAAATATTTTTCTATCATGGAACACAGCAGAGGGAATTCAAATTTTTTGATATGTATTTTTCCTATTCTTTATACCCCTCGCGGTGAACGATGAGTCCTATGACAGCTGTCATCTCAATACATTTTATAACCTATAATCGGAAAAAATTACTGGTGTCATAGGACTCATCGTTCGCCGCGAGGGGTATAAGTGTGATGGCAAGCAACTCCGTAATTCAATCCGCTAAAAAATATGGGTAAGTACATAGAAGAAAGTATTGACCTTAAATATCTTTAACAAAACTCCTCATCTGGATAAAATCTCCACTATTTCATTTCACTCATTAAATAGGTCAGTGACAAAGATAAAAATTAAAGCTCTCCGAACATTTCTAGATCTTAGACTTTTGACCGACTAAAAGGTTTACAACATCTGGAAATTAGGTTTGGATAAATGCGTCCACATATTGTAGACGCGTTTACCCAGATTATACTATTTTCTATCTGAGGTCGTTAGTAGCTGTTTTTAATCCCTTGTATTTAGCTTTATCTTCTAGAATACTGTATTGCAAACATGTTTCATGAATTTTTGAAAGCCTCTTCTTAATTGATCGTGAATGGCTTAAAAAAGACGCAATTATCCCAACTGGGTCAAATGCGTCTAAATTTCCGTTTTTTTTAAAAACATCTGTATACTGTTTAATTATCGCAAACCAAAAACGTTACTTCACGAATTTTCTTGGAAAAAAGCCACAGGACGCGCAGTGCGTAAGAATATTTCTATACACTAATTAAATATTTCATAACTTGGGGTTAAATGAGAGTATAAAATATCAAAAAAAACGGTGACGCCATTACCCCGGTTGACCTTATACTATGAAAATGGATTATCTATTATTCTATGAAAACTTAATAAATTAATGATGTATTACTAATTAAAAAAGTTCAGACAATTTTACACCTGCAGATAATTTATTTCGAAGAATTTTCACAATTTGTTTATATATATTGACAAACAATACGAAATAACGAACACAAAAAATCGAGATGTCAATTGGAAAGTTGGTAATGGGTCAATTAGACCAGAGGTGGCAGCCATAGCCCCATGGTCCAACCTGCCGTAGATACCATAAAAACTGGTGACCCCGCGCGAATTACTGCCTCGTTTTGTTGAGCACCTCGAGCTTGGCCAAGTCAGTTTGGCTTTGTTTTCCAAATAACGAAATTGTACTTATTCCGTTTGTATCGACGCCAAGTAATATTATAGCGTTTTATATGATTTCGTATATATTGTAGCATTTTTCTTGTTTACTTAGTTTGCTGTACTATAATTTTAAATGATATTATATCCTAACAGGTCATAAGTGGCAAGTGCTTTAATATAGTGAAGTTTGTGAGACAATAATATAAATATAAATAACAATGTATACATCAATGTGGTTCATTAGTCTTGTGGCCATCCTCGTGGTGGATGTGAGGACCGGAGCTTTACTACAGAAAGGTGAGTTGTCTTTATTTTTTACTTACTCAGGCGAACGAGAGGCGTATTTGCAATTCTGAATGAGGCACAAATTCGCTGGGTACAGTCGGCGACTCAAGCTGCCGAGCACTTTATCGTACTAATCGCATTGACATTAAAGGTATATATCCCATTCTTTTAGATGCCACAGAAAAGAGACTTACTAGAAGCTGAAATAAGTAAGAACAAGTCGCACGCACATGTATCTATCATACATATTACCAGGTATTGCACGCATTACTGTGACTCGCGACTCTTTTTGTCTCGCGACAAATACCTACCGGTCACTTTCTTTTCAATACCGTGCGAGCGAGGAAGACATTATGCTAGCCCTGTAGAATGTCCATATTCAATATTCACATTTTCCACCGATGTTAGTGGCGAAACCCGATACCGGTATTTGTATCAACTATATAAATATGAAAAACTTGTAATATGAAAAGATTAGGGACGAGCGGATAATCGAAAACATATTTATTTTAAAAGAAATCCTAGTTATGTACATCTTTTAATATCCAGGCGAGCAAGTTAATCAAATCCCCAGTCTGCGTTTGTTATATGTTTTGCGTTCCCTAGTAAAAAATCAACATAACTATACCGGGCCGGGTAAACGGAGTAATAGGAGCTTATAGAAATTGCCTTTGGGCCTTCTTTTCATAGACCCATATTAGTTTCGTAGTAATGGGGTCACAGCCGATGAATAAAAAGATTACACGTCCTTTACAATCCTTTCGACTATTATATATTGCAGTTTGAAATGTATTCCTATGAGATACGTACCTATCCTGCTCTGACTTTAAACGATTATAGTAAAACGTGAAATGCCTGGTTTATTGGCTTTTATCAGACTTTTATTTGAGAACGAAGCGCAGGGAATGCTTTATGGTTGTGCTTAAGATTTTCCATTTAGGTCCGTCATAGTTTACGTTTGGAAGAAACACGCATCAGAATTTCTGTTTATTACAGGCAATTTATTGCGTTATGTCTGTGAGGCAGAGAGAAGAACGTTACCTACAATCATCAGTGAAAACGTAACTACAAAAGGTTTTCCGCTTCACTGTACACCCGTAAGAGTAATTATATTGACTAGCTGTGTCTATGGGCAATTATGGGCAGCAGCAGCTCTTGGGAGAAAATCAAACGAACACAATCAGAATGATACGGAAAGGAAGCGTGGGAGATAAATATCCGCATTGGAATATACGTAATCAGTAAATAAGCATGATCGCTGGAAGATACAGGCCTTAAAATAAGCTTCATTGAATTACCTTGTCTTCGTGTATTTACTGATGGTGTTTATAATGAATGCTTGTATATTTAGCGTATCGAATGCTTGTATATTTAGCGTATCGAATTGGCTAGACTAACGTAAATACAAATAATTCGATATACTGTTTATAAACCTAAATAAATAGGTAATTATTATTTAGAACGTATTTTTAGGGTTCCGTACCTCAAAAGGAAAAAACGGAACCCTTATAGGATCACTTTGTTGTCCGTCTGTCCGTCCGTCCGTCCGTCTGTCAAGACCCTTTTTCTCAGGAACGCGTGGAGGTATGAAGCTGAAATTTATACCAATTACTCAAGTCTACTGTCCCTTGAAGCTGTGAAAAAATCAAACTTCTAAGCCAACGCAATCAAAAGATACAGCCGTTTATGCCGCAAATTTTCGACACTTGCAAGGGAATCAAAACCTACAGGGTGCTTCCCGCGTGAACTCAGAATCTTGAAATTTGGTACGAAGCAACGTCTTATAGCATAGATAAAGGAAAAATTACGAAAACCATAAATTTTTAGTTACATCACATAATATATATTTTTTTAATAATTTTAAACTTACTACCCATTTCCTCATAAACGCGTAGAGGTATTAAATTGAAATTCATACCAAATACTCAGGTCTATAATACCTTTAAGCTGTAACAAATCAAACTTCTATGTCAACGCAATCAAAAGAAACAGCAATTTAAGCTGCATATTTTGAAACTCGCAAGTACTCGCAAGGGAATCAAAACCTAAAGGGTACTTCCAGTCGACCTAGAATCTTGAAATTTGGCATGAAGCAACGTTTTATAGCGCACATAAAGGAAAAATTCCGAAAACCTTAAATTTTTAGTTACATTACAAAATATATATTTTTTAATAAATATAAACTTATTACTTTTTTCCTCATGAACGCGTAGAGCTATCAAGTTGAAATTCGTATCAAATACTTAGATCTAATTGCCTTTAACCCGTGAAAAAAAAAAAATATAAGTCAACGCAAAAACGCAAAACGCAAAAGTACAACCATTGATACCGCATATTTTGAAACTCGCAACTACACGCAAGGGAATTAAAACCTAAAAACCACTTCCCGTTGACATAGAATCTCGAAATTTGGTAAGAAGCAATAGCTTACAGCACAGGTAACAGACAAATTCCGAAAAGCTTAAAATTTTAAGTAGTTATACCACCAAAAAAATTGTGATTGTAAACATAATTGTAGTTACAGCAATGACCGCGAGTTATTATACTATGTATGGGGAGGGCAACATTTTTCAAAAAAAATACCATAGTTATGACTCGATTGTCGTAATGAACGAACTTTGTAAACCTTGCAGGTTTGTACGGAACCCTCGGTGCGCGAGTCCGACTCGCACTTGGCCGGTTTTTTTTCTAGTCAAATATTATGATACGTAGCGGATTTGTCCATACATATACTTATTTGATCCAAGTAATGACTTGCTATGCTTTTTACAGGGTGTTTTTTCTGCGTTTACCCAGAATTCTTTTTCGTCGAATGTTTTATTTCACTTCGCAGAATTTTTATTCCTCTTTAGTCATATTTTTCTATTTTGAATTGACACTTCTGTGATGAACATTAGACGAAAAATAATTCTGCGAAAAGGCAGAGAACCTTTTTACAAACATAGATATCTTATTTATGTGTTGAGCAAACATGAACTAAAATATTATGCATAAATTTACCAATTCAGCCATAACCTATTCCAATAAACTTAAAATATGAACTGCTCTTTCAAAACAATATAATGTAAACTAATGTATGACATGTATAAGTGCCCTTGTGGCCTACTTGCAGAATAAAGTTCATTATTTAACAAAAAAGAAAACCTTAACGTACAAAAGGCGGACATATTGCCATGGGGCATTCTCTACCAGTCAACCTTAGGCTAAAGCAGAAAAATTGTAGGCGGTGCATCCAAGTAACATAATTACATAGAATTAAACTCGTATTACATACATATAGAGGTTCATTTAAATAAGTTCCTAATTCAATAGGTAAGCTTTATTTTAGAAACGAAGAAAATATTCACTTAAAATCAAAATCAATCCGAATCTAACATTTCAAGTGACTTCAAAGTTGAGTAATATCGTCGGAGTTTTATTATTACAAAAGTTTGAGATTTGAATTTTCCTAAGCGGCGACGAAATGTAGTCGAATATTCGTAAGAAATGTGATTTCTTACCTGGGACGGGGCTGGGACCTCCGCCAGTCCGCCACCACACAGGATGGCTGTTCGGGCTGGCGGACATAAATCAAGAGGCGTTAGGATTAAATTAGTGAATAATTGTTTTGCATCACCTACTCAATTCAAACTTTTGTTGATCTGCTCCGCTACCTAAAGGTTGTCTGGAAGAAATCGCTGTTTAGCGATAAGACTGCCTGTTGTTAACCTCTATTTATTTTTCACTGTATATATCTCATGTGTCCCTGTGTATTTGAGGTGCGCAATAAAGTGGATTTGTAATTGTTGACTATGATGAAGATCTTTGCTGGTGTCGAGGGTGATGGTAGATAGTCAGTAGGTTTGGCAGTGGATTTGCTTAGCTATGCGTGGGTGAAGCGGGTACTGGGCAGTGTCGGCACTCGGCATCGCGCTTATGAGCACCTCGCACAAAGCCCTCTTAGGGGGATGTACTTTCTCAATAGCCTATAAGATCTTGCCTTTCAGAACGTACCTTAGCCTCACTGAAGTGAGGTTCCTCGCCTACGTCTAGATTATTCCGAGCCACGCCTCTGACGTTTGGACAATGTTTTGTTTGGAGTTTTAAATAGGCTTGTGTTTAAACGCCTACCAAATATGTTGATAAATTACTTGCAATAAATTCTTAATGCTTGCCAAAACGGATGAATGCTCACCAAATAGTGTATCACAAACTATTCTATAAATAAAGCTAATAATTCTTTTTCTTACATGCTATAAAAATATATGAACACCGTTAAAGTTAATTTCAGACCAAATAATCTATATTATTGTTAAATGGATGTCACCAATATTTTATATTATTACTTCCATTTTAGTCATTTTTGCTGAGGCAAAAACTAAATGCTCACCAAAATGGCTTTTATACCCTAAAATTAATAAATAAATATTGATGTTTCAATTACGGGTACTATTTAAACGCACATCAAAAAAAACCTTTTTCTATGCAAAAATAATAAAAATTTATATCCAAATTCCTAATTACACAGCAAATATTGCACTCAAAATGTTACTAAATATACTACAATTTATATTTGTGGCGTGCATCTATTTATTTAAAAGTAAAGCATATTTAAGTATAGTATATAGCATAGCTAATAATGACTACCGCACATTATGGAGCGTTTTTTAGGGATATAAAAAAAAACTAACCTAACCTAACCCGGTCGAGTCGGATCTGCTCTGCAATTTTTGGTAATAATTTTGATGTTTTATGAAAACAATATTTGGTGAGCAAAAAATCCATTTTGGGAAGCAAAAAGATATACGGACTCATCGTAAAATTGTTCTGGTGTAATGTATATCGATTTTGGAATACAAAATGATTTAATTTGGGGAGCACTATATAGAGTGAGTTTAATTTATATGGAGGCAATTCATTTTATTTGGAATTTAGTTTTAGGGTATAAAAGCCATTTTGGTGGGCGTTTAAATTGTTCCCTTTTAAATACTCGACTCTTACACGCGTAACAGTAGAGTTGACCAGTTGAATAAAATATATGTCTGCTATCAAAGAGTAATTTTTACTACGACTTCATTATTTCAGCTAAATAAAAGAAATCAAAGGCTTGTGTTTTCAATACCGTAAAGCGGTGTAAGAAAATCTCCAATTTTACCGACAGACGTCCTTTCGCCTCGCCAGCTTTTCACATAAAAGTGAATAGGCACTATATTTTGCAATACATTATGCATTTTTGACGTCGCCATTCTTTTTCCAGACCAAAACCGGAAAAATGCAAACTTGTTAAATATTTGTAAGAAAACTAACCGTATAACATTTACGCAAGTATGATTATTCTCGCCACACCTTTGTGTTAAGAAGAGAGTTTTCCTTTGTTTGGAGTTGCTTTGAAGTTGTGCTTTGATGCTGAGGTCAGTGAGCAATGTAGAAGTAACTGGAAGGTTGTGGGTTAAATATAAATTGTTATAACCCGAAAAGTTAAAATAATGTTGGTTGTAGGGTCGTGTGTGTAACATTATTGTCTATGATTATTGAGTCTGTGATACCTAGTCTATGTTTAGAAAAATAAATCACTTTCCGTCTGAACTCTGGTGTCTCAATGGCCGTGTGTCGATTAATAATTAATATTAAATAATAAGACCACATCCCCACGCTCAACAACACAGTGTGTACAGTACAGGCTCTAGCTATGTACTGATGTTACATGTATCGTCATAAAATCAAATAATAAACAAGCAGGTGATGGAGATAGTTGTCACTTAGCTGCGGTCAAAGTTGGATGCAACTAAATACATGGACAAGTCCTAATAACATCATGCCTCGTATGTTATAACTAATTATGCCGGTGAAGGATGACCAGTTGACAGGCTTAATAAAGAATTAATAATTAGCAGAGCGTGATGATACATAATGAAAATTATATTTAGTAGACTTGACAACTACCAAATATCTAACAGTATATGTCTATTTGTATCTATCTTCTCTATCCAATACAATAATTTACTAGGAATACAGCATACACCCAATACATCCTAAATTAATACAAAAGATACGCCATTAACCAAACCCGGAAGATCCTACCGTAAATGAATAAGTACTCGTAAACAACGGTCGGTGGTGTGTAAGGGGCCCCAAACCTACATCTCTCAGGGGCCCAAGCCAACCTCACCTGCTCGTGGTGCACGCTGCTGACCAACGGACGAGGCTCTGGCGACCCGCCAACCCGCACACCGGACCAGCGTGGCGGGTTATGGTCCGAACCCCTCAAATGAGATGACAACTTTACCACGGCCCCAAGTACCCGGCGGCTGCAGTTGCAAAGCTGGCGGAGACGGGCGTCGGCCGAGCACTGGAGCTAGGGGTGCTAAGAATCCCCGGGTGGGGCTCCACCGTCAAATGACGACCTCGGCTAACGATAGTACGGACAACCGACGTAGGCTATCACTGGTAACCTACAACACGCGCACGCTGAGGACGGACGAAAAGGTCACAGAGCTGGAAAAGGAGGTCAGCGGGATGCGCTGGGCTATCATGGGGTTATCTGAAGTCCGAAGAGAGGGAGAGGACACGATAGCCTTGAAATCCGGTAACCTGCTGTACTACCGGGAGGGCGACCAGCAGTCCCAGGGTGGTGTCGGGTTTATCGTCCACAAGTCTCTCGTTAACAACATAGTGACAATTTCGAGTGTGTCGAACAGGGTTGCATACCTGATACTCAGAGTAGGTATCTAAAAGATATTCGTTGAAGGTTATTCAAGTATACGCGCCGACCTCGACGCACCCGGATGAGGAGGTGGAGGCCATGTATGAGGACGTCAGTAGGGCCATACATGCTTCCAAATCGCACTTCACTGTTGTTATGGGAGACTTCAACGCAAAGCTGGGTATGAGAGGCGATAACGAGCTGAGAGTGGGGCAATTTGGATATGGGCAACGGAGCCGAAGGGGCCAGAGGCTGGCCGAATTTCTGGAGAAGGAAGGACTCTTCATGATGAACTCCTTCTTCAAGAAGCCGCCTCAGAGAAAATGGACCTGGATGAGTCCCGACGGTTCCACGAGAAATGAGATAGACTTCATTCTGGCCACAAAGAGGCAAATATTCAATGATGTCTCAGATGATGATGAGATGATGTGTTAATAATGATCTAATTTAAAAAATTATGACATGTAAAATGTATTAATTTTACCAATAAAAATCTGTATCTGTAGTGATCAACAGGGTGAAAACCGGTAGCGATCACCGAATGGTAAGAGGCACATTGAATATTAATGTCCGCCTAGAAAGGTCTCGCCTAATGAAGTCTACGCTCCGACCAACTACAGCCCACATACAAAACTCCGAAGACTTTCAGCTGGAGTTAACAAATCGCTTCGCTTGCCTGGATGATTGCGTCGTTGCCGTGGACGATATAAATAATAGGTTGGTAGAAACTGTCCACGAGGTGGGGAAGAAATTTTTCAGACCCCGCCGCAAAGATAGACCCCAAAAACTATCCGATAATACCCTCAACCTCATGGCTGAACGACGCTTAATGACGCTGCAGACTTCTGGTGACGCTGAAGCATACAAGCAGCTCAATAGACAGATCCATAGGTCCATGCGACACGATATCCGTTCCTTTAATACCAACTATATTAAAGAAACGATAGAGCGGAACTCGGGCTCCAAAGTGTTTGCCAGGGACCTGTCTATGGGCCAAAGCCAGTTAACGAAGCTGAAGACAGAAGGCGGCAGTGTAGCGTCGACGAAGCCAGAGGTGTTGAGGGAGATCGAAAGGTTCTATGGGCAGTTATATACCTCAGTTGCCAAACCTATTGATAACTTGGCCAAAGACCCGAGAGCCAAGCTGACCCGGCACTATACCGAAGATATCCCGGGCAATCAGCCTGTACGAGATTAGAATGGCCCTAAAACAGCTCAAGAATAACAAGGCGCCGGGTGATGACGGAATCACTTCAGAGCTTCTGAAAGCGGGTGGAACACCGGTACTTAAGGTCCTTCAGAAGCTCTTCAATTCCGTATTGCTCGAGGGCATCACGCCAGAGGCATGGAACAGGAGTGTGGTGGTGCTTTTCTTTAAGAAAGGTGATAAAACACTGCTCAAGAATTATAGACCCATCTCGCTTCTGAGCCATGTCTACAAGCTCTTTTCTAGGGTCATCACGAATCGTCTCTCAAGCAGGTTTGATGAATTCCATCCTCCCGAACAAGCCGGGTTTCGAAAAGGCTTCAGTACCATAGACCACATACACACGCTGCGGCAAGTTATACAGAAAACCGAAGAGTATAATCTGCCACTCTGCTTAGCGTTTGTGGACTATGAGAAGGCTTTTGAATCTCAAATTCTGGAATAAATTATTTCATTTCATTTTTCATTTCATTTTGATTCCGTCGAGACATGGGCAGTACTACAGTCCCTCCAGCGATGCCGAATTGACCATCGGTATGTCGAGGTGCTCAGGAGTGTGTACAACAACGCCACTATGTCAGTCCGAGTACAAGACCAGTGTACGGAGGCGATTCCATTGCAGAGAGGTGTAAGACAAGGAGATGTAATATCTCCGAAGCTCTTCACCAACACAATGGAAGACGCCTTCAAGCTCTTGGAATGGCAAGGACTTGGCATCAACATAAATGGTGAGTACATCACGCACCTTCGGTTTGCTGACGATATCGTGGTCATGGCGGAGACGCTGGAGGATCTCGGTATAATGCTGGATGATCTCAACCGAGTATCCCAACAGGTAGGCCTTAAGATGAACATGGACAAGACGAAGATCATGTCGAATGTCCATGTAGCACACACCCCAGTATTGGTTGGGAACTCGGTCCTCGAAGTTGTCGACGAATACGTCTATCTGGGTCAGACGATCCAATTAGGCAGGTCCAACTTCGAGAAAGAGATCAATCGACGGATTCAACTCGGATGGGCAGCGTTCGGGAAACTGCGAAGTGTCTTCTCGTCCAAGATACCTCAGTGCTTGAAGACAAAAGTCTTTAACCAGTGCGTATTACCGGTGATGACCTACGGAGCCGAGACGTGGTCTCTAACTATGGGCCTCTTAAGGAAGCTCAGAGTCACTCAGCGAGCTATGGAAAGGGCTATGCTCGGGATCTCTCTACGTGATCGAATCAGGAATGATGAGATTCGTAGACGAACTAACGTCACCGACATAGCAAACAGGGTTAGCAAACTGAAGTGGCAATGGGCAGGGCACATAGCTCGAAGAACCGATGGCCGTTGGGGCAGAAAGGTTCTCGAGTGGAGACCACGTACCGGCAAGCGCAGCGCAGGACGGCCGCCCGCAAGGTGGTCGGATGACCTGGTCAGGGTTGCGGGGACACGCTGGATGCGGGTCGCTTCTATCCGGCCCATGTGGAAGTCAATTGAGGAGGCCTGTGTCCAGCAGTGGACGTCCTATGGCTGAAATGATGAAACAACGGTCAAGCAAATATGCCACAGTGAGCGCCCGACAAACTAACAATTTTAACTCGCCCGAGTTGGATTTATAATGTAGTCACTAGTGGACTAAATTTTACGGGCGCATTACTGATGTCATTACCGCTTTATAGATTTTGCAGTTTTAATAAAGCTGAAGTTAAGGATTGTGTGGTACGTGTACATTCGGCAGCAAAAGTAGCTGTGCATTTTAGATACAATTCGACATATGCTAGTAGTAAAATGCGTGTGCTGAGTGTACCATATACATCAATACATATTATATTATTATTACTATACACAGATTCGATACCTGTAAATTTACTTGTCTAACATAACAATCACTACGTAAAACTAGAAAATACAAAGTAGACCTCTTTGATGCTAAACCATGGCAACTATCTGCTCGATATCGTATGGTAAGCAAAGCAGAACGGTATTCGTTGCTCCGATATGTTATTTAAAATTGTCAGCAAGCTTTTGCGTTTATCATAGAGGAGGGATTAGTATATGGTGAGCTTTTGAAAAGATACTTTTACCACAAAGCAGATTATAATCAACACCTACAGCAAGTAACAAAGCACGATTTGACATCAGATTATAAACGCCATTCGCACAATATAAAGTTGTTTGCGCGAACTCACAACAGCCACTCATCACGACAAACACTCGCGCGCTGCGGTCGACCCTCCCAAGTTTCCCAACTTCTACCTGCGCCCGTGAGCCGTGAGACGCCTGCAAAATGTTCTAGATATGTGGCGCTGGGTCAGCACTGATGCTTGGAAACTTAGCTATGCTTTCAGTGATAAGTTAAGCTAAATCTTTCCTACTGCTTCCACTGTAGGTAATCATGTGTTTGTTTTTCTGAATAAAAAGAAGCTACCTATATCACTTTCTGGTTTGTATTCTATCTCAATGCATAAAAATCTCAACGATCCATTTGTCCATCTTTTGCATAAATTTTAGCGCATTTCTAAAAAGTGTACAAAATTAAAGTCCAATATAATTTTCCTATTTTGTTAAGAAATGCTCTTTAGGCAACGACACAAGGATTTATAAAAAAATAATTTACCTAAAAAAAGGTTTAATATGTATTTCAATGCGCATACACGACAGTCATCAGATTATATAAATAATGACATAGGTACAGAATAAAGTTGTTTGCGAGAACTTAAAACAGCCACTCATCACTACAACGAACACCTCGCGCGCTGCGGCCGACCCTCCCAAGTTTGCAAGTTTCACCTCTAATGGCGCCGCCGTATCAGAACCAAGTGGCGTTGGGTTAGCATGTGGTTAGCACTGATGCGTTTGCTAAATTATTCAAAACTAGATTTCGCCTATCTATAAATGTTTAAAGATTACAAGAGTAATGAAAATTATAAATCCAATACAAAACAAGCATCACTATACCGCCAATTTATAGATTTATGAAATTGTCGGAGTGTTAACAAATGTATTAATGTGGCAATTCGTCAATGAATAAGGAAATATCTGACCAATATGTTCTGGAGTAGTATGTTGGGATTGGGAGCGCATAATTACCGCAATATGATCGCCGTTAATCCCGATAATGTTAATTACTATTGGAAATTATTCCTTCTATTGTGAAAATATGTTATCTATCAATATGATTACCTTGTATTCTAATGATATCTGTTTTTCTGATTCCTTTGCACACCTTTGCACACTGATAATTATAATGATGAGTGTTGTTTACATTGTTAAAAATACTTCAACATAAATAAATAAATAAATGATAAATAAATAGGGTACTAGATACTAAACGACGGTAAATACATATTATATATAGATAACAACCATGACCCAGGAACTAATATTAGAATAATATGTATATGGTGGGTAAACTGTAGTATATATATTTTTTAGTTCTTATTATGGAAAGTTACCTATTCTTGGAGCTGATCTGAAAATGGAAACGGAAGTCGGAAGTGTTTGGGCTCATTTGATCTTGACGCTTAATTAACGTTCACAGAAAAAAGAAACTAAGATTTTTTATTTTACCATTTACCAGTATTTTTTTTTATGTAATTTCTGTCCCAGATACCTACAATTTAAAATTATAAAGCCTACATAGAGGAAGATATTAGCAGTTTAAAAACTCTCGAAAACAAGTTCCTTTTACATGTAGTGTCGGTGACATTTACAATTTGTTAAATAAATCATAAAGTAATTAATTGAATCAGGCGTTACTTTGCGGAAATCCATATTAATGAAAATAATAATATTGCTTTGCTATTCCGCGATATAATATCGTGCCAGTTAAATTTGTGCTAACCCGTTATACTTATTTGCGTATTTTTTCATGCATATATGCATTTAATTGTCCCACCCTCCCACCACGATAGCAAAAATAAATACGCAAATAAATATAACAAACCACCACCAAAATAACAGAACTTACTCGACACGTGTTTCGCCCCTCTACGAGGCATCATCAGGAGATGTTGACGGTCTGGTCGGTGGTTAACTACGATTTGTATGAAACAAAATTATTTTAGGTTTGATGGACAATATTATTTGCAAAGTGATGGTTTGGCTATGGGTTCCCCGTTGAGTCCTTTAATGGCGGATATTTTTATGGACCATTTTGAAAACCAGCACATTGTAGGTAATAATTGTATTTTATATTACTTTAGATATGTGGATGATTTGATTATTTGTTGGAGGGGGGGTTTGAGCCAGCTGGACGAATTTATTGATGAGATAAATAACAAGCATCCGAAGATCAAGTTCAAAAAGGAACTAGAGCAAAACAACTCACTCAATTTCTTGGATTTAACGATTACTAAATTGAGTGATTCCACGCATCCGTGGCAGCATAAGTTAGCTGCCTTTCATTGTTATGTGCATAGGCTGTTGACCGTGCCTCTCTCTGAGGAGCATTATCAGTCGGAATTAAATAATATTTATCACTTAGCGGTTTCAAACGGCTACGATAAGTCTGTGGTGGATGGTATAATCAGAAAAAAGCTCAATAATACGGTCAACGATATGTTGTATGCTGCACGACCATCTGATCCTATTAAAAAATATAAGGCGAGCATAACTTATGTTGGCAAGTTATCGGATACTATTCACAAAATTTTGAAATGTAACGACATTAATGTGGCCTTCAAGACGAATAATTCCCTGCACTCTAAACTTTGTAATGGGAAAGATAAAATTGAGAGTGGGAAGAAGTCCGGTATTTATAAGCTAACTTGCGATGATTGCAATAAAGTATATGTGGGACAAACGGGCCGCAATTTCAGCACGAGGTATAAAGATCATGTTGCGTCATATAGACATAACCATCCTGAAAAGTCCAATTTCGCAAAACATTTAATAGATAGTGGCCATACTCTGCAGGAAGATCATTCTTTTACCGTTTTACATGTTTGCGAAAAAGGATTGCGTTTAAGTGTTCTGGAACAGTTGGAAATAATTAGGTACAACAATAGGGGTGAGATTCTTAACGAACAATTGAATGTCGTTACATCACCGTTACTACGAATTTTTGCTAATCACTCTCACTTGCATAATAGGGGTGGTCAGGTTATAAATAGGGCCGACCAGTCTGGGCAGCTCATTCGGTTGTCGGACTCCAGACCGTCAACTTCTCCTGATGATGCCTCGTAGAGGGGCGAAACACGTGTCGAGTAAGTTCTGTTATTTTGGTGGTGGTTTGTTATATTTATTTGCGTATTTATTTTTCCTGTCGTGGTGGGAGGGTGGGACAATTAAATGCATATATGCATGAAAAAATACGCAAATAAGTATAACGGGTTAGCACAAATTTAACTGGCACGATATTATATCGCGGAATAGCAAAGCAATATTATTATTTTCATTAAATCATAAAGTGTTATGAGCACATTTCTTTAAAACTAGATAAACCCATAAACATAAATAGTAGTATTCATGATAGGATACGAAATAGAACGTATTTCGAGTTAAATAGACTAGTGTCAAATATGGAATGGAGGAATTTGATTGTATTTTAATGTCACATCCGTCTCCGTGCATCGTTATCCTCATTGCTGAGGGTCGTGACATCCACCATGGATGAGCGTCCTCCGGATGATGTTGCGCCATCTTCCACGGTCCTCAGCTACCTTGAGCGCGTCGTGGAAATTGGAATCAAGTGCAGTGCGGATTTGGTCAGACCAGTGCATCCGGCTGCGGCCCCGAGGCCGCTTCCCCTGGATCTTTCCAGTGACCAATAGTTTTTCCAGATTATCGTCTTCTCTTCTAGAGAAGTGCCCAAAGTATTTCAGTACTCTTTGTAAGACGATGGTGGATAATCTGGTAGTCACTTTTAGTTTCTGTAATGTATGTAGTAGCATAAATAAATTCGCAATAAATATTATTTAACCCATAAGTAATGAATTTTGTGACGTCACGTAGAGCTATTTACTAAAGTACTTCTTATTAATTTCCAGCTCTAAGTTTAGTCTTGAATCCACGTTCTTATTATTTTTCTTTTTCGGTAGATGCGGTGCCTCGTCAATGTTATCACTGCGCACATAACGACAGCGCGTGCCAACCTGAGCGTCTTCTGCAGGCACCCTGTCCCGCGCGAGGTCAGCATTGCGCTACCGTCGCCGTCGGACCAGGTCAGTGAGTGTAGATAAAGATGCAGTACCTGTTTAGAGATCAGTATCACTGTTCACAAGATGACAGTGCGTGCCAACCAAAGTGTCTTCCGCAGGCGCCCTGCCCCACGCGAGGTCAGCATTGCGCTACCGTCGCCGTCGGACCAGGTCAGTGAGTGTAGATATAGATGCAGTACCTGGTCAGAGATTCATATTCATTCACTGTTCACAAGATGACAACACGTGCCAACCAGAGTATCTTCTGCAGGCGACCTGCTCTGCGCTCGGCTAGACGCGCGCGTCGCCTTTAGACCAGGCCAGTTTCGTGTAGCAATAGATGCAGTGCCTATATTCAGAGAGAGAAAATATTAGGGCCATTATACACAACTTGATAATAAGAATCTTAATTTCTATAATAAATAAAATAAAGGCAGAGGATTTTTGATACTGTCTATGGTCTCTGGTGACTTACGTATAGACAGTATTTTAAATTTATTAATCAACACTTTGAATCATACAGATTTTTATTCTTAATATCAGTTCGTGGTTAGGTACTAGGCATTAACGCGGATATTGTTGGTCCGATAGCTGAATGGGTAGCCACTAGAAAAAAATATATCAGCTGTTCATAAACACAGAAGCCATCTTTACATTAAAATTAAAAACAAATTACTTCCCGGCCTAGGCCTTCAATTTTGTATGAAATGCCTTTACAGTTCTCACGAATTGTTCCGCCCGAAACTTGACACTTCGAAGCCTGTTTTAACGCACGTTATGACGATATTTCATTGCATGTTTGAGAAAAGTTCATTATTTCATTATTATTTCGTTAAAGTGTACATAAAGCTGTAAAAATTAGATGAACTCCTTATTTATTTAAATATAAATTTAGGTTTGAGTGTTCAAACCCGATAAGTCGAAAATAATGGTCTTTGATATAAGAATTCTGTGCTAATGGTTTTTATATGGTTCTGATTTCTAAGTTTTTTTTTAATTTATCATGTTTGACCACGCAACCCTCAATGTTTTTTATTTCAATTACTATATGTATAGGTACCTATATATTTATAATGAAGAAAATTAAGTAGGCCTTGATTGAACACGCGTTATTTATAGCCTTTTTCCTTGCCGTCAGGTTTCACGTCAATGTTGACGTGCGCCGCGAGTACCGCGCACCCCTGCTCGCTGGCCTACTCCAGGCAGACGCTGCAACTGACCTGCACGTGCGCTGGAGAACGATGCAACGCGCCCTTCAACTCGCAGCTCATAAACAAGCTCCTCAACTTCACAACAAACAGCACCCTCAATAAAACGAGTGTCAACTTAACAGAAATGCTCCTAAAATCATATGGCAATGTTTCTGACAAACTGTATGAAACTATTACTGAACATGCGATCCAAGAAAAGGTAAACAGCACCCTGTTACCCGCTCATGTGACATCTACAATTAACTCACACATTGTGGAACATTTCAATGACCTAAACGCCCCAAGGGCTGAAGCCTTGAAGCATGAGGCCACGGAGCCTTCAGACGATGAAGAAGACGAGAGCGAAGGCAGCGGGTCGGAAGAAGAAACCCACCTAAAGCGGCCGGCCGCTGCCCCTGCCGCGCCCAGCTCCTTCCTCCCAGCCAACGAAAACAGTGCACCGCCTTTACTTACTAATTTTCTTCTGCTGACACCAATGTTTTTCGTTATGCTGTAGATGTAGAAAATTTAGAACATTACTAACGAGTAAAGTTGGCTTGATATGGTATCGTCAGTTTGGTCAGTAGGTAAACCCGCAAAGCCTACCCGACGAATGCAAATTGTGTAACTTAACCTAAATGGGAACAAAACAAACTTTGGTAATTAAAGCTTTGACAGTTATGTTTATGAAATCAGAGCAGTCATTACATGTTTAGGGAACTTGTCCAATTATTAGGGACGCCGGGGAAACTTGTTACATTTTTTATTTAGGTACTAATAATTCACACATGAATCTCAATAATATTATAAAGACGTTAAGAATAATCGTTATTAGAGTTTTTAGGTAGAGATGAAATCTTTTAGTTATGTAGAAAGATTCGGTAACTTATTTTTATTTCCATTTATACCTATACGAGTATATGGTCTCTTTTATGGATGGAATAAAAAAAAAACTTTTTATCAAGCAGTTACTTTATTATAAATAGGTAAGCTTTTACAAAATACGAACGACCACTCAGCAAAATAGTCTACTAAGACATAAAAAATATAAATGTAGGAGATTTTCCGCTCCTCGAAATAGCTCGGAAGCCATTAGTGCCATTAGCGCGTCAGAATTATTAGAACAAACCTAAGAACCTTTTATAAAAATTCAACATAGTTGAAAGCATTTTGAAGCAAATATGTACGTTTCGCATCTTGGACGATTCCTGGCGTCCTCGTGTCCGAAGCGAGAATCGATAACATTAAAATGCACCGGATGGGAGTTATTGGTAAAGCTCAAGTTATAATATATAGCTATAAAAAATAGTAGTTTCTACGTATTGATGAAATAAAAAATCCGAGTTTAAGTATAGGAAGAGTAACAAAGTGAGATCTTCTCAAATCTAGTATGACTGTATTTGATTCTGGATTTTTTCTAGAATATTATTAGATAGGTCCCAAAGTCTCGTGTTCACATACCAAAATATTTAAGACTTGTAATACTCAATCTCTGCCAAACGTTAGGTCGTAGTTTTAATGCACTCCTTTGATAATGCTGCAGGCATTTACATGCACTTAAACCATCTGTTCATGACATGTAATTAAGCACAAACCAATGAACCTCTAAGGCTGCAATCCCTTGTAATTACGCGTTTATATTGCAATGCTCGCTCCACTCATGCCGCTATCTCTCGCGATCTTGACAAGCTCTCACGATCACGTTTGCGATTAGAACTGCTTTATCTTGTTAAGTTATTCCACCAAACTGTGTGTAGTGCTTAAATATAGTGAAGTACTGTTCTCTATATGCGTCTTCTTCAGACTAAAAACATGTTTTTTTTTTATGTACCTACACACAATATGGTTTTATGTGCAGTGAAAGTATACAAGATTATTAACGATACTAACAACTTAGGGAGTGTAAGGAAATGTGGCTTCAGTGATTACATTATTTCAACACTGAGATAGATTTCGATTAGATCGGCTAGAATATTCACATTTCATTATTATAGATTAGGGTCAATTAAACCACTAATTCAATCCACCATCAATTTATTATTTAATTGATACATATGTTGTTGTGGTTTTCGATTAAAATACGTAACTGAATCATGTCTGTGTTTCTCTATCTCTCCCCGTGTAGAGATCGCCACCCTCTTTCAGATCAATCCCTTAATAAACAAAAATATCAAAAGTCATTGCATCAGTGCAATGATCGTGGGTTACGATTCAGCCGTTGCTTTATTCCTTTTCAGAGCCTGGGAGACCTGACAGATTTATTTCTTCGTCGTGGGTGCTCCGAGATATGCCTTTTTTAGGGTTCCGTAGTCAACTAGGAACCCTTATAGTTTCGCCATGTCCGTCTGTCCGTCCGTCCGTCCGCGGCTTAGCTCCGTGATCATTAGTACTAGAAAGCTGAAATTTGGTATGAGTATGTGTATGTATAACGCCGACAGAACGGTAAAATAAAAATTAAAAAAAAAATTTTTTTCGGTTACCTCTCAAACACCTAAACGGGGTGATTTTTTTTTTCTTTTCAACACTAGTGTGTGGGGTGTCGTTGAATAGGTCTTGTAAAAATAATAGGGGTCTCCTAACATTATTTTTTGATAGTCAGCAGTTTTGTAAATACTCGCTCCGAAAACCAAAAAAATAGTGTTCCCCCCCCCCCCCCCCTCTAACTTTTCAACCACGTGTCAAAAAAATCGGAAAAATTCATGTAAATGAGGCCTTATAAGTACTTTCAATGAAAACTATATTGAACAAAATCGGTCGAGCCGTTTTTGAGTTTTCGCCAAATTTCATATTTTTTCTTTTAAAGGACGTAAGTTGACTTCCAGAAGGTAATACGACCTTTTTATAGAGCTTAAAATCTTTCTTAACTTAAAACTCGGGCTTAAAACAGCAGTTTATTGTGAAGGATGAGCAACTACGGGACCCTACACTGAGCGTGGCCCGACATGGTCTTGGCCGGTTTTTTAGTTTTTATTTTACCGTTTTGTCGGCGTGATACATACACATACTCATACCGAATTTTATCTTTCTAGTACTAATGATCACGGGGCTAAGCCGCGGACGGATAGACGGACATGGCGAAACTATAAGGGTTCCTAGTTGACTACGGAACCCTAAAAATATACTTTGTCAACGTCTGTTTTGGTCCGCCACAGTGCACATACATGAGTACAAAGAAATCCGTTTGAATGATATCACTTGAAATAGTATAAATAACAATAGTCTAAGATCCCGATATAGAACGACCTTAACCGAGATGTTTATTTCATGAAATATATTTTATATTTAATTTAATATGTCAATAAATATATTGCATATGGGTTGCCTAACAAATTTTAGTCCAGGGTATGTTTAATTATAATTTAAAAAAAAAATTTAAAACATTTCACCGGTTTAATTCATCATCATCATCATCATTTCAGCCACAGGACGTCCACTGCTGAACATAGGCCTCCCCCAGTGACTTCCAGATCGGCCGGTTGGAAGCGACCTGCATCCAGCGGCTTCCTGCAACCTTTACCAGGTCGTCTGTCCACCTTGTGGGTGGACGTCCTACGCTGCGCTTGCCGGTGCGTGGCCTCCATTCGAGAACCTTACTGCCCCATCGGCCGTCAGTTCTACGTGCTATGTGCCCTGCCCACTGCCACTTCAGCTTGCAAATTCGTCGGGCTATATCAGCGACTTTTGTTCGTTCACGGATCTCCTCATTTCTGATTTGATCTCGCAAAGAAACACCGAGCATAGCCCTCTCCATAGCGCGCTGTGCAACTTTGAGCTTCCTTATAAGGCCCACAGTAAGAGGCCACGTTTCTGTTCCGTATGTCATCACTGGTAACACACATTGATTGAAGACTTTCGTCTTTAGGCATTGAGGTATGTTGGACGAGAAGATATTTTGTAGTTTCCCGAACGCTGCCCAGCCGAGTTGGATTCGTCGATTGACCTCCCTCTCAAAATTGGACCTACCCAACTGGATCACTTGACCCAGGTAAACATATTTGTCAACAATTTCGAGGGTAGAGCTCCCAACCGTTACTGGGTAGGGTGTAACATGGGCATTCGACATTACCTTTAAGGTTTAATTAATATTAGATAAATTCTATACCAATCGAAAGTATGAAGCCCATAGAATATGCAAACGTTAGGTTGCCTATTCTTTTCCCGTCACAACTATCGGGTAGCCAGGTATAAACAGGTAAATCTATACCTACTAGCATTTTGCAACGGTCTGATTATTGAATTGAAATTAAATAAAATTAAGATTATTTTATTATGAATTTATCTAATAATCAAACCGGTGAAATGTTTAAAACATTTTTTTATTTAATTTTTAACAAAACATACCCTGGACTAAAATTTGTTAGGCAACCCATATGCAATATATTTATTGACATATTAAATTAAATATAAAATACATTTCATCAAATAAACATCTCGGTGAAGGTCGTTCTATATCGGGATCCTCTACTACAAGTACCTAGCACTGGATTCGCCCACAAGTCGCCTATATGCCATTTGTTCGTTTCAATAACTTTCAAAATAGGTATCAAATGTTAATTTTTGTTACCACCCAAACTCACAGCAGCTCATATCATAAACTTAAGAGCTAAGCTCTTGTCGGTGAAGCAATTTCCAATTTTCTCTATCTATAAAGTAAAAATAATTTGTCGATGGCGTAATTGACATTCAATGAAGTTATATTTATTTATTTAAACTTTATTGCACAAAACAAAAGTCAGTACAAATGGCGAACTTAATACCTAATGGCATTCTCTAACAGTCAACCATAGGGCCAAATAGAGATGCTTCAAGTGGGTGCAGAGTAGAAAATTTATCGTTCGGAAAGCATCTAAGATACAAGTGAATAAATTATATACGGAATCTATTTATCCAAGCGTGAGCTAAGCTAGCGATTATGATCCCGAATAAACTAAATGTGTAGGTAGCGTAAGATATAACATGATCACTAACGATAACATCACGTTGAGTAAAAACCGAGAAGGAAGAAAATCTTTGCTATGACATGTTAATCGCATATTATGCCATTGGCTAATTAAATTTATATCGAAATTTCGTCGCCGTATTTTTTTTACTACATATAGTCAGGAAAAAGGATAAGATAAGATAGGATATTTTTGAATAATAACTTATTGTACAGTAATAACATAGGATAACCTGTGTTTCAGGCATATGTTTCAGGCAGGAAAAAAGTATCCTATGACCATCCTTGGATATCCAGTTAACATTGCACTTAAATTGTTTAAAATCCGTCCAGCGGTTTCGGCGTATAAAAGGACAAATAACATTTTATCAGGCGCTGGAAATGTTTTTCTAGTTCTATCTAGTTTAATTGGCGTACTTACTCCAGGTATATACACACTATTAAACAACACGGATATCCGAATGCACTTGCGGCACTTCTGTCTTCCTTTAACGACCACTATCGAGGTTTATTGCTGTCCTCCAGAAGGACTACCCATTTCCTACCACATTTCCTACACGCCCCTCCCGTCCATCAGTCAACATAATGTACAAAACAAACAACCTATAAAGTGTGCTTATGTTGATAGATAAGGAGAGTTGGGACTCGTAGTGGCAACACTGGCAACCGCGGTTCTAAAATCCACGGAGACGCTATAATTGTTAACATTTTCAAAGTCATATCGTCATATATTTTAAGATTGGACTTTCATTGTAGACTGGATTGAAAAAAGTAAGTACGAAACGGCCAGAAAAGTATGGATTTAAGTGGTAAAAAAAAAACAATAGTACATTGTTGTAGAGGCTGTAAAGTAAGCAATAGATGAACGAGTAAATTTCGAATTATTCCTTCGATAATACGAGTTCATCTGTTGTACTTTCAGCCGAGTCTGGACAGATACATAAAAATAAGAGGATTTTATATTGTTAATTAAACTCGGCGCTAAGCCGTTTGTTGCAGCTTCATTGTTTCAAAAAATTAGGGCTATTATATACATAAAGCTGATCGTGCCCCCAGATTCAAACGCCGCAACGAAGACTTTCAACCCATTTATGAAAAAATAACAAAAACATTAAATCTTACCTCACTTTCAACTAAATTTAAACATTTAGTTTACACTCAGGTTACCAACCCTACGGTACATTGCACACTGAAAAATCATTGTAACGTTACGTCAATATTAACATTCGTTCCTAATCGGAGGGCACGGCAGTGCCCCCGCCAAGTCGAGCGCGAAGCAAACACTGCCGTACCATCCTTTACTGGAACCATTTCGCCGCATTTTCAGGCCCCTATTTGAGCACCTCTGGATAAGACCAGAACGCAGAAATTTTCGTCATCCAGTAAGCTATAATCACATACTTAAAATCCAAAATTTCAAGTCTGTAGGTCATTTTGTTCCGAAGTTAAGCGAAAGCAAAGTTTCGCATTTACGACACTCACTCACTCACTCATGATCATCAGTAAAGAACTAGTACTTCCCATAAATTCAGAGAGCTGAAATTTGGTACGGGGTTAGGGTTTAATGGCTACATAAAGCGAAAACTATAAAAATTGGCCAAGTGCGAGTCCGACTCGCGCATGAAGGGTTCCGTACCATGAAACAAGTTTGTTGTATGGGAGCTGTTAAATATTTATTTTATTTTATTTTTAGTATTTGTTGTTATAGCGGCAATAGAAATAGATCATCTGTGAAAATTTCAACTGTCTATCTATCACCGTTCTTGATTTACAGCCTGGTGACAGACGGACGGACGGACGGACAGCGAAGTCTCAGTAATAGGGTCTCGTTTTTACCCTTTGGGTACGGAACCCTAAAAACTAGGATAATCGAAGATCTGGAGTACTCTGATTAGAAAACACAAGAGCCCAACCAAACTATTAGAGATCGACATACCGCCTTTACAAAAAATATTCAACTTGTTGTGTTCGGTTGGCCGCCGTCGCGACTGATCGTCTCTCCTGATGATGGATCGCGTACCGATTCGAAACATGTCGAGTGTTATTCGATTTCTACGACGTGAGTAAACCCGTTTAAGTATTTTAATATTCAACTTGTTGGGCCGCTTCATTTGATGTCAAAAATCCAAGGTCTGAAGTATTTTGACGACGCGTTTGGCTCGGTTTGTAAACACCTGCCTACTGAGCCGGCGGTACCGGGTTCGAGTCCCGGCCAGGGCAAATATTTGTGTGATGAACTCGAATATTTGTGCTTGGGTCATGGTTGTTCTATGTATTTAAGTATATATTTATCTATATCAGTATGTATATCGTCGTCTAGTACCCATAACACAAGCCTTCTAGAGCTTAATTTGGGACTAGATCGATTTGTGTGAGGTTGTCCGATATTTATTTATATTATTATTTATTTGATTAAAAACCCAGACACTTTGAAAGTGTCAGGACACTAAACTAATCTGACTTTTCCGTGGAACCGATCTGCTCCGGTGCTGCGGGATGTTCAGCCCCTCCGCCCTAGCGTAAGAAAGTGCGGCACCTACGCTCGCCTCCGCAGCTTCGGCTTTTTGGTCACCTTCGGCGACCAGCCTCAGCCGCTGCGCCTCGCTTGATGCCCGCACTTTCTTACGGCGGCCGGGGGCTGCCCTCCCCCCGCGCCTCCGGGCTTTTATATACACCTACGGGTAGGGCAGACAAGACCACGTGGAATCGGGGTTGACAGCTTCGGTTCTGTGGCAAGTCGATTAAGAAAAGGAAAGAGTACGGGAAAGTGGGAAATTAAGTATGACACTAAATATTCGATATTATGATAAAATATTCTGTCATGGACTGCCAGCCGAACCGAACTTTTCTGGAACCGAAGCTGTCAACGCTCGCCTCCGCAGCTTCGGCTTTTTAGTCACCTTCGGCGACCAGCCTCAGCCGCTGCGACTCGCTTGATGCCCGCACTTTCTTACGCTAGTGCTAGGGCCACAGTATAATAAAGAGTACTAACGTACTAGGGCGGAGGGGCTGCACATCCCGCAGCGCCGGAGCAGATCGGTTCCACAGAAGAGTTCACTTATAAATAGTAAGTATAGTAGTAGGCAAGTAGGTTACGTAATTTAGGTTAATATTCTTTGTATAAAATTAACATTAGAATCTGTAAGACTACAGAAATACGAGATAATTCTCGAGAGTTTAAATAATATTCCGGATTACAACCTTTAGGCAGGATCATAGTCTTCGGGATTACAGTCTTCGGGATTACATTCTTCGGGATTATAATATTCGGTATTTCATCCTTTCGATCAAACGTTCTTTCGGGATTTTAAACATTCGACATTTTAATTTTCGGCCTTCCGTCCATATTCGGTATTTTGAACTTCAGCATTGTAATACGTACCCGCTGGGCGAATGCCTCCCCTTCTGCTTTTAATACGCATATAAATAAAATTAAAGGAAAACTCTGGACAAGACTAGACTGGCTTTTACAAGTTTACAAGAAGAAATAGTCGAACGATTAACTTTATTCTACTTGAACATTACACAAATTAAATAAACAAATTACACCAAAATATTAATTTCGCTCAAAATTTGGTCAAAATATAATGCATTGGACTAAGAGAGGCGGTGATAGCCACGTCGCTAGATGGCGCTGACTGTATTTTAAAACGCGCCGTCGTTTGTTAGGGTTCCGTACCCAAAGGGTAAAAACGGGACCCTATTACTGAGACTTCGCTGTCCGTCCGTCCGTCCGTCCGTCTGTCACCAGGCTGTATCTCAAGAACGGTGATAGCTAGACAGTTGAAATTTTCACAGATGATGTATTTCTATTGCCGTTATAACAACAAATACTAAAAATCAAATTAAATAAATATTTAAGGGGGGCTCCCATACAACAAACTTGTTATAGATTATGTATATAGGTATATATAGGTACGGAACCCTTCATGCGCGAGTCGGACTCGCACTTGCCCATTTTTTTTTCCAATAATCTTATATGGCGAAGTAGCAACCGGCCGCGTTACAGTCGTTTACGACATTCTTCTACTGCGCTTGAAAACGTTTGCTACGGATTAGGAGGAATTATTTGCATTTCGTTGATTTCGCTTATTATTTCGTGAGGTTTGCTAAAGTGAATTAGCAGGTTGTTATAAAACAATATGCCCAAGTTTCTACAAAAAGAAGTGAAATCCCACCAAAAACATTCTGTAAAAAAGTAGCCAAGTCTCGATGGAGCTGCTTGTTTATCTCTAAAAAGTAATGAAATCTAGACAAAGTCGTACCAAGTCTCAGGTTCCTTACTGCGATTTCTTTATTATTATAGTTAATGTTGTGTGACTTGGCCGTTGAAGGGTACACAAGGGTACAAAAACAGGTGCTCCATGACACCATTGCACCAATCTGTCGCTAGAACCGCTACAAGTCAATTTTGTTTACACGTAATGTTATATCTGTTGTAACTACCTATGTTTGTTAAGCGAGATAATAGCCCATACTGGTGTACCCTTCAACGGCCTAGTCACACAACATTAACTATAATAATAAAGAAATCGCAGTAAGGAACCTGAGACTTGGTACGACTTTGTCTAGATTTCATTACTTTTTAGAGATAAACAAGCAGCTCCATCGAGACTTGGCTACTTTTTTACAGAATGTTTTTGGTGGGATATTATTTATTTCGTGAGTCATGAAATGTGAACATTATTAAATTAAGCATATCACAATACCAATATGTTATACTTACTAAAGAATCCATTTGATTTTTTAAATATGGCGGCTGCCCCGTAGCACATGCGCGCATCTCTAATATATAAATTTCAAGTGTTTATTTGTTGAAATCTGTTTATTTGTTTAAAAGTACAAAACATTAAAATGTTTTACGGCCCATAGCAAACTATAAAATATAAATGTTCATGATTTTCAGGGTAAAACCTTTTTAACGAAAACTTATTAAAAAGTAAACCTGAGGCGTATTTTCTTGCTTAAGAAAATAAACTCGGATTTGTAAGTTTAAGAAAAAAATACTCCTCATAAATGATGCATTCTCATTGGTCAATTTAATTTGACATGCAGCAGACGATTAAGCTTTGATTGGTTAAATTGTCATTTAAGCCGGCCGAGAAAATTATTCTGAAATATTTTCTAAAAAGCCGTATCTTACTATGAAATTCATGTGTAGATACGAACTATTACCTTAACGTGCTACATTGTTGTCGTGTTGGGAGCTAACATCGATGTACAATTTACAAATGAACATATATAAGCGGTTTTGTGTACAGGATTCAGGTAATCTATATCCACATTTTCGAGCAGTGTCATGAAAAATTATATAATGTTGACGGATTGGCGATTGATAATACATATAGTAGCCATGTGGTCAATTATCCTCTTTTGATCGTTTAGCTTCATGTAAGGTACAGTCGCCATCGGATATATCGCAGCATATAAGGCGTTAATAAATATCTGAACATGTACTGTAATGCCCAGTCAATAAGAGTCGTGTTCAGATATTTATGAACGCCTATATATGTTGCGATATATCTGATGGCGACTGTACATTGTTAAACTAAAACTGGTTACTTAACAATAAATCCTATCCTTAAACGATCTAATCTTATTGAAATTGCTTCATAAATGTCAAGAGAATCGATTACACAAAAGAACAAATAAATGGAAATGATATCAACATAAAAAAACAATGAATAACTCTGATTCAAATTAGATTCGATGTTTCCGTCTGCTCCGTTTCCCTCCACACCAGATCTGCCGTTTCGCGTGAGTTTTATTTTGCAGCTGAGTTTCTCGCATTCATTAAATATTTACCTACCCGAGTCAGAATGTATTGTGGAGTCCTTATCGGATAGATAACTTATTCCCTTCTTACAATTTGTCTACATTGATATTTTTCCCTTTAAAAAATATTTTGCGGAATTTTTGCCGGCCTTTACAGCAGCCTCTCGGGAAGCGTCTTCGCCAACAAGGGCTCAAAGGAACTCATTTTAACTCCATGATTAAAAATCATGCTCGTTCTGCGTTATCCACTCCACTTGTTCGTACATGGTCCAGTTCTCGAATAATTAAACCAAATAGGCCGTGCACAACAAAGGATTATGGCAGTAAAAAGTCGAAAGTAAGTACAAAAAGTAATAAGAGTAAGTCCAAGTGCAGTAAAATAGTAATTATGATGGTTAATGTGCGAACTTTGCGCACTGATCCCAGTAAATCGATTTAATCTATGTAGTAGCTGAGTAACCTAGTTCATTAACGCTACGCCATCATCACTGAACTGACAAAGGGGTTCAGATAGTTGTGTCTGTCTTCTATACGATAGTCAAAGCATCTTTCCTTTACTTTTAAAGTTTTAATACACTGTGAAAATAATATTTATTTTCCATAAAGAATACTTTATGGAAAATAAATATTATAAACTATAGGCTTATTATAGCCGTGAGTAAAAGTATTGGAATTATATAGTAAAGTTAATAAGTATCAACGCAGCATCGACAGATGTTGTTGCAGGATTGGAAGGAGACATATCACACGTAATATGAAATTCATGGAGGATTTGAGTTTATAACGGCTCTTCTCTGTGGAAATCCGAACGCGGCAGAATTTAAAATCGAAGAATCGGAAAAGAAAATGTACTTATGAGATGGTTCTTTTATACTTGTAGATTTCCATTATCCTGGTCGCAGCCCGCGTGCGGTTATCGGACAGTACGGCGGGAAATTCCTTCGCCGCATCGCTGGCCGCTTTATCTTCTTCGCGCTACTGTTTGCGCACGCTTCGCGGCTCCGCATTGTTGTTGGGATTCGTTGAGATTAATATTTAGGACAGGACAGTAGGTAAAAAAAGGGGAATTCAAAGGATTCTGGGAATTCGGCCGTAAGTTGAATTAATCTGAATAAGAATAGGAAATCCTTTACCGTATTGATTTACTGCAAAATACTTTGTCACTATTGGCACGGATCTATTTGGCATGTAGTTGGATATATTTAATGACTTTATAACGACTCCCAGACATGGAATATAATTAAGCTAAAAATATGAAAATGTAATTACACTACAAAAAAAGATTATACATTTTATTGCATTTGATTGTAAGTTGTTTAACCTCTGATCCCTAGCAATGTAATGATGCAAATGGTTGCGTTTGTCACGTAATAACTAAAACATAAAACTTCTGTCATTCTCATACTCAAATAGTTGTCTAACGTTGACGTGACGGATTCTAACTTACTTTCCCAAATTCAAATCTGCACCTGCAGCAAAGAACCACTTTGGCCTCTTGTTGTAAAAATGATTGCGCAGGCCGAACCATGATGAATAAAAGATAGGTATAATTGGAAACTTTGCTCCCCAGATTAACACGCAATTCCACAAAGCGCAGGTGAACAGTAGAACTTCAATTATTGAATGTCTCTCGAATCTCTCTCGATTATGAGTATATAGTTACGAACCGTATGCAGCCGCCGGCGGTTGGCGGTGTGGGGAACCATAAAGCCATTACACAACTTGTAGACAGGTTTTACAGCCCTCGGCTTTCTGCAGATCTAAGCGCGATATCGATTTTACAACGGTTTCACACATTATTACAACGGACGGGTCTTAATCGCGTATTAATGTGGGATTTGTACAGGACGAGTGAAGGAAAAGAAGATCCTATACGTTACTTAATGTTTGAACGAAACACTGGAAGAAAATGAATCATGTACGGCATACGACCACTCTGACTGCTTAGAAGAAGGATGTTATTAACCTATTTAATATAGATATCTAGGTATGTATTGAGAAACTGATACGATATTGTGAGCGATACCAAATTTTACGAGGTGGAGGTAAAATAGACCTGTAGAGAGATTTATATCTAATTCAACACATGGTTCATATTGTATTAGAATTGAATGTTGGGTAGGTATTTTCAGACTAGGAGCAGAAGCTCTCAAGTAAGGCTCCCGGGATTAAAGTTTTCCTTGGTTTAATGGGGATAAAGTGGATCGGGTTGAGTAAACCAATCATTGGATCCGATGAGTAGCTGCAATGTTTCAATATTACTCAAAAGTTGATAGGTTGATAACTTACTTGATTGAAAATTGGCTAGTTGTTTTGAACTAAATCCATGAGGATTTAAAGATTGGTATGACCTTACAGTCTCATTAAACCGAATTAGGAAACAATAAAACTACAAAACATTGACACCCACAACAATGCAGGTTTCGTCCATTCACAGAATTCGGTTCGTCAATAAGCAGGAAATAAATATTGCAAAAAGATTATTAAAATGTATTTTTTATCACTTAAAAGAGTACCATTATTTTCAGTTACTTGATTTTTTTGGCGTAGGTATCCTACATTTTTTACCAAGTGTAAAATATCTAAGAACGGTAAAATTATCGCATGAGTCTTCAAACAAAAATTTTCCCCGTCCTCCGGACAGACTTTCTCTTTAATATTTGTTAAATTTCAATTCTTATATTCTTAGATACCTTACAAACGGTCCGGTAGTTTTGAATTTTGGATATGTTGTCATCATGTCAAGCCGGAGTTTCGTAAACAGTTGCGATAGAATTCTTTTCCGGTCTTGTTCGAAACCGGTTACGAATGAAAACTATTTTGCTTTTATACGAAACCAGTTACGAACGAACAATTTTTGTTTTTGTACGAAACCTTTCAACCATTCATAAAACCAGCAAAGACCTTCGTATACTAATCTCTACTCTTCATAACTCGTTACATAGGGTTACTGCCTACTGGTGGAACTGATTGAGGAGCTAAAATGCCACAAATTTGACGCCTATATTTGATACAATACTGGAAATTGCGTTTTTTTTAATGTGCATATCTCCGTAACTTTAGTATGTAAATAAATAAAACTTAAAATGTAAGATATAGTCAATTTAACTCTCTACAGCATTATCTCAGCTCTTTTCTAGCTAAAACGCTCCTAGACGAAGATATAAGCAAAAATCTGAAGAAAGTGCCGGTTTTTTCAATATGACGGCGGGCGCGGAGGAGAGGGAATTGTGCATTTTGCATTTTAAACACTTACTGACCATCTTAGGGTGGTTTTCCACCGACAGGGCGAGACGAGACGCGGCGCGGCGTGAATTGAAATCGAACTGGCCCTTTTCTGCAAAAAATTGGCGTTAATAAAATTGTAGTCTTGTAAATTTCCAATTTTTTTACTTTTCTGAATTCTGCTTAGAACGATGAAGTAATCAAAGTTTTTATTTTTTTTCTGAGATAACTATGTATTTTATTATTAATTTATAAAAACTTAATCATTTTAAATTGTGGCAACACCAAAACTATGACTGAATGGAACGGTTATATTATAAAACATGCTTCGATACATGTATCAAAGAAGTTATGTCCTGTATTCTGATGATCAAAGGAGTTATTCTAGCCCCCTGGTCCGTGTCGCGAAGTGTACCGGCGTCCACAGGGACTCTTTTGTGAAAGCCACGCTGCGCGGCCATAAACAAATCGTCAGTTCTATATGTAACGCTATGATTTCTATTTATATGTTACCCAACTACAATGGCATTTCTCAAGTCAGCTGTACCTATGTACAGTAAGTTTAATATTGTAGAATACATATATAAAAGTAAAATACGAAATCGAAATTACGAATATTGAAACAAATTAAATTAAAATAAAACCCCATCTAAATAGGGTGCCGCTGGCAGCAAGGCAGGACCCAACCTAACAGTGGTTAGGGTGATTAATAAGGATTGAAATATTTGCCGTGTTAAGGTGGCAAAATAAATTCCCACTAACTCCAAACGGATACTAAATGAAACAGCATCAAACCAAAAATTAAATAAGTGGTCCTGTCATCCTCATCAGCTCAAACGTTTACACAGCTTTTACCTCTCGAGATATACAGTAACAAAATACAACTCCATGTGATAAATATTATCTAAAAAGGGAGTAGAAATGGAAAGGGGCGAATTTGCGATAGCACGCCAATTTCCGAACTGGTAAAAGTATTTGAAGACGGTAATTGACGACATTCTGAGTCCGCCGCGGCAAATAAATATTGCTGGTCTCTTATCGGTTGATTTCTGTTTATTTCAGTTGCTTCGACCACTTTTATTTTATTAACTGCAGTTTGTATGTATTTTTTTAAATACAACTTAAAAAACAACACAGATACTTATTAAAAAAACTTACTTTAACTTTATTAACATCATACTATTTTGATCATAACGACGCATTAAGGCTCTTAATTCAATGTTTGACACTAATATTTTAGTAAAGTATCTCTATCAATGTGTGTATGTCTTATAAGTGAGAACCTTAGAGCATACACTACTGGAGACGCCTTTTGTACTATTTTTCCACTGTTATTTTCATGAATTTCCTTTGTGATTGTAAATTGTCGGCTTATAAAACCTATTTCAAAAATCGATCCCACGCATTTTGGTCATCGTCCTCAGTGGGAATCAAGCTCCGTAAAAATGTTTATGTATCGTCTTTGAGTGCAAAAGACGTCATACTACGTCGAATTTACTAGAAGATGTAATATTTTATCACAGTTAAGTCAAATATTGCTTTAATAATCAATATTAAATTATTATACATCTACAATAAACGTTTTAATTCAAATCGGAAAACAAGCTTCGATTACAACATTAATTTTATAAAATATTATTAAGGAAATATATTAATAAAAAAAAACTTGTAATTTTTATCTTTTCGGCAATATACCCAAATTTTTATGTAGAATTATAAATAAATAACAAAAAAAAAATCTGATATCTGTTTTACACGAAATTGATACCGCATAAGCCCTTATAACCTTAATTGATCAGTAATAAAAAAAGAACACTATCTGTGATAGAAATTTCTTAGCAACTCTACTATTATTACCGTCTTCATATTTTGTTTGAATTACGAGCAAATTGAGTTATTTTTGACATTTCTAAGAACTCCGCCCGATAAAATTGTGTAAACACTTATAAAGTCGACTACCTAGCAGTGTGCGTGAGTTATTACTGTGACGATTTAAATTGGTGTTTTAGAGTGGGTGCGTACTGCGTAGTATTTGCATTTGTGTGCAGATTTTTTATATGTACACACATACCTCCGCCCAGGTTTTGGCAGACTTTTTTGTAGTTCTAATTACTTAAAGATAAAAAATTTACAAAAAATGAACCGACTTCAATAAAACTATAAAGCCAAAAATAACCCGTTCATGTACCTACAGATTACATTTGACTAACCCTTTGAAGTCGGTCCCAAACCACTCAATTATTATATTTATATATTATAGCTTACGTGAGGTTCAAAGGGTGAGTCAAATGTACTGTACTTGAACGGGTTATTTTTGGCCTTTTAGTTTTATTGTAGTCGGTATTTTCTGTTATTTTTTTTTTGCTTTTTAGTGTTTCATATAAAATACTTGGGAAATGTGCCCGGGAAGCGGAAAGCAGGTAGACGCAAGATGTCTTGGCTCCGAAATATCACGGAGTGGACAGGGATTAAGACCGTCGAGCAGCTGTTCAGATTGGCGCGTGACAAGGACAATTTTAAGAAGCTGACTGCCAACCTTCAGTAATGGAGAGGCACTTGAAGAAGAAGAAGATAAAATACTTATGGCGGGGTGATCGGGGAGGTCTTGAAGGCATGCATATCGTTTGAATTATCTTCTAACTCCTAACCCTTAAGGAGTTGTACCTTCCATCATCAGCTCGGCATTGGAAGATGATGACTACCATATGCAAATACTTAAGTAGGTTTAAAAAATATATAAAAAATATTATGAGTGCCTATAAAATTTCAGGAATCCCTTCGTTCCTCATGGATCTCGTCATCCGATCTTCACCAAAATTTAAAGGGACCAACCTTGAGATGTCCACGAACCTAAAAAATATTTTCCAAATCGACTCATAAATGAGTTCTGAGGTAACAAACATTAAAAATAATAAAAAAAAGTCGGTTAATAAAACGGTTCTGGTGCGAGTCAGACTCGCGCAGCGAGGGTTATCTCTATTACTTAAACGTGCTTAGAAAAAAAACTGCATAGTGCACAAACTTAATGTAAACAAGAATCTGATAAACTAACATCTACACTTCGAATTTTTACTAAAACAAATTTCAATATCAAGGTACCTAAAGTATGTACTATCGGCAGCAAAAGTGCATACCCCTTTTTAAACGCGAATGCTTTGAAGCCAGTCAAGACGGTTGAGCTATGTCACGTACTTCATTAGTTTAATAAGATCCCACTAGATGGCACTGATAACAACCAAATATAAAATAAAATATGTTTTCTCCCGCAAATCCAATATTTAACTGACATGATATTATTATTATGGTCGTTCTTGTCCAACATCCAGAAATTATAGAATGCTATACTTCGGCCATTTATGTTATTTTGTAAGGATGAATAAATACAAATCATATTTTAATCTACCAACGAAGATTCACACAACACCCAAAAACATTGTATTTCTTCATAATTATTGCGAAGATTTGAACATGGACCCTCCGACATCGAGACAGATGTATTCAACCTCCAAGCCAGCGAGACTTAATGAAAGCTGACGAAATTCATTATCATACTCAGAATAACTTTAGTTTACAAGAAAAACAAGAATTTTGTTTAGTACTAATACTTTTTTAATGTAAATAACAATTTGTAATAGCAAAGGAAAAGCTTAAATAAAGCCTTAAAGTAAAAATTAAAAACTAAGACTTAAAATAAACAATAGATAAAGAAATCTTATCTATTTTTTAGTGTTATCAAAAAATAATTGCAATTTTAAACAAATACAAATTAAATGAATAGTAAGTAAATTCATTTGGTATTCTTGTTGAAATGGGCAACTATTATCTATTGGCATACTTACACTCATAGTTACTTAGAGGGTAGATTTAGAACATCAAATATATACCGTTCCAGTTTTTATTACAAAACAGTTCGTCCGCTAACAGTAGCTAGTTCCGTTGATTTGATTGTCTTTTATTATTGCTTTTTATTACTTATCGAATATTAAAATGAGTTCTCATTGCAATATCGATTTAGTGAAAAGGTCACAGATCATTGCCTTGCATAATGAAGGCAAAAATATGGCAGAAATTGCCAGAGAAACCGGTGTAAATGTAAGTAGTTGTTTTAAGGTTCGAAGTATATTTTTATATATAATACAAACATAATAATTATATTTGAACGATATCTGTTTTATATTTTATCAATTATTATATATTCCTAAATTTTGTTGCAGAAAAAAACGGTAGCTTTATGGGTGCGGAGATTCGGAGAAGAAGGGTCATTATTGCACCGCCAAAGAAGTGGTCGACCACGGCTGATTGATGCACAGCAGCGTGAAATGTTAGTACGGGAGTATGAAGCAAACGGCTTTCAACCAATAAGACATTACGCCCGTTTATGTGACTCAAGTGTGGATACTATTCGTCGTGTCCTTCATAGTGAAGGATTGCATCATCGTAGGCATGCAGTCAAACCTTTGCTAACCCCACATCACAAAGAAGAGAGATTAAAGTTCGCCCGGGAGCACTTAAATGATGATTGGAGCAATGTCATCTTTACCGATGAAAAAACATTTAAATCGAGTCAACATGGACGTCTAAGCTTATGGCGTCGCGACAACACTCGGTATGACGCTGACCACGTAGTGCCTAATATGGAATCAGGTCGTATAACTGTGAACATGTGGGGTTGGATGAGTGCGGCTGATCCGGGAGAATTGGTCCGAGTGCCGAGTAGGGCGAAAAGTGGTGACTATTTAAATGTGCTGGAAGAAATCATGTTACCAACTGTTAGGAATGTCTATCCAGAAGGAGAATTACCACTAATTACGTTTGTTCAAGATAACTGTCCTATACATCGTTCGCAAAATGTGCGTGAGTGGTTTCGCCAGCACAAAGATATAAATGTCGTGTCGTGGCCCGCTAGATCACCTGATTTAAATCCCATAGAAAATTTATGGGGTGTTATCGTTCAACGTTGGGATAACCGAAATGAGCGAATCTCAGAAATATTGGAGACGCACTGTGCTACAATATGGGATAGTATTCGTGGTTCGGGACTGTGTGAACATTTAATAGAATCGATGCCTTCCCGCTTGCAAGCCGTTATAGACAAAAATGGTGGCTATACTAGTTATTAATGCAAAAGATGGCAATTAGCGGAGACCGGGTTACATTAGTAAATAAAACAATATTTTTTTAATTCTGCAACATGCTACATTATTCATTATTGTTTGAAATCGAAATATATATATATATATATATATATATTTTTAGTATTTATTATGAACATGAACATGATAATTGCTTCTAATATAACAAAAAGAGTGAAAAACCATGTTTAATATTTTTACACCATTTTGTGATAGGTATTGAGTTTATTACAATATTTTTACATCACGAGAATTTTCTATAGCTAATTGATAAATGACAAGCAAAAGCGTTTAAAACACTAAAATCGAAATATAACTATTTATATAACCCGGTCTCAGTTTTGTCTTTAAAATTGATTCACTAATAAAATAAACAAATGTTGTTTTGATTAAGGTGAAGCTTCAATCCTCTTTCTGATTTCAGAAACGAATAATTAAGCTTTTTACCTTCAACAAAACGTTAAGTAGTGGTATTGTTTTTCCCTTGAATTACATGAAACAAAAAACATGCTGTGTAAGTAATAAAGAAACTATGATTTTTAGTTGTTTTATTATTGTAGATCTATTAGTCCTGTTTAGTTAATTTTATAGTAACAAAAATCGCGCCCGTTCTGGTGGGGTTTTCTGTAAATGTAACTAACATATTATGGACCACTGTCTGAAATAAATTATTTTGACTTTGCGACTATAAACCCCAGTGATTAAAAAGTTTGTTTAACTGTTTAGAGTTTGACATGAGTTTAAGGCTATATTATACAATTAGATTGATCCCTATACCTATGAATTCAGGTCATGTTTTAAATTGTTGATTGTAGAATCCTAACTGATTTAACACTCAATATTTTCATACGAATATCTGCATAAATATCGTGTTATGTTTTTATATTAAAAATTATGATGTAACATAACATTTTGATTTCCACATTTGTATTATTCCAATTGTAGTGTTCCAAACATCTTAAGCACAAACATAAATTACCTAGGTATATGTTTAATTTGAGAGCCTATGTTTTCTTTTTGATAAAAACCTCATAACCATGAAATTGGTAGGTATTATTTGGTTTGAAAGCTTTATACAAATAAATGACACGAATTAGTGTCTATTACTCATGTCCTCGTTTTTTTTTAAGACAAGAGTAATGATAAACATGACTTACTCTTACGATAACCCCGCATATTGCCTAAATAATTAAATTTCCTTTACATTTAATTTTCTGTGATTTAATTGAAGTTTTATTAAATCACACCTCTTGTGTATAAACTACGTAAACTTCATATTCATTCCTGATAATTTTTTGGCATATGTTTATAAAACCGTGAAACCGTGGATAAAAACATTCGTAATTTTATAATTACGAACTTACTTTGTATAAAATGGCGTCAAAAGAATCTGTAACGATGGGTTTCTTTGAAATAACGCGAGCGGTTTTAGAAGGGCAACATAGTTAAACGAACTGGGTTGCCAGTTAAAAAGACGGGTGGACGGACGGTTTCGGTGTAAGCTATTTTCAATTTGATGATAAATGTATATTTTAATTTGTCCGGTTAGATTATTAAATAGTAGAAGATTTTTATTGACTATAAGCCTATTATATTCAATTATGCCATTAAAATCGACAGCTTTGGACACAAAGACGCCATCTAGTTTGTTAACTGCAAACCTTGCCTACAGCCGTCCAAGCCATTATCGCCTCAAGGGGGTCCATGCAATTTTGCAGCCGATAGTACCTAGATTCGCATCATCGATCCGCATGTAATCATAATAAGTAAACAGAATCTCTGTTAGCTATTCTGCCCGCCCGTCCGGGCGGAAGCGAATGGAAATCGAATACAATCAAATAAAACCACCGTGGGGCCTGTTGGACTAATAAAGTACTCCCTGTCGGATTCGTTAACGCTAAATCTTGTTAACGTAAAATTTCCTTCAAAGTGGTACTTTTCAAGTCTAATGAATTACTTTTAAATTGCTTACTTATATCTTTTGTTGATGTAAATAGGTTAGTACTACATCTATGTGTATTAAACTCGAAATATATAATATTCAATGAATAAGGAATTGATTGAAAAAATATTTTGCATGATTAAAAAAAAAAACACAATAGCACGATGTTTGTTTTGGATAGGTAAGCATAGATTACAACGAAATCTGTTTATCAATTTTCTCATTCATATTTTACGGCTTCATCAAGCCAAAACTGCCTGTTTGATTTTAACCAATTGATACAGGTACAGCTAGATAACTATACAGTAGTATTCTACGCAACAGTTGTATAAGAAACGTAAAAAATATGATTGGCATGGGTTGCCATATGAGCGTAGCGAATATCGTTGCGAAGATGCCACAAACATTTTTTAACTCATTTATACATAATTGCATACTATAGATGGCGTAGAGAGGCGATAGAGCGGAACCAAGGCTCCAAAGTGTTCGCAAGAGACATGTCTATTGGGCAAACCCAGCTCACGAAGCTGAAGACAGAGGACGGTAGTATAACGTCGACAAAAGCCGAAGTTTTGGGGGAGATCGAAAAGTTTTATGGGCAGTTATACACCTCGGTTTCTAAACCTGTTAGTAGCTCAGCCGCAGATCCAAGAGCTAAGCTGACCCGACACTTTACCAAAGATATCCCGGACATCAGCCTTTATGAGATTAGGATGGCTCTCAAACAGCTTCGGAACAACAAGGCACCGGGTGATGACGGAGTCACCTCAGAGATTCTGAATGCGGGTGGAACTGGAACACCGATATTGAAAGCCCTTCAGAAACTCTTCAACTTCGTCTTGCTCGAGGGAATAACGCCAGAGGCATGGAACAGAGGTGTGGTGGTGCTCTTCTTCAAGAAAAGAGATAATACCTTGTTGAAGAATTACAGACCCATCTCGCTTCTGAGCCATGTCTACAAGTTGTTTTCGAGAGCCATCACGAACCGTCTCGCGCGCAGGTTCCATGACTTCCAGCCTCCCGAACAAGCAGGATTCCGAAAAGGCTTTAGTACCATAGACCACATCCATACGCTGCGACAGATTATACAGAAGACCGAAGAGTATAACTTGCCACTATTCTTGGCGTTTGTGGACTATGAGAAGGCCTTCGATTCGATCGAGACTTGGGCAGTGCTACAGTCTCTCCAGCGGTGCCATATTGACTATCGGTACATCGAGGTGCTGAAGTGTTTATATAAAAACGCCACCATGTCGGTTCGAGTACAGGAGCAGAGCACGAAAGCTATTCCTCTGCAGCGAGGCGTAAGGCAGGGAGACGTTATCTCTCCGAAACTGTTCACCACCGCATTGGAAGATGCTTTTAAACTCCTGGAATGGGAAGGATTCGGCATCAACATCAATGGCGAATACATTACTCACCTTCGGTTTGCCGACGATATTGTGGTCATGGCAGAATCGCTGGAGGACCTCGGCACAATGCTCGATGGCCTTAATAGAGTTTCCCAACAGGTAGGTCTTCGGATGAACATGGTCAAAACAAAGGTAATGTCGAATGCCCATGTTGCACCCTACCCAGTAACGGTTGGGAGCTCTACCCTCGAAATTGTTGACAAATATGTTTACCTGGGACAAGTGATCAAGTTGGGTAGGTCCAATTTTGAAAGGCAGGTCAATCGACGAATCCAACTCGGCTGGGCAGCGTTCGGGAAACTACAAAATATCTTCTCGTCCAACATACCTCAATGCCTAAAGACGAAAGTCTATAATCAATTTGTGTTACCAGTGATGACATACGGAACAGAAACGTGGACTCTTACTGTGGGCCTTTTAAGGAAGCTCAAAGTTGCACAGCGCGCTATGGAGAGGGCTATGCTCGGTGTTTCTTTGCGAGATCAAATCAGAAATGAGGAGATCCGTGAACGAACAAAAGTCGCTGATATAGCCCAATGGATTAGCAAGCTGAAGTGGCAGTGGGTGGGGCACATAGCACGTAGAACTGACGGCCGATGGGGCAGTAAGGTTCTCGAATGGAGGCCACGCACCGGCAAGCGCAGCGTAGGATGTCCACCCACAAGGTGGACAGACGACCTGGTAAAGGTTGCAGGAAGCCGCTGGATGCAGGTCGCTTCCAACCGGCCGATCTGGAAGTCACTGGGGAGGCCTATGTTCAGCAGTGGACGTCCTGTGGCTGAAATGATGATGATGATGATGATGCATACTATATTTTACTGTCAGCTCACGCATTGTATTCATATAATTACACGTGGTTTGATGATTCGGATATTAATACACACCTTACAAACTCAACTCATATTTTTTATCCCTATCTGTTGGCAATATTCTCCCGGCTTCAGTCTGTGGTACTAGTATACTGTAATGTAAAATTTAACTGAACCAAAATAGTATATTATGCAACAGTTGTATAAGAGGGGTCAAAAATCGCGAGTGGTATGGGTTGTGGCGTAAGAAAAGATGCCACGAGCGCTTTTTGACCTACTTATACAACGTTGCATACAATACTTTTTCTACGACTCGATAGTTATTGAATAAAACAAATATTAATAATTTAAAAAACCCCTGACATGACAACCTACAAGAAGAAAAAAAAAACCCTAAAAAGCAGATATTCACTTAGGCAAGAGTATTTTAAGACAAGCTGTTGCTGGACAAGGGTGTTGCTATTTGTGACCTTAATCAAAGGAAACTGCTTTCAGCTTTAGTGGAATTGCAAAGACTTAGAAACTGCAGTGACTCAGTACTGTGACAGAAATCATAATGTGAGTTTTTAGTGAAAAAGTTTTTCTGGTACTTACTCAGTTTTTTACCGACTATACTTTCTTACACAAATTGCTCATCATCATGACCAACCAGGCGAGCCTACGAGCGCTTAAGCACCATGGGTTTATTTTGTGCTGTTTAGGAGTTCCAACGGTCATCTTCAGCTCCAAGATACCAAATTATTGTACTGTCAAAATTTTATTAAATTGTTGGTTACAAACTAAGTAACTGGTTATCATGAGACCCTCAGTCAGTGAGTGATATAGAAAATGCTGATAAAACTTAACATTTAACCAACATTTGGAATTCTTGGCTGCAATATTGGCTAAGATCCATTAACAACTAGCTGGTCATCATTAGACCTTCATTTAGTGAGTGATATAGAAAATGCTAATAAAACTTAACATTTAACCAAAATTTTGAATTCTTGGCTTGAATATTGGCTGAGATCCGTTCACAACTAGCTGGTCATCATGAGACCTTCGTTTAGTTAGTGATATAGAAAATGCTAATAAAACTTAAGATTTAACCAAAATTTGGAATTCTTGGCTTCAATATTGGCTGAGATCCGTTCACAACTAGCTGGTCATCATGAGACCTTCATTTAGTGAGTGATATAAAAAATGTTAATAAAACTTAACATTTAACCAAAATTTGGAATTCTTGGCTTCAATATTGGCTGAGATCCGTTCTCAACTAGCCGGTCATCATGAGACCTTAATTTAGTAAGTGATATAGAAAATGATAATAAAACTTAACATTTAACCAACATTCAATATTGGCTGACATCTTGTCACTTGTTCCAATTAAAAGCTGAATATCTTGGAAACTACTGGTCCTATTTCTACCAAACATAACTAAGAATTCAGCCGACGGAAAAGTCTTTCGATTATGAAAAACCGCACTCAAATTGGTTCATCCGTTTGGGAGCTACGATGCCATAGTTAAGCTTATGACATCCCTCTTTTTTGTCGGGGGTTAAACATGCAAATAAAGAACAGAAAATAATTACAAGTTCCCGCGCGGAACTCAGAACCAACAATATAAAAAAAAATAGTCACTGATAAACTTTTTTTTTATCCATCTGTCAAATATAGCTTATACCTAAAGAAGATAAAACTTATTTTTTTTTATTTTGATGAAGAAGCATAAATGAGGGCTATGTATGACTCTTTCTGCCGCGTGGGCGAAATTCGCAGGCAGCCTAGTTTCCTTATACTTCGTTAACTATAGTCGGCTAGCTGCAAGTTGCAGGTCCACTCAATAACGCCGGTGTCCGTGCTGCGACAACCAGCGCGTTCTATTTTCGTCGGGTTAATTGTTAGCAAGAAGGCAGACTTGCGCTCTGGCACTCAATTACTTGTAGCACTTTAAGGACCTAATTATAAGTTAATGTCTTGATGATGTCCTCCTTGACGTATCCGTCAACGGCGACACCCTGTCACTTATTTCTGGCATGCGCGCGCACGTGGCTCGTGAAACCCAGCTTGTTCACGAACACACGATCACAAGTGGGACAGTGAAGCTGTCCGTCTGCGTTGTACGTGTAGCTGTAGGAAGGCCTGGGTTGCGCCTTTCGAAGCTCGCGTTTCGCATCGAGGTCTTTAAGGCGGAGGCATTCATAGCCTTCCACGCCTGTCTTCACAGCCTTCCGCCATTCCGGCCTATGCGTCGCAAGCTCCTCCCACGAACCACACGGTATCCTGCATCCAATAAGATGGCGTTTCAAGACGTCCTTGTAGCGCAGATACTGCCCTCCAGGCTTGCGCTTTCCAAGCTCTAGTTCTGAGTAGAACATGGTTTTGGGCAGCCTAATGGAATCCATGCGCACAAGGTGTCCACACCACCGCAACTGGCCCTTCATGAGCAGACTTCCCATACCTGCAGACTCAGTGCGACGAAGAACCTCCGAGTTAGGAACCCGATCTTGCCAGCGTATCCGCAGTATTGCCCTGAGACATCTCATATGGAAGGTGTCAAGGCGCCGAATATCGCCTTTGTATAAACACCACGTCTCAGAGGCGTACAGAAGCAAAGGTAGAATTATGGCTCTGTACACGGAAAGTTTCGTGCGCAGCTTAAGGTCATGGGATTTCCAAACTCGCTGATTTAGTTTACCAAAGGCTGCAGCAGCACTGGCAATTCGTGCCGAAAGTTCGGTCTCTAGGCGATTGTCATCACGAAGAATGCATCCAAGGTAGCGAAATGACTTCGCTTCGCTTAGAGGCATCCCGTTTAAAGTAATAGCTCTGCCACTACGGGAGCTACCCCTGACAGGCTGTTTCATGACCTGAGTTTTTGATGTACTAATCACCAGACCAAACTTCCGACACGAGCTGCCAAGGTGATTTAAATATTGCTGGAGAGATTCTGGGTTGTCAGCCATAAGGCAAACATCATCAGCATAGAGGACTTCAAGCACAGGCACCTTAAGAGTCTTGCTCTTCGCTTTGAACCGAGCTAAGTCAAAGACGCTCCTGTCAGATCTAACATTGAGCGTGATCTGCCCACCACAGTTCTTTAGTGCATCCTTCATTACCACAGCGAAATAGATGGCAAATAATGTTGGAGCCATGACACAGCCTTGCTTAACTCCGCTAGTAACCGGAAATTGGTCTGTAAAGTTGTGATCGTGTCGGACTCGGGCCTTCATGCCCTCATGGAATTGACGAATTAAATTTACAAACTTCACAGGACAGCCGATTTTCTCAAGAACTTTCCACAAGGCGGTTCTTGGTACGCGGTCAAAGGCTTTTTCCAGGTCGACAAAGCACATATTAAGGTCACGAAGTTGTTCCAGACTTTTTTCTTGAAGTTGCTTGACAACGAAGATGGCATCAACCGTGCCTCTATTAGGGCGGAAGCCGCATTGACTCTCCGGAAGGAAGGTTTCAGCTAGCGTATTGAGCCGCTTGTTTATTATGTGGGCCAAGATCTTACCAGCCGCTGAAAGCAAAGCAATGCCTCTATATGAACTGCAATCTGAAAGGTCTCCTTTGCTTTTGTACAATTTACAAATAGAGGCATCCTTCCAGTCTTGAGGAACAACTTCTTCATCCCAAATGCGAGTGACCAGGTCAAATAGCTTGTTCTTTATAAGCGGTCCTCCATACTTGTATATTTCCGCAGGAAGGCTATCTGACCCTGGCGATTTACCATTTTTCAACCACTTGATGGCACTGATAAATTCCGGAAAAGACGGCGGGTTATCAAGATCGTCAGAAGTAGGCAGGTTTTCAAGAGAAGAAATGTACGCAAGATCCGCATCTGAACTGGCAGGATTGAGCACCTCATTAAAATGCTCTGCCCAACGAGCAAGCACTTCAGCGGAATCTGTCAAACGTTTGGTCTTATCACGTGTATACACTGGAGCAGTCTTTTTGCAACGAGGTCCAAAAACTGTCTTCAGTCCCTCAAAGAACTTTGCTGATTGGTTGGTATCAGCAAGTATCTGCAGTTCTTCAGCTTTACGCTGCCACCAGTTGTCCTTCAAACTACGTACTTTCGCTCTTAGTTCCTGCATTGCGGTCTTACGCTCAGTAGCACTGAATCGCCCTCTAAGAGCACTCCTTGCATTTTCAACGAGAGCTCGTATAGCAGCATCGGAATCATCGAACCAGTCCTGGTTTTTCCTTTGCTGCTTACCTATAACTCGTTGAGATGCCGTATGCAGAGTGTCAGCAAAATAATGCCACTCTGCATCGATAGAAGTGCTCGCGACACTACTAGCTTGAGCGTCAGCAAACTCTTGATTGAGATGGAGCCGCGCGTCTTGATTGTGGACTAGTTTTGCAAAGGCAAGCCTCGACGGGACTTTGTGATTTGCTCTACGCGGGAGTTTGTACTGTAACCTTAGCTTAGAGCGTACAAGGCGGTGATCTGTCCATCCTTCAGCTCCTCGCATGACTCTCGTGATTCGTACATCCCGTAGGTCTCGTCTTCTAACGATAACGTAGTCAAGGAGGTGCCAATGTTTGGAGCGCGGATGCATCCATGTAGTTTTGTACTTATCTTGCAGCCGGAAAAAGGTGTTAGTAATGCTGAGACCAAACTCAGCACATAGAGTAAGTAAGGAAGTTCCATTAGCATTGCACTTTCCAATGCCATGTCTCCCCAGCACATCTTTCCAGGCTGTGTACTCTGTACCCCCCAACCAACCAACCAACTGTACCAACCAACTCCGTTTTGAACAATGGATTGGAGTGCACGGTTTACCTTTGAAATTTTCAACGAACATTAATTAATTGAAACACGGAATGTTGGTAGCTAAGGCAATTCCGTCGTTCTCCATAGTCGACATACCTGCAATGTTAACAGAAGTTACTTCGATTCGATTTCCGGTTACGGTTCCGGGCCTATCTCGATTCGCGGCCCATAACATATATCATCTATATGGACAGCGTCCGTTGTATTATACAATCCAAATGTATAGAACTCTGATAAGATGCTGTCAACCAGCTTACTAGCAGTTAATGATGAATGTGGGTCTTTAACTGTTCGGCATAATAATAATAATTTCTAAAGTCTCGTAATATGAATATCTTGCCGATATTTAATGTGATATACTTTAATAAATAAGTAAAAATCTCCATCTGAAATAAAAATAAACATTTCAAAGGTCGTAACCAGACTAAAATAGTTTTCCCTATATTTTCCGGAAGTTTACAGGGATACATACTCTGAATCTCTTTCAAGAAATTCTTGCCGGCTCGCAGGCAAAGTCGTCAATCGAGCGAATAAAGGCCCAATCATTGAATAAAATATTATAGATCTTATTTGTTATTCGTCGCCCTCGTGTACTCGTACTTCACTCACTGAAATACGCAGTGAACTATTTTCTCGCAGCAAGTGAAGAGTAAATTGCATTTATTATAGACACTCGATTCTGTATTTTATTTCTTGGAGATAAGGTTTAAGTAGAAGAATGCGTTGACAAAATCTCTCTGTCAATAGATCCAGTGTGAACGCTAAGTTTTCTTTGCAAAGTTTGCGATCTCTTCTGATTAATCTTTTTACTTGTGCGACTTCTTTTCAATGTTAAAGTAAGTGTACCTAATTGTACAGATGTCTCCTAGAGCCTATTCAATATCCCACTGCTGGCCAAAGGCGTCTGGCTCTCTTTCTAATTATTTATCTTCGGTTAAAGCTTAGCAAATCTTTTCAAAATTTTTCTACTTCTTGGTGTAGTAGTTAGATAAAAACATTATACCTACTTAAATCAAATGATTTGTTACCAAGCCAATATTTTTACTCTGTGATTATCGGGCGCCATAAAATTAAGTTATAGATATAATAACTGGCTAACCCTGAATTCAAATATGCGGCTCAAACATCGCACACACATGGCGCTTAATAGCATTTATGTTAATGTGGCTATGTCCCACACGAAAAACTATTTTCATATAAAGCAATCTACATTTTTGTTTCGCACCACTACGCTGTTTTTCTTCTATCATGCGCATGCCAAAGCTTTTTCTCTAATTCTCCCAAATGTTGTTTATATAGAAGTGAGTTATATTTAGTTCCATTTGTAAACGTGTAATACAACATCTTGATATATTAGACAAAGTTCTGTGACAAGATGGATTAACCCTTATCTCCGCTAGGGATAGTCCGCCTTGAATAGCTGAAATGTCGTTAGATTACCTTGGTATAACTAAATATAATTATGTTTTCAGCGCCTGCGGTCAAGTAGGTGGATTTGCTCGCCGCATTGCAGCTCATCTCGGCTTGACACTGAAACAATACCTTACAGTAGAAGCGTACCTAGCCGCAAGGAATTGGTAACGAATCGGGGCGCGCTAGCCGCAATATCCAAATAGAAACGAGGAAAATATATATTTCTTTCTATACCCAATATGTAGTTCACTTTTTGTTATCAATAGCTGCAATATTATTCCGTTCGGTTATGTAAAAATTGATATGTAAACAAATTTTGCATTTCAATCTTTAATGATTTTAATTGTCTTAATAATTGGCATATTGTGAACTTGTGAACGTATTATTATTTTAATGTGACTTAACTTACAGAGATATGAATAAAAAAGCCTGTCAAGTGCGAGTCGTACTCGTACTCCTGCACCGAGGGTTCCGTACGAACTATAAAAGTACTGCATATTGATCTAACGAAAAAGATAGTCTGTACCTACCTACTGAGCGACAACCAACTTAAACGTTGGTAAACTGTTTTACGTAGTTACTTTAATTTTTTATTTTTTTTTTATGATGTACAGTACTTAGATTTTTTCCCAGTTTCAAGGAACTGTAGACTAGAGTACATGTTTTTAATTTATTATAGATACCTCCACGCCTTTTCGAGATAAAGTGTCAGACCTATGAGGGTTACGTTTTTCCTTTTGAGATACGGAACCCTAAAAATAGAAGTCTGAGATGTGACGGAAGGAATTTTGTTAATGTATGCCGTACTCTCAACATAAGCAAACCACAACCCACTGCAAACAAGAAATATGTGCTGCGACCTCGTGTACTTACCTAAGTTATAAGTTGGTCCGTAACTCGGGGCACAGCTTAGCGTGGAGGTTTTTTGGCGTCCGGCCACTGAATAAACAGGCGTGCTTTGTGCCGTGATAAATTATTTCGCTGATGTTGCATGCGCGGGTCACAGGCAGCGGGACAAAGATAAGTTGCCTAGAGTTTTCCTGGTTGCAAAAGGTTAACCCGGTATAATGTGCCTATACAGGCGTCAGGCGTATATTCGGCCATGAAAGTCATGAATAACCTTCCCAATTTATAGGTTGGAAATAATTTCTACTCTGACTTACATATGTAGGTAACTACCTCAAATAAAACATATACCTACCAACACGCTCTTGTATGTCGTTGTCGCTCAATTTGGAAGGATGAGCCAAGCCTCAAAGGTGACTATGTTCCAGGCAGAGAAAAGCCATTTCAAAGCGATTATACCTTACAGTATCATAACCAGAGAAGATGGTATAAGGTTCAGACCTATTTCAATAGAAAATATAGTTAACTGGGCTATTCTCAGAGAGACTTTGAAGCGTCGGGCAAGTTTAAACTGCATTTTCGATGCGACAAGATGTTTCGCCAGCGGACGACCGACGTTGGCTCTCTAACTTTACGCTTCCTAAAAGATAAAAAGCTACCTAAAATGTTTGCAGTGTTTATGTAGAAGTTATAAGGGGGAATAAATTTGATTCTCGGCACCGCATCATCCAATCAACAGCTTAACGTGGCCCTGTAAATACATTACGTGTGATGTGTCACATCCGCAGAAATCTGCCTCGAGGCGGCACCTCGCGCCTTGCCTCGCGCCCCTCTGATTGCCTTTTTTATTGCCTCCCTGTCGTCTGCGCCGTGCTCCATTTATATCTTTCTCGATAATTTATAATCCACACACAGGTTTGTTTTCTTGTAATAATTATTGTGTTCTCAATCCTGTTTCCCGTAGCTCCTGTTTTGCTTTATTTGTTTGCAATATAAATTCGTTACGGGACGCCAGCCGTGTTGATACGTACTGTTGACAAGAATTACATTTGTATGTGAAACGTGCTTAAATCAATATTTGTTAAAAGGATTACATAACAATGGGTGTGTTTTTAACTGAACTGATAGAGACGATAGAGTAAGACAATTGTTCATCCGTCTTTCGTTCTTAGATAGAAACATATGTATGTTCGTCTTGTGCGAGATATTTATAAATATGTATCGATAAAACTCCCATTTCCTACTAGGCAAAGTTAGACTAAGGCACCTTATGTCCCACTAATAAAATGCCACAAAAGGACACTTTCTTCTTAGTGCTATGAAAGCATACAAAAAAAACAGTGCCGATTAAAAGTACTAATTAGCTGTTTTGCGATAGAAATAGATAACTACCTGAACATGAACATGAACATAGGCACCACACCCAGCCAGGTCGTAGCCTGACCCGGACAAGCCGGATACACCAGGGGGCACAGATTTATAATCTGGGATGGGATAGGAGGGCTGACTAGCCGCATCCAGTCGACCACAATCAGCCGATTATGCAACCTTGAGCCAATATTGGAAGTTAGGTGAGGTGGGGTAGAGCATCGGGGATGAGCGTTGGTGAGTTGTCGCGTACTCTCGTTGGCGTCTTTGCTTGTCGTGTTCACCGGATAGCCGTCGGGGTATCACGTTTCCTGTTCGTTGGTCTGACCTTCATCCTCCGATTCGCTGCCGGTTTCTTGTAATTGGTAGATTTTTTGGGCTGCCGTGATGTATTTCTGATGAGTTCTTGTCTGATGCAAGTTCTGCCCACTCGGAGGGGTTCTTGTCGTAGTATAGCATATCCTGATGCCACGAGTTTTTCCATGTAAAGCTGGGTCGGCTAACTTTGAGTTTTTGCGCTTTGTGCCGGTACGCGGAATGCAGCAAGTGGGGTCTAGGGCGTCGCAGGATGTGTCCATAATAGCATATCTGAAGGCATGTTATCCTTTTGGTTATTGTTTTTCCCTCCAGTTGGTCGTGTTTTTTGATTGGTTCCGGCTTTGATCCTGCGTTGTTTATCATGTCCCTCAATATGAGTCTTTCGTACCTCCTGAGTTTTGATCTGTTTGCCTTGGTGAGTGCTGCGCATTTGAGTACATATGTCGTTGATGGCTCTATCACCGTTTTGTACAATAGGCGAGCGGTTTGCCATTACGAGTACATGCGTGATTCCTTGAGGGAGGAGGTTATGTAGGTACCCAAGTAGCGGATTTCGTTCACTGGAGTAACTGTTGTCCCGGTGAGGTTAATGAAGTTTCTGTTGTTTTCGTTTATTGGGTCTCGTGCTAGGAGTTTTGTTTTTGCCTCGTTCACCTTTAGTCCCACTGATTCGAATAAGGTTTTGGCCTTCGCGTATATCTCATTTAGTTGTTGGAGGCCGTTAGATACAATAATCACGTCGTCCGCAGAAGCTAAGATAATCGGTAACTGAATTTCCTCGTCTTGGTTGAGTTTTACGAAGGGCAGTTATTCTTCTAGTGTTCTGAACACGTCGGCCATTACGATGGTGAATAATCGCGGTTAGAGAGGGCAACCCTGCTTGACGCATTTGCCTTTATTGATCCACCTGGTTTGTTGTCCAAACCACTTGATGCAGGTAGATTCGTTCATCGCGGCTTTAACTATACGATTGGTTAGCGCCTTGTTTGTTCAGTGCATAATATGTCCCTCATGGCGTTGAGATCAATTGTGTCGAATGCTTTTCCTAGGTCGGCTGCTAGGACAAAAGTTTTCTTTCCTACTCTCCATTTCTCGTCTAGAATTCGGCGTAGAGTAACATGTGGTCGTCGGTAGATCTGTTTTTCAGGAATGCTGCCTGGTAGCTTCCGAGGTCATCAATGGTTTCATCCAGTCTCAATAGTAGTAGATTAGCGTAGATCCTGTATCCCGTGCTGCAGATAGAGATTCGTCTGTAGTCATCTATAGATTTTGGGTTCGTTGTTTTTGGTAGCGGTACTTGGATTGATTGTGTCCAAGTCTCCGGCAGGGTATTTCGTTGTCCACGCTGCCCGTATTTGCGTTAATATTTGGTTGATGAGTTCCTCTGGATTTGATTTAAATAGCTCAGTCACCGTTTGATCTATTCCAGGGGCCGTACCATTACGCATCTTTTGAATAATATCCTTTATTTCATCTAGCGTGGGCTCCGGTTCTAGGTCTCTTGTGTCTTCGTCGCTTACTTGCTCAATGCTTGGGCCCTCTGACTTAGCAAGCTCTTCTTCCCATATGGATATTGGAATAACGTGTTTTTTGATTTTTGTCTTGCCTTGAGCTTATGTCTTCTGTAGAAGTCGTAGATGATTTTCATCCTCCTTGAAGGATGGGTATTTGCTAGCCCCTTAAAGAATATTCTGCATTCCCTTTCGTCTTCTGTTGATTCGATTATTTGTAGATTTCGTCTGCATTCTCTGAGGTTGTTTATTCGTGTTACGTCGGTTGGGCGTAGATTTTTCTGAATTTTGCTTGTTGCAGTTTTGCTAGCGCTACTCTGCGTTCTTTTGAGTACTTTGGATGAAATTTGATTGTTCTTTTCGCTGAAGTTTTCATTATCTCCGTGATTTCTTGCCTTTGGAGTGGGCTTTCTTTTGTACGTTTCTGTACCATTGCCATTTCTTTTGCGGTGTTTTGATATTTCGTTTTTGTAGTTTTATCTTGGAGCATGTCGTAGTCTAATGTCTTGTAGTTGAAGGATTGTGATTCGTCTGAGGTTTTGTTTATGTTGGTCTGATTCGATTTTTGTGGTTTCAGTTCGCCCCGTATGATTTTATGATCTGATAACGGCGTGTGCTGGCCTTTGATGAGGCTAAAGTTGGATGAGCTCTTGTTTTAGGTCATTATGTGGTCTATTTGTGACTTACTACTGCCTGATTGCCAGGTTACTTTAGAGCTACTTCGGCCTAGTGACGTTTCCAATCAGAATTTCCCCATTACTGTTGTTGCTTGGGTGGTATAGGTTTTTACCTATTTGGTGATGGTTGCGTCGCGTTTTTGCATCTTTAGACCCGATGTGTGCATTGAAGTCACCTAGAACGATTAGGGTCGAGTTTTTTTGGCTTGAGCTTTATTAATCGGAGTAGGCGTGACAGGTCGTCTGTGGCTGCTGATTTTTCGTTTGACCAGTGTATTTTGACGACGAATAATGTTGTTTTGTTATCAACGTCGATTGACGCTGCCATGTTGTTCAAATTGTTTTGGGCAGTTAATTTTAAGCCCGCTGTTTTTCCTAATAAGGATGGCCAGACTTCTGTTCGAGTTATTTCCGCTTAGACTCCATTTGTAGTTATCGGATTCGTGAGTTCCGGTTTTCAGGTGAGTTTCTTGTAAGCATGCAATGTGTATTGATTCTAGTAACGTATCAATATCTGATTTTTTCTCAGGTTTAGTTGCTCCTCTAACGTTCCATGTTGCCACGTTAGTTCTATATATTGGATTGTGCACCGGGTGGTGTGGCCTAGGTCGTGACAGTCGGTATACAGTTGCGTCTGCTATCTCCGGTATTTAGGTTTATTTCTGCTCGCGTGAGTTGTGTGTTATTAGTCGTGTTTACACCCAGGTGTTTTTCAAAACAATCGTAGTGTTTGTGACTGTAGACCAGGCCTATGGTGCCTACCGCGTCGCTGGGTGTTTTAGGGGTAAAGTGTATTATTTCTTATTATTAGTGGGGTGCCTTGAAATACTTTTACATTGATGCCGCAGTATTCTGCTGCACTGCAGATATAAGTATATCGGCTCCACCCCACACCCCATCTTGGTGTTGCAAAGTCAAATACATATATCTTAATTTATTCATGTTGGTCTGGCTTGTTGACATCAATATTGCTTATGATCGCATTTCGCATTGTTTCGTCATGTTGGTTTTCATCGGCATATCGAGCGAGGTCTCTGCGGTTGCTTGATGATCAAACGTTAATCCAAATAAGTCGTTGATTTGGTGGGCGATAGCTCGAAAAAGACAGTTACCATCTCCGGGTATATTCTTTATTGCCATCTTGCTTTCCATGTTTGTAGATTGTTGTCGTGTCCTGCTATCTAGAGGCGCGCTGTGGGGAGAGCTTAAAGTCTAGGTTATTAGTGGATGGTGTTGTCGAGGGTGTTTATGTGTGTTGCTAGGTATTTTACTTATTGTTATATGGTGTAGTGTTTGTTTTTAATGCACACCGGCTGTGTTGTTTTGTGCTCCGGTGTGACTTAGGTAGTTATCTATTGTGATTGATGTCCTGACTTTCAAATTTGCATCAACTTTCTACTACTTAATTGCTATTGTTAAATGGCTTAGCAGACTCTCTTTGGTGACTTGTGGACGCCAGATGTGGTTTCGTTCGAACAAGCGGTGCGCTTTAGATAAAAAAAATGGTCTGTTGCGTATTGCTTCTAACAAGGGTTTGTTTTTTTGTGTCGAGCTGCTTTGGTTGGCAATAAAACAGGGCGTTTGCCGGACTGACCATGTGCTTTGCTGTGAGTGTAACAAAGACTATTTTTGTTTGATTATGTCTTATAACCCAAGCTTAATCAAGATTCTGTGAATTGCGTTGGAAGTGATGTTATAAGTAATGTGTGTATGTAGATATTTTAGGAGTTGTGTTGGGCGCGTGGTAATAGGTAGTAGTTTATGTTAGGTTTAGGTACGCCAATTAATGAGCCATGAGATTTTGCTTTAACCAGGTGAGACCGCGTTTTTGGATTGGAATTCTTGGCCCCGTTGTTTCTGGCGTCGAACTCGACTGTAGCTGTTCGTCGTTCGTGGGGTTATTTATATTTATGTATGTAATGCGTTTCGGTCAGTTTAATCAAAGAAAAGGTTTAGGACTCTATTGATTTGCGATTTAGCGATGTAATCATTAGTGAAGTAAAGTTTATGTACAAAAATCTGCTTTTAATACTCTTTGTTAGTTTATTAGGGCCTGGGCCTTTTTTGGAGTTGATCAGTGCATCTAGATTACAGATCTTTCGTAGAGGTATAGAACCTAAGTGTGGCGGTTTTAAGGAGATCGGGGGAATGTTTGAGGTGCAATTTGCCGAGGACCTGACGAGGTCTGTTGCTAGGCACGTGCTTATCTGATCCGATCTTTATAGCTTTGCAACTCGGATATCTAAGGTATTTAACAGTTCAATTTCGAATTGACATTAAGTAAGCAGTGATAATGGAAAGAGCTCACCGAGTTCTGCTTGGGCTGCTGTGTCGTCAGTAATTGATGCAGCGCGCAGCGTGGTTACTCCTGTATGTTGTACTCTACTCGGCCGTTTCCGCCTCCAGCACTAGGTTTGCACTCACTACTTAGGCTATTTGTTATCTAGACGCACTGCAACATGTATAAGCCCGATGGTATTGGTTTGGAAATATAAAGGGAACGCGGCGGAGTTAGTTTAAACTAATCTTTCAAGTTTAACGTCGGACGCGCGGTGGGAATTTTGAACTTTATGACGGGGGTTGGAACGAACAGACGGCCGGACTATTGTTTCGCGTGGGGCTATTGTTTTGGCTCAAAGATTTAAGTGGCGTTTTTGGGTCGTTCGGGATGGCTTGCACAGATCGGCTGCCCAAAACAGAATTCAAGTAACTCAGTTGGGACAAATTTTACAGCAGAGCGAAAAAACGATTTTACTAAACTATTCCTCATTACAGGCTCAAAAATTAATTGTAAGCATTTAAAGTAGTGTATTTTCATTATATGACATAAGATTAACACCGTATTTTAATTATTTCTTCACTATTGCGGGTACACTTATTTTAAAATGCAAAAATGGTTTTCTGCTTAGAACGAGGAAAGATAATTTAAAAGGACTTCCATATAAAAACAAGTATCTCGAGATACTTGAATTTAGTTTTGGTATCTTGTTAAATACAAGCTATATAAATAGCATTATAAATAGCATTTTTCAAGATATAATACAATATAATACTTACATAATCATAAAAGTAAAGTAATTTAACAGGTTAGTTTTGTTTATTGAAATTAATCCACATAAATACATACATGTGGTAGTTGAAAAATGTTTTAACCCCATTTGGATTGTGGTTTTGAGAAAATCGCATAAGAAGGAAAATTTGGATATGTTGTACATATAATTAAGGTCATTCTATAAAAAAAAAAGATTGATTTATCTTTTGACAAAGACATACTTAACAATTTATGTGAGACTGTTACCAAATTGAGTTATTTTATGTATAATTTAATATTGTTTAACATATAGTAAAAAAAAGAATATTTGGATCAACACCGGGCAAAAATCGAATTTGTACATTCTTTTCACACAGTAAAATTAAGTAGACAATAAACTAATTAAGAATTTCGAACGAAATCTTGTACAAATTTGAATTTAGAATGCGACTTATTGAAACTTTATGCTCTCGCGGTTTGTACACATAATTAACACAAATTATAACGGGTCTATCGCGATATTCTATATTTACCTTCATAATCTAACGTTTCGGCGGGGTTGCACACGCCGTGGTCTTAGATGTACTGGTGAATCAGCCAGTTGTTACTGGAGCTGTTGACCAAATTAATGTAGCACTACACGACGAAATTGTCTAATAAAATTGATGGGTAGGGAGATAAATGTTCGACTACCATCCATTTGTTTACTAATTATTGTCACCAGTCGGACACACAACACTCACAACTTCTCCGCTATAGGAGACGGTAGGTAGCCCGTAAGTCTGTATTTATTTTGTAAATTTTAATTACGGGGGTGGCATAGCGAGGTCGTTAAAACCCCTAGGCTAAATAAATGAAAAAAAAAACTGCGCATAAACTGCCTTTTTTGTTAGATTATGAAGGTAAAATAAAGAATCTCGCGATAGACCCGTTATAAATTGTTTTACCCTATGACTAGAATTTGAGTTCTTTATATGTTATTTTGCGTCTCTTCATCATAAATACTACTCGTACACTTCACTTATGAGATACACTCAACTCTTGTATGCAATCCTTGACTGGCAAATATTAAGTAAAACAGGCAAAGTTGTTCATTAAAATGAAACATGTAATGTCTACTTCACACCACAATAAAGTTCTTCCACCAGGTTACGCATTTTATTTTTATTTTGAGCTCTGATCTTTGTATCAATGGTTTAAAGTTGTCCATTATTTGATTTAAAAAGGTAGTTAACTAATTCTAACCACATAATTATCTACCCGACAGAAAATTTGTTATGGAGATACTTGTTTTGACATGGTTGCACAAATTGTTTCCTATGTCAATCTCGACGCTAAAATCAAGTATCTCAGAAATCTATATGAATTACAAGTATCTCATTGCGAGATACTCGTTTTCACGTTAAAATTAAGATACTTACTTGACTTTAGCTTAGAATACCCCTTCAAAAAAAGATACTTGGATTTTAAAAACATCTGTATTTTGAAAAGTATACATAATTTTTTTATAAATGTCAGATTGATGGATGTATTTTGAGATTCTGGACCGGAAAATAAAAAAAAAATATTTTAGGAAAAAAATGAGTTGCTTGTTTTCTGCGTAGGGCAGCCGAGATGCGACCGCTCTGTACCGTGTCTCCGACGAGACCCGATAGAAATAGATAACTACCTGCACAAAAATTTAAATTAGTACCTACCTGCCGTCGACTTTAGAATAAGTTGTTAAAATTGTTGACCCAACAAACCGAGTGGCCACGGAAATTCTAGTTTAGTTCTAAATGCACCTATTAGAGCCCAAAATGAACTGACACGTTTTGTAGATACACAAATTTCTATGAGCATTAGATTAAGTTTCTCTCGGAGTATCTTCTCAACAGCGTTTCCTCTTGTGAACTGTGTTTGCCCTTGTGGCTTTCCCACAGAATAAAGTTCATTATTTCATTACAAAAACTAAACAATACACACTCAAGAGCTATACACATTAATGTCATTTGCCCTTGAACATATTGTTAATAGGGTTTAGCTGTATTCCGTTCCGGTATCACATTCAGGTAAGCGAAGCAAGCCGCAGGTGTACGGTTCGGCTCCCGCTCTCGGAAACAACTTCAAAGCTAACTTGTCGCCTCCTGTTTCCACAAATCTGACGATATTTTTCAAAATCGTCGCTTATCCTTCTTTAACTAGTTCTTTGATGTACGCTGCGCGGCTTTAGCAATAATTTCATGCCTACCTACCTGAAATGTAGGTTAATGTAATTTGAGTAATTTTACAGGAGAGAGTTTGTGTATCCGGCCATGGTAAAGCTGGGTCATACACAGTTCAAAAAACAAAAGTCGTCCTGTGGTAAAAAGTTAAGAGCTTGTATGAATCCAGGTTATATTGCTATTACATCGGATTATAGAAGAGGGAACGTTCTTTATTCTCATATGAGTAAAATCAGAAAATAAGGTCCTGGAATCCTTAAATTCGCTTATGTCCACAGGAAAGACTTAACATAAATCTGTGTATGACCCAGCTACTCCGGATATTTACTTATCGAATAAACGTTAGTTGTTATGATTTAAGTCCCTTGATAAGAATTTTAAAAATAAGTTTACGTAAGGATTTTACGTACTTGTACAATTATTTCGTAGTAATTAAAATAATTTTATATCTCTGAAACAGTAAGTTTACAGATGCCGTTACCCCTATGACCTATATATATATACAGTACAGTGCTTAAACCTCTCACAAACAAAATAACATCGGAAATTCCAGGAAATGTCTCGTAACGTGTAACACACATCAAAACTGGAAATTTATTGATCAATAGAGATGTTATAAAGGGTACAATAAAAATCTGAAATTAGCAGTGTTTTCTCATGTAAGTACATACCTACACTTATTATGGTTTTTCGAAGAATTAATAAAAAGAGACAATATAGGTACCTACTAGGTATTTACGTATAGTCAGAACAATAAATTTTATGACAATGCTTTTAAGTTACAATGATTCGCTGAAGTATAACGCCAAAAAAAATTAAGATTATCGCATATAAGAAAGGAGAAGGGAGATTTAGTAATCAAAGGTGCTTTTGGGCATGAACCTTTTTGAAACAAAACAATTTGGTTTAAATTGACGGCGGTCGTAGCTCAGATTAATCCAATGGCGGCGGACGGCGATCAACGAACCGATAACAAAGACAGATTCGACAAATTCCCAATCTTATTAAAGCGTTAATTTAATTGTTTTTCAGTAAAGCTACGCTATTTCTAATGGAAATGTCTTTTGGCTGGTAAGGCGGGAAAGTTAGTACAAATACATATATTCAAATAAGAAAATAGGTATATACTTATTGCGAGCCAACATCACTTTAATTGATTAAGTCTTGTTTTTTTCTTGTACGGTTTAAATGTACTTCAGAACTTTCTATTCTTGAATGAAATATAAGTAACTTTTTTCCGTGTCTTCGAATGCGCAAAATTTTCCTTGTACTTCGGAAACTCTTTCGGGGGTTGATAACTAGAAATTATCCCAAGTAGCAAACAAGCTGCAGAAGCGCTTATACAGCCTTTATTCAGCTTAAATTATCGGCATAAGCATGCTACTTGGGATGTTACTCTCTGGCACATATTCTAAATCTACGCTATTACCTTCCGCCCTTTTCGCTTACTTATTGAAAAAGGATGTCAACAAACCGATTCACACTTTTAATAATGGTTAATCATTTGTATCAGCTTTTACAAGCCTAGATCACTTTCGGTAAATTAGATATCACATAGAATATATATCTAAAATGCATGATAAATTACAAAGTATTTAACATTTTCACCCAATTACTCTTTACGAGTATGTAGAGTGTAGTACTCGGTAGTTGTATAGGTATTGTATTTTAGCTTTAGAACGCGTCAATCTCAGTTTTGCGCTGGGAATGGAATTTAATAAGTGAATTCGCAAACGAGTCAAGTCAAGTCGTCTCCCAGAGCGTCTCTGAGCTATTCATAACAAAGTTCCCACTGTCAGCAGCACCCTATTGACTTTTATTTTGAGACTACTATTTACAAAAGACTTATTTAGTTGGACACTAAGTGTTCTAATATATACCTTTTTTTTCTTTTAGGTAAGTGGTTTCAATTTAAATATATACCTACATACAACATACCTACTTTCAATACCGACAATCTTAATTTTGTCATTCAAAACAATTAAAATTAGGTATAGGTCGTGAACTTTGCAGTTCTATAGCCGTTATTGTTGTCATAAAATTGGGCAGTAGGTGTCATTATCAAAAAGTAATATCTTCTAAATTAACTTTTTGTTCATAGAAAATACAAAACAAATAGGTATATTGAGCAACCCAAGCTATATTAAATTAAGTCATTCATGTCAAACAATTGCGTAGACGAGACTCAACTTATTAGCCTCAAAAGAATGATAATAAACCCCCCAGCCACAGTACAAGCGCGAGACAGTGCAGAACATGCCTTATAAAGTTTCGGACATAAACACATGTTGATGTAGGCTTCTTAAATATTGCACTGCTTCTAATCCGTGGTTTCAGGGATTAAGTGTTTGCCTCTTTGACTAATTTGACTAAACTGAATATAACTCATTAGAGTTATCATTTCGTACAAGTTAAGGCATAGACCAAATAATGATATAGATTTAATTGGTCTAATTAATTACCAAAAAAAAAATGCACGAGCGAGCGAGTCAGGCTGCATTTCGCCAAATATTTATTCCAATAATAACGCTTTCTCTCGCATAATAATGTCAAAACCACAAATTATTTCGACGTTAGTATCTGAGAATAAGCGTTGTTTCTGGAATAAAAAATTGGTTAAATCCTGCCTAAATAAGTTTAACTATTCACTACCTAGCTCTAAAATATGAAAAGAAACCCGCATCACAAGTTGGGATGTCAATAGTTCAGAAAGTTAACGTGAACCCAAACAAGTCCCTTATCAATCGCAAGTTACGATATTAACGGACGAAATACTTCTGATTCGACGCGAAAACGGATCGACCCTTGCTCTGATATATTGTGAACATTTCCGAATACATTACCCTTTTTTGCGATCGCCCTTGTTCCCTCATCACGGCTGTGACAGACGAGGGATCGAAACAATCCCGCTGACTCCGCGCTCATTACGATCAAACGCCATATCTCCATACCTTGGAAACTGAAGAGCAGTAAGCTGGAAAATAGTGCTTTCAATTTCACCTTTCAACCCTAACGCCTCTGAGTCAAGGCGAGAATGAGATTGAAAAGTCATCATCTTTTAACTTCAGCTGTCTTGTGAAGTTGTAAAGTAGAGTAATTATTTTGTTGTTAACTTTTATTATACTGACGGCGATCACTAAGTTTTGAGGATTCCACACGCAAAGATGCTAACGGGAACCTGTCATGTATTAACCCCCCGTGGATTCAAAAAGTCGCGAACATACAGTTGAGTCTAACTTGTCATTTACTTACGACCTAACCTACCTAGAAATAGTAGTATTAGAGATTTTTCTGTAGCTTATAAAATAAAAAAATTAAAATGTTTTAGGGTTCCGTAGTGAACTAGGCACCCTTATAGTTTCACCATTTCTGTCTGTCCGTCTGTCCGTCCGTCCGCGGCTTAGCTCCGTGATCATATTAGTACTTGAAATAAGAAATCTGAAATTTGGTATGAGTATGTGTATGTATCGGGTGCGTAACGATGGCTATAACAACTTTTGATATAATTTCAGTCGGTATAACGCTCAGTTGATATAATTATTGAATGATATAACAACACTTAATATATCAACATTTGATAGAATTATTGTTTTTCATATACTGATCATTTTATCGAATAACATTTAATATAACATTCTTGAAGTATACTCGTAATGCATATTTCGTCTAATGAATTTATGGTATAACGTTTATTTTATTTAACGTTCAAATGGCATAACGTATAGGGTATAGAGAAATAGGGGGCCTCGGGGGGCAAAGCCCCCCGCATTCAAAAAAAACTTAAGCCAAAAGTTCACTTAGAAACGTAGGTTAGGTTAGGTTAAGATAGAAAAAAAAGGAAAGAAAGAGGAAAAAAAAAAAAGTTTGAATTGCATCCCCCAGAAAAAATGGACTGGAACCAGAAAAATAGGTTAGGTACGAGCACTACACAAATGTTGTTATACCAAATGAACATTATACCATATGAAATTATACCAAATGTTGTTATACCAAATGAACATTATACCATATGATGGTTATAGGAAATAAGTGTTCAAATGATAAGTATACGTATTTCCTATAATTATACGAAATAAAAATAGATATTTTGAAATTATACCAAACGTTTATTATATCAAATGAGACATTATACCACATGAAATTATATCAAATGTTGTTATATCAAACATACTTATACCATTTATTTTTATATCGATCATTACACACCCGTATGTATCACGCCGACAAAACAGTAAAAAACAATATTTGTATAGAATCTTTTTATCGATTCATATTTTTTATGTGTGTAATACCACATTTTAATATTTTTATAAATAATAACACAAAGGTAAATTAAGAAAGAAAAATTGAATGCGATCTACTTCCCCTACTACCCCGCTTCGATTGTAGTAGATCGCATTCAATTTTTCTTTCATAATTTACCTTTGTGTTATCCATACTAATATTATAAATGCGAAAGTGTTTCTGTCTGTCTGTCTGTCTGTCTGTCTGTTACCTCTTCACGCTTTAACCGCTGAACCGATTTAGATGAAATTTGGTATATAGATAGTTTCAGTCCTGGGAAAGGACATAGGATACTTTTCATCCCGAATAAATGTAGTGTTCCCGTGGGATGAGCGGGTAACACAGCGGGGCACAGCTAGTTATTTATAAAAAGTAAAAAACAAACTAAAAAGAACTTTTTTTTTAGTTTATATTAACCTCTCGTAAAGTGGGCTGATTTTTTTTCGTTCCAACACTAGTGTGTGGGGTGTTGATGTATAATTGGTCTTTAAAAAATAATAGAGCTCTCTAAACATTTTTGATAAAGTCAGCAGTTTTGAAAATATTCGCTCCGGAAATCCGCCCCCCCCCCTCTAACTTTTCAACCACGGGTCAATAAATTATTGAAAAATCCATGAAAATGAGGCCTTACTTTCAGTGAAAACTATATATAATTAAATCGGTCAAGCCTGTTTTGAGTTATCGCAAAAATTCATAATTTTCTTTAAAATGACGTAAGTGCCACGCGGTGTCCTTATACTTCGAAAAATACACATATTAGTTAAGTGCCATACTGCATTAAACATTCCGCTCGATGTGGCACGTAATCGATAACTTTAGCAGCAGCTAATAAGTAATTACAGTTACTTTGGCGTTTACGACCTTTTTGTAATTTAAACCTCGGGCTTAAAACAGCTGTTTAAAGGCCGTTTATTGTGAAGGATGGGCAACTACGGAACCCAACACTGAGCGTGGCCGACATGCTCTTGGCCGGTTTTTTTTAATTTTTTATCAATTCCTCATTCCCCAGGAACTATAGCCCTGGCACTCTACAAGCTGAGATCAAGGGGTTTGTTCCCACTGAAACTTGGAAACAATCTGGGTCAGCTTAGTCGAGTCTGTTTCGGCCGGGCGATACGTATTGGTATCGTCGTGCTTATCAAAAATATCCAAATTAGCATTCTACATTACTACCCCATTATATTAAGTACTATTCAATTGACTTAGGTAATACGACACAATAATGTATTTACGACAATCTTTCATATTAATCTTATAGTATGGGATTCATCAGTCAAATAAGTCTATGATGACTTTGTCAATTCCGTGTGTATCTTCCCCACTCCACACTCCAACACAAGAATCTAAATTGCTTTATAAAAATACAAGAAATACTCCTAAACTTGAGATGTGAGTCCCAATTATTACTCCGATCGACTCTTAGAAGCAGTCAAAGATTTAGGAACAAATCATTCGATTCGACTTATATCTCATCCTTTAGGTACAGTCCCATGTAAGATAACAAGAAGAATCTTTATTCCTTTATTTTGTCGTATGCAATAAACCCATTAAATCCATTTATACTACTATGGCATGGCATAGAACTTATTATCGTATTAATGAACAGAATATGTCCCATTTAGAGTGAAAGCGGTCAGCAAAAACATTCAATACTAAAAGAATTTCCTCGTAATATTTTTTTATCTCCCGAGAACGCCAAACTCTCGTTTCCCCGGCGGCAAGATTCAAACAAGTCATCGTTCCACGAAAAGCAATTTAGTCGGAAAGTAATCATTTTAGAAACTTTATTTGGACAAAAATTTTACAAAGCTTAAGTTATTTGATTATTACGACGGATTAGGTAGTTGTTGAGAGTTTTCATTACAAAGGTGGCTTAATTTTCCCATGCGCTTGGATTAACAGTGTAATTGTGAACATTAAAAGTGAAGAAACTTCTGCTTTTATATCCAACCATTTATGCAACATTTTACTGTCTACGTACCTACCTATTATATATAGGTAAGGTAAAAACTCAAGTATGTACACTGAAAAAAAGTTGTGAATCCTTCAGACATTTTAGTAAGCATAACAGCAATCAGTTAGCCCTACTGACATTTACTGACTGAAATGAAAGTTTAACTGCAATAAGTGATTTCAGTAGGATTACTTGGCAATTTTTTTCACCGTAGATATTACTTGAGTCAATTCTATCGGAAGCGTGGTGTCAGACATCGGAGGGACCGAGGATGACATCACCTCGAGAATCGTGAAAGCAAGAATAACCTTCGCCACCCTTCCCTTCGCGCAGCTCTGGCCCGTATGGCGATCACGAAAACTGACACGGAGAGTCAAACTGAAAATATTCCGGTCCAATGTAAAAACTGTATTGCTGTACGGGTGCGACACGTGGAAGGTCACAAAGAACATCTCATGTCGGCTTCAAATTTGTGTTAACCGTTACCTCGTATTCTGGGTATATACTGGCCCGAGAAAATCTCCAACGTCAACCCGTAGGAACGCTGCAATGATACTCCGATCGATCAGCCGATAAAACACCGGAAATGTAGCTGGATTGGACATACGCTCCAAAGGGACACAGAACATATTCCGAGGCAAGCCCTAGACTGGAACTCCCAAGGAAAGCGCAAACGTTGGCGCCCTAAGCAGACCTGACGGCGGACGATCACTGCAGAAGCGAAGGCGATAGGAATAACTTGGAGCGAAGTGAAGCGCAAAGCTCAAGACCGTTCGAAATGGCGACGTACTGTGTAGACCTCTGCCAGAGGGGACGTGGAACTCAAGTCAAGTCAACTCTATCGAATACGTTTCATTCTAAATAAGATCGACAGATGACAGTAACTTTTTAAAATTGTTTTTGTTTAGACTTAACATGTATGCAGACAACAGGTATACGATCACAGCTACGCGTAGATATACCGCTACGATTTTCCGTGGATCCCAGTTAAAGCGAATGATATTGTAAGAACCGTCGAGGGAATAAATCCAGTTGAAATTATTTTACGTGTCTGTTCCCGCGATCGTTTGTCCCTGGAAGTGGGCTCAGGTGAGCTGTCTTCCCTCGTGCCGCAGTGCACTAATTCCGCAAAAAGCCTGGGTGAATAAGCGAAGACGCCCGCAGTTCGGCATCCATTGAATCGTGAAATATCTTCGCAGATGTGGGACTGTATGGACTAGTTGTTCTTACAGATCATTTTTGTTGTAAGGTGTAGAATAAGCCTTATAAGGGGGGTCACTTACCTATACTTTTATTTTGTTTTAATATCGTTTGATTGTTCCTGTTTTGATCTATAGGCATTGCATTAGCATAGAGCTTAAAACATTGTTTACAACACGATACGATAAGTAAGGATGATATAATGTACGCTATCAAATTAGGAAAAAGTATATTTTCAGGGTTTTTAGGGTTCCGTACCCAAAAGGTAAAAACGGGACCCTATTACTGAGACTTCGCTGTCCGTCCGTCCGTCTGTCACCAGGCTGTATCTCAACAACGGTAATAGCTAGACAGTTGAAATTTTCACTGATGATGTATTTCTATTGCCGCTATAACAACAAATACTAAAAATAAAATAAAATAAATATTTAAGGGGGCTCCCATACAACAAACTTGTTATAGATTATATATATGTATAGGTACGGAACCCTTCATGCGCGAGTCGGGCTCGCACTTGCCCAATTTTTATAGTATAAGCTTTGAAACACTGGTTTGCTAGTGCTGTATTTCGTTGGTCTATGATGAAATCCTGCACCAAACCTATTCAGGCGGGCGGACCGTCGGGTGGTCGGGTGGACACGAGCGATGTCGCCAGGTGTCCCGCCGGCCGATTAATCTGTCGACAAACAATAACCCCCCACCAATAACGCTTCGACAAGTTTAACTACCGAAAAACGCTTGCTTTCGATCGATTAATCCCAGGTATAGGTACTAAAATTAATTAAAAGACTAAAATAATTTGTATTTTATCGCTCTTAAAATAAAAAATAAAATTTAAAATTTAAAAAACCCCCGACATTACAACCAATAAAAAGAAAGAAATGAAATCTACGAAATGTGCCTATACAATGAACAGTAGAAAAAAGAGTCCAAGTTTCGTTGCGCTCGGGGGACCGCAAAGTACCTAAATGAAATGAAATATATTTTTCAACGCAATATTGCAAGTATGCATTTGGGCTTCCCACTTTACGATTTTCAGTACATTGCATTTCATTTACTTAGCGGTCCCCCGACGCAACGGAGCTTGGATTCTTTTTCTACTGTTCATTGTTTAGGCACATTTCGTAGATTTTATTTCTTTCTTTTTATTGGTTGTCATGTCGGGGGTTTTTAAAATTTTTAATTTTATTTTTATTTCATTTTTTTTAAACAAACAGAGTGTCGTCCCGGAATTTTCTTCTTTTGACACTATTTTTGTTTTACACCATTTAAGGTCCAGGGTTTCCAATCTTTCATCGAGCTTGATCCTTGACTATATGTAGATAACAACAGGATCCCAAGCCAGTGGTAATGAATGCCGTCTTCTCTAAGATTGAAGTTAGGATATATTTTGATTTCAATAGCCTTAAGCAACATTCTGGGAAAAAATCGTTAAAGTCAGACTAGTTAATGCTTATAATGGCAAAATGGCGAAGTTATTAGCCAAGACAAGCAAAATATATACTTTAAATGCACTGCATGAGTCGCAAGAACCTGCTACTTATGGCCTAAAACAGAACCAGGTTGCTATTCTACAGGATCCAAATAGTAGGTACGGGTGGCTTACTTAGCTCCATAAAAATTGCAGTTGGTGCTAAGTAACTTGAGTTAGTTTTGAGAGACCCCACTTTTGTTACATGTAGGTAAGGTACACATTTTTTTTTTTTAAATGTATTCAACCACTATGTCTCTGTGCTAAGCTGTGGACAGACTGACACAAACTACAAAATCCTAAAATGCTGTTATTCACTTAGGCAAGAGTACTTTTGCTAAAGCTTACGTGTCATTTAGTCGCGTTAAAATCTTGCAGGGTGTTGCTATTTGTGACCTCAATCAAAGGAACCTGTTTAATAGTCCTAATAACAATTCAGCTTTAGCAGAATTCCGAAACTTAAAAATAGTGACCCAGTACTGTGACAAATTATAATGAGTTTTTTTTTGTCAAAAAAGTTTTTGTGAGACTCGGTATTATTATTGACTGTACTTTCTTACACACATGTTAATTGCTCATCAAGAACAATCAGACGAGCCCAAACACCATGGGTTTATCTTGTGCCGTTTAGGAGTTCCTACGGCCATCTTCAGCTCCAAGGTACCAAATTATTGTACTGTCAAAAATTTATTAATCTGTTGATTACGCTAATAAAACTTAACATTTAAGCAACATTAGAAAGTCTTGGCTTAGATCCTTTCACAACTAGCTGGTCATCATAAGACCTTCATTTATTGAGTGATATAGAAAATGCTAATAATACTTAACATTTAACCAAAATTTGGAATCCTTAGTTTCAATATGGGCTGAGATCCATTAACAACTAGCTGGTCATCATGAGACCTTCATTTATTGAGTGATATAGAAAATGCTAATAAAACTTATCATTTATCCAAAATTTTGAATTCTTGGCTTCAATATTGGCTGAGATCCATTAACAACTACTTGGTCATCATGAGACCCTCAATTAGTGAGTCATATAGAAAATGCTAATAAAACTTATCATTTATCCAAAATTTTGAATTCTTGGCTTCAATATTGGCTGAGATCCATGAACAACTACTTGGTCATCATGAGACCCTCAATTAGTGAGTCATATAGAAAATGCTAATAAAACTTAACATTTAGCCAATATTTCGAATTATTGACTTCATTATTCGCTGAGATCTCGTCACTTGTTCCAATTAAAGCTGAATATCTTGGAAACTATTGGTCCTATTTCCAGCAAACATAGCTAAGAACCATCTCGACGGAAAAGTCTTTCGATTAAAAAAAAACCGCACTTAAATTGGTCCATCCGCTTGGGCGCTACGATGCCACAGACAGACACACAGATACACAGAAACACATGCTAAACTTATAACAACCCTCTTTTTTCGTCGGGGGTTAACAAAAACAGCGTAATGAAAGCGCGAGCTAACGCAAACAGAAATAAAAACGGTATAAATAACTTATTTTTTCCATTGGTGCACTCTTATAAAACAAAATTGATACCTATTACTATTACGTAACTTGCCGACACGGCAACCAGTCGGCCATATTTACGGATCCGACGGGCTAAAATCTCGGCACAATAACCGGAGAGCCATGATTTCCATGCCATAATGAGGTCGTTTCTGTCGTAAATGGTTCTTAGTACATTATTATTTATGAAGATGTCGCCCGGAATAAAATTATGAAGCAATTGAACGAGCGTATTCGCACGGGCGGCGCCGGCCGTCTCGGCCGTGTCTCCCGCTTATTAAGTTTGACCTCTGTAATGCATTAACCGCAGCCGAGCCCGGACAAACACCCGCAATTTAAAGCCCCGCCTCGCGACCCGAGATGCCTCACTAATCCCGCATAACATAGTAGCTGAAGCATTTCAGAGATTTATTAACCAAACTCGGTGTTCCGAGATAATGAATGACTATAAACAAGCACGCGAATCGAGTTTAGTTAATATTAAACCGTTCGCAATTGGTCCCTTCATGACAAAAGTTCTATAATTAGCCTAAAATATTTATATTAGCCTGCATGATAGACGTTTAACATTTAAATTGTTAAGGATGAGACGTAAGCCGCAGCGGCACTCTACACCCTGTAATTGCCTACATTCCCCATGATTATAACCCATAGTAAAGATTCTTGTATAGAATTCGCACAGTAAATAAAATTAAAAATTTTAAAAACCCCCGACATGACAACCAATAAAAAGAAAGAAATAAAATCTACGAAATGTGCCTATACAATGAACAGTAGAAAAAGAATCCAAGCTTCGTTGCGTTCGGGGGACCGCTAAGTACCTAAATGAAATGAAATATATTTTTCAACGCAGAATTGCATGTATGCATTTGGGCTTCCCACTTTACAATTTTCAGTACATTGCATTTCATTTACTTACTTAGCGGTCCCCCGACGCAACGAAGCTTGGATTATTTTTCTACTGTTCATTGTATAAGCACATTTCGTAGATTTTATTTCTTTCTTTTTATTGGTTGACATGTCGGGGGTATTTTAAATTTTTATTTTTATTTTTTTTCATATTTTTTAAACAAACAGAAGTTTCGTTCGGAATTTTCTTCTGTTGACACTATTTTTGTTTTACACCGCTTTCGTCGAGCTTGATCCTTGACTATATGTAGGTACAACAGGATCCCAAGCCAGTGGTAATGAATGCCGTCTTCTCTAAGATTGAAGTTAGGATATATTTTGATTTCAATAGCCTTAAGCAACATTCTGGGAAAAAATCGTTAAAGGCAAAATGGCGAAGTTATCAGCCAAGACAATCAAAATATACTTTAAATGGACTGCATGAGTCGCAAGAACCGGCTACTACTTATGGCCTAAAACAGAACCAGGTTTCTATTCTACAGGATCTAAATACGGTACGGATGGCTTACTTAGCTCCATAAAAATTGCAGTTGGTGCTAGGTAACTTGACTTAGTTTTGAGAGACCTAATCATCGATACCCCACACCATGGGATAAACATCCCCACTTTTGTTACGTGTAGTCGTGTAGGGAAGGCACACAAAAATTGTTTTTAAAAATGTATTCAACCACTATGTCTCTGAGCTAAGCTGTAGACAGACTGACACAAACTACAAAATCCTAAATTGCTGTTATTCACTTAGGCAAGAGTACTTTTGCTAAAGCTTACGTGTCATTTAGTCGCGTTAAAATCTTGCAGGGTATTGCTATTTGTGAACTCAATCAAAGGAAGCTTTTCAATAGTCCTAATAACAATTCAGCTTTAGCATAATTCCGAAAGTTAAAGACCACTGTCTTTAACTTTCGGAATTATGCTAAAACCCAGTACTGTGACACAAATTATAATGAGTTTTTTTGTCAAAAAAGTTTTTTTGAGACTCGGTTTTATTATTGACTGTACTTTCTTACACAAATGTTAATTGCTGATCAAGAACAATCAGACGAGCCCAAACACCATGGGTTTATCTTGTGCTGTTTAGGAGTTCCTACGGCCATCTTCAGCTCCAAGGTACCAAATTATTGTAGGTACTGTCAAAAATGTATTAATCTGTTGATTACGCTAATAAAACTTAACATTTAGCCAACATTAGAAATTCTTGGCTTAGATCCTTTCACAACTAGCCGGTCATCATGAGACCTTAATTTATTGAGTGATATAGAAAATGCTAATAATAACAATAATAATACAATACTTTATTGCACACCAATAAAAGTTTACAAATGGAAACAAGACAAATACAATAATACTTAACATTTAACCAAAACTTTGGAACCCTTGGCTTCAATATTGGCTGAAATCCATTAACAACTAGCTGGTCATCATGAGACCTTCATTTATTGAGTAATGTAGAAAATGCTAATAAAACTAATCATTAATCCAAAATTTGGAATTCTTGGTTTTAATATTGGCTGAGATCCATTAACAACTAGCTGGTCATCATGAGACCTTCATTTATTGAGTTATATAGAAAATGCTAATACAACTTAACATTTAACCAAAATTTGGAATCCTTAGCTTCAATATTGGCTGAGATCCATTAACAACTACCTGGTCATCATGAGACCCTCAATTAGTGAGTCATATAGAAAATGCAAATAAAACTTAACATTTTGCCAATATTTCGAATTATTGACTTCATTATTGGCTGAGATCTCGTCACTTGTTCCAATTAAAGCTGAATATCTTGGAAACTACTGGTCCTATTTCCACCAAACATAGCTAAGAACCATCTCGACGGAAAAGTCTTTCGATTAAAAAAAACCGCACTTAAATTGGTCCATCCGCTTGGGCGCTACGATGCCACAGACAGACACGCAGATACACAGATACTCAGATACACAGATACACAGACACATGTTAAACTTATAACACCCCTCTTTTTTCGTCGGGGGTTAAAAACGCTGTTATTCGAGCCTTTGTCACGGACTGCCTGAAATATAGAACATTCGGGGGCATTTTGACAAATGTGAAAGCATTATACAGAGCTAGTCGTCATGATAGCACATCGCCGCTTCCCCGTATGTCGCTATATGTGGACGTCGAGGACAGTGCGGACATGCGGTCTCAAACAGACTCCCGGAACAATAAAACGGAATATACGAGCTTTTCTGGATTGAATGAATAAAACTGGAATTTCAAACTCCAGTGCATACAGTTTTAATTATAGGTAGGTTTTTAGGTTTGTCGAACGGCTATTTGCTACAGAGAAAAGAAACCGGCCAAGAGCATGTCGGGCCACGCTCAGTGTAGGGTTCCGTAGTTGTCCATCCTTCACAATAGACACACTCACAAACAGCGGTTTTAAGCCCGAGGTTTAAACCACGAGAAAGATTTCAAGCTTTATAAAAAGGTCGTAAACGCCAAAGTAACTCTAATTACTTATTACCTTCTGGAACGACGTGCCAGATTGAGCGAAATGTTTTGATACAGCATGGCACTTAACTAATATGTGTAACGTTCGAAGTATAAGGACACCCCGCGGCACTTACGTCATTTTAAAGAAAATTATGAAAGTTTTCGATTACTCAAAAACGGCTCAACCGATTTTATTACATTTTCATTGAACGTACCTAACTTATAAGGCCTCATTTTCATTAATTTTTCCATAATTTTTGACTCCTGGTCGAAAAGTTAGAGGGAGGACGCTATTTTTCGGAGCGAATATTTACAAAACCGCTGACTTTATCAAAAAATATGTTTGGAGCCCCCTATTATTTTTAAAAGACTTATTCAACGACATTCCATACAGTAGTGTTGGAATGAAAAAGAACACCCCCACTTTAGGTGTCCGAGAGGTAGCCAGGTAGGTACAAAAAAAAGTTTTTATTTTATCGTTTTGACGGCGTGATACATACCATACCAAATTTCAGCTTTCCAGTACTATCACGGAGCTAAGCGCGGACGGACATACAGACAGACAGACAGACGGACAGACGGACAGACGGACATGGCGAAACTATAAGGGGTCCTAGTTGACTACGGAACCCTAATTGGTTCATGTCAAATGCCCAAGAAATAGCTGTCCGTTGCGGAAGTAATTTATTTTTGGTTCATATATGTGACTTATAATAGTTTTGTGCATTAATATTATGAAGTTTAGCCCCCTAGGGCAATAATTAAATCATGACACAACACAATAAAAAGCTTCAATATTATGTATTATGTTTAGATTGATATATTGAAATAAATTCGTCGTTTTTTAGGGTTCCGTACCCAAAGGGTAAAAAACGGAACCCTATTACTAAGACTCCGCTGTCCGTCTGTCCATATGTCTTTCTGTATGTCTGTCTATCTGTCTGTCTGTCAGTCTGTCACCAGGCTGTATCTTATAAAGCGTGATAGCTGGACAGTTGACATTTCACAGATGATGTACTTCTGACTTGGAAGTATATTCCATAGCACTTGCTTTGGTAGTTATGGACGGTGGGGATACAAGCAAGATTCTTTACGCCAATAGTTGCGGTAAAATTTCAATAATATGTATAATAATGTCCTTCTTCGTTTGAATGCAGGCTTTTAGCATTGAGTAGGTAAATACTCCAAATTGGGCTTGACTTTCTTGTTTTTGATATTTCTATAAAATAAGACAACAGTATTCTCCACAGAACTAATTTACATGTTGCTACGTGAATTGTGAAAACTTCCAACTTTTTAATTTTTTTTTTCGGGTGCGTTCAGAAATTACACTCTTATGTTCCAACTTTTATAACATATAAACATTAAAATTTGTGTTGTATTTAATTTATAAACTAGTCAAAATATGTAAATTAAACTGAAATACTATGAATATTTATAATAAAACATACGAGTATTCAACATAAAATAAAGTGTAGAAAAAATAAAAACTTAAAATCAGTAACCACAAATCAAATTTCTGAATGTGATATTGTATGTGTATTTTTTTAATAAAGACGTATCCCAACTTACGGATGATTTTAGCCGACCTGACCAGATCGCCCTTTATTAGCGTGCGCTGATTGGTTATTCAATGATTTATCGACTGATGAAATCAGCCATACGTTGTAGGAGTTTTAAATATAATAATTTACATGGACCACAGAGAATCAAAATCATTGTTTTCGAATTCAAATGACTTTTGCACGCTAGCGGATAAAATAGACTTTAGCACGCAGATTTCGCGCTGTAAACGGAGGTTTTCCGAGCGAGTGAAGTGTGTGTGCGGAACCCTCGGTGCGCGAGTCCGACTCGCACTTGGCCGGTTTTTAATCTTACTTATTGTTAGTGATTTTTAAGCCAGCCTAATAGCCACGATGACACATACATACTGGTGGTTTATGTAATCAATTCACGATACGATTTTTAATTAATAATTGAAAGTAGTCTCGATCAAACTAACATAATTTATTAATATAAGGTTCCATTTCATTATGATCTGTTAGTAACAAATGGCAGTTGAGGATGTGAAATAGTCGTCAAGATCACGGGTTTAATACCTAAACCTTTAAAAATTAAAGCGAAATTTGGCCTAAAAGCTGCTGACATCAATAGGTATGTACGTAATAGCGGAAAATGTAATCGTATCTTCTCCCTTACTGTCTTACTCCAAAAGCAACACATCTGAAGTAGCTGATGCTGCAACGGATATTCTATTATCATATCATATTCCACAATTGAGTAAGTAACATCCACCCATATTCAGTTCGTTTAACCCTTCGCTCGAGTGTGGAAATGTACATAACTTAACGATTTCCTGATATGAATCGATACGGTCCCAAGTTATGACAAGCACGTCGTAACACTTCTATTTATTTTATCCTTCACATCGGTCTCCTCATTTATTTCGTTGCCGGGAGACCTTTTTGAATAGGCAATGTCGCGTATAAATTTCTATCGCCCCTCCGGGACGGCGGCTGTCCTGGAGCACCGTTAAAAGGTGCTACGAATTAATTTTACCTGACATCAAGGACGACTACGCCGGAATACGTTAGCGCATAATGAAACGGCTCGCCGACTCGCCGGCACCGGCACCTCGAGGCCCTGCATATGTATTACATAACTGAAACAGAACATGTCCATACGGAGTTCATTATCAATTTAGTTACTTCAGACGTCACCAAAATATAAGATACAGTCGCCTATAAATAAGTCAAAGCATCGCTATACCTCCCGTGTATAAATATAAGCTATGTATATAGGTACCTACATGAAATTTTACTTAAATCCATTTTGCATTATTATTTTTGCTTCATTCCTTCGTTAAAGTAGGTGTATCAAGTTACAGTACTGTTGAGATAAATAAAGAGGCTTATTTCCGTGCGAGCCAGCCGGGAGTTAATCTCGTCCGCGTCTTTAATTCGCCAACTTCTGCACCTCGCTCAGGTGCTAATGTCTTCGCCTAATTAAATTAAATCCCGGCGGAAATTTCTTTTCCTTCCTAATTAATGAGTTAATGTTCTAAATTTAGACACGCAAATCCAACCATTGTTATCAACTTGATAAAGCCAATTCGATTACGGGCATTTTGATTTTGCAACCAACCAACCGCTGTGTTGTTCTGGGATCGTTCACAAAAGACGGCTGCAGCGGCAGCGGCGAGGCGTGCGCCGCGCTCACATAAATATCTCAGCGCTCATCTTACTTGCACCTACAAGTTGGCAAGTTAGTTCAAAGCCGCAATTTTAAATTACTCAACATCCGTGCCCGCGCGCCTGAATAATTCAATTAGTCACCGTGTATCTTCGCTCTCGTCAACTAAATATAATCAAAACTCACATCAAAATCACTTTATACGCCGTAAATATTCAAAGTAAACTACACGAGGCGTGATGTTACTTGAAGCTAATTTATAAAGCCGCGTACACAAAATGAACGTTTAAACAGAAAGCTCTTGAGTCTCAAACATTTGAAGTCGCGGACTTGTTATTAATTCAGATCACCGCAACTCCGGCAATTCTTGAATGACAGACGACTGAATGTTTGATAACAGTTCGAATCAGGGGCTAAAAGGTGAAAGTTGAGTCATCGTATATTTACTTTTTCAAACATCGTTCCTGCCCTTAGGGTGCATATGCGGCAGTAGACATTTGAAACAAATTGTATTAATTTTTAATCGTCAATTGTAACCGACATTTAAGAGAGAAATTATGAAATTATAAAAAAATATGTTTCCTGACAGTAAAAAGTAAATTAGATAGTTATGACAAATTTTATCGAGTATACAGAAGGTGAATTGCACAGGAATATACCTATTCAGGACAAGTACATTAACATTGCATTGGTCGAGTCCGACCGACGAAAGTCGGTCTCATGCGGGATCCCTAAATGTATGAAATTCTCGCTCGTGAACTCGTCAAATGTAAATTTTCATGTGGCATGAAATTATGTCCCTATTTGTATGGATTAAATTTGGCTAAAATTGTAGTGGGGCTACTAGACGCAAATACATATCTAGGTTGAGTTTTGCTGCTTCTGTCGCAAACCACACACCAAAAATAACATAAGCTAAGTTTATTTTAATCTTGTTTCTACTCCATTACGTTTTTCTGACATGTATATAGTTACCAACTACAATATAGTTACATTAATTAAGCAGGTCTGTAAAAGTCTATAATTTACAGCCCAAAATAGACCCGCTTAACTATATTATAATGTCGCTAAAAACATTCCTTTACTTAGAGCCTATATTTAATATGTTCCAAACGAAACTTAAAAAATTAAATAGGTACTTCGTGTTACCAACTTCACTAACAGTTGCATTCACACGGTTTTCAAAAAAAAAAAGGATTGCTGCCGACTTAAATAATAAAATTGGGTATATCTTCTGTGCATGGATGTATAGTATAGTGAACATATACCTTTAGGTGAAAGTTTATGCTTTATTGGCAGAAGGACGTCAATTAAAAAAAAGTTTAATAACGAGAGGCCTTAAAACACGAGTATGGTTTTATGAAACGAGCCGAAGGCGAGTTTGATAATAGTATCACAAGTGCTTAAAAACCTAATTATGTACGGTTACTTTGTCTACACAGATATTAATATTAATTCAGAGATAACTGTCGCTATAGTATTTGAACTTGTTATATATTATATTAATTTAAAAATGTGTGTAAATAAAATATTGTATGCAACGTGGTACATGTAAGTAAGTTAAAAAAATGCATCATCCCTCGCAACCCATGACACCCGCATTTTTTTGACCAATCTTATACAACTGTTGCATAAAATGCTAATAATAATTTACTGTAAGTATTACATATTTCTTGAATACAAACGCGTCTATAGATGTATTTTTATTTTGAAAAAAAAACGGCCATTTGAACAGTTTAAACTCAGGCTGGTGTTTTTATACACATATAACGCCAATAACTAATTTTGTACTAATTCATCAGTACGAGTACCTTCATCTGCGACCAGGACTGAAGAAACGAGTTTTGGATATGAAATTAGGACATTCCGGATAGTTAAAAACTTAACTATCGTTATTATTATCTAATATGACCTGCTGAAAAAATGGTGTATCGAAACTGAAGTAGACTATAATTTTCGCACGGATATTTACTTCACTCAGATGCTACATTGGAGGTGTAGTGCAGAGGTCTGTGGTAGAGTGAATATCAATATCATTAAAAATACCTACTCAAGAGTCACGCACGAATAATCAGGTGAAAGCCTACACTCCACCTAAGTGCAGAAAACTCATTTATCGTTGCTGAAACCGACCTCGATTTAACGTTCTGCTGACATTTTAAGAGATCGATTATAGTCTAGAATATTTCATGAATGTCTGTGAAAATCAACATTTAATTGAATTACATAATGAAAATACCTATACAAAAATTAATCACAATCACATAAACGAAACCTAATAAAAAAAAATATTATTGGAACACATATATATATATATATATATATATATATATATAGTCCTCCTTGACGCGTATAGGAAGGCTTTGGACGAGTCTTTATGTTAAGGCGTTTTGCGTCGAGGTCTTGCAAGCGACGCTCCTCAAAAACAGCGACCGCCTTATGAACAGAGCGCTGCGCTATACTATACCCCTCTCTGTTGTGCAAGGTCTTCCCAACTATCGCATGGGATGTTGCATGCGGTAAAATGGCGTTTGATGACGTCCTTGTATCGCATGAGCTGACCTCCTGGCTTGCGCTTACCTGCCTTTATCTGCGAATAAAGTAGTCTGGTATCATCCATGCGCACGAGATGCCCGCACCATCTCAGCTGACCTTTCATGAGCAGGAACTCCATACCACCAAGATTTGATCGTCTTAATACTTCAGTGTTCGATACACGGTCCTGCCACTTAAGGCTAAGTATCGAACGCAAGCACCTCAGGTGAAATGTATCAAGAATTTTAATGTCGCCTCTATAGAGACACCATGTCTCAGTCGCGTACAGTAGAATTGGTAAGATAACTGCTTTGTACACAGAGATCTTTGTGTGGAGTTTGAGATCATGTGTCCCATACTCTTTTCCGAAGCATTCCGAAGGACGCCGCAGCTTTTGCAATTCGCGAGGATATTTCGGTTTTAAGGCGATTGTCGGCGCGAATAAAGCTACCGAGATACCGAAAGGATGTTACTTCCTCAAGCCCTCCACCGCACAGAGTAATACGTGCTGGATCTGGCGTGGAACCACGTACGGGTTGTTTGAGCACTTGTATCTTTGCTACGCTAATGATCAGACCAAAACTCTGACACGAGTCCTCATATTGGAACATATGTAGTAGACTGTTAAATTAAAATGTGAAAATTAAGTGACAGTTCCATAACTGTTTAAATTCCGGGGCTTCCAGGGGCTACCTTTTAATATTTTAATATAGATACAATTTCTATTACATAATTTGAATTCAGATAAAAAACCGGCCAAGAGCATGTCGGGCCACGCTCAGTGTAGGGTTCCGTAGTTGCCCATCCTTCACAATAAGCGGGCTTAAGACAGCGGTTTAAAACAGTGTATCAGTTGTGTACAAAACGCAAACAATCATTGATCGGAATGTTAGAAAAATTATACACCGCAAGTTTGGTCGAGTAAAATTTGCGTTGCGCTTTTAATAAACAAAATAATCTTCATAAACACTTTTTGCGTCGGTATTAAACCTGGTTAAAATCAAGGAGTAGGAATACTGTTGCTAGTGCGCTCACGGATTCGATTTCCTCGTCGAGACAATCATTTGAATGCACGTCTTTGAGCAATTTATTTAATGACAAACCTGATCTGCATTCATTTTATACCACATTTCAGTACGTACGTAATTCAATAAGGCAAGTAAAATTTACCCATAATACATATTCTTAGTACTTATATTTAGCCAGTATGTCGAAATATGAATATTATTTATTAGTACTTACCTAGACCTATTTCAATTATTAGATGATTAAACTTAAGTAATCTTAATTCAAAATTACCTACTAATAATATTAATATGTAAGACGTTAATCCTCGTTTTCTGGTTGCATTGCCACAGAAGTTACTAATACGTGCTATGCTAATACCGAATGACAGAAAGTCCAAAATCCTCCTGTATATAACCCCACGTCAAAAGAACTGCGTAAATGTGTCTAACAATGTCTGGATAAACATTTCATACGGTAGATGGCGTTACAGTTATCAGATTACATCTCGAATTGTGCCGCTATAATCCATTGCAAACAATTACGTTTGGCTGAACACCTAATTTATTCAGTAAACTAATACCCGAGTTAAGTAACGAAACGGATTGCGCCTGTTAAGATAAGTGACGAGAGAACATTTTCGTTATATTAATAATAGAGTAAATTAAGCCAGCGATAAAATTGGACGCGTAATATTATGCGAAGTTCAGTTAAAACTTTGTTATCGCTCCTTCAGCCCCGCAGTTACCGGCTCGTTACTGCCGACCCGACTTTTGTCTATTTAGGAACCTTCGCTTTTGAAAATTAAACCAACATCGACGTTTAACATACAGTATTTATAAATACTCAGTAACAATTACTACTACTACGTAGTATATTTATTTTCACTAGGCCATTTAAATTTATACAGGTTCCACTTAAGTAGTACACAAACACGGGGGGATAGGTATATCATAATCCCGAATTTTCATTTGCCCGAAAGCTATTTATTCCAAAACTATTAATATTTCAAAATAATTATAAAACAAACCTAACCTAACCTAACGGGTTCTTTACAAACGACGTTTATAAAGTCCTGAAAATATTAAGTTTTGGAATAAGTAAATAGCTTTCGGGCAAATAAAAATTCGGGCATATGAAATTTCGGGCAAATGAAAATTCGGAATTATCATACCTAGGTTACCACAAACAAGAATATGATGACTAAGCATTTCCAGTTATTCTGCCGTTCAAATATTATTATTTTTGATAATTGCTAGTACCTAATGCTTTCGGAGTATTTAAAATTAAGGTAATTTATTGCACTGATTACTGTACAGTTTTGTACCTGTTTTAAAATAAGTTTTTTTACCCGGTAGCTAATCACTTGCTAAACAACGTTTCATAAATATTCATTTTACAAACAACGAACGATTCACAAATAAGACGTTGTATAAAATATAGTTTTACAAATAGATCATAATAAAAACTATTTATTGGACAAAACATCATATCACAAAACATTATTTCGCAAATTATTCATTTATTATTGTAGTCAAATAATAAAATAACGAATGATAAAACAACGTTAATAAAATGCATTGTTTGGTAAACATTTCGTTTAATAAATCATCATGGTGTGAACGCCATTCATATGTGTAGTTTTCTACGAGTACAAATATTAACATACACCCCGACACAAAAGAGTAGAAAACGGATGAAAAAGGAACTACAATTTTTCATACAAAATTGTTACCATATTCAAGCACTTTACGTCAAAAATGTGACAGTTGCGAAGGAAGTGGCGCCCTCATTTATTTTCTACTCTTTTGTGTCGGGCTGTACTTAATTTTTAACAAAGTGTAATTGATCTGATGAGCATACAGACGTTTTAGTGTTCAGGTTATTGAGGTTTTTTAGGTAACATGGCTCGAAAACCGAAAACTGTAGGTTAGGTTAGGTTTGTTTTATGATCATGTATAGCGGAGCGAGCGAAGCGACCGGAGCGTCAAATTGCTTGCTTAAAAAATTGAACATCTTTCAATCTAATTTAGCCTAAAAATGGCAAATATTGAAAAAGAAAATATTTTTGAACCCCAATATTTCGGTAAATATCGTTCTGAGAGAAAATTTTGAAAAATCAAAGCTTGCTTATTTTAGTGTAATCTACAATATTCAATCTAATTTAAGTCCAAAAACAGCAAAAAAAAATGTTAAGTCCCAGAAACGGCCCCTCTGTGGTACAATCTGACCGAAATAAGTATTTGCCAGTTTAATATTTGGCCCAAGTGTTTCGAGTATTAAACTTCATACCGTCCTGCGTTTCGTTACATAGAGTTATTTTTAATATTTATATGAAACAATAGTTTATCAAATAATGTTTTGCAAAATAACTGATTTGTGAAACGATTTATTCGTGAAGTGAATATTTTTTTTAATGAAACTTTGTCATTCAATATTTTTATAAAGCGTCTAAGTTATTAAATGTATATTTGTCGAGTAATTATTTGTAAAATGAGCATTTTAAGGAATGATAGGTTTGTGAAATGAATAGTTTGTAAATCGTTGTTTGTTAAGTGATTATTTGTAAAAAGTTGTTTAGCAAATGGTGATAAACCATTTTACCCACAGACCATATGATTTTACCTCTAATGTCTCGCTATACCCATAACATAGCGATTCTATTCTAACTTTTATACACTTGATGCCCTTGCCCGCACAGCGTGAGATAAATACTTACCCAGTTTTATTTTATGGGCAAGTAAATGTTCTCTTATACCTACTCACCCTACAGAGACGCGCTACTAAAACTCAAGATAAAGCAAACTTGCATTGGATGATTAATGTTGAGATAGTATGCAGTGAAGCAATTTCGCCGGTAAATAATGAGATTAGCTGGAGTACCGTGCACACTATCGCGGAAAACCGAGCGAAGGTCGGACCCGGACGGAAGAGTGAGCTTGTCGACTACTTTATTAGGTGTCGTCTATCCATAACATACACCGAAACATTCGTCCGTTGGCTATATATATACATACATTTATTTTATTCATGTATAATAGCTACACTTCCGTAGAAGCTGTAATATAAACACTAGTGAGTTCAAAAGCCACCAACGCAAAATATACACCATCTTCTTTGACTACCATATCCTTACTTACTACATAGTGACCAGTCGTGCGCCGCCATCACCCAATGGTTTTTTAATTTTTTATGCTGCATTGTTCAGTACGCAGTTGCACGATATTGCTATACTACTAGGGCTGCCATCTCTAAATTCGCCGAACCCGGACAAAGACATAAACTTGGACGTGTCCAAAAATAATGTTATAAAAAAAATCGCTTTATTTTCCATTCACATAAAAAGTGTCGGGGTTTTCCCCGACTCATTTTAAAAACTCCCCCGGACGGCCTCCAAACTAGGACAAATCCGGGGAAACCCGGACGGTGGCAGCCCTATATATACGAGTGAATGTGACCAGGTGTGACAAATAAGTAGGTTATAATTCTAAAATTACAATTAAAAAATCATCCGCACACAAACTTTCAAACTATAGGCAGACGTGTTTACGGGCGATATTGACAAAAAATGGCATCACTGTGGAAATAGAGACATCACTAGCGCAGTGTGCAATAAGGTCCCTTCCGAGATTAAATAGAGAGAGCGGACGTCTTTACAGGCGATATTGACAAAAAATTGCATGACTGTGGAAATAGAGACATCACTAGCGCAGTGTGCAATAAGGTCCCTTCCGAGATTAAATAGAGAGAGCGGCGCCGTCGTCCCTTGCCATGCATTTCCTGTTTGAGAACTTTATGACTGCGCTGCTTATTTACTTATCATGTGTAAATGAAAGCAGATTGCTTTAGAATAAATTGCAGCAATCGTGGCTTGTTGATCTTATTCCTTTATTTAAACTTTATTGCACATTCATTACAATTAGGTAGGGGCAGCTGGCTTCGAAACGAGAATATTAAAGTCCTATTTCGTAACCAGGTTTTGAAGCTAGCTTTCAAATGGGAAAAATTATCTCAATTGGAAGCTGGTTACGAAACGGGAATACTACTCGTATGGAAGTCCTATTTCGTAGCCAGGTTTTCAAGCTGAATACCAAACAAAACCACAGAATAGTAGTTCTCTAAACCTTTTGCAGTTTAATGTTCAGTCAAAATAGTAGTTTAGTTTTGTGCAAGAAGCAGAAATATGTATAAGTAGGTATATTTAAGCGGAATGTTTTATTTTATTTAAAGTCGAGTTTAGTTGGTTCATACAAGTGTAACAGCTATCTCGTAAAAAGCTTGGGTGGGTAGCCTAAAGTTATTCACTAAAAATGCAGAAATCCAAAATTCGATTCTCGCCAAGACTACAACAATTATCAAAAAAAAAACACACACACACTATAAACAAAACACAAAGGTTAAGAATAATATTACAATATATTCAATAATAGACTGCCCGCGGCTTCAAACGCGTGGTTTTTTTAAACCTAATTTAATTCGCCTACTCTCATATGGGAATAGTAGGTACCTATATAGAACTCCGAAATGTGTCGCAGTAAACCCTCAGAATACATTTTTAGTAATTGGTTGCCTACAAGATGGGAAAACATATTTCCCTTTTCGTAGCTAGCTGCCAAACCTAACTACGAGATGGGACTAAAAGCCCATTTGGTAGCTAGCTACAAGATGGGAAAACATATTTCCCATTTCGTAGCTAGCTACCAAATCTGGCTACGAGATGGATTTTTTTTCCCATTTGATAGCTAGCTACAAAATGGGAAATGTGTTTTCCCATCTAGTAGCCAGCTACCAAATCTGGCTACGAAATGGGACTAAAGGCACATGGCGGACAAAATGGCATGAGTAAGTATTCTCTATCGGTCAACCATAAGGCCAAACAGAAACATTATTGGTGGGGGATTGGTGTACAACCGAACGGGTACGCAATGCACTCGTTACAAAATCTCGAAACGTGAATATCTTAGTTATCGTTAGTGCAATATCTTTCTAATAATAGCTCCTTTAACTTTGTGGCTCATAATAATAATTATAAACTTTGTAGGTTTGTATTGAAAATCATTTTTCTATGGAGAGGGGTCATGATGTCAGGAAAAATCTTAACAGCGTGATGCAGGGCCGTCATTTGTTTTGAAAAGGTGCGCGGCGCCGTGCCAACCTGGCGCCATCTGTTTTCATAATTTCCTTTGTCCTCACATCACGCCGAAACGGCTGGCCATTTTTAATAACAGGGATAGCTGAACATCCAAAGATGGTTAGAGGATACTTTTTATCCGCCTACGGTAACGAAAAAAATACGCAGGCGAAGTTGCGAGTACCTTCTATTAGATAGTGTCTATACGTAATAGCTCAGGGGTGTGAGCGAGATCGCCTCCTAGTGTGGGTAGCTGGGGATAACCCCCGAGGACCTAAAAACCCGAAGGGGTTAAAACCAACTACCACGGAACACCCTGGGCGACATGGCTAGTAGAATGCCGGCTTTGCCAACAGTTTGCTAGCCACGTTGGCGAAGATCTTCTGGTTCCACCGAGGGCTGTAGGCGACCTCGGTGGACTACATATGCCTACCTGCGTTTGTCCTGCGCAGTTGAGCGCCGTACGCAGGGATGAAGGAGTCCTGGGGGGTTGAGTCGAGCGTAGCCGGGGTTCGATGCTATTGTGAGACAACACGCCCCCTTTGGTCCGGATTTCAGGCCAAACGGTGGCCCTGCAGCTAGCCACTGCAGGGAAACGGACGCGCGTACCGTACGGATGAGGTGGGTACGGTCCGCAGGCGAGATGCGGGGGGGTCCTCCGGGAGGACACTGGGGGCTCGGCCATGCTGACGGAGCAAGGACGTGTGGAGCCACTGGGGGAACTTGGATCGTTTTCCCCAGCCACACTGTCTGCAGCACCCGATGTCGCGCATGAGACCCAACCAACCGCATCTATATCTCTCGGGTAGTCCTGGTGTTCAGAGAACATCCCCAAAGGTGCGGGCTCCGTGGCGGGTGGGAAGCTCGAGAGATGAAAAAACTGACATGGAATCATGGACACGCCCAGATCCCGAACCCCACGGGAGCCGGAGGGGAAACCCGAAGGCGCCCCCACACCAGGTGCCGGTGCGGCAGACGCTGTGCCTGGCACCTCCACACAACCTCACAAGAGGGATGGTGCTGTCTCCACAGTGCTACCCTCCCACTCACGTGCCCTAAGGGACGCGAAAGCGGCCCAGACAGGCAACATCACACCACACGGAGGTGCTGTACCCACAGTGCCCCCCCACACATCAACTCACCGTGGCGGCGCTGTCCCTACAGTGCCCCCACACCCCACACACCGTGGTGGTGCTGTTTCCACAGTGCCCCCACACCCCACACACCGTGGCGGTGCTGTTTCCACAGTGCCCCCACACCCCACACACCGTGGCGGTGCTGTTTTCACAGTGCCCTCACGAAAAAAGCAGTCCGCGCAGGGTGGAAAGGCCGCTGGGAAACCGGTGGCTTCGAAATCAGGCGCGTCGACGAAACAGACAGGCTCGGCGCAGGCACAAGGCCGCACCAAGCCCAGAAAACAAAAACTAGGGAGTGACACCAAGGGGGTCGTTTCAGCATCGGAGAAGTCCGCTGCTCCGGAGCAGACACCAATGGAGGAACTCCCTACAGATATTGCGACCGCACAGCTCGATGCTGGCTGGACACTCCACGAGAGGGCCAAAAGGGGAAGGGCGAAACCCGCTCAGAGGGAGCAACCCGGACCTGAGGGCGGCTTCTCGTGGAAGACGCACAAAAATAAAAAACAGCGTCGCAGGTCCAGGCAGATAAGAGCTGCGCTGGAAAATCAAGCAGCTCCAGTGCCTCAGCAACAGCCAGGTGCTCCCAGACAGGGGGCGGCGCAGCAGGCCGCTGGTACCCCAGTAGCTGCTCGTGCCCCTCTTGTAGGGAAAGGGGCTAAAAACAGGACCAGGGGTGGTAATCCGGAATCTCGAGCCTCTGCCAAAAGGGCGCGACTCGATGAGACCATATCTCCTCGAGGTGAGCCCAAAAGGCAGAGGATCCAGACGTCGGAAGAAGCCCCGAGGATGGCGTACGCCGAAGCTCTAAAGGCTGACCTACTGGTTGCTGTTACCACAGTGACCTCAGGACACCTTAGCCAACAGCAGTCCGAGGAGGTCCAACAACAGCTACAGGCTCTTCTCATGAAGGAGGCCTGTCAGCCTGGCAACAGCCAGTCCCCGGGTCCACTGTTCCGAGGGAAGCCGATAACATCGAACGGCGTCCTGAGGTTGTGGTGCGAGGACCAGGCCACGTTGGCATGGCTCAAGCGCAGCGTAGCGGCTATCACCCTCTCTACGGGGGAGAAGGTTGTTGTGCAGCGCCAGAGTGAAGTGCCACGCAGAGTACGCTGCGGTATTCTGTTCCCCGGCATCTGGGAAGACTTCCGTGCCATTGCGCGGACGCTTCGCTACCAGAACGGGTGGGCAGAAATCGACCGCTGGCTGCTCCATAAGGTAGACAAGCAGGAGACGGAGACGTTTGCTGTTGTCAGTATACCAGAGACGGTAGTACAGCCCCTCGTGGACCGCGGGCGCCGGCTCGGCTTTATGCTGGGCTCGGTGTACGTGAAGTTCCAGGGACCAAGAGGCAGGTTTGTGGAACATCCACCAACCAGTAACACCGTCTCTGTAGAGGACAAGGATGGGACAGAATCCGAGCCCATGGACACTGCCGCGGTGACCGAGGCATCCGCTGACTTAGTCGCGGAGAAGCCCGGGTCCCAAACCCCAGAACAGACCGACCCCGTCTCCGAGAAGGACGAAGAAGATCTTCTTCGCGACCACTCGGAAAGCGGGGAGGAATGTATGGAGGGGTTAGGCAGATTGGCCATCGGTGAGGAGGGAGAGTGTGGTATGTCGGCGGAGGAGGGTGACTCCGATGGCGGTACCCCATTTTCTCAACTGTAACATCTTACAGGCCAACCTCCACCACAGTGAAACCGCGACGGCTCAGATCCGGAAGTGGTTGGAGGTCAACGACACGGCCATAGTACTGATCCAGGAGCCGTGGGTCAGGAAAGGCACTGTATGCGGACTCCGCAACCTAGGAGGTAAGCTCACAGCATATACGGGACCGGATAACCCCCGGACCTGCATTTATATTACTAGAAACATACATGCGCAACCTTTAACAAGTTTCTGTTCTAGAGACCTGTGTGCTATTAAGGCGCACGGGGCGCAATACTCCAGCCTGCAGGAGGTAGTCATAGCCTCGGTTTACATGCCAGAGGCGGATGACCCGCCACCGCACGACATGACAAGGCTGGTCAACTACTGCGAAGACGCGGGGCTTGAACTCATCGTGGCCACCGACTCGAACGCACACCACGCCCTCTGGGGCATGCGGACAGGTAACGAGAGAGGTAAGAAACTTGTCGAGTACCTATTTACAACAGATCTTAACATACTTAACAAAGGATCGGAACCAACATTCGTAACTAGGCGGAGCAGAACAATCATTGACTTGACACTAGCAACTGATATAGCATCGGAAAACATCTCAAACTGGCAGGTCTCTAAGGAGCTTTCCTGCTCGGACCACAGATGGATTCGATTCGATATTCAGGTAAAAACACTCGAAGCCATCCCTAGGCGGAACCCACGCAGAACGAATCGCACAGAGTTTGCGAGCCGACTAAGCTCAGCCTTGTCGATGAAAGAGGTTCCCAACAAACTAGAGGGTGCTGAACAGATAGAAAAACAGGTAGGCGTCCTTACAGATACCATCATGGATTGTTACCACCATGCATGTCCCTTATCCACCCCCTCAGCCAGCTGCGGGAACAAAGCTAACTGGTGGGGGCCAGAGTTGGAGAGGCTCAGGGAAAAGATGAGGAGACAACTGAACAGGGCAATGAACACGAGTACAGACCAAGACTGGGATAATTATAAGACCACCAAGTCCAGGTACAAACAACGGCTCCGGTACATAAAGTCGTGCTCATGGCGGAACTTTTGTACCAACATTGAGACATGTACGCAGGCGAACAGGGTAAGAAAGGTTCTCTCCAACCAGGCAACTACAACCTTAGGATCCCTACGTAAGCCAGACAACACCCTCACCAGCTCACCGGAGGAGGCGGAACGTATCTTAGTACAGACGCATTTTCCGGGCTGCGAAATAACGCCGCTAGTGAACTGGACGAATGAGGAGACTACTCCGACGGAGGAGGAGTGGCAACAAGCATGTGAGGTAATCAGCCCACAAAAAGTACAGTGGGCTATTAACAGCTTTGACTTATACAAATCACCAGGGTTAGATGGAGTCTTCCCAGCCCTGCTGAGGTGGGGAGGAGAAGAACTCGCCCAGCTACTGACCATCGTTCTGGCCGCCTGTCTGGCTCACAGGTACGTACCGAAACGATGGAGAGAAGTCAAAGTCATCTTCATACCCAAACCTGGTAAAAGTGACTACTCAGATCCGAAATCATTCAGACCAATCAGCTTAACTTCTTTTTTGCTTAAAACACTTGAGAGGTTATGTGACAGGGAGTTGAGGGAGAAGGCATTAACTAGTGTACCCCTACACCCTTACCAACATGCCTACAGCCAAGGCAAATCTACAGAATCAGCTCTTCATGCCGTAGTTGTCAAAATAGAAGAGGCCAAAACAAGTCTATGTGCCTAGGCACCTTCATAGATATCGAAGGAGCCTTCGACAAGACCAATTTCACCAGCATAACAGCAGCATTGGTAAGACACGGAGTCAATGATGTTATGGTACAATGGATAAACAACATGTTGAGCAAGAGGGTCATCAGACTCGGAACTGGTGAGACACAACAGGCACTGGTGGCAAAGGGGTGCCCCCAAGGAGGCGTACTCTCACCACTCCTTTGGAACATGGTGGTGAACGACCTCATCGCCACACTAAATGACAATCACTATTACACAATAGGTTATGCTGACGACATAGTGATACTGACGAGCGGCAATCACACAGGTACGGTATGTGACGTTACCCGCTCTGCACTGGCCATCGTGGAACGCTGGTGCAACAACAACGAACTGACGGTCAATCCAAAAAAGACAGAACTGGTAATGTTCACCAACAAACGTAATCTGGGCACCTACCGACTACCCAGACTGTTCAATACAGAGCTCCAATTGTCGACCGAGGTAAAGTATCTAGGGGTAATACTTGATAGTAAGTTGAATTGGAGCAACCATCTAAATAATAAAATTGAGTTCGCGTTCTGGCAGTGCCGTAGAATGGTAGGTAGAACTTGGGGTCTCAATCCTAAGATCACACTATGGCTATACCAGGCAGTTATCAGACCAATATTAAGCTACGGTGCAGTAGTATGGTGGCCACGAACCAAGCTAACCACCGTAGAAGCTAAACTACAACGACTTCAGAGGTTAGTTTGCATGGCAGCTACGGGATGCATGAGAACTACACCCACTGCAGCCCTGGAAGCTATACTGGGGCTGCCGCCGCTGCATCTCTTCGTCAAACAAGAAGCGGCAGCTACGGCGATACGTCTCAAGAAACTAAACCTCTGGAGATCAGCTAGGGTACCGCACACCGAAATCCTCTATGAGGTAATAGGTAAGGAACCGCTTATAGAAGCGGCCACCGACAGGATACCCAAGCAATTCATCTTCGACAAAAAATATAAGATACAACTGTACGAGGAACCTGGCGAAGGTCTTAACCCAAGGGAGGTAAGAATCTTCACAGACGGGTCCAAAACTAGGTCAGGCACTGGCTCTGGGGTATTCTCAGAGGACCTAAACATACACATCTCTACACCACTAGGAACCCATAACACAGTCTTCCAGGCGGAATGTATGGGTATCATAATGGCAGCCCATGCAATCATCTCGAGGAAGGTAAAGGACTACCCCATCCGCATACTCTCCGATAGCAGATCAGTGTTACAAGCCCTGCAGAGCTACACAGTAACCTCAGGACTCATATACGAATGTCACCGAGCATTGTCAGAGGTATGTAATAATAATAGCATAACCCTACAGTGGATCAAAGGACACAGCAACTCGCGCGGGAACGACGCAGCTGACGAACTGGCGAGAGGAGGTTCGGAGATGGTAGCAGAGGGACCCGAACCAATCATACCTCTACCATTCGCCTGGCTGCGCAACACAGTGCGTATGAACACGAAGGTAGAACAGCAACTATACTGGTCTAACCTAGGTACCTGCAAGCAGAGCAAAGAAGCCCTTCCGACAATCTACCCCGGGTTGTCACGCAAGCTAAGGCAGCTGAAGAGGCCGCAGCTCCGGCTCATAACTGGAGCGATAACTGGACATGCCCTGCTAAACAAGCACTTATTTACTCTAGGTGTTACTGACAGTCCTCTTTGCAGAGCTTGCATGGAGGCCGAAGAGACTGCCGCCCACGTCATTCTCGAATGTCCTGGTGTGGCCAAATACCGGGCACAACACCTCAGGTCTCCGAGGTCACTCCCAGAAGTCGTCGGCAACATCAAGGGACTGCTAGGCTTTCTGGTAGAGTTGGGTTGGCAAGAGTAGTGCCAGCAACCCTTTACGCAAAATAGGCGCATTGTAAGACGTCGAGTTGCGGAAAACTAGCCCGCGATAACCTATAACCTATAACCTACGTAATAGCTCAATATGTCATAAAATAAAGAAAAAAATAATAGGGCATTGTATTATGTGACCTGAGGCCATATTTTTCCATACATAATTATATTTTGTTACTTTTGGGGGTGATGGCGTCAAGGCACGCTCTCCATTTGTATCACAGACCATATTTGTATGGAGCGTTTTGAGCGCTTCGTAATAATCTCGTTTATTTTTTGTCAATTAGAGTGCTTTAAATGTATTTAGTCGCATATAGACATTTGTTCCCATTAAAAATATAATTGATAGGTATCTTTAAAATATTTTTTTCACGTCACTCGCTCGGAAAACCTCCGTTTATAGCGCGAAATCTGCGTGCAAAAGTCTATTTTATCCGCTAGCGTGCAAAAGTAACTTGAATTTCGAACACGATGATTTTGATTCTCTGTGGTCCATGTAAATTATTATATCGTGACTGATTTCATCAGTTGATAAATCTTCGAATAACCAATCAGCGCACGCCAATAAAGGGCGAACTGGTCAGGTCGGCTAAAATTATATGTACGTTTGGATACGTCTTTATCAAAAAAATACACATACCTACAATATCACGTTCAGAAACCTGATTTGTGGTTACTGATTTTTAAGTTTTTATTTTTATACACTTTATTTTATGTTGAATCGTACGTTTTATTATAAATAGGTATTCATAGTATTTCAGTTTCATTTATATATGTTGACTAGCATTAACCCGCGGCTTCGCTCGCGTGCCTATATAATATACATCATCCTACGGGAACAATGCTCTTTTTTTCAGGATTAAAAGTAGGCTATTTGTTAAGTTAGGGTATAATCTGCAATCTGCATTTCCCTCATGCATATCCGTCCAGCCGTTTTAGCGTGAAGAAGTAACAAAACATACACAGACTTTTGCTTTTCTAATATTACTGGGAAATACTTTTTATTTTATCATAACTCCACTTTATCAAATCAAACCGAAAACTCAAGCACTCAAATCAAGCGATCTCAGCTTTTACTGTACCAAATAAAGTTCACTTCAAAATTCATAACTCGAAGTGAAGCTAAGACACCGGGATATGTGTGCATTTTATTTGTATAAAGCTTTTATAATGTCCCGAGCCTCCGCTTATCGATTTGGGATATTCGAGATTGGTTTAATGATTCTAAGCCATGTTCTAAGTTACGTCATGTTCTATTGTAAGATATTGAGGTTCTCTTCGTTGATGAATAAAAAATGTATTATTCTGAGCCAGATAAACGTAATTCAGAATTCTGAAATGACTTATTATTGAAAAGCTTGAATGTATTTATTACGGATGCAGGTATCCCGTCCCAACGCGCCGCCCGCCTATAGGTACCGATTGACGACGATCGAGATGCCACCAAATACTATTTTTTTAATCTATAAGGAACGCGGGTCTCTATCCATACCTCAAAAGCAAAAAAAGAACCCCCTTATAGGATCACGTGTAGCTGTCTTTCAGTCCGTCTGTTACAATCGATTTGCTGCAAAACTACTGGACCGATTAAATTGCAATTTGGCGCAAATGCTTTCAAGAATTTTCATGACCACTAATAAAATTTCAAAATAGGTGGCATTTTCGTAATTAACGTCCCAACAAACCATAAAAATTACACCCGTACTCATATGTAGTCATTTCAACCCCATCGCACCCCAACAGGCGACCTGACCCGATAAACCATAAAAGCATTACCAATGGATTTTCAGACTTTGTCACCACATTTCTCCCTTTTATGGGTTGAATTAAAAAAAAAACCTGAAACACGTGTTTACTCATTTATTGTTAGAAATACTCCTGTGAAGTTTCGAATAAAATAGTCTAACTAATCTTGTTTCCTCGTAAAACCTCTGGAAAAGTTTTGAAAAATCCTTTCTTAGTGCACCGCTTCACCTTATAAGGAACCTACGTGCTAAATTTGAACTCTCTAGAACCAGCGGTTTAGTATTTAGACATTTCAATCCCATTTCACCTCAACAGGGGAGATGGTAACTCACGTTGGATTTTAAAATCGTTGTGGTTTTCGTAATCAGCGACCTGATAAACCATAAAAATAATACCCATGCTGATTTTCAGACTTTGTCACCACATTTCTCCCTTATAGGGGTTGAATTTTCAAAAAACCTGAAACACGTGTTTACTCATTTATCGTTAGAAATACTCCTGTGAAGTTTCGAATAAAATAGTCTAACTAATCTTCTTTCCCCATACAAACTTTGGACCCCCATTTCACCCCTTTAGGGGGTAAATTTTGAAAAATCCTTTCTTAGTGCACCCCTACACTTTATAAGGAACCTACGTGCCAAATTTGAACTCTCTAGAACCAGCGGTTTAGTATTTAGACATTTCAACCCCATTTCACCCCAACAGGGGAGATGGTAACTCACGTCCGCCACGTTGGATTTTAAAATCGTTGCGGGTTTTGTAATCAGCGACCCGATAAACCATAAAAACAATACCCATGCTGATTTTCAGACTTTGTCACCACATTTCTCCCTTTTAGGGGTTGAATTTTCAAAAAACCTGAAACACGTGTTTACTCATTTATCGTTAGGAATACTCCTGTGAAGTTTCTAATAAAATAGTCTAACTAATCTTGTTTCCCCATACAAACTTTGGAACCCCATTTCATCCCTTTAAGGGGTGAGTTTTGAAAAATCCTTTCTTAGCGGATGCCTACGTCATGACATCTACCTGCATGCCAAATTTCAGCCCGATCCGTCCAGTGGTTTGGGCTGTGCGTTGATAGATCACTATGTCAGTCAGTCAGTCACCTTTGAGTTTTATATATATAGACTAGTTTATAAATTAAATACAACACAATTTTTAATGTTTATTTGTTATAATAGTTGGAACATAAGAGTGTACCTAATTACAGAACGCACACGAAAAAAAATAAAAATTTAAAAAGTTGGAATTTTTCACAAAACACGTACTAACATGGAAATTTGTCTGTTGTCTTCATCATCATCATCATTTTATCAGCCTATAGACGTCCACTGCTGGACAAAGGCCTCCCCAAAGTTCTCCACAACGATCGATCTTGCGCCGCCCTCGTCCAATTTCTACCCGCGATCTTAACCAGGTCGTCGGTCCACCTTGTTGGAGGCCTTCCAACGCTGCGTCTTCCGGTCCGCGTTGTCCGGTCCGGACTGTTGTCTTACTTTATAGAAACTATCAAAAACAAGAAAGTCAAGCCCAATGCTAAAAGCCTGCATTAAAACGAAAAAGGACTATTATACATATTGAAATTTTACCGAAACTATTAGTATAAAGAATCTTGCTCGGATTCCCGCCGTCTATCAGTTTCCAAAGCAAGTGCTACCGTGCTATAACGGATAATTGGTGTAGACGTTATAGATAGATAAGATTAATTAAAATGCAGATTTGTATATATGTACATTTAATAAAAATAAAATAAAAATAGTTCCGGCTAGGTCATGGGTAATTTAGATTGTTAATCCGAGCTGAATACACTTTATAGGAGACAAGTCCTTGTTAGGAGCCACTTCCCTGCACACGTCGTCTTCGTCGCAGCAGGCTAGGTTCGGGCTAGGTTAGCTCTAGCCGTCCTGGAGTCTGGGTAGGACAGACTAGCTCCAGACTGATGATCTCGATGTAGTCCTGGGCAAGCCCCAGGCTTAGTCTTGGTAGCGTCAGTATATAGGAATCAGAAGCCGGGATCGCGGCTCTAGGTTAGGTTTTCCGGCCCCGGGGTAGGTTCGGTGGCCCTAGGGTTGCTCCCTGGAAATCCCATAATGTTTAGTTGAAGTTCGGCATGTGACTGCAACATCTTGATGGCTACGCGGGTTTCGTAGGCTAGTCAAGTGAACTCCTAAGCATTTACCTATTAGTCATCAATGATGTGGCAGTCACAAGCACAATAACATTAAAGCAAAGAAATACATTTAGAAAATAGTTCATATTTAGAGTAGACCAAATCGAGATCAAAATATATATTTTTACAGATATAAAAAACCGGCAAAGTGCGAGTCGGACTCGCGCACCGAGGGTTCCGTACAACCACTTTCCATCCCTAAGTGGTTAAGTTAAGTTTGCACCTGGTATGTATAGCGCCCCATATAAATTAGGTGCAAAGTTAGGTATTAAAAAAAAAATGGTTTTCGTAATTATTCCTTTATCTATGCTATAAGACGTTGCTTCGTACCAAATTTCAAGATTCTGAGTTCACGGGAAGCACCCTGTAGGTTTTGATTCCCTTGCAAGTGTCGAAAATTTGCGGCATAAACGGCTGTATCTTTTGATTGCGTTGGCTTAGAAGTTTGATTTTTTCACAGCTTCAAGGGACAGTAGACCTGAGTAATTGATATAAATTTCAGCTTCATACCTCCACGCGTTCCTGAGAAAAAGGGTCTTGACAGACGGACGGACGGACAGACGGACAACAAAGTGATCCTATAAGGGTTCCGTTTTTTCCTTTTGAGGTACGGAACCCTAAAAAGGTAATATAAGTAAGAAATTGTTACCATTTCATTTAGTTATATAGTAAAGCCTGACCAGAAATATATGAGTATTGTCAAGAGGGCGCAATTTATAAGATTTATATGGCAACAATTTTGCAACCAATCGCAACCCACTATAATGACATTAGTTTTAAATACATGTCAGTGCCACTATGTTAACCCGTAATACCATTTAATGGAATGCACTTTTTTCCTGACTGTTTTTCGTGTAGTAAACACGTGTACACTTTATTTATAATCTTACGTTCACGACTGTGAATGACTTTCGGCATTTTCTTTGGATAATTTTAAATATTTGTCTGTAAAAGAAATCACCACGAATGTCATTGACATTGTTGATAAAATCATTGCCAGTGTAAGAAATTAGTTTCAGTGAAATTCCGCAATATGGCGCATCCTCATATATTTCTGGTCAGGCTTTATATTTAACATTAAATAATAATCTACATCAGCACTAGACATGATATCTAGCGATATCAAGAGACTTAACCTATGTAAAATATAATTCTCGCAACACTCACCCGTATTGGGGAAAACACAGCAACTTATTTACACATGTACAGACATAATAGGAAAACTGTACATAAAAGAATTAATTACACATCGATAGCAAATTATTTACACGATATTTATAGATGTATTCAAGAAATACAATTTAATTTCTCAATAGTTAATAATTTTAGATCGAACATTACAATGCCAGTGAAGTGTGGTAGGTACGGAGATAATAATACGACCAAGCTCGGTGTTAGAATGAACATTTTATTAGAAAAATCAGGTTCTTATATACTAAACAACATATGATCATTTCCTTTATCTGCACGTGATCTGCGCAGCAAATGGCCTTGCGGGTCAAGGTTCTATCTGTTGCCTTGAACCGACACGTGTTTATCAATTATGATTCATATCAGCTGAGGGCTATACCGCATCTCTCCCCTTATTTTTGAGACAAAAATAGTAAAAATTGAAACTGTTTTTGGCTTATATAATACTTAATCTACTTATGTCTATGGTATACAAAATTAATATGGAGTAGTTTACTTTTAGATGAGAATACAAACAGTGAAGTTTCTTTTTGAAGTCGGTTAAAATAAGCTTCATACTAGATGGTTTACAAAGTGGTTCTTATCTTAGTGGTATTGTAATGTTTACATTCCATGTGCCCTATATGGGTATGGCTGATATTGTTACATTCATACTTGCAATACATATCATGTTTCTTAGTGGCTACTTGTGATGTGGTAGTGGTTATTATTTTATTTATTCATAGAAGGGTTTAGTTCTATTTTTATGCACTATGTGCTCTTTTCCTAAAACTAATATTTTTACGTTAGTACCTAGGTCTAGAATTACAGTATATGGTCCCTTATATACTGGGTCCATCTTATCTCTATCCTCCTTTCGGACTAATATTAAATCTCCTATATTATAGTTGATAGGGTTTGTTTTTAAATCATAACTTACTTTTCTATTAATTTTAGTTTTAATTAAATTATTTCTAGCATCCTCTTGGGATTTTTGTAATCTATACTTAAATTCTATAGGATAAGAGTCATAATTATACATTGGATCTACTTGTTTAATAATATTACTTGGTATGTTACATAATTTACCAAATACTAGTTCATATGGTGTATACTTAGTTGCTGAATGCACTGTCGTATTATACGAAAAACACCAATATTGTAACCAATCTGACCACAGATGAGCTTGGTTATTTGTTTGTATCCTTAAAAATGCTCCTAAAGCTATATGTGAATTTTCTAAGGAACCAAGACTTTCATGGTGGTAAGCAATTGGTTGCAATTATTTTACACCTAAAATATTACATATTTCGCGCATAGTTGATGAAATGAATTCACTTCCTCGGTCTGTTCCGATTACCTTAGGAATTCCATATCGCAAAATAAAATTATCAACTAACGCTTTTGCTACTGTGTTCGTTTCCTTATTTGGAAGCGGGTAAGCTTCTACATACTTCGTGAGTTCGCACTGCAACGTAAGTATATAGCAATAATCAATTTCGTCCTTAGCTAGGGGTCCGCATAAGTCTAAAAAGATCTTATCGAACGACGATGTAGCCGTACTAGTTATACATAGTGGCTGTTTCACATGTTGATGGAATTTTTGTTTTTGACATTCTAATTCTAATTTTAAAATATGGCTTCCATCAGGTTAATGATGATTTCGCCAATTTCAAGTTTGCTCGTAGAGCATACCGTTGTTCGGTGAGGTTTTGCTTTTTGTAAAGTGATAGCGATTTACAAAAAACCACGCGGACTATCGGGCCTTGACCCAGGAAGGGCTATGAACGCTTCAAGTTGAATTCTTCATTAGCTATTCACTCATACGTTAGATCACTGCACAATACGCTATCAATACTACACATTGAACAACAAAAATGAATAAATAATGAACAACGCAACTTAAACGCATGCGGCCATCTTAAGTCACAAACCGGATGTCTGATTACATCTTTTTACAAATTCCATAATGTCATTATCCATTCCTGGCCAGTAGTAGTAACGCTTCACGTTATTGGTCATTCTTCGAATGCCTGCATGCCCACTGGTCGGTAATAAATGGAAGTCATTTAGGATGACACGTCTGTCATCTTTATTTGTTATTTTTGTGACACCTTTAATTATACATAATCGGGGTCCGGACCCTGTATCATATTTGTTTATACAATGAGCTAGCTCTGTAATCATACTCTTGGTGTCATCGGTATAGAGTATGCATATTTCTTTCAACTGTAGTGCCTTGCAAAAAGTACCTAATTCGCTCGCGAGGGAAGCTCGTTCCGTACGCGATAGCGTCTCGGGCGTGACACACAGTGTCGCCAAGGATGGCGAGTAAACGATTCCGTCATTCTGACATGTGACGTAATCTTTTTCTTTGAGTATTCTATAATAGTCTCGTCTATCGAAACTTAACTCTGGTAAGTTCTCTGGTTTTTTAAGGAGTTCTACCATTTTTGGTTGATCAGACCCGTCTTGGTGAGAAACCTTATTTTCTGAGCCATTTTGTCGTTTTTGCTCTTCCATTCGTTTCGTTTGTGCTCTAGTCATAACTGATATTACTTGCTTTGTCATACTTTTGAGTTCTTCACTAGTAATTTCTATCCTAGATAACGCGTCTGCAGCTGCATTATCTTTTCCTTTCAAGTATTCTACTGTAAAATCGTATTCTTCTAGACACAAACGGAACTTTGTGAGTCGGCTCGATGGATTTGTCATTCCGAATAAGTAAATTAACGGACGGTGATCCGTGACGATTTTGAACCTTCGTCCATATACATAAGGTCTAAAATATTTCACTGCCCACACTATAGCTAATAATTCTTTTTCTGTTGTGGGATACCTTTTTTCTGCTTCGTTTAACGGTCTACTTGCATAAGCTACTGGTAGTCCATTTTGATTTGATAATATACATCCAACAGCTGTTCCTGATGCGTCTGTGTGTATCACGAACGTATTGTTATCTGAGAAGTCTGGATATTGTAGTAGCGGCGGGCTACTTATTGCTATTTTTAACTTTCTGAATGCGTCTTCGCATTGTTGAGTCCAATTGAAGTCTACATTTTTCTTTAATAATTTTGTTAATGGTAGGGTTATTTCGGAAAAGTTTTTAATGAATTTTCTATAATAGTTTACAAATGCTACAAAGCGTCTGACCTCGTCAGCGTTTTTTGGCTGTGGGTAATTTTGTACAATAGTAATTTTCTTTGGATCGGGTTTTATTCCATTTGGGGTAACTACATGTCCCAGATACAGAATTTCCTTTTGTAGAAAGTTACATTTTAGAGGGTTTAATTTAAAGTTTACTTTCCGTAATCTTTTGAATACATCCATTAAATTTTTATTATGTTGTTGTAAATTTCGACCCATGACAATGATGTCATCTAAATATACTATGCACTGTATGTAGTTTAGTCCAGACATAGTTATGGTCATTGCTCTGCTGAAAGCATTTGGGGAATTTTTTAACCCCATGGGCAATCTTTTCATTTGATAGTGTTTATCTGCTATAAATGCAGTATATTTTCTACTTTCAGGGTCAAGTTTTATTTGGTAATAACCTTGGTTTAAGTCTAAAGTGCTGAAATACATAGCTCCGGTTAAAGAGTCTAGGATTTCGGTGATGTTGGGTAAGGGAAATTTATCATTTTCGATTACTTCATGTTTCCTGTAATTTATCACTAATCTCCATTTTTTTTCTCCACTTGAATCTGTTTTTTTGGGAACGAGGAGTAATGGACTCGCCCATTCTGACTGTGATTCTGCTATGATGTCATTTTCTAACATTTGTTTTATTTGTTTATCTATCTCGGATTTTTGTGATTGCGGTAAACGATAAGATTTACTATATACTGGTGACGCGTTTGGTTTTAATCTTAATTTTTGTTCATATAAGTTTGTAGTGTTTAATGAGTCACCTGGCAGTTGAAAAATGTCAGCATATTTTGCACAAATATTAGCAATTGAGTTGCTTTCCTCCTTATTTAGGTATTTAGGGACTTTCTCCGCATTATTTACGCATTTTTCAAAAAAAAAATTATAGTCTTGTAATGGTGTTATTTCCGGTGTGAATTTTTTTAAAGTTACGTTTTCTTGACGCGTGTTCAATATTTTTACTGTGATTTTCCCATTTTTGCTAGTGGTTATGGTATTTGCCACAAAAATTCCTTCTCCAATTTCGCTTGATAAGATGACGCAATCTCCTGTGCAATTTGTAGGTAATCTTATGATGGATTCACTCCTGGCGGGTAAATTAATCTGATTCGAACTATTTATTCCGGTATTGTCATTTTCTAAAGTTAAGGGTATTGTAAATAATTCGTTATTATGATTTGATGAGATTGTTCCTTTTTCATAATTTATGACACATTTATATTTTAACAAAAAATCCTGTCCGATGATTCCGTCAACTTGTAATGGTAATTTTTGGAATACATGAAATTCATGCTCAAATGTTTTGTTTTCATTTTGCAAGTTTAACTTAATCGTATTGTACGATGTTATTTTTCCTCCGTCTCCGTTTATGTGAGTCATCTTAGGTGTCATGACGGCGCGCGATAATAAAGCTGCATCTCGGGTTACGGCGCTAAGGCTCGCGCCTGTATCAATAAGCCATAAGTGTGTTGTGCCATTTATTTCGAACTGAACTGAGTTCATATGACTATACGTTAGAATATAGTTTTTAGGCACGATAAAATTCTAACTCTGATGGTGGCTGGTCATTGTTTTGTGTATTTTCTATCGCCGTGTTTACCTGATGTCGCCAGTTAGATGTATTTTGACGACGATCCTGGTATTTTTTTTGGGTACGCGTGTGTCGGGCACTCGCGTTTCGCGTAAATACTCGTGGTGACTTATATTGCACCGATTGGGTACGCTGTGGAAATTTTCCCATAGGTCCACTGTAATGACCTCTGTAGGGTCTGTAAGTTTTAAAGCCTTTGTTCTTAATATAGAACATTTGTTCTGGGCCAGGGGCCGGTGTAGCGGACACCTCCTGGTCCTTAGCACCCTGTATAGCGTCTTTAAGGGAAGTGTAATTTCGGGACGCTATAATACTTAGTTATACTTAGTTATATACTTAGTTTGTCATTTCGCAGCCCTTCGGCGAATTTCGTAATTGCCATTTTTTCGTTTAAGGGCTTTAATACGCCATATGCCTCGGATTTTCCGTTGGCTTGCGTTATAGTTAAGTTTACGAATAAATCCTCTAATTCTTGTCCGTATCGTTCGATAGTCCTATTCCCTTGCCGCGACGACATAAGCTTACTCTGTATCGCGGTTGCCGATTTTACGGGCAAAAGGTGAATTTTCATCTCATCAATTAAGGCGCTTACCTTGGTATGCTTATCAGATATGCGTAGCTTAGCGCTTTGCGTTAATCTGGTCTTAACCACAAAATTTATCAATAATTTACAGTCAGTCTCCTTAATCATTGAGGAGTATAATTCTATGGCGTCGATCAGCTGACTAGTGACGGCTTCCGAGCCGTCCATAACGGGTAACAGTGATACCGCTGTTTTTAAGTTAAAGCTGTTATCTGACGCCATTGTGTCTGACTCTTGGTTATCTTGTTCGTAAGTAGATGAAATTTTATTATAAATAATTTCAATTTTTGTGAGATAAGACTGGATTAATTCGCTGTCTTGTACAGAAATTTCAGAGTTTTCTAGTTTAGAACTATATTCGATTATATATGTTTCATATTGATTATATAGTAATTCGACTCGTTCGCGTTTACTTTGGCCAATAGCCTCTGCGCGGCGTTTTGGTCCTAACTTTCTGATATCTTCCTGTAATGCTTTTAAGTTTTCATACAATGTTTGAATTTCAGACATTACTCACAAAAAAAAGTTTTTTTTTCCGTATACTAGGCACATAATTAGTTAGTTCAAAATTGTACCTCCAGTCATGTTGTGATGCTGGTGCTGATGCTGCTGATGGATGGCGCTAGTATTTGCTGCTAGACGCTCTGCTCCGGCCTGCTGCGCATTGTGACCACAACTGCTTGTCGCTGGATCTTCTTAGTTAGACATTCGTTGCCTTTTTTCCACAATATGTAGATCACGAAAATGACGAGTATGACGAGCACTGTTGTCGTTAAATACACCGTCACTCTGCCACTGTTGGACTGGCTGATGGTTGCTTCGTTGGAGGGTCCGTTCTGGGCGATTATGACTTCTTCTTTGGTGTCGTCCCGTGAGTATTGGCCTCCCATTTCGTATCTTCGGTGCAGTGAGGTATTATGAGATCACGACGCTGGTGACCATGAAGTGATACGCCTGGGTATCATGAAGTGCTGTCATGATGGGCTGGTCTTGGCTGGCAGGCTGGCTGCATGGTCGGCTGGCTCGGGCTGTCTGGCTGGTGCGAGCTGAGCCTAAGCTTTGGCTGTAGCTGGGGCTGCCTCATGCAGCCCGACTGGCAGGGTCGCCATGAAGTGTGGTAGGTACGGAGATAATAATACGACCAAGCTCGGTGTTAGAATGAACATTTTATTAGAAAAATCAGGTTCTTATATACTAAACAACATATGATCATTTCCTTTATCTGCACGTGATCTGCGCAGCAAATGGCCTTGCGGGTCAAGGTTCTATCTGTTGCCTTGAACCGACACGTGTTTATCAATTATGATTCATATCAGCTGAGGGCTATACCGCACAGCGCATGCCGTGTTCCTTTTTTCACGATCGTCTATTGTTTTCCTTTCACGAGTTCTTTTTCGGCCAGTACGTAGTTATTCAGCCAGCTGAATAAAGAGGTTTAATTTATTACAGATGCAAATAGTTTATAATCAGTATATCATATATCAGTAAACGATTAGATTTAATGTTTAAATTAAGGTTAGTGTTTGTATTAAATAATATTGTAGATTTAGTTTTAAGAGTAGGTAGTTATTAAGGCTTAATTAATTATTTGTAACGCTAAATCGTTACAGAGCTGTACCTATAGGTACTTCCGAGTCGCCAACTAATCCTCCCGCAGAATGCCATTATTGCCATTCTCCCACATTCACTACTAATGTGTCAAGTAGTTCACAGGTTACAAATACAAACCTAACAGTGCTTAAGAAAAACTCAACGATAAAATATACACGATGATATATCAAATTACGGCAATATTACTTTTAATTTTTAATATGTGTGCTTTTCTCGTATTTATTTGGTTTGGATATGAGTGTGTTATGTTTTAAATTTGATATATTAAATAGACGGCAAAATTAAATATTTTTGTTTTCATTGTTTTTCTTGCATCTTGCATTTTCCTCGCTGTAGTGAGGTGAAAAGTTGTGTTCCACACGGCTGCAAAATTATTTGGCTTCTCGTGTCTTGAAAGCCTCGCTACGCTCAGGAATCTATCTTTGAACCATTCGCTTCGCTCATGGTTCAATCTTAGGTTCCTTCGCTCGCTCAGCTTTCAATTTCAACACTCGCGCCAAATAACAACTTTGCAGCCTTGCATAACAACTAACTATTTCCACCCCTTAGTTATTTCGATCAGTATCATTGACAGATGTATGAAAAAGTATAGAATAAATACGACGTTCAACAAAAAAAAATAGGTAGCGGTTTAAAATTTGATACATCATTTGTATATCATAATGTATATAATATTTTCACTGCGTATACTTATATTATTTTATTGTTTACTTTAATTCTTAAAATAATAATATATGCACATACGATAGGTTACGTACCTATACACAATATTTAATACAAATCCAGATAGCACGTTGGTTCGAATTGAATAATTTGCCCCTTTCCACAAGGGAAAGGAGGAGTGCTATGAGCTTCAATTAATTTAATTACTTGCGCCAACTTTTCCCCATAAGCATAGACAACTCCAGTCCGCGGGGACCCACGTCAACTCAGGACCTGATTAGTTTTCCCAGTTTTAGCCGCTAATTATTAATGGGAGGGATCACTTTAATATAATTGTAACTTCGTATTCTGTTAGCCCGTACTGTATACTAATAATCCCTTAACTATTAACCTAAGTATTAAATAAAATGTAAGTTTGAGCTCGACTTTTGCTCTTGAGTTTTCAGTACAATTCAAACACAGTTTTATATCGCATTTTGTAATAAAAACACGGTGATCCATGAAACAGTATATGTATTATGTACCTAATACGAGTAGTGTTTTACATACCTACCTAGGGGTGGTGAATTCATGAATGTCCCAGATCTAAGGTGTTTGTGGCCCGAACCGAATCTGAGGGTCATTAAATGCCAACTGGGGCTTTACCCATTACTGCCAGTGGTTTGTCTAAAGTTTTACGTCTTGCCTTGGCCTGGAAGCGAGATTGTTGTCCCGCGTAGCGGGCAGAAAATCCCACTTACGGCCTAGCGTGACGGAAATAAATAAATAATGGGTAAACTAAATATTCAATAGATAGCGTAGATAGGTACAGACTTATATACATACGTGATACGTTAAACATATGAACAACTGAAAACAGACTTGAGACTAAGCAGTAATCAAAACACGGGGTTTGTTTATGAATTTTGTAATTAAATTAGTTTAAACTTTGAACAACATTATTATACGCTCACGTACTGTATTAACGGGAAAACTGTTATGTATGTACTTTACCTGCTCGAAACTTTTCGCAAACACTTATATGAAAACTACATGGAAAATCGTATTCGTTTAACGGTAAAATATAAAATTTGTAGTATAAAACCGTTTGGGATAAAAGGTACTTACTATATCAATTTCTGATTAACAATAATATTTATAGAGTATGCAAAAGATACGTATATAGTGCAAGATTGGCCTGCTGGTACGAGACCACCCAACATCAGCGTGAATCGTCATCGTCGTATAGATCAATACCTACTCGTATACATATAATAATAATAAGGGTTAAGATGTAACGGAGATTCCCTAAGTAGTAGGCTATTGTCGTATCAGCACCTCTAGCATAACTGTCATACGCGACTATTTCTCGCGCGAGACAATTACCCGTCTCTTTTTATGCAGTATGTAATGTGAGAGAGTGACGGGTAGCGCTATGTCGCTCGACAAGAGTCGCGAAGCATAGTTGTGCTAGACGGGCAGGAGGGATTAAATTTACAGAAGTTAGGGAAGAGTGGCGATTACTCTATCGACCATAACGTAAATCTTAAACGTGTGAATGTAATGATTGGAATTGGATTGGAGCAAAGGTGATGTGAGAAATATTGCTGGCGTCAATATTCTATACAAATAGGTACGTTATGTATCCCACTTGCATTATTGCGGTTGCGAATAGATCAGTCGTCATGAAAGTTTCTGCGGTATCGTTACCATTACAAATCGAAACGGTTATAAAAAGTTAGCGCGGCCGGAACGAGGCGCGCCGCGGAGCACTAGCAACAGCGGAGATTATTAGGAAACCTGCAGACACGAACTGTTAGTGGAACACCAGTAAGCACGGAAAAACCAGGAAATAGAGATACTTCCCAAACTAAGCAAAGCTTGTACAATGGGTACTAGACGACGATATACATATTATATAAATACATAATATATCCAAAACCCAGGAACAAATATTCGAATTCATCACACAAATATTTGCCCTGGCCGGGATTCGAACCCAGGACCGCCGGCTCTGTAGGCAACTGCACTACAAACTAAGCCAACCGCGTCGTTAATGTTAGCATATCATTAGGTACTAAAAAAAATCAAGTACCTAGGTACTAATACCTTTGTTATAAAAGATTTTCGCTGCAGCTAGTAAACTTCTCAAATGAGTTTGAGGTTCCTAGCTGATATAAGAAATATTGTTAACGTCAATAGTCTATACAGATAGGTACGTCATGTTTCCCACTTGTATTATAGCGGTTGTGAATGTACATAGATCCGTTTGGGACAATACAACAGATTCGCCAACTACGCTCTACGTCATGAAACTTCTGCAGTATCGTTACCATTACAAATCGCAACGGTTATGAAAGTTAGCGCGCGGCCAGAACGAGACAGTGGAGATTAGGTAACGAGCAGATACGAACTGTTAGAATTAGTAAACAAGTAAATCGAGAATTTTGACAAGATTTTCGCTGTATAGTAGCTAGTAAATTTCTTTAAAATTCTGCGGTTAATTAATTTAAAAAAAACGGTACAGTACAGTGACTGTGCAAACTTTCACTTATCTATCCCTATTCTCTTTCTCGTATCTTTTTCTCACGTTAACGTCTACGTTAATTAAACTTCTAAGTTTGATTTTCACAGCTTCAAGGGACCGTAGACTTGAATATATGATGTTAATTTCACCTCCATACCTCCACGCGTCCTCGAGATAAAGGGTCGTGTCAACAGACAGACGAACGGACAACAAAGTGATCCTATAAGGGTTCCGTTTTTTCCGATTGAGGTACGGAACCCTAAAAAAATTTCAAATGGTATTAAGTCCGCTATTTGTACATATGTTTATAGCGCAATAAAAATAGTTTTATCTATTTAATAATAATTGTAGCGGGCTTGTAATGGTTGAAACGGGTTGTGAGATATGAACTGTTAACGGAATACTATAAACACTTTTAATTTTCGACACAGCCAGCGTAATTGCTATTTTTTGACTACAGCTACTAAATTTCTCATATGAGCTTATTGAGCTTGTGCTTTTGTTGATATGACAAATGTTCGTGGCGTCAATATTCTACATAAATAGATATGTTACGTTTCTCGCTTGTATGATTTCTCAGTGAATAGATCCATATGGGATGACAGCTTCACCAAGCTACGAGACGATATGAAAGATTCTGCAGTATCGTTACCATTACAAATCGCAACAGTTATGAAAGTTGGCGCACGGCCAGTACAAGACGCGCCGCGTAGTACTCGCCACACATGCAGCGGAGATTCGGGAACCAGCCGATACAAATTGTCAGCGGAATACTGCGAACGCGGAAAAACAAGGGAATCGAGTATTACACTCTATGTTTTTGTATTGGGTACTCACTTTTAATTTTTTATGCAACGCGTGTTTATTATAACTTTTCTTCTACTACAGCTAGTAAATTTATGTCGGATCATATTTTGTATGATTGTTTAGTGAATAGATTGGTATGGCACAACAGCTTTGGCCACTACGAGATGACATGAAAGTTTCTGCGGTATCGTTACCATTACAAATCGAAACGGTTATGAAAGTTGGCGCGCGGCCAGAATGAGACACGTAACGGAGCATTCGCCACACTCGCAGCGGAGATTAGGCAACTGGCAGGCACGAACTGTTACCGGAGTACTGCGAATAGTAGCATATTGTTTTATGTATTACTTTTCCTCTTGTATATTCCACTTCAGCTTGAAATTTCCGTGTAGGTAGCTCACGGATTTAAGGAATTTATGGAGCTGAAAAATTACATATTAAGTAATACAATAAACACAATTTCTTGTTAATTTGGTCATGGATAACTAAGAGTTTATAAAACTTTAAATAGATATTCGCATCACTCATTTACATTTTATAGGTACATAAAATAAAAAAAACCGGCCAAGTGTGAAGCTGACTGGTGCACCGAGGGTTCCGTACAAATACTTAATTACTTATCCCATCTTAACTGGCTGGGTTAGGTTAAGTTTGCACCTGGTATGTATGGCGCCGGATATAAATGAGGTGCACAGTTAACACCACCGATCACGTTTGTTGTATGGGAGCCCCCTCAAATATTTATTCGATTCTGTTTTTTTAGTATTTGTTGTTATGCGGCAACAGAAATACATCATCGGTGAAAATTTCAACCGTCTAACTCATGAGATACAGCCTGGTGACAGACGGAAAGACAGTAGGACGGACAGCGGAGTAATTGGGTCACGTTTTTTACCCTTTGGGTACAGAACCTTAAAAACTACCTAAATTTCCCACAACGTTTCACAGCATTGTGTTTGATGCTTATTACCTAAAATACTACATTGTGTAGTGCTATTATTTCCATGGTTATGTCAAATCTGTAGACTTAAACTTTAATCTTTCCGTCGGAATTACAGAACTCGTAGTCACCGACTGTTTTCGCCGCATATGGATCGTTATAAAGGCTCGTACTTTAGTAGTTTTGTCGTCGCGGCGGTAGTTCTGTCGTGTTGTCGTGCAGCTAGAGCTGGAAACTTCGAGAACTGCCTTTATTTGGTGATTCGCTTTAATTTTATTATTATGGTCTTTTGTTGAGTTTAATCCTATTTAAAAGTTCAGTTCATTTCTTTCGACTTTAAATGAAAGTAGGTAATATGCTGTGTTTGGATTTAACTTCGGAACATAAACGTAAAGTAGGTACTTAGCTAGTCTACGGATTATGCTCGAAGTGTCCCTCCGAGCAATAACTGAATCTGCTGTACATTCAAAGTAACCGATACAACCCGAAAAAATGCCTTATACAATTTTTATCCATGTAAATTCAGAAACCATTTCTGAGAATAGGGTTCCCATACCGTAATAAATACTTCGTCTATATGACACCTGTAAAAGAATTCATATTGAATTTTTCGACTTTAATCATTCATTCTTGCCGTTTTGCAGTACAAGTTATGTTCATTTCATGCCGAATAGTGAAGTTACCGCAAAATACTTTGGAGCAAAACAACAAACGCATCTAACCGGGAAACGGATGAAATTTGGATCTTAAATAGTTCTATACTTTGAGATTTTAAGGCTCCTTATCTGTTCAAAAATGCTGAATGTATTGTCATTTTTCTCAATGATTAAAAATGTTTCTTAACTTATTATCGATGTTACTACTTAGAACAGGGCTATTGCGATTTAGATCGATTTGTGTGAGGTTGTCTGATATACATATATATATATATATTTATCGGTATATATTTGAAACCTACAGTTTGAATTTGAATTTTCATTGATAATTTTTGTTTCAACTCGAATTTGACAAAATGTACGCAGAACTTAGATAACAGTAGTGGGTATATTATATTAATCTGTGGTATCGCTCCTACAATCGACCGCCTCATGCGCCATCAAAAACCTCGATGGCCGACCACGAGAAGGTTGGAGCGTTGGCTATTATGAAGTGGACCGACGATATATGAAAATAACAAAAAATTCTATTACTAAATTTCTAATCATCTACGTTCTTCAAAAAAAATGATTTGTATAATTGATAAATTAGTACAAAACGTTCTAAAAAAGTTAAGTATGCCAATTTTTTAGGGTTCCGTAGTCAACTATAAAAAAACACACTAAAAGACTCATCCTTTATAAGCAATCTAAAACGAACACTTATAGATAATGTAGCATTACGCTACGGTTTAAGTACTTCTTTTTACTAATCCGTTGTTTATTTAAATTCATCACGGCACAGCGCCATCTGTTACAGACGAGTTGTACTCTTTTTCTAATGTCTTAGCTTGCATGAATTTTGGTTTCACTTGGTAGATTGCATGCTTTCGGAAATTGTTCACTCCGTTCCCGTTAGGTGTCGCTATTCTCAATTGTACGAGTTTCGTTCGTTAGTTCGTAGCCTTATTTACCTATAGATTTAGGTCTGGCAAACTGTCATTTTAGTATTTTTTCTTATATATTTGAATTTCAAAAAAAGAGTTTTTCGTTCGTTCTTTGGGTTTCTGTCAAGGAAAAAATTGGTTGAAGGAATGTGATTGAGATTTTGAGTTTGAGAGAAGAAGCATAGATTAGAGTAGCATCTTATTAATATAATTGCTTGAGTTTTCAAGTATTTTGACCGGAATACTACAGTTTTTATCGACGTTTTGCGATCCGAGTAATACAGTTTGTGTCCACGTTTTTGTGATCCCATAAGGAGCCCTCCCCATATTTTTCTGAGGGTCTGTGCGGTGCAGTTCATGTAACGGCTGCAAGCGGTGCGCCGAGTGCTTGGTTCTCTTGCCGGCCGGCGTGTGATCCTGTGTGTGCGTCTAGCACGATCTGATTGCGACTGGGAGCCACAGTTCTCCATCCAGTGCCCGTCAGACCTGAACGGGTTTGTTTATTTAACCTGCCGTCCAATGTACGAGTCCTGCCCTTGAGGGCTTACAGAAGGTTGGTGTCATCGACGCGCACGGCGCGACTGGTGCGCGCACATCTTCGAGCGGTTCGGTGCATTTAGGATAATTTAATTTTAGTGTAATATTCGGCCAAAACCAATTCGAAATTATTTGATATATAATTGTTAGTTTTAATTAACTGTATCGAGTTGTGATCATAATGCTTATTTGATTTTAATGCGGACAAAGTTTTTTTGTTCGTAGTCTACCTCTAAATTCCGAAAGCCTCGTTCGTCGGGCACATATTTTCTTTTACTGCATTTTTTCGACCATAATCATAACATCCATCAGCCATACCTCACTCTTCACCAGCCTTTTCAACAATTCATGCAACCGTTTTTAATCGCCAGCCCAGTCAAAATTCTCAGCCCAGCCAAAATCCTTTCACGTGAGAGAATTTTGACTGGTTTTCGTTTAATTGCAGTATAATTCTTCTTAAATTTGTCGCGAGAAACTTAATCATTTTGATTCAACCCCTAGAAAAACCTAAAGTATAAATTTAAGATTATTTGTTAATTTTACCCATTAATATCTGTGTGTTTTGATTTCGGTGTTAAACGTGTGCTGAAGTGATCTCCAGTGTAAATTATCGACAAATTCGTAATTTTGTACCATTAAACAATAAATTATACGTGTGTCAGTGAATGTGTTGTTTTTCTTATTTACTAAATTCACTGCAATAAGTGCTACTACACAATTACGGAATTCATGGACGAGAAAAATATTTTAATATTATGTAGGTACAAATTGTCTGCACAATGCAATGTACCTAACTTATGCAATGTATATAAGTAAAAGATGCTAGTTTAAAATTTGAAATGTAAAAGTAACAGTGAATGTTGTTATTACTAGTATTAAGTTTATATTAAGCAATATTAAGTTTGGTAAACCAGACTACATACCAAAATGTTAACTTTTTGCTACACCCTGTACCTAGTTATAAGTACTTGGATGCAATAAATATTATTATTATTAAACTAGGAACCCTGATAGTTTCGCCATGTCTGTCTGTCTGTCTGTCTGTCTGTCTGTCTGTCCGTCCGCGGCTTAGCTCCGTGATCATTAGTGCTAGAAAGCTGAGTATGAGTATGGGTATGCACGCCGACAAAACGGTAAAATAAAAACTAAAAAACAATTTTATTTCGGGTACCTACCTCTCGAACACCTAAAGTGGGGGTGAATTTTTTTTTTTCGTTTGACGCTAGTGTGTGGGGTGTCGTTGAATAGGTCTTTTGAAAATAATAGGGGTCTCCAAACATTATTTTTTAATAAAGTCAGCAGTTTTGTAAATATTCGCTCCGAAAATAAAAAAAATAGCGTCCCCCCCCCCCTCTAATTATTGAAAAATTCATGAACATGAGGCGTTATAAGTACTTTCAATGAAAACTATATTGAACAAAATCAGTCAAGCCGTTTTTGAGTTATCGCAAAATTTAATAATTTTCTTAAAAGAACGTAAGTTGACTTCCAGAAGGTAATAAGTAATTACAGTTACTTTGGCGTTTACGACCTTTTTATAGAGCTTCAAATCTTTCTCGTAACTTAAGTCTATTGTGAAAGATGAGCAACTTACGGAACCCTACACTGAGCGTGTCCCGACATGCTCTTGGCCGGTTTTATTTTGTTGTAGTTATACCTACTTTTTTTTCTAGCTCCTCATTCGTACTAAGTTTTAGCACAGGTTTTTAGTATAAAATACGAAGTTTAATTAGGAAATTCCCATACATTTTGTGTAACTCAAAGGAAAAATTTGAAGGGCGTAAATATAGCTTACCTTACAAATTTGATTGAAATCTGAGAAAAGAAGAAATCGACAACAAAATAAAAATTGGCCTAAGGGAAGGTTGCCCTTTCTTTTCGTTTAGACCTAAACTTTAGAGATACACTTATGAAGCATTTTTACCTAAATCCCGATATTTTGAAAATAGTTTTTAGAGAATGTACCTATATGAAAAAGAAGTGAGATAGAATTGTATCAGGAACGTGTGTTGAAATAAATTAGAAACCATTCCACGCAGGTAAACGTCTTTACCTTCCAAACAATCTCAATCATGCACTCGCACATAATGGCTCTCAAATGAATGGTTCGCCTTTAATTAATCAGAGCGTAATCTAGCTTACTGTTCGGCTACAGAGCAATTACCGGTAAAGCAATATCCTTGGATTAATGATGGCGACCGCTGCGTATTGAAATCGTGTTTGCAATGTCAATAAATGCTGAAAGTGGTTTAATTTCACGTGAGCCTCGAGCTATTGACAACGCTGCCATAGTACAGTCGCCAACGAGTATATCGGAACGAACTGCGTACTCAAAAATATCTAAACACGCTCTTACGCGCCCTGTAATACGGTCGATATTTTGAGGAACGTTTCCGATTTAATATATCTGACGCTAACTGTACATACATTATGTATTATTTGTGGAACGTATGCAAAGTTGCTCGTAAAAACTCCATTTCGTGCGAGTTCAAATCTCGGATCTCGCTCGGGCAGACGCGATAGGAACGCAAAACGAAGGCGGGAAAAATGTATCGCGTAGGTGAATCGATTGAAACTTTTACGATGTTGCCATGATATACATGAGATATGAATAATTATTGCTTGCTTCGAAAATATTTAATTCTTCCCGAATACCTTTCTCTTTTGTTTCTTTCTGTGAACTTTTTACCACGGTAAAAGCAACTTTACTTACAATTGTATTGCTGGAATTTTAGGCGCCTTCCGTTTCATAAAAGCACATTCCCGTCATGAACCTCCAGGGATTTGTTTGGCAAACTCAATAATTCCTGCTTCCATTGTGGCAAAAACTAACAAAGCCCGGCAAAGCGAGCATTCATATTTCGTATTTTTATTTCTGCTAAACATGATTAAAATTTAGGGTTTAGTTGCGTATTTGCTTTGCTTGATTGAGATACGTAGGCAACGTACATAAAGATATTCTTATTTTTTTGCATTGCTTCCCAAAAATACGTTTCCAACGTAACTGTACCTATGTAGTTACCTACAGTAAACATGACGAAACAAAAGTTACCCGAAGCGACCCAAGCATACACATTGTATCTTTCAGGTATCTTGCTTGTCCTCGGGAAACATGCATTTTTCCACGATAAAAATTAACCTATATAACTTTTCGATACGATACCTATATTCTGCAGTACCTATGCAAGAAGTATGTATATCGTCGCCTAGTTCAGATAACACAGGCCTACCACAGCTCACTGTGCGACTAGATCGTTTGTATTCGGTTATTTAATTATATTTTTATTTATTTTAAGAACACAACCCGTCGCTGCGTTGTTATCTAAACCAAAAACAAACCAATAACTCTTGCATTTGCAATACGAGTACGGATGCTCAGCGCGGTTTTGATAAAATTGTGTTTATTACAATCGATATAATGCCCAATGGAATGCTGCTCAGTACACTTCCAACCAATCTGCACTAAGTTACAAATTTAGTAGGTAGGTCTCCTTTGTGTCTTGTAAGTTATCCGCATCTGCTACAGACTAATTATTCACAGCCGTCGTTCAGCCACTGAGAAGTTGGTTTGGAAATAAGGGGGAGGGGCAAACAGACGCCGCTGCAAGACAAAGGTAGAGGTCAGAACTGCAACTGAGATTGCTTTGTTTGTGAAGTTTGCTCAGCGGAAAGACCCCTAATTTAGATTCTACTCCAACTGGATGTAGCTGGTTTTGGTTTGAGATAAGAAAAATCTATAACACGCTCTCACCATATTTATTTATCGTATGGCGATGTAATATGGCACACTGGTTACAATTTTTTTAGCATATGGTAACAAACCTTAACCAAAAAAATTAATTAAAGGCCGTTTATCACGATTATCTATGGCAGTGTTAAAAGTATGGCCCTAGAAGCGCCTTCTTGGCAAGTTCGTGGCACGTAGCGTTGTGCTATGTGGCGTTCTGTTGTCACGTAACGCTACAATCCGGTGGGGACTGAGGTCTTTGAATACAGGACACGCCAACTGCAGACTTCAAACACGGATTTTGAAATCTTTAGATATTTTCTGCGCTTGTATTTTAAGACACGTAATTGCAGTATCCAGAGCAGGTCGCTATCCAAAACTTCAAACTTTGCATAGCGCAGCCAGCTATCATAATGTGCCTATACAGCCTATACTCTAATTTCTTATTAGATTAGATATTAATCATGATATGTAAGCTCCATTACAAATATGAACAAGAGCATATAGAAACGCAAAAAATAGAAAACTATTGGGAGTGTGTTTTCCAAAAGTGAATTTATGCGTATGTGTGCATGTAAACGTGTATATAGTATAATGGGTAAATTTATGGCTTCTACTTGAATTCGACCGCGAACGTCCATCACCGATGACAGATATGTCCCGAGGGCATGGAGTTCTATTGAGCCGTACACATTCCAATAAAAATGCAGCGTAGCAAACTTGACGGGAGTTTTTGGGGAATGCCTGCCTGTAGTACGATTCTAGATTTCCAAAATTTATAGGACAAACGAAGCAACAACTTTAATTGTCTAAACTAGACGAAGAAATTGTAATTAAATATGGGCTGTGGTGGCTGTGGGCCCTAAATGTAACTTTGAAACAAATTCAAAAGGTAGCTCTAAACATAATTTTATAGTATAGGTCAAATTGTCAAATGGACAATAGTTATTTGTTATGCAAGGCTGCAATGCGAGTGTTGAAATCATCTCGCTACGCTCAGCTTTCAAGACACGAGAAGCTAAATAATTTTGCAGCCATGCGGAACACACAATTTTTCACCTCACTACAGCGAGGAAAATGCAAGATTCAAGAAAAACAATTAAGACATAAAAATAATCATATTTAATTTTACCTTCTATTTAAACACATCAAATTTAAAACATAACACACTCAAATCCAAACCAAATAAATACGAGAGAAGCACACATATTAAAAATTAAAAATAATATGGCCGTAATTTGTATTATTGTCGTGTATATTTTATCGTTGAGTTTTTCTTAAGCACTGTTATGTTATATTATATTTGTATTTGAAACTACTTGACACATTCGTTGTGAATGTGGGAGAATGGCATTCTGGGAAGGATTAGTTGGCCACTCGGAAGTATTTTCCATAACACTTGCTTTGGAAGTTATTGGACGATGGGATCCGAACAAGATTATTTCGGCTTTATCTTCTTTAAAAACGCCAATAGTTTTGGTAAATTACGTATCGTCTCCAAATATTTATAACAAATCCTTTTTCGTTTTAATGCAGGCTTTTAGCATTGAATAAATATTCCAAATTGGGCTTAACTTTCTTGTCGTTTTTATTTCGATAAAGTAAGACTGTAATGCTTACGAGCTAAGTACTTTAACTCTAAATATCCTGAGTCTCGGGACCACCAATCGTAACGTCTGCTAAGCCCTAACTAAAGGTACAGGTCCTTCGTCTGCTTCACCCTCGCCACCAAATTCTACTCCTACAACGAAGCCCTAAGGAAACCCTACAACAATTACCTAAGAATATCTTAACAGCAGCTCCCAGTCTTCTATATCCTACAACTAAACAAATCTGAATATGAAAAGGATCTTTATAACAATTTGAGCTTGAACATTTCTTAAATCTAATGGCCAAAGTGTGATCTGTATAGGTGTGATTCGTCTAGGGCAGGATCTAACGTTGTTGTAGCAACTCAGTTTCTTTTAGGAGATCAGCCGTGATGTGCCGCTAAGTACCTTCAAACCTATACTACTATGCATTTTTGTTATTTGAACCTAATAAAATTGTAATCTGTTTCTTTTTTAACCCTAGCTTCTATCCTCAAAATATAAATATAATGTTTCCTGTGTAGTCTAGCCTTCAAAAATATCTATAATTCCTATAGCAAATTCAATATGGAATATTATAGATACTCTTATAGAGTTGCTTAATTCGATATGAAATATCAAATTCATTTAGACCATAATCAGATATAGTTGAACTAGATTACCTTATGTAACAATAAAAATCAATATGTGATTCTATCCAAATTTTATTAGAATTCCGAAATGAAAGGTAATTTAGTTTTTAAAATTGCATGTTCTTACTCCAGAATGATTAGGAATCAAATGTCTATGTACAATATGAAACTACACTTCCTTACCAATCTATAAATAGATGAAAGTTACAGGATCTATGAATTTTTATTATGAATTTAATTGTTCTTAAGTTTTCATATTTGACAATATTGAATAAATTTTGTCATTACTCCTTAATCTGAGAAGGTGGTTACCTCCCTTAAATAAACTATAGTAGACCAATCTGAAGTGGATTCTAGACCTATACAATAAGTAGGAAGTTGTGTTAGACTTCACAATTAAGAACTAGTAAGGACTAGATTATAGTATAATGGAGAAGGTATCTTTATTGTGTATAAAAAAAAAATATAATTTTTTTGTTAATAATCCCCTACCACCCTGAGTGCGCGGAGAGTATCACTGAAAGCTTTACCTATCTATTCCTGAGAAGCAAATCGAATTAAAGCGTTCAGCTAGAGGATGGGGAACTCCGCACCTATTCTAAACTGAACAAACCACTGTGGGATCTCATCACATCTATGCATGACGTCCTACCTAAGGCAAAGTGTCAAGGATCCATCCTTTTAGGGAAGCCTTTTGGCGCAGGCTTTTTAAGTTAACTACACAAGGCCTACGCTAGGTTAAGCTACTTGCCTAAACCTACAACTTGCTAAATATATGTAATGATTGTAAAACTGATAATTCAGAAAAATGAAGTTATAATTGTATTTGTAAGAAGTCTAATACACTACTTTTCCCTAGTAGGTATGAACCCTTCTAACGAGTTCTAGAACTTGGTTTTCGTTTGACCATATTCATAAATGTTGAAATCATGAAGACTATAGTGCCGATCGGAGTATCTTTCAACTCTCGAATGACTGATTCTGATAAAGGAATTTTCTCTCAACCCTTGTGATATAATTTACTTTAGTTCTGAGATCTGCGATGTAAATACGAGAACGAATAACTTTCATTATTGCTATCCATAAGTCCCCGGCTTTTCTTAGCAATTTACACTTCAGATACTCCACATCCAGTCTTAGGAATGCTTTGCATTTCCATACTATACGACGATCCACAATTTCCTTATCAAAATTATAACAAAGTTTAAAATTATTTCTGCCCATTGAAAGGACGAATGTCATCGGTCAGCTGATTCGACTTAACTTTAGTGTTGCCATTCTATCACTGAGGCTGTAACATATGTACATTACTTTAAATCATAATCAGTAAATTTTAACTAATTATTTCTATATATATTGATGTCATATTAAAGGTTCTAAATATCTGATTGGTTTAAATAACAGGTTTCTCTATTCCCTTTCTTTATAAACTGTTACAAGATTTTGTTTTTCACTACTGACATCCCGAGTCATAGACACTAGTAATCAAAGAATATAATACTCACAATGCAAGAAATCAGCTGTTTGTATCTATTATACCAGACGAGATTAAAATAATTTGAATAAATGTTATGTTAGTTAATGATGAATGGCCGATTGCTCGGAGGATAAAAAAAACCCCGTTCTAATATTCCTACTGGAGCGTACCTATCCCCATACCCCCATTTGCCCTAGCTAGCACCACCAATACTAGAGGCCTAAACCTCACATTTACATTTAAACGTGTATGGAACCTAGGTAAGCTAAACTTTAAATTCGGGAGATTAACCCGAGGTTGGACTAGAATCAGTGTAAGTGGGTCCCCCCTTGCGTGGCTAAGACACCGGAAACGCAGAGTAACCCGCCCTAATATGTGTATATAAAGCAGACATATAAATATATAAGTATATGAGACCGAGCATGGAGGTCCATTTGGCTTCGGCAAGCGCGGAAAGGCCCGCATGTCCAACACGTGTGGTCCTTGCTTCCACCAAACAAAACTATCCACATTCATAGGCTATTCACTGCACTTATATATGGCTAGTGCCCGAGCCGCCTAACTCGGGTAAAACTAGAAGAGTCTGAAAGATATTCGTTTAACAGCCGCAAGGTTAAATATCTTTCACCTGGCAACCATGTACCAAAACACTATTTCTGGCATGTAATTAAGCTTGATAGCCATAAAACAACAAAATCCCACAATATTTCAATAAATAATTATAGATCAGAAAAATAATGTAATTCCAACAGAAATTCCCCTTAGAATTAAATTTAATACCTTATTGCCAAACAACAGTGTTACCCAGTCGAAGTCGCAAGAAAGAATGAATCCCATCCTTCAATTCCCCTCCGTATTTATACTTAGCTGTGGACAAAGTGGACAAAGTGGACAAAGTGGACAAAGTGGACAAAGTGGACAAAGTGGACAAAGTGGACAGTGGACAAAGTGGACAAAGTGGACAAAGTGGACAAAGTGGACAAAGCGGACAAAGTGGACATTCTCACAATTTTGATCATTACGCAGTATAAATAAAGCTCAATTCTTCCGTTGGTAAATTTTTGTGAATAGTAATTTGCTATTTTAAAAAGGTAGGATGCTTAGTTATTGGAATATTTTTACTTGCTTTCGTAAACATTCATACTGCTAATTCTTTTAGGCATTTGTATTGTATTATAATTATTAAGTGATGATTCTAGCATTTAGATGGCGAAATATGAAATTTTGAATATTAAATTATAAAATAATAATACTTATATACGGATTTGCTATATACGAGTTAATGTTAATTAAATTTGTATACGTATTAAGTTATAAATGATTTTTATGTATTGACGTGTAATATTGAGAATATTATAAATAAATGAATATGAATGAATATGATGCCAATGTGTTGGGAACCCGACGATGACAATGATGATGTGAGTCTTACGATGGCGAGCACATGACGAGAACATGTGAATCGCTACAACCGCCCCCCTGCGAAAGTTTGAAGTGGATTGACATCGTCAAATAACGTAGAACTTCGCATTCCCTTATTAAATTGTAAAAACAATAAAAGAAAATATATATATAAGACAAATTATTCTTAAAACAAATAACATTTTATGATATTCTTGGATATTCTAAATCCGTCAGTATTCGTACCCTTAAGTGTGTGTGTATTTAAACCAATACTTGGAAAGTCACTCGTGTTTTAAATCAGAATTCAAACCATAGAATAATATCATTGAATCGTGAATATATTTCTCCAAATCTCGACCACATCGTAAGAAGTGTTTGGTTGTGAGTCAAACAAGCCCTATTAGCTCGGTTTTGCCTAAGCACCTCAAACTTGACCTGCCCATTGCTCAGCCTCATTTGCGAATTCACATTGTACGAATTCTTCGATGAATTGACAAAACTCTCCTCAGACAACATAGCAAGATCTTTGGTATAGATACTGAATATTCATCCTTACTTCAATTCAATAACTGATTCCGATTTCAAATTCTTCTCCAAAATCACATGCGACTCTCCTTTCTCGGTGCGTGTATCACATCAAAAATAACCAAGCCAATTTCAGCTCTATAATCATACAATTGTGTTTTTTTTTTTTTTTGTAAGACTATAGACTTACTAGTCGAATTGTGTAAAAATGTTTCATTTCAAAATTATGCTCTGACATATTATTATACCAGAAGTTCATACAAATATACCAATTTAGTTTTATCCTGCCTTTACGGACAAAACAATCCACAATTCTTTTTATTTAAAAATATACAGTTGGCCAATCTATTTGTTGACATGGGTGTGTGTGAAACCTGCACGTTCCTGCTCGTGCTCGAAGAAGGTTAGCCCGTAGGCACTGTAGAGTATTGTTTCGCACAAACTACCGCACAATCGGTCTAATCGATACTTCGATTTACTAAGCCTAACTTCTAAGTATGTGCAAACCAATTGATGTCTTTAGAAAATACTCCCGTTCGTACCTCTAAAGATAGAAGACCCCCCCTTTTCGGATCCGAATACTTTCGAACGTAGCTTGAATACATGCAGACAACATCCAACTCAAAAAGTCCATTCATTCACTTGCATTCCTATCATATCTTTCATTCATCGCACAAGCATACTTCACGCTCTGAATCATTTTCATACATTGCACTAACAGGCTCCTACATTCGTCTTTCCGCATCGACTTAGTCAGAAGAACATCACCCATTGTGTATTCAAAATCCATACTACTTTACCTTCCTAAAATATCCCATGTTCCCCTTTACTTCTTTCATTAAAATCAAAATAAAGATTTTCTCTAATATAGAAAATAAAATTGTCCATCCACTTCACTCATTTCGTATTTTTGTTATACTCTAATAAAACTCGTAATTACTTTCCACACCTGGTTCAATTCACCTCTAACTACCCTTTTGAAAATTATCGAATTTCAATTTATTAAAGAACCTCAAAATACGTATTAATGGAATCGAACCATTACGTAATCATCCATGTAACTTATCAAATGTATACTTATTAAAGAACCTCAAAATACGTATTAATGGAATCGAACCATTACGCAAATCATTCGATGAAATATACTACTAGCGACCTCTAGTGAAATTTGCGTACAACCTCATTCGAACCTTAACTTACAATACTTATACTGCGGTACAACTTATATTATGACATCACTATTGCTTTTTAAAACAAATCGACTGTAATCGATACCTTAATCGATGTTATCTTAATATCCCTATTGAACATTAGATTTTGATTAATAAATTACTGAAATACTTGTACGTTGTCTAATTAACTAATTTATATAAATATATATTTGACTATTCTATAAATGTTACGTTAATCTTACGAACTAGGTAAGTGAATCTATGCCTTAATAATAGTCTACTATTTATGTCATCTTATCTCTTAAACCCGGCAACACCGTCTCACGACATGTCAAATGTCAATTTTTTTCCATAACCTATTATCTATTCTACGAAATGGGAATGAAATTACGAATGGAAGAATAATGTACAATAAAACGGATTGTTATGAAGAAAACTGTGATAAAATGAGTCTATGATAATAAGGTAACTATTTTCTACGCTTGTTAGTATAATCTGACTAAAATATTGAGCAAAGAAAAATCGTGTTGTAGTTATGTTATATTCAATGTTTGTTTTTGTTACAGAATCAAAACAACTACGTTAACCTTCGCGCTATAGTTATATCTCAAAATGTATGCAAATATAATGAGACCCGGATAATTAAACAATATGTGATGAAATCGAACTCCACGCCACCTGTAACAGACTAACAAAATGTAAGTTAACAAAAGTTTTAACTGCGTTTGTTCATAAAGTAAATCTTGATTCTTCTGTACGCCAATTTATGCTCTTTTCTTGATTCTAATATCTTCTGTCTTCTATTTCCAGACTCCTCGCAAATCTTGATAACTTCTCAGTACAAACTAATCTTGAATGAAGCAAAAATAATGAAGGATGAGTTGAACTCCCTACTTCTACTGCTGCAGCTTATTGGAACTTCTTCACAAGGTAATATTATTTATCTTACTGTACTATTGTTTCAATTTAAAAAGAACTTAGTTGTTTAAAAATATCTTCATGCTAATGTTCATGGAAATTACTTAGATCAAAAATAAAGTAGGTACTTCTTTAGGGTCGACATTTGATTAATTTCCTCCTATAATTACTGCTAATTCTTTTCTTGTCTTCATCCTATCATTTTCTCAAATCTGTTTCCATCACCTGATTACAATTTCCATTCCTGTCGAAGTCGAGCAGTTTATTTATGAACTAAATTTATTTCCCTCAAACAACTGCTTTAAATGTTTATATCTCAAATTAAAGTATTTAGATGTACTGTATAATAGCTGTACCTTTGTTTAATAATAAATAACATTCAATCTAACTTGTTTCAATAATTATTTATTTTTCTTTCCAGATTTTTGGATTTCAACAACAAGCTCCGGACAAAATCTACTATAGATCTAAAATGTAACCCGAGTATCATGACTAATGTGTAATGAAACTTGACTGAAGATATATCTACTTAATTATAAGGATATTTAACAGAACTGAATTCCTTAATAAATCTGATGGTAACAATACAGACATACTTACTTCGCTCAAAAATAAATTAAATATATGTCAATTGGTTTTCTTGTCTGGTTCTATGATTATACTTTTATACTACATGTGAAGACATATAACCAAGCGATTCTAATAATGACCCATAAGCCATACATGTGCCTTAATTATTTTAATAAAATTACTTTCATTTCATTTGTTTCATTATGTGTTAAAAGAAAACTCAAAGGAGTCCGCCCCCCCCACTTATGAAATCACTAACACTCCTACTTTCCTTATATTTGCTATATTTAATGTTTCTAATAAGACTTATATTAAACTAAAAGATGAATATTGTAGCTAGAAGCCTTACTTATACTAAGGTTGACATTGTAGCTAGGGTCATGTTTATCAGATCTCATTGTGAAACATTTCCTACACTGAACTAAAGCCTATAAATAAACCCTCGCCCCCCCCAACTGCTAAGACTTTAGTATCCTCATAGTCTCCTTAATTTCATAACTAATTTTTCAACACAACTTAAACTGAAGTAGATAAAATCTCCACAAACTCATTTTTTCTGTAGTCAAGAACAATGACATCTCTATTCTACCTCACTTAACTAATTTCCTACATCATTCCGACTTAATAACTAAACTAAAATTAAATTTATTTAAGTAATCATTCTATCTCGATATCATATTAATTACTGATAAGCGATAACAGATAACACTCTGTCACTTGTCAAATCAACTTATTTGAAAGCGTTTCTGTTCACTCAGCCTTGATTGTTTTTAATTTAAAAATGAATTACCTATTATTATTTTTCCCAATTATGTAAATTATGCATAAATAATATTAAATATATCCCTAAATATCTAAATCTTATATTAATAATACGAACGTATTGAGTAAAGTTGTCTACGTATCTGATTGTGTGAAGTATGCACTGGCCACCAAAAATGTCAATGATTGGAAGCCTAGCGACGAACTTGATTTTTGAATAAGAAGACGTTTTAATGTGTTGTCACAAACATATATAAAAATTCTGTCTAGCGTATTTTCTATATTTCTTGTACTTCCTGAACTAACCCACTCCTTAAAACTTAACAGATTGAAACTAAAGTAAGTATATTATTACTTGATATTATTATTTTATGTAACGTAAATGATTATCTAGAACTTAAATAAACCACCTATATAATTATTAATCAATATTAAAATTAGCTTTGTGAACCATAAAAACAATCGCAACGAATTTAATCGTATCTCAAATAATCCCGTATAGAACTACAGATAAAATAACAAAATGCCTGAATGAACTGTCAATTAATTATTGTTTGCAAAATATTGATTGATAAAAAATATCCCGTTGTTCTAATATAAATCTTTTGTTTCAGGTACTATTATTATGTGAAATAAGAAAAATATCGTGTGTTATATCAAGAAGCTACTCTATTCACTATAGTTTGTGTATAAATATGCAACAAAATGTGTTTAGAGGCGACACGCACAAACCAACTCATCACGTCTAAATTCTCCTTTCCACTCTCACGTCAACAATTGTACCCGTAAGGGCATCATAGTTCAAAGCTCAAGTGTTCAAAGATCCCTTCAATAAAACCGCCACTAACAACTCCACTAAAATTCCAAAACGAAATGACACAACGAATAACAATTGTCGATCTAGAAAACAACAAGACATGGAACCACACGACGAACAGCAATGCGACGAATATTCTGGTTACGCCAGCAATTGAACAATGATGATACGAAGCTACTACTAAATAAACAAATCCTGGTAACGCGCGCCAATTGTAATGTATGCTGAGCTCTGTACTTTAACTCTAAATATCCTGAGTCTCGGGACCACCAATCGTAACGTCTGCTAAGCCCTAACTAAAGGTGCAGGTCCTTCGTCTGCTTCACCCTCGCCACCAAATTCTACTCCTACAACGAAGCCCTAAGGAAACCCTACAACAATTACCTAAGAATATCTTAACAGCAGCTCCCAGTCTTCTATATCCTACAACTAAACAAATCTGAATATGAAAAGGATCTTTATAACAATTTGAGCTTGAACATTTCTTAAATCTAATGGCCAAAGTGTGATCTGTATAGGTGTGATTCGTCTAGGGCAGGATCTAACGTTGTTGTAGCAACTCAGTTTCTTTTAGGAGATCAGCCGTGATGTGCCGCTAAGTACCTTCAAACCTATACTACTATGCATTTTTGTTGTTTGAACCTAATAAAATTGTAATCTGTTTCTTTTTTAACCCTAGCTTCTATCCTCAAAATATAAATATAATGTTTCCTGTGTAGTCTAGCCTTCAAAAATATCTATAATTCCTATAGCAAATTCAATATGGAATATTATAGATACTCTTATAGAGTTGCTTAATTCTATATGAAATATCAAATTCATTTAGACCATAATCAGATATAGTTGAACTAGATTACCTTATGTAACAATAAAAATCAATATGTGATTCTATCCAAATTTTATTAGAATTCCGAAATGAAAGGTAATTTAGTTTTTAAAATTGCATGTTCTTACTCCAGAATGATTAGGAATCAAATGTCTATGTACAATATGAAACTACACTTCCTTACCAATCTATAAATAGATGAAAGTTACAGGATCTATGAATTTTTATTATGAATTTAATTGTTCTTAAGTTTTCATATTTGACAATATTGAATAAATTTTGTCATTACTCCTTAATCTGAGAAGGTGGTTACCTCCCTTAAATAAACTATAGTAGACCAATCTGAAGTGGATTCTAGACCTATACAATAAGTAGGAAGTTGTGTTAGACTTCACAATTAAGAACTAGTAAGGACTAGATTATAGTATAATGGAGAAGGTATCTTTATTGTGTATAAAAAAAAATAATATAATTTTTTTGTTAATAATCCCCTACCACCCTGAGTGCGCGGAGAGTATCACTGAACGCTTTACCTATCTATTCCTGAGAAGCAAATCGAATTAAAGCGTTCAGCTAGAGGATGGGGAACTCCGCACCTATTCTAAACTGAACAAACCACTGTGGGATCTCATCACATCTATGCATGACGTCCTACCTAAGGCAAAGTGTCAAGGATCCATCCTTTTAGGGAAGCCTTTTGGCGCAGGCTTTTTAAGTTAACTACACAAGGCCTACGCTAGGTTAAGCTACTTGCCTAAACCTACAACTTGCTAAATATATGTAATGATTGTAAAACTGATAATTCAGAAAAATGAAGTTATAATTGTATTTGTAAGAAGTCTAATACACTACTTTTCCCTAGTAGTATGAACCCTTCTAACGAGTTCTAGAACTTGGTTTTCGTTTGACCATATTCATAAATGTTGAAATCATGAAGACTATAGTGCCGATCGGAGTATCTTTCAACTCTCGAATGACTGATTCTGATAAAGGAATTTTCTCTCAACCCTTGTGATATAATTTACTTTAGTTCTGAGATCTGCGATGTAAATACGAGAACGAATAACTTTCATTATTGCTATCCATAAGTCCCCGGCTTTTCTTAGCAATTTACACTTCAGATACTCCACATCCAGTCTTAGGAATGCTTTGCATTTCCATACTATACGACGATCCACAATTTCCTTATCAAAATTATAACAAAGTTTAAAATTATTTCTGCCCATTGAAAGGACGAATGTCATCGGTCAGCTGATTCGACTTAACTTTAGTGTTGCCATTCTATCACTGAGGCTGTAACATATGTACATTACTTTAAATCATAATCAGTAAATTTTAACTAATTATTTCTATATATATTGATGTCATATTAAAGGTTCTAAATATCTGATTGGTTTAAATAACAGGTTTCTCTATTCCCTTTCTTTATAAACTGTTACAAGATTTTGTTTTTCACTACTGACATCCCGAGTCATAGACACTAGTAATCAAAGAATATAATACTCACAATGCAAGAAATCAGCTGTTTGTATCTATTATACCAGACGAGATTAAAATAATTTGAATAAATGTTATGTTAGTTAATGATGAATGGCCGATTGCTCGGAGGATAAAAAAAACCCCGTTCTAATATTCCTACTGGAGTGTACCTATCCCCATACCCCCATTTGCCCTAGCTAGCACCACCAATACTAGAGGCCTAAACCTCACATTTACATTTAAACGTGTATGGAACCTAGGTAAGCTAAACTATAAATTCGGGAGATTAACCCGAGGTTGGACTAGAATCAGTGTAAGTGGGTCCCCCCTTGCGTGGCTAAGACACCGGAAACGCAGAGTAACCCGCCCTAATATGTGTATATAAAGCAGACATATAAATATATAAGTATATGAGACCGAGCATGGAGGTCCATTTGGCTTCGGCAAGCGCGGAAAGGCCCGCATGTCCAACACGTGTGGTCCTTGCTTCCACCAAACAAAACTATCCACATTCGTAGGCTATTCACTGCACTTATATATGGCTAGTGCCCGAGCTGCCTAACTCGGGTAAAACTAGAAGAGTCTGAAAGATATTCGTTTAACAGCCGCAAGGTTAAATATCTTTCACCTGGCAACCATGTACCAAAACACTATTTCTGGCATGTAATTAAGCTTGATAGCCATAAAACAACAAAATCCCACAATATTTCAATAAATAATTATAGATCAGAAAAATAATGTAATTCCAACAGAAATTCCCCTTAGAATTAAATTTAATACCTTATTGCCAAACAACAGTGTTACCCAGTCGAAGTCGCAAGAAAGAATGAATCCCATCCTTCAATTCCCCTCCGTATTTATACTTAGCTGTGGACAAAGTGGACAAAGTGGACAAAGTGGACAAAGTGGACAAAGTGGACAAAGTGGACAAAGTGGACAAAGTGGACAGTGGACAAAGTGGACAAAGTGGACAAATTGGACATTCTCACAATTTTGATCATTACTATTTTACATTAATATTTTTACTTGCTTTCGTAAACATTCATACTGCTAATTCTTTTAGGCATTTGTATTGTATTATAATTATTAAGTGATGATTCTAGCATTTAGATGGCGAAATATGAAATTTTGAATGTTAAATTATAAAATAATAATACTTATATACGGATTTGCTATATACGAGTTAATGTTAATTAAATTTGTATACGTATTAAGTTATAAATGATTTTTATGTATTGACGTGTAATATTGAGAATATTATAAATAAATGAATATGAATGAATATGATGCCAATGTGTTGGGAACCCGACGATGACAATGATGATGTGAGTCTTACGATGGCGAGCACATGACGAGAACATGTGAATCGCTACAAGACAACAGTATGTATTCTCCACAGACCACGTTGTTTACATGAATTGTGAAAACTTTTCTCGGGTGCGTTCAGAAATTACTCTCTTATGTTCCAACTTTTATAACAAATAAATATTAAAATTTGTGTTGTGTTTAATATATCTACTAGTCAAAATATGTAAATGAAATTGAAATACTTACTATTAATATATATAAACATATTCAACATAAAATAAAGTGTAGAAAAAATAAAAACTTAAAAATCTGTAACCACAAACCAGGTTTCTGGACGTGATATTGTAGGTGTATTTTTTTAAAACAAGTATTCAAACGTACATATGATTTTAGCCGGCCTGACCAGATCGCCCTTTATTAGCGTGCGATGATTGGTTATTCGAAGATTTATCGACTGCTGAAATCGGTCGCGCGTTGAAGAAGTCTTAAATATAAAAAAGTTACATGCACCACAGAGAATCAAAATCGTCGCGTTCGAAATTCAAATGACTTTTGCACGCTAGCGGATAAAATAGACTTTTGCACGCAGATTTCGCCCTATAAACGGAGGTTTTCCGAGCGAGTGAGGTGAAAAATATTTTCACCTAAGTATAGACATTAAGTGTACGGTCTGTGAGCTCTCAGATTGCGATTCGGGTTTGGGTGAAAACTGAGAGATTCTTATCTGGATTACGTATGAGCGAGTGAGACAGGAATAAAACGCTAATCGAATTCTGACAACTCACGCACGTACTTTTAAGTATTATATATAATTATACTATTTAGAAAAGGTGCCCGCGAACTTCATCACGCGCAAGAAAAAGTATGTCATTTTGACATTTCATAATTTCATAAAGATATTTTGGCTTTTCCGTAGTCGGATCAAAAGTATTTTATTAAGATCTTTAGTAGTATTGTAGTAGTATTGAGAAACAAGAAATTGTGACATACATTTATAAAAAAAAACAATTCTTTTGTGCGAAGTCGACAACGTTGCACGCGATATTGAACTTGTCTCTTTTTTAACAATTATGTTTATGATGGGATGGGAGGGTAGAGGCGCTATAACGTGCGTAGGCGGGTGTATTCTACTATAAAATTCTTGTGTGTGTGTGCGCGTGTGTGTGTGTGTGTGTGTGTGTGTGTGTGTGTGTGTGTGTGTGTGTGTGTGTGTGTGTGTGTGTGTGTGTGTGTGTGTGTGTGTGTGTGTGTGTGTGTGTGTGTGTGTGTGTGTGTGTGTGTGTGTGTGTGTATATGTGTGTATGTGTGTGTGTGTGTGTGTGTGTGTGTGTGTGTGTGTGTGTGTGTGTGTGTGTGTGTGTGTGTGTGTGTGTGTGTGTGTGTGTGTGTGTGTGTGTGTGTGTGTGTGTGTGTGTGTGTGTGTGTGTGTGTGTGTGTGTGTGAGAGAGAGAATGTGTGTGTGTGCTATTGTAATACATCTTTCAAACAAAGAAAGAATTTTCCGAATCGGTTAATAAATTACGGACTTCTGAGGTAACAAACATAAATAATAATAATAATAACAGCCACAGCAAATTTCACCAAGGGGCCTCTACGTGTTGGATCCATATCCCCACGCGAGCCTTCCAAAAGACCGGGACGTATGAGCCCGAGACTCAAAAAATTAGGAACAAATAATAATAAAACAATAAAAAGAAACACTTTTCATTTTTATATGTGTACACATATAATTATCAAGCTACATGCCAAATTTCACCTTTCTAGGTCACCTGGAAGTGGGTTAGGTTTTTGATTACTTACTAGTCAGTCAGTCTGTAAGTGGCAAAAATGCCGTTTTTTGGACTTTTATATCTCAATAACTATTTCACCTATATTTATGAAATTTGAGGTTCTAGTTGTTCTAAAGGATTTAATACATTAAAGCATAAATTTCATTTTTTTATGTTAAATAGATTTGGAGTTATGGAGGGGTCAAAATCAAAAGTGGCACCAAACGGTTCGTGTAATATAACACACGGCTGCTGCTCGCCAGTTCCTGGGGTGAACTTGGCTGGACACGCTGCCGCGTGTCATAGTGGATATCACCTTAATTGGCGCCGCCACACGCGACTAACTCGCAGTCCCGACGTCGCCGCGGGATTAGCGCACTCGTACGTACGGCAGTCACTCGCTTCGGGGAGAGCTAGGATTTACGTCTGAATAGTTTTACACGTGACTAATTAATGATGAGAGTTGCGCTTCCGTATACATTTGAGGACTAAATACACAAATTCGATTTGTGTAGAATCGTTAAAAACTCATTTGGTTTAGTGTGTTTTGTTTTTCATATATTATAGACGTAAAATTCTAGCATTTAATATTTCATGCGATACGTCGCAGTGGATAGTGGATATCACCTTAATTGGCGCCGCCTAGCGACTAACTCGCAGCCCCGACTTTGCCGCGGGATTAGCGCACTCGTACGGGCGGCAGTTACTCGTTTCGGGGAGAGCTAGGATTTACGTCTGGATAGTTTTAACTAAGTTTGTGACATCATGTGAAATTTGCAAATAATGTTCAGTTTAAACTAATTTCATATCACAGAACCCAAAACTATTATTTTTATTTGATTATACCGACTAGTTTTTAAAATATTTAAATCGGTCCTCTACATGATTTCACCTGGTGGAAAATTTGAAAGTCATAACACACAAAAAGAACAGTTCACAATTTCCATACTAAATCCGCCTTAGTTAATAGTCCGACTGTATCGTCGCCTACACTCTTTTAGAATAAGGAACTTTAAAAAAAAATATCCTTTATTTGATAATGACTGGTTAAAAAATGATACATAATATGAAAACCACACAAATTGGATTTGTGTAGAATCACGTAAAACTCATTAGGTACCTATTGCGTATTTGTTTTGTCATACATATTGTATAACTGGCTTTCCCCGCTGCTTCGCTCGTGCAGAAGATTAAACTGCGCTCAAACAAAGTTTCAAGGCGTGTAATTAATGGATATATAAAAAAAATTGCCTATGTCCTATTTTGAAATCTAAGCTCAAATACCAAAAATATTTATAGAAATTTGTGTCGTAGTTTTGCATTTAAATAGAACGTAATTTTTTACAAACATTTATGTGTATGTATATAAGATGTTGACTAATGAAAAATACCGATTTTATAAAAACTATAAAGTTAGTTAAGCTTAATCGTGCTTAAAAGTGTAATTCTGACAAGCTAAGTATATCTAATTCATGTGCTTGCTACTAGTGTTACAATTATGACAACATTAATTAATTACAGATTATAATTTATACGCATCATTTATTATGCCCCTAAATAATTGTATCTGTCACTCTTATTTATAATATATGCTATTCAATTCAAATACAATATGTTTTATGAACTGGATCTAATAAAGCGTCAGGTTTCACCAAACGTTAATTTAATAACGCCTGAATAGGTACTTAATTACGCCGCAAAAGGCATTAATCCACAGCTATCCGAAGCGAACAGATGCGTCGCAATTAAGGCCACTACAAAAACGGCTAGTCGCATCTATCCCAGTGCGAACACCTTTAATCGGCTCAATTGTCGTTCTTATTAAACCCGGAGCTAACCGTTGGTACCCTCTACCTACCTCATCTAGTAGCGTAAAAGCGATACCTCGTAAAATATCGGACGACGCGTTTGGCTCGGTTGGTAGACACCTGCCTACTGAGTCGGCGGTCCCGGGTTCGAATCCCGGCCGGGGCAAATATTTGTGCAAAATATTTGTTCTTGGGTCATGGATGTTATCTATATATGTATTTATATATTTAAATACGTAACTTAGATTTATTTATTTCAAAAAAGGAAAAACAAAGAAATGTATTTATATATATTATGTATATCGTCGTCTAGTACCCATAGTACAAGCTTTGCTTAGTTTGAGACTAGGTCGATTTGTGTATGATTGTCCCTTATTATTTATTTATTTAATAAGCGGCCAAGAGCATGTCCGGCCATGCTCAGTGTAGGGTTCCGTATTTGCTCATCCTTCACAAACCGCTGTTTTAAGCCCGTCTATTAACTTAAAACAGCGGTTTTAAGGTGAGAGTCAGAACGGCGGGTGTGCCATCACGGATTTGTAAAACAATTATACCAAAAAAATGTACTCAAAATGTACTATTTTGTACCTACTTTAAAAAAAATTGTACCCCTCCGTACAAAAAGTTTTTACAATGTTTAGGTACACCCGCCATTCTGACTGTCAGGATGGCGGGTGTATCGCAGTTTACCATGAAGCCCTTGATTATTGAGAAATGTTATTACTCTAAAAAAATGTACCAAAATTGTACTCCAACATACAGTTAAAATATTTGCAATCCGATGTGTAGTTTGCGAATTATAAACGCATTAAGTTTTGTTCGTAGTAAGTGAAGGGCGAAGGGGAGAACTGGGTAAGTCACAATTGCAAAATTTTACAGTGCAGAAAATTAAGGTTCCTAATCCTTTGATGGCTTTATGCCTTAAGTAATAATGTAGCAAAAAACTGGCCAATTGCGAGTCTGACTCGCGCACCGAGGGTTCCATACAGACACTTATCTTAACTGGCCTGGTTAAGTTTGCACTTAGTATGTATGGCGCCGGATACAAATGAGGTGCAAATTTAAGGCAACCGGGTCCTCCAAATATGATTTTCGAAAAGGACTAAATATATTAATTTATGAAACATGTAATGTCATTTCTTTTTTAATGTGGGTACACCACAATTTTTATTTCAACCATTGATACAAAGATCAAACCTTTAAGAAAGGAGCTACCTCCACCCCACCAGGGCCTCTTCCATAAGGTAAGTACCTTTTAAAAAAAATCCTTAAGCTTTGATCTTTGTATCAATGAATTAGGACTAAATATAATTTACCTACAAATGTATAGTTTTCTGAGTTTTCCCTTTACGTGTAGTATAAGACGGGTGTTACTTGTAAATTTCAATTCTAGGTCAACGGAAAATACCGTATACATTTTGAATAGTACCTACCTTGAAAGTGTCGAAATATATGGTTATGCCAGTACAGGAAGTCTTTATACCCACTAAGCATGCCAAAATAACGGAATTATAAGTTTTTTTCCCGTGCTACTATAATAAACATTTTTTTTTTGGGAGTAGATTTTTTTTCTAAAAAATTTTCCTGTTGAAATACGCGGGGTTTAGAGCCGATTTAGATTTAGATTTATTTATTTCATAATATAAGATGTCAATACAAAATTACACTAAGTCAATTTACATGCACTTATACTATGATCGAAGAAGAGTATATTTAAGGATTTTGGTTGATAAAAATAAGAAAAAATGTTGACGTTACTATTGTATATTTGAAGTAACCGTAAATTTTAAAATATGACATAACTACGAATATAAAAAACTTGGCCTAAAATTCTTCCGTATCTGGATGTCCGGATTTCCAGCTGTTTTCGCCTAAAGGTAGCATTTCTCAACCGATTCTCATGAAATTTTGTGAGTATAGGTTCGTTTCATTCGTTCGTTTTTAGGGCTCCGTACACTAAGGGTAAAATACGGGATCCTATTCTATTACTAAGACTCCGCTGTCCATCTGTCCATCTGTCACCAGGCTGTATCTCATGAACCGTGATACACAGTTGACAGACAGTTAAAATTTCACAGTTGATGTATTTCTATTGCCGCTATAACAACAAATACTAAAAACAGAATTTAATAAATATTTATGTGGGGCTACCACATACGTGATTGGTTTCGTTAACTTTGCACCTCATTTGTATCCGGCGCCATACATACTAAGTGCAAACTTAACCCGGCCAGTTAAGATAAGTGTTTGTACCTGGTGCGCGAGTCAGACTCGCAATACGCCGTTTTTTTGCTACATTATTACTTAAGTCATACAGCCATCAAAGGATTAGGAACCTCAATTTTCTGTACTGTAAAATTTTGCAATTGTGACTTACCCAGTTCTCACCTTCGCCCTTCACTTACTACGAACAAAACTTAATGTGTTTATAATTCGCAAACTACACATCGGATTGCAAATATTTTAACTGTATGTTGGAATACAATTTTGGTACATTTTTTTAGAGTAATAACATTTCTCAATACCTAATCAAGGGCTTCATGGTAAACTGCGATACACCCGCCATCCTGACAGTCAGAATGGCGGGTGTACCTAAACATTGTAATAACTTTTTGTACGGAGAGGTACAATTTTTTATAAAGTAGGTACAAAATAGTACATTTTGAGTACATTTTTTTGGTATAATTGTTTTACAAATCCGTGATGGTACACCCGCCATTCTGACTCTCACGTTTTAAGCCCGAGGTTTAAATTACGAGAAAGATTTCAAGCTCTTTAAAAAGGTCGTAAACGCCAAAGTAAGTGTAATTACTGATTACCTTCTGGAAGTCAACTTACGCCCTTTTAAAGAAAATTATGAGATGTTGATAGCTCAAAAACGGCTCAACCGATTTTATTCAATACAGTTTTCATTGAAAGTACTTATAAGGCCTCATTTTCATGAATCCATACTAATATTATAAATGCGAAAGTGTGTCTATCTGTCTGTCTGTTACCTCTTCACGCTTAAACCGCTGAATCGATTTTGATGAAATTTGGCATGGAGATAGTTTAAGATCCGAGGAAGGACATAGGATAGTTTTCATCCTGGAAGTTATCCCTAAAAAGATTGAAAAGTGAGTAAGTAATTCATGATGACATTGATGACCCTGTAGGAAATGTAATGATTAGACCAAAAGCACAATTGCTCTTACATTTGCTTAGGCGCTTTTAATAATCCCTTTTATTAATGAAGGTGATTAGGTGGATATCTATCGTGTTGTACGAGGTTGCTTCCATACTTCCAAGTTCCACGCGGACGTAGTCGCGGGCAAAAGCTAGTTATTCCATAATTGTTGACCCGTGGTTCAAAAGTTAGAGGGGGGGGGGGCGCTATTTTTTTTATTTCCGGGTCGAATATTTACAAAACTGCTGACTATCAAAAATTAATGTTTAAAGACCTCTACTATTTTTAAAATATCTATTCAACGACACCCCACACACTAGTGTTCGAACGAACCCCCCCCCCCCCCCCCCCCCCACTTTAGGTGAACGAGAGGTACCCAAAAATCAGCTTTCTAGTACTAATTGATCACGGAGCTAAGCCGCGGATGGACGGACAGACGGACATGGCGAATCTATGATTCTGTAAAAACGCTCCATCTTTACCTATGCTGCCTCTCCGTGTCAGCTGGTGTCAGCCTTGTATACATACATATTCATCTAATCAAGTATTATGGACTTCGTGAATTGTGGGCTCTGATATGGCTGACTAGACCGAATACTCTCTTACGCGTGCGGCAGTACAATTGATGGCTTAAGACTGGTATCTACTAGATCAGGTAAGGTCAAGTTCTCTAAAATCTGGACCTATATCGATCACCTCCAAGCGTGGAATTATCGCCCGATAACTGGAACGCCGCACTGACAGCCGGATCAGAGGATCAGACTGCCGATCCCAGTGACAACCGGCAGCCCTATCAAATAATACTAAACGTCGATGGAAATGTCGTAAGTGGAATTTATTTCCCGCTACGAGGGGAGAAAATCGCACTTCCTGGCCAAGGCAACACGTAAATCTTTTGACAAATCATGGGCGGTAATTAATAGCACTCCAGATCGTATAACAAACACCTACGATCTAGGACATTCACTAATTCGCCGCCCTACGTATGTACATATGTAAATGTACTACACTAGTGAGTCGTCCGTCCGTATTACGCACGGATTACAGTAATATTACTATATGTGGGAATGAGGCAAGGAAAAGGCACAAGATTTTCCATGCCGTATTTATTTACCAACACCATACTTACATCGTCTTATTTTAACAAAATCATTTTATCCTCTGACACTCTCTGTCATATGTCAAGTCTAATACATTCCTTATTTCATCCTATTGGAACTAACATTAATCGTCAACCAGCCAGCCAGCTCCTTATTGCCAACCAGTACCAATCCCATATTTATATTTCTATGTACGTAGATAACTTTCATAACCACATTTTTTTGCCTTATTTCATTTGAGTTCAGAAACCATGATCAAATTTATAAAAAGTATACTTAACGCATCGTCGCGATATAAGTATTTATGCTTATACTATATCAGGTAAGGTGAATATTCATTAGATCTATATCTAACGTCTCTCAAATACGACAAACGTGAAATTATCGCCCGATAACTGGAACGCCGAACTGACATCCGGATCAGAGGATCAAATTGCCGATCGCAGTGACAACCGGCAGCCCTATCAAATACCTAATCCTAAACTGCGAATGTATGAAATCTAATACATATTTTACAAACATTCATATTAAGTACCTATGTTACTTTCTATTACTATGTATTTATGTAAGAATCCATTACATACGCATAAAAAATATAAGCCTTAAATAATGTTATTAAGGTAGAATCCAAATTTTCCCAGTATTTTTTATCAGCTTAAAATGTTGAGTTCAATGTTAATAAATCAAAAGCGATTTTGGATACTTACCTAGAAAAATCCAGCAAAGCGTTATTAAATCCTGACTTATTACTAAGCATCTATCTTTTATATAGTTCTTACTTTACACAAGAAAGAATTTCACATTTCTGCCCTAGTGCTACAACATTCGTAAATAATGAACGTATTCCATTACAGATATTGCATTTCATGGAGGCATACATACATATTAACGAACTGTCGCTGCTGTCACGGTAGGATTAATTTAACTCTGAGTAAATTGAGTAGGTTTATTATTAAGCCGCCTGTTCACTGCAGATTTAATAACTTTCCAGCAGCTCTCGGCGGGGCCATATTCCCGTGCTGAGTGGCGGAGGGACCAGACTCTTAAGTATTCTAGTTAAGCTGTAATAAGCTTATGGAATTAGTTTCACGTATTATACCTAGCCGCAATTTGAACACGTTTGGCACCTTATGTACTAGGTATATATACTTACTTACGTATTTAGCGCTTGCCTTTTAAATGTAGCCACTTTAGTATAAATTACTCGTTATGTAGCAAATACAAGCAACCAATATACTAGTTTGTTATACCAGTATATATTTATTTATTTAAACTTTATTGCACAAAAGAAAAACTTAACGTACAAAAGGCGGACTTAATGCAATGAGGCATTCTCTACCAGTCAACCTTAGGGCAAAGCAGAGAAATTGTAGGCGGTGCATCAAACAATATAATTACATATAATTAAAATACTCATACTAGGTACATACATATAGATATATACCAGGTTAGATGGTTATTGCACACTAATCTACATGTATATACTACGGTCGGTATCAAAATTATATTAAAATTGACAGCTACAGTATAAGTTAAATGATAATCACTTTTTCACATTAAAAAAAAAACAGAGTTACTATAAGTAAAAATACAACTAACGGCCTTAAACCTACCCATAATATTTAAAGAATTATGCCCTAACATAACTCTTAACCATTAAGAAGTTGTACCTTCCATCATCAGCTCAGCATAATGAGATTATGACTACTAGACGCAAATACCTGAATAACTTAATAAAATACATTAAAAATATTACTAGTGCTTATAATATTTGAGTGTTGCCCTCGATTTCCCTTGGAATGATGACCGGATATGGTGACAATGGGACCACCTCAGAAGTACTCCTTCAAATGGCGGATAAATCGCGTATCATACACACAAGAAAACACAGTCATATTGAGATCCTCCTCCTTTTTTAAATGTATCTTTTTTTTTAAGACATGACTTTAACTGTATCCGGCGCGTTGAAAATGTTCGTGTCTCATATACTTACCTGTTTACCCAGTTTAGAAAGCGTGTTGATTCAAAAACGAGACATCGAATTACAAAATTTATTCCACTTTGTTATTAATGGTTATTGAGAGCACTTATAAGTGCATCTCATCGTTAATAAAAATGCAAGAGCAGTGCATCCGCCGTCTCGAGCATGAGTGGCAAGGTCGATCGGACGTCCTGCAGTCAGCCCGTGCATCCTGCACTTAGGAGGCTGCATCCGTGCGGATGGCGGCGGCTGACGCAGCTCCCTTTGTCTTCACGGAACAATTCTTTTAGAATCTCGCACTTTACTGTTCTTGACATGTGAGACTGTGAGCGCGTAGTGCGCGGAATAAAAATGCTAATGCATTTGTTTTTGTCGGTGCACTTTCGTCAGTTATTATATTATGTCTGACTCAACCTGTTAAACACCAAACGAATTTAGGTAAGAGAATAACAATGAGTATTTCTGTTCCAAAATTAGCTTTTCTTTTTTTTACGTCCTCTTAAAGTTATTATAAGTTCAAGAAATAGACAAGACGGAAGCCAAATGTCAAAGCCTAGAAAATAATTAATTCTGTGTATACTTAAAAAGATGCGGTCCGTAATTTTCAGGGAAAAGGTTCGCCAAAAGGGAAAGGGTTTCCACTATTTTGCTGTCTTATAAAAAAAGGGGACAATGCTAATGAGCGATGAGCATCGAAACCATCTGAAAGTACTTACGGCGGTGAATTCGTGAATGTCCCAGATCGCAGGTGTTTATTACGAATTACCGCCCGCGTTTTGTTTAATATTTTTAGTCTTACCTTAGGCAGGAAGTGAGATTTCACTTACGGCCTAGGGTGACGTAAAGTGTGTTTACTGTAGGTTCGTCCTTCTTTCAAACAACACTGATCCAATGGTATGCGACACTTTTTCCAGAAAAAATACACGGTTCCAAAAGGATAGGCCAAGCGCCAAATAACCTGTTATTTCTACGGCAATAACCTATCAATCTAATATGTACACATGAAACCAATTATATGTCCCGAAAATGCTCAACTAGTGCATAATATATTAAGTTTCCCTGCAAGCGCTCCGATATGTGACACCACTACATATTTCGTGCGACATACTTCACGTGCCTGAACTGACGTGAAATGTTGGCTTGGTATTAAATTAAATTAGGAACGGCTCACTCTAAGCGAGTATGTTTAATAGATTGCACAACATTTAACGCAATCAAAATCAATACATAGGGTATTGCCTGTATTAGGAGCCTAAATAGAATTTCATTATTTCAAACAATTTAAATAGTATTTTCAATGTACGTCATCCAACATTGACATTCCCTGAGCAATGAGCATTGACATAGCTGTCACTATACTGCTATCGCACATTTCGCAATACTTTACTTTTTGTCTAAACATTATTCTACAAATTATCATTTAATACACGTTATTTTCATAAGTTGCTTAAGAAATGTTGAAGGGTAGAATCTATGTTTTAATTTATTGCTCCTATTACAGGCAACACCCCGTATATTGTTTTTACAAAAAATCATATAAAAATTGTTTTTTATCCCATGTGACTTGAATGTGAACCTTTGTCACTTGAATGATGAATTTACTGACCGAGCAAGCGAAGCGTCTCTGCTTTAAAATTCGTCAAAATGTATTTCGTATGCTCGGATGTTCGGATTTCCGGCTGTTCTCGCCTATACGACAATTTTTTCATCCAATTCTCATCATATTTTGTGAATAGGTTCGATAAGTGTACAGAATTTTTGTCGAGTCAGTTTATCTTTTTTTTTCGAAATGGCGCAGCGCAGATATATAAAATTTCACAGACATAATATAAATGAAGAAATCTGGAAAAACCATGGTAAAGAAAAATTAAAGAGCTGCAGTTTGTTGGTCCTAATAGCAAGGACTAACAAAAATTGTTTTTATATTATTTAATGATCTTCCAAAAATTGTATCTACCCTATTCTATGAAAAACCGTTAGTACAACATAAGCCGTTTAAACACCAGTCGCACAGTCTTGAATTCAAAAGACTCGAATATATTACTCCTTTTCAAATCCACTTTTTAATCCAATAAGATCTGCTTCCGTTACTCGGAAGATAAATCCACTTCAGTGCTTCAGGAAACTAAATCCTTTGTTCGTAATCGAGTCCGGATGAAAATATTTGTGACCCAAATCTGTGCCAAGCTTTGTGGTTGGTAGCATCAATCACCTCGCTCGCCGAGACAACGTCTCCTTAAAGTGTCATGTGTCACTTACATGGAACATGAAATTTAATACTGTTAAATATTCCGCCACACAATAGAATGGAAGTCACCCGTTTATTCATGTGAAAACATTTTCGTTTGCTACTGCCAGTTACGGTTTACAAAATATAATCTGCACTGCACAGTTTGGTAGGCCTAAATCAACTTTATTAAATATACTAGTTTTAAGTAGCTCAACAAATACAAATACAAATAGTTTATTTGTATTTGAGTACGGTTTATTTACGGTTACGGTTTGTTTATTTAGTACATTTTAAACCGGAATTACTCAATCTTAACGCAGAAAGCCATACAGAGACTTAATGGTTATAGTTATTATCATTACTTGTGTCTAATAATAAAACTATTCCTAATTTGATACTTTCCAGGATAGTGATAGGTACATAATCTACAGTGCATCTCGCCGATTAATTACTGCGCCGCGCCGAAAAGTTTAACAATATGTAGAGTTGGCTATTTGAATGAGTTATTCTCAAAACAACATTATTCGACCAATAGCTAATATCGATAAGTCTACGTGTCAAACCAATGTCGTCAATTACTGGCTTTAGCCCTAATTCTATGTATGTATACATATTACACGTGTCTGATATCTCGGATGACTCCATAGATATCAGAAGCTTGCAATATTATCTATTCTGTGTCAGAAGCAAACTTGACGGGGTAGTAACGTAAAAAGTAAAAAGTCACTTTATACAGTTTAAATCGCAAACATCGCATTTTCATAACAGTTAAATGATACTTAACACACCAATAAATGGCACTAGTAAAACGGCATTAAAATCTCGACGTGCAAGCAAGTTTGATAAATTCACACTCACTGTTATGTGTATGATGAGATACAGAAGTGCAATAAATTATGTTCGTTGATATAAGTGGGGTAGTGGATCGGGCCGAGTGGGGGCCAAATGGAGCGGAATGTATTGCAATAATGGCATGTAGTTCACGGCCACTTCGTTTTCAGTGCGAGGGACGAAGGACGTACCCACCGGGATGTTTGATCTAAACACTTGAACAGTGAAATTATTTATTTATTATTCAAATAAGTTTCACAGCATAACTTTGATCAAAGTAAAGCACTACAAAATTACATTAAAGTAAATAAACATAAAACTAGTTTGATTTAGGTGACTGATTTGCGTGGAGCCGTTGCGTCGTCTGATCTGGCGTAGGATTCGGCAGATTGGATTGGAACCGCCAAATAGCCGAGTAGGATGAAGTAAAGTTACAATTTATCAAACATAGTCTAGCTTAATTCTGGTATCAATTGTTATTTGGAGCCGTGAAGTTTTATTATTGTATCATCCCACGGGAACACTAATTTTTTTTGGGATAAAAATTTGCCTTGTGTTCATTCAGGATGTCAGCTACATTCCTACCATAATTTATAAAAAAAGTGGTCCAGCCGTTTGAGCGTGAAGAAATAACAAACATACACACAAACACATTCACAAACTTTCGCCTTTATATTACGAGTATTACGAGTACCTACTGTGATGTTCAAATTACCTCTTACAAATTGTCATAATGGTCTTTGGTGATAATGGGTGCACTGGGTGACAAAAGCGAAAAAACAAGCAAGAAATAAAAATTTAATAACGCCTAAAGGGCGCACACTCTACTCTGATGAATGAGTAGGGCCAGCACTGTATATGTCCTTCGTATCGTCTTTTACTTTTGTGTTGTATAACATACCTTCATGTAGAGAAGTAGACGGTTAAACAGTTCAGGTGTAAACATAGGGCCGAGTCAATCACTAAACGTGCAATGTTATTTCCAGCTGAGGGGGGCATCTGGGTCAGTGCAGTAAGTTCACGGCCGGGAGTACGTCACGTGCCACCGATGCGCTGCATTACCAATGAGGACTTAAGCAAATGCACAGAATTAAATATTACAGAAATTTCTCTGTTTTGATTTTCGCAGAAGGTGCCTGTTATATAAGTTGTTTAACTAACGACACACAGCCATTGTTTTTTCTTGGAAAAACGATTTTCTTTGCTATTTTGAGCTTGATTTTTTAAGATCACATCGCTAAATTAGACAGTTGTCTCTGGCATACAACATTAAACAAGTGCAATTGGGCCCATATTCATCATTGCTAAAGAGCGTGTTCTTGTAATTTCTTCGAAGCGTTTTTTACTATCCTAACAATAACAAATCCTAATCCTATACACAATATGTTTAAATTCATTGTTTTCTCTCCAGAATGCGCACTTGTACATATTTGAGCTCCCCTCATATATCTCAAGCTCATTTCATAAAAGCCAAGTCCATTAAAATAATAAACTTTATCTGCCTGCGCGGAACACGCTTCGTGATAATACTCGTGCCTCATACGGGTGTTTTACGAATGAATGTTATTGCTTGCCATTTAAAAATGGGCACGGTGCGCTCTTTGCATGAGTTATGCGAATGTATTAATTGAGTATTTGTTTTTATTTAATCAAACGAGTCATGAATATAGTTAGGTGTAGAGTATTAACTTTAATTTGAGAATGAAATTAACGAGAATCTGTGAATGGGCCATAAAATAAGAAATTTCGTGTTGGTAATAATGTTTAAAAAAAAGATTAGGCATGTCGGAGACGGTCATGAGTATGGAAGCTCAACGAAACCGGCGCGCCATTGGAAGGCGACAGTAGCGCCCCCTTGAATCTCTTTTGGCGCGCTAGACAGAGTCTTGGCGGTTCACTCAGCGAAGCAGCGAACGACCACCACACTTGATTTTGGGTCACCATCGAGTGCACTACTGCCTTGGAACTATCCCGTATCGTTGTGCTATACAAAGTTGATTAGAGTCAGTGAATAGTATGTACATATGTAATCACTTTATTGTACACAACAACTGGTTATAAATACATTGATAACAAATGAAATATGTACAAAGGCGAACTTATCCCTATTAGGGATCTCTTCCAGTTAACCTTTGAGCAATTGAAGGAATGGGTATTTGAAGAAAATAGGCAAACTACACTGCGTACAACCAAGATATCTATATTATACTTAATAAAACTATAAACAGTACATAAACTAAGTAAGTAATTATTAGTGACCGACCGAAACACGTTTTTCTGCCGAAACCGAAACCGAAACCGAAGGTTCGGTTCTGATTACAGTTTCGGCCGAAACCGAAACCGAACCTTTTATCCTAAACGTGATTAAAACGTTGTATAAAATGTCAGCCGGTCGTTCTTTCTAGATCTAATATGAATACAATGAAACATGTCACTGGCATAATTGACCGATGGAGCAAAGCGTTTCAGTTGCAGCTTGGCCCAAAATTCTTTCGTATCATATGTGTGGACGATTGGATGCTTTTTGGGGTGTTCTCGCCTGGAGGTAGTATTTCTTAACCGATTCTCATGAAGTTTTGTGAGTAGGTTTTATAAGAATATACTTAGAAATGGTAAAAAATTAGAAATTTCAGCGATACACAAAAAAACTCACGTTTCACTTTTGTTCAATTGATATTCTAACATTGACACTTGGTCTTGGTTCAAATTAAATTACCCAGAAAATGAAAATGTAGCATTAACAGCTGTAATACTGTACTGAGGCAGCGATATTTTAATTGTATATGGTATAAAATAAAACAAGTTTAAAAACATAGCAACAAAATAATTGATTGAGTTTAAATTATTATAATTGCAATCAGGTGGTCTCGTAACGCTAACTCAAACGTACTAATTTTATTACATACATGCAACAATGACGAATTCTAAAGTCATTTTATGAAATAAGTAAACCTCACTTTTATCCTAAAAAACCAATATCGCCGTCAATTTGTTTGTAAATTTAAGAAAAGCGTTAAGATCTACAATATGAGATGACCAATTCATAACAAAAATTAAATTAAGTAGTGATGATTCGGAGATAGGAGGGGTCCTATCTCCGCTAAATTGAAAATTTTGAAAAACTGAATCCACGAAAAAATACTATACAGGGCGTCCCAAGACTATGGGACATGACTAACTAATTCTTAGAAAATCTTTAAATGCCGAATTACTAACTTTTAAAAATAACATAGTCTTCTTTCAGCAAAATATCCTATCTACGATATGTAAGGTACTTTCCCTTGATGTCCCATAGTCTTGGGAGGCCCGGTATACTTATCGAACATACTCACAAAATTTCATGAGAATCGATTGAGAAATTCGACATTAAGGCAAGAGTCGGTAAGCGCATGGACATCCAAACGTCCGGGCATACGAAAGAATTTGTGGGCCAATGCTGAAACGGAAATGCTTTGCTCGCTCGGTCAATTACTTAACATTATTCGGGGAACAAACACAAACGTCACCTCACTTAGCAAAGTGATTCAGCGGCCGGCAGACTCAGGTGAGCGACGCCATATTGCCAACCGTGCCGACTGCCGAGCGCACCCGACGTTAACCGAACGCGATCAGTACGATGTTGGAAGTTTCGGCGCGGCCGAAAGGTTCGGCTGTTTTTTGGCCGAAACCGAACCTTTGGCCGAAACCGAACCTTTGGCCGAAACATGATTTTTAGGCCGAAACTGGCCGTAACCGAAACCGAAACTTCGGTCGGTCACTAGTAATTATACACATATATTTATGCTATTTATAAGATATATATTATACATATATATATATATATATATATGTCTACATACAATACATATAAAAGCGTAAATAAATATAGTATTCAATGAATTCACACGTCATCGGACAGCCACAATTTCTTCAAGAGATGGAGACTTCCTAAGGGACAAAGGCAACTCATTCCACAACTTCACTGCGCTTACCGTGAAAGACTTGCTATAGGTACGCGTCTTATTAGACGGTACAGCCAGAGTGAGATTGGCGCTAGACCGCAAGCGGTGACCACTGCCATCAGCCATATACGAAAATCTTTCACAAAGGTAAGGAGGAGAAGTAGGATTAAACAGGACATTAAAGAGCAATGAAAGGACATGCACGTTTCTACGCCGACGAATCGGTAGCCAACCCAGCTGCGCTCGAAAGGAAGAGATGTGGTCATATTTTCGCAATCCAAATATATACCTGATACACACATCTTGTCAAGTAGTTCCTCCTTAAGATCCAGTAGAGCAATATCACCATAGTCTAGTAGAGGGAGCAATAGAGATGTGGCAAGAGTGATCTTGGTGGAAATTGGCAGAAAATTCTGCAGGCGCCTTACAGAGTGGAGAGATGCAAAGAGCTTCTGGCTAACTTGAGCTATGTGCGGTGCCCACGAATCCAAATTTTTTACTGTAGAGGAAAGGGGGATAGGAATCCCACCAAAATGAATATCAGGTACCACCATTTCAGATAGTTTATTTACAAAGTGAGGACTACCAATAACAATTGCTTGCGACTTTTTTGCGTTTATGTTTAACCCGAAGTTATTTGCCCAGCTGTAAATACATTTTGACTCCAAATCTACATTGATCATATTAATAAGCGACGGCATATCCTCGATACTAGCCGCTGCATAGATCTGCAGGTCATCTGCATAAAGATGGAACGAGGATCTTAAACACTCGGTGATCCCACCAATAAATATTGAGAAGAGAAGTGGAGAGAGGACGCCCCACTGAGGGACACCAGCGGAAATTTCACGCCATTCCGACAGTTTGTCGTCGACCCTAACCCGCTGGCGTCGACCAAAGAGGTAGTCGTGAAACCAAGATAGGGATGAGTGAGACACATTAAGTGTACGAAGGATACCGAGGAGGATGTCAAAATCTACGGTATTGAAAGCACAACTAAAATCGAGAAGGACAAGTACGGTGAGTTTTTTGTGTTCTATATTAAGACGGATGTCATCGGTGACCCTAACCAAAGCAGTAACTGTGCTATGCCCGGGGCGGAATCAGGATTAAATAGTTATAACTGCAATGTACCTAGTGTTCATTTAATAAAGACTATTCTGTTCGAGACTTAGCTTACAGACCTCTGTGCGAGGAACTGTTATTTTATGCTTCATTGTATAAGGAATAAATCAAGTTAATTGCATCCGAAGTGTTTGCGTCTTGCTCACAACTACCTCCTCGTCCATAACTATACCGAATAGCTCAACTAATCTGCCACACACCGCACCGGCCATCCAACCCATCCCCGACAAGGCATAACGATATTGATTGTTTATTTATGAACTTTATGATGAATCTTTACAAATAATTGGAATATCACTTTTTAACTGACTTCAAAAAAGGAGGGGTTCTCAATTCGGTTGTATTTTTTTTAATGATTGTTACCTCAGAACTCCGTCATTAATGAGTCGATTTGGAAAATTCTTTTTTGGTTCATGATTAGACCCCAATTTGGTCCCATAAAATTTTGGTGAAGATCTGATGACGAGACCCATGAGGAATCGAAGGAATTCCTGAAACATTATGGGCACATCTAATGGCGAATTCGGTATTTATTACAATAGTTCAAGCTCAACACTCGAAAATCACCATTTGGTGAAGAGAAACTGATAATGAAGACACAAGCCACCAGTTAGTACTGAGGACTCAACCATGAAGATTTGATGACGAAATCGACGAGGGACCGAAGGACAAATATTATGGGAAATCTATGGCGTTTTCAGTGTTCACTACAGTAGTTCAAGCATTTGCACTGGAAAACCACCATTTGGTAAAGAAAAACTGATGATGAAGACAAGCCTCAGTTACTACTGAGGGCTCAATCAGTAAAGCATTCGTTACACTTAGATGAAGGTTTTAGTATTTTGACCGACTTCAAAGAAAGAGGTTCTCACAGTTTGACCCGCAATTGTAATTAAACGAACAACTTTATAATCTTGCTCAACCTAATCACAAATGAAGAACATTTTAACTGGCGTCTGATAGTTATCATCTTCCTATGCTGAGCTGATGATGGAAGGTATTACTCCTTAACGGTTAGGAGTTAGGAGATAATTCAAACGAGATGCATGCCTTCACCCCGCCATAAGTATTTTATATGAATCACTAAATAACGAAAAAAAAAATTTAACAAAAAAGAACCGACTTCAATAAAACTAAAAAGCCAAAATAACCCGTTCAAATACGGATTACATTTAAACCACCTTTTGAAGTCGGTGCCAAACCTTTTAGTTTTATTGAAGTCGGTTATTTTTTGTGATTTTTTTTAAATGACGTAAACACACTGAAGGCGCAATCATGATTGGTTTAGTCTACCCTCTACTTATGTACTTCCACGTCATAGAGCGTGGAAATCAAATAGACCAACATGTTCCAAACTTCATCTAACTTCGCATTATAATGCATGTGAAGCGATTACGTTTGGGCGAGGCCGTGACGTGCAAATCTATACAAATAGTGTCATTTGTCGCCATTTCCCCAACACGGGACGCCTCCAGGTAGGCCAAATGAAGGTGGACCATCCCCAGCCGACCCTTAATAAATCTTTTTCTGCAAGTTATTTTCCAATATTTACGTCTGCGTTATTTGTAATGTCGATAAATTTCATATTAAACTTATCTTTGAACATTACGGCTAGTGGTAGTACTTAGATCTTTCATCAAAAATCATTTGATGAAAGATCACATTTTATTGCCTAAAAACCCGTAGATACGTTTAATCAGTTTAGCCATGTTGTATTTTTTATCCGTTTCATCAGTTTGTTTTTTTTTTAATCCACTAATATAGCAAATGGATTAAACAAAGACTGACACATTAATACTGAGTACCTAGGTAATACGTCTCTTTCGGTCCAAGAGACCGCATCAACCACGACGGGATTGCTGAGACTTTTTAAAATTTGTGTCCGGACGGAAGTACGACCCGCTTGTCAAGTCTAATTACTTTTGGTATAAAAGCAGATATTTAGGTACGTTCACTTCACTACCCTAGACATGTTCTGCGGCATATGGCTTAAAATAATCAGTCTATTTTGAACCACTTCAATCACACATATAAGGGAGGTATTTTCGGCAAACCGTAAGAATATTGATCTGTGAATATCTACCTACAAATTAATCCGGAATTCCGTAATTGCACCTATTCATTCATACAGTCAAGTTGTTAACATAGAATAGAGCTTTTGTCGGAAACAAACGGCAGCAAGTAGTTACAGAAATCGAATATTATTCACAAAACAAATTATTAATCAATAGATATTTCCTTATGTTAACACAACGACTTGTTTTCCGTGGCACTGCTAGCTATCATATAAGAAATTCTAAACCTAATAATTTTCGGTTTTCTTTGGAGATTGATATAAGCCGAAAAGTAAGTACGTATTGGCTGTATTTTAACCCGGAAATAGGCGAATACCGAAGAATAGTTTAAAATTAGTTTTCCTCCGAAACGAGGTCCCATGAAACCTACAAAAGTATTATACCGTAATATAAACCGCAATGAGATTGCTAAAAGTCTTTCAAAAATTTGCATGTGACAGTGTTCGTTTCTCAGAAAGTGATTACTCTTCGGCGCGGTCTGGGCGACATATTTTGTACGCTTCAAAGTTCACAGTTTTAACAGGAAACTGTTGTAAAAGATTGTTTCAAGCTACTTTTTCGTATTGGTAAAATTAAGTTCTCCAATCAAATTAAATCACCGCATATTGTGAATGTAGTGTGTCCGTTCAGTGACAAATGGTGACAACCCTAGGATACAAATCAATAAAAAATACATAATGATCCGAAACCACGAGAATAACGTAGTAAGTACAGCGTTTCTTAACCTTTTTTGTCCACGGACCCCTTAGGAAATCAAGCACACCCAGGGGTCCGCGGACCACAGGTTAAGAAACACTGACGTAGTAGTAAAGGTAATTTAATAATATGTATACACGATTAGCCGCTTTTTGTCCTAATAATATCCTTTACTGTATGCAATATCCTAGGAAGTCCAGAATTTTGGTGGACTTGCTGAGGACCTTCCACGCTGCGCCTTTGCTTTCGTACTTGTTCGGTATTCAATCGCCACCCGAAACCCTTTTTCACTTTTCCTGATCAAAAGGTAGGTTAATTTGCTTTGCGAAGGGCAAAAGTTGTCGTCAGACACTCAGATTATATTTGGCCTTGCTCGCCGAGATATGCGTCATACTCGTGAACGGGTGCCGTTTGTGGGGTCCGGTCTGTTAATGCTAGCAAGGGCCAAATTAAATATGTAGGAGACGCATACTAGTGTTAAATTGAGCAAACGTGAGAAACTTCATCCTGTACTCGATTTAAGTTATTCAATGTTGATTTTAACTTTTTGAACTCTTAGAGACTGTATACATCTCTAAGAAACAGCTTAGTATAGTATGACACTCAGAGACTTTATACATCTCTGAGGAAATTAAATAATTTTAAAATATTTTATTGCATGTTATGACGCCTAGAGACCATATACATCTCAAAGAAATTTAGGTTTAATAGTTATTTTCTATTGTAAATTATTCACGTTGACGCTAGAGACCTTATACATCTCTATGGAATTCAATTAATTAAATAATTATATTTTATTGCATGTTGTGACACCCAGAGACTTTATACATCTCTGGGTATATTTAATATTTTTAATTTATCGTTAAATTTTCATTTTAATGTTCCTAATTAACATTGATTTGGAGTATCTATACATCTCCTTTACGTGTACCAGTGTAATTAGTTATAACACAAATGTATTATGTAATTGTTTTAAGTATTATTCACGAAAAAATTACTTACTGTTGAGTTTCTTTCGGCTTTCTTCTCAACAGCGGTCTCCTCTTGCGAAATGCCGGTAGATTCACAATCTGACTTGTAAAAGTGCCCCTGTGGCCTACTTACTGAATAAATTATTTCATTTAATTTCATTTCGCTTCGCTCGCTTGTCTAAATAATCACTTCCTATCACAATGGCTTATTTTAGGCCCTTGTCAAACAATCAACTATCTAGACACGCGGCAGCGTGTCCAGCCAAGTTCACCCCAGGAACTGGCTAGCAGCAGCCGTGTGTTATATATACTTATTACACGAACCGTTTGCAGCCACTTTTGATTTTGACCCCTCAATAACTCCAAATCTATTTAACATAAAAATATGAAATTTGGCTTATGTATTAAGATCCTTTAGAACAACTAGAACCCCAAATTTCATAAATATAGGTCAAATAGCTATTGAGATATTTAAGTCCAAAAAACGGCATTTTACCACTGACTGACTGACTGACTTAGTGACTAGTTATCAAAAACCTAACCCACTTCCAGGTGACGTAGAAAGGTGAAATTTGGCATTCAGCTTGGTAATTGTGCGTGTACACATAAAAAAATTGAAAACAGTGTTTTTTTTACTTTTATAATAATTATTATTATTTATGCTTCTTGCCTCAGAACTCCTTCATTTATTAACCGATTTGGAAAATCACACACACACATAAGAATCCAACACGTACTAACCGATATGGGAAGTTCTTTGTTTGTTTAAAAGATGTACTAGAATAGCACACACACAAGGAATTGACAACATTTCATATTTTTAAGACTATCATTTTATTACTTTTCTGAATTCTGCTTAAAAACATGAAGTAATTTCTGTTTTTATTTACTTTCTGAGATGATTATTTATTTTATTATTAATTTATAAAAACATACTCATTTTAAAATGTGGCAACACCAAAACCAGAACTTAATGGAACGGTTACTTTAGTCGGTTTTCTTATTAAAAAAAACTTAGTAAAACTCGGTATGCATCTGTCATCTGTCAACGTCAAAAAAAAAAATTTTTTTTTCGCTCTTTGGTTTAGACAACAACCCTATTCAGCCTGTATTGTCTTAGATTGCAGTTATTTGATGTATTTTCTTATATTTCTTTAAATACAGAAGAATAAATTCAAAGATTTTTTTTAAGGTACACGACATATAGCCCTGTCGATCTCTATATTAGTTTCCACCTGTTATAAATATGAAATGTTGTCAATTAATAATTAAGTAATTTACATGTCATAATAATTTCTGTACCTACAAAAAGTAATGATATCCCATCAAAAACATAAATGTTAAATGAGAGCCAAGTTCAATATCGTGTGCAACGTTATCGACTTCGCCGACAAAAGAATTGAGATCTATATGGGCGATAAGTTCTTTGCCCCAATTTTTTTAGATAAAAGGACATGCGACATACTCAATGCATTTATTTTACTTGGGGTGTAATTCAATATCAAGATTTTACTTGGCTAGTTCTCCCAAACTAACTAAATTTTATCAAGCTAACAGTACAAGTAACAGGACGTACACTTGCGTACTTTCCTTTACGAAAATAGGTTAATGATTAGACAAATATAATATAAACTTCTATGTAAGAACTAGCCAAGTCAAGTCTTGATATAGAATTACACCCCAAGTAAAATATATGCATTGAGTATGTCGCATGTCCTTGTATCTAAAAAATTTAGGGCAAAGAACTTGGCGCCCATATAGATCTCAATTCTTTTGTCGGCGAAGTCAACAACGTTGGACACGATATTGAACTTGGCTGTCATTTAACATTTATGTTTTTGATGGGATTACCTATTCTCCAACCGATCCGTAGTCACACCAATTTGCCACACTGGTGTGACTATTCCTAAAATGTTGGTGTATGTCAACTAGGTACGACTAAGCAATCTAGGTACGACGTTAATAATACATCGTAAGTATCTGCTTTTAGTTAAAGATTAACCACAATAGGATAACCGCATAAAAATATCTGAAATTGACCCCGCTCGCTCATCGAGTGTAATTACTCTGCAACAGTATTTTTATGCTCCAGAGTTCGGAGTGTCATTAGCGATTCGACGCGAGGGCGCCGCATTGCAGGTCGCCGCCCGATGCGCCGATGACCTGAAACTGCGCCCGGATTCTGGTTAACCCAATATTTCGGAACTTATTATTTTTGTACTGATAAAATACAACTGGCGGATTAACGCACGACAGATGTAAGTAGGTGTAGGTAACACCGCGCGTGACCGCGCTGTTATATAATTTTCGCATGAAAAAGATAAAATATTATGTACTACATACGTACAATAAAAATACAATTAATTAAAATTTAAATGCAATTTAAAAGCTGACAGTATGGTAATTGTGTAGCTAAAGCTTAAAGTAAAGCAAAGAAACAAACTATGTGTATAGAAATTACCTTACCCCAAGTACCCTATACACTTGAATTACCTTACACTTGTTGTTGTCTTATTACAAAGTCAAAGTGTAATTTTTGTGTTTTCCAGAAAACTTACGTATTTTTAGTCTTATCAATCATAAAACCATGGAATGGAAGTAGGTTCCTATTTGGAATTATTATGACATTTTGTGTAATACCTGCACCCCTCTTTATTAATTATCTTATTTAGGTATTTTGCCCGATTGGCCTTTTTTACTATTTTTTTTTTATGTCATAGGGGGCAAACAAGCAAACGTATCGCCTGATGGAAATAAACTAATAATACTAATTTTAAAGCAAGCTTGCGCCCCCTTTAATAGGGGTAGGAGGATGAAAGTTACAGATTTATTAATTGTTCTATTCTTTGTCCCTAGGCTCCATATGTAATTTCAGCTTCCGAGGACATCGGTCGGGAATATATTTTACTAATTCTGTATACCTTTATTTACCTTTACAGGGATAGAAGGGTGAAAGTTACAAATTTGTTAATTTCTATATTCTTTGTATGTAAACCCTAAGGTCCATGCCAAATTTCAGTTTTCTAGGTCATCGGGAAATACCCTATTTAAATCGGCGTATTTTAGGTTCCAATAAAACCTAAAGTGTAAAAGCTGAAATTAAAGTATAACTGCATCTTAACCTGTGAATTGGGGTACTCTGGTGTTAACTGGAACGAAGCTCCTATGAGGGTTGAAAATGAGACGAAACGGTTCTAGAAAAGGTAGGTAGTAGGTAGTGCCTTTTTTTGTACGTCTTGGCGGGTAGATAAATTTGATTCCCTTGAGAGTGTCGAAATATACGTTTTTGGTTTTTCACAGCTTCAAGGGAATGTAGACTTGAGTATATGGTTTTAATTTAAACTCGATACCTCTACGCGGTCCCGAGATAAAGGGTCTTGACAGACGAACGGCGGACGGACGGACAACAAAGCTATCCTATAAGGGTTCAATTTTTTCCTTGAGAAGTACGGAACCCTAAAAATGTAGGTTTCATAGCTTTGGTTATATAGTGACTATATTCTTAAATTTGACAAACGCAAACTGCCCAAATTTCTAGCACAGTGCGAGCGAGCAACGTAAATATATTCGAACATACACGTTCCAGCGTATTTTTAAATCTCAAGCATTCTCGGCGCCAATTACGGAAATATCTTATACAAATCGACATGAGTGGTTGTTAGGTATTATTGAAGTGAAAACTTCTTTAGCGGCGCTTGGCACTTTTTTAGATGGGTAAAAAATGTTAAACTCGCGTCAGACAATGTCAATCGTCAGATCCGGGACTAGTACAACATGGCGCGACTTTGCATGTCGCGCGACTTAGCGTCGCCTGTCTTTTTTACACAGTATTGACAGGAAAGTGACAGGTATAGTATATGTCGGGCGAAAAAGAGTCGCGTGTCAAAGTTGTGATAGACGTGCTGATCGAAAAGCTTAGCTCGTATGACGTATGGAGAGGGGGTAATCATGGACAAATATACTTAGCGCCTGCGCGTGTGTGTTGACTGCTCATGTGTCAATCGTTTGTATACTTGAGAAATTCGTGTATATAAATAAAGTGCTTCAAAGATGAAAATGGAAGAAAGTGTATTTATTATGGAAAAAAGGGACGAAGAATTCAAAGATGGAAATGGAAGAAAGTCCATTTATTAACGAAGAAGTAGCGGAAGAAAACATACATAATAGATGTAATACAAATATATTACAATACGTGAATGTTTGTATGTAAAGTCGCTACATTTGCAATTTCAATTGACGGTGACTTTACGTTCCACTATTGCGCAAAAACTACACAAAAGATTTGCATAAAATTCTGCAGTAATGTAGCTTAGATATCCGAATAGGACATAGGCTACAAATTTTGAGGGCATTCATTCATAAAAGGGTTTATTTAACAATAAATGGAAAACCATACAAAACACCACTTTTTATTCATTGTGACATTTTAATTTCTAAATAATGTATAAACAATTGGTAACCTAGCAACCGTGTCTGTTTCAAAGAAAGGGGGCCTTCGAACAACAAAATGTTGTAAGTGACAGATGGTGAAGCGTAATCATAAACTTACATTAGTAAGAAATACAGATTAAAATAGAAATCAAGTGTCAGTGAGATAGAATAAAATCGGATAGTTCAAACGCACACAAGGCGGACTTAATGCCATTGGGCATCAATACCAGTCAACCTTTGAGCAAAGCAGATAAGTTGTAGGCGGTGAAAAAACAGGTTTTAATTATCTCACTAATATTATATAGACGAAAGTTTGTGAGTGTGTGTGGGTGTGTGTGAGTGTATGTTTGTTATTTCTTCGCTCTCAAACGGCTGGACCAATTTTCATGAAATGCGGTATGGAGGAAGCTGACACCCTGGATTAACACATAGGCTACTTTTTAACAGCGGGTAGCACCGCGGGCACAGCTAGCACTTGTAATATGTTTCATACTTTATAGCGTTAATCTATATATACGCGCGACAAATTTTAGCGACATACAATACAATACAACAATACTTTATTGCACACCAATAAAAGTTTACAAAAGGAAACAAGACAAATACAATTTATAACTAACGGTAGACAACAGGCGGTCTTATCGCTGAAAAGCGATCTCTTCCAGACAACCTTTGGGTAGTGAAATTGATGAAAATTTTAACTTAATACAGAGTAGGTGCAGCAGAAGTGCGACATATTCGAGGGAAATCGTTTATTTTTCAATAATACATTAAAGCAATGCGCGCGTGACTCATTGGTTCTTGATATTAGGAGTATCAATTGTGATACATCCACATTATAACATGTATTAATATTTTATATATGTAATTATTAGTAGTCTTATTATTTTTTTAATACCTTTTTGTACACGGTGTTAGTTGGTCTATGTTCTTCTAGTACTCACTCTGCTCAAAGGTTAACTGGAAGAGATCCCTTATAGGGATAAGTTCGCCTTTGTACAATACAATACAACAATACTTTATTGCACACCAACAAGAAAATATTACATGAGAAATCTTAAATTAAACAATGGTAGACAATAGGCGGTCTTATCGCTAAAGAGCGATCTCTTCCAGACAACCTTTGGGAAGCGGAGAAAACAAATTTAAACAGAAAATAGTAGGTGGTGAGAGTTTGTACCATGTTACTTGTAATAGATATATTTTTTAACTGTTTTTGTGTACAATAAAGTGTTTACTTACTTACTTACTTACTTACAAGTTCGCCTTTGTACATGTTATTTGTTATACATGTATTTTTAACTGTTTTTGTGTACAATAAAGTGTTTACTTACTTACTTACAATTTGTGCGAGATTATTCCCTAAACATTCCAAAATATTGAAAAATGCACAACGTTGATGTTTAGGTTTTCACTTGTGTCGGCACTCCCGGAGTGCAACCCGTCCTTTTTTTTATTTATATGCTTATACTTATTAGGCTCTTACATTAGGTGCTTAGTATAGGTGTGTGGGAAATTCTTTTCTCAATTATACCTCTACAATAGAAAAGCTAGTGTGGACTGCCATGAAATATGAAGGTTTTACTATTGTTACCGAGTATTGTTAAAATCTGTCGTCCACTTTCAAAATTATCCTCTGTACCTGTATTAATATTCCTATTTGCTTGTAGATATAACGAGGAAGCCTCAAGCTATTCCATTCCACTGCAATATTAAATTTCAGGAATTTCAGATTCTACCTTGATAGCTGCACATATAAAAAGATAACAAGTAATGATAAATAAGCGATCACCGGATTGATGACTACATTAAATATATCACATTTATCATACTATGTTTATCTGTACGAAAATAAGAAAATAAAACACCTATTAACCACTAGCAACAGAGCACGTTGGCTCTGATCCGCTAGCGTCTACTCAATCTCGGCAAACAATGCGCCTCCTTCGACGTCCAATCCCGGCGAAGCCTCAAACTGCTGCTCCATTCAACTGCAATATTTAAACCTTCCTTAATTGATAAATCATTCAGATTGTGCCCTGATAGATACTGTACCCTTTATTCATAGCTTTCTGCACAAAAAAAGACTCGTTTCACCTTTTAGCACTGGCAACACTGCAGGTTGCTCCGATAGCGTCCGCACAATGCCGGCAGACAATGCGGCCTCCTTCAACGTAAGGCTCCATCCAATCAGGGCGAAGCCTCGAACTCTATTCAAGTGCAATATTGTTCTTAGTCCGTCGAAATACAAACAATGACGTTTTGACATTTCAGTCATCCTTTATCTTTAAAATTTCATATGTATGATAATGATGACAAACAATTTCAATTTATTTACTTATAAGTAATAACTTTATTGTAAAATTTGCACATTACAAAAACTTAGGAACTTCATGCGATGAGGCATTCTCTACCAATCAGTATTAACAATTCTTAGATTCAATAAATCTTAGAAAGTAATATATAGAACAAGCTCAACGTTTCTTGTGATGTGAGATGTGACATATATCCGAGACCTCGTCACATTAAAGTGGCATACGAGGGGCGTCTGAAAAGTTCTAAGCCTAAGATAGAAAAAAACAATTTGACACAAATGAACTCGTGTTTATTTTTCAATATAGTCTCCTCCTAAATCAATGCATTTTTTTCATTTTGTATACAGTGCTTTTAGGCCATTAAAAAATTATATTCATTTTGCCCTTCAAAATGCTCCTGTACAGCCGCCTTCATCTCTTCGTCACTTCTAAATCGCTTTCCCCTCAACTCTTTCTTCAAATTATAGAATAGAAAATAATCGCTTGGGGCTAGATCTGGGCTGTAGGGTGGGTGGTCAATTTCGTCAAAACCAACTTCCTTCAGAGCACGCCTCGCAACATTAGCGGTGTGAACGGGTGCGTTGTCTTGCAAAAACAAAATGCCTTTCCTTAGTTTACCCCGCCTTTTCTCAACTATGGCTTGTCGCACCTGTCTTATTAGATTTGCATAATAAGTTCCGTTTATCGTAGAGCCTTTTTCTAAATAATCGATTAAAAGAATGCCATCACAATCCCAAAATACCGTAGCCATTAACTTAGAGGCCGACTTTTGCACTTTAAATTTCTTCGGCGGCCTTTCACCCTTTTCAATCCACTGCATCGACTCAGACTTACACTCCGGATCATACTGTCTGATCCATGTTTCATCAACAGTTACTATTCGGGGACCAAACTTCATCTAAATCATCTTCGCACAATTCTAAAAACGCCCGAGAAGTTTCCACACGACGTACTTTATCGAAGGCCGTTAGCATTTTCGGTACCCAACGAGCACTGACTTTACTCATGTACAAATGTTCATGTAAAATTTCTCCGACTCTTTCTTTACTAATACCTAAGACCGCAGCTATTTGCCAAACCGTAATTCTTCTATCTTCTAATACCAGCTTTTTGACTTTTGCTACGTTTTCTTCGGTCACTACCGATATTGGCCGCCCTGAGCGGGGGTCGTCTTCGATCGATTCCCGTCCGAGTTTAAATAAGCGACTCCACTTTTTGACTGTGGCATAAGAAGGCCCAGAATCACCGTAAATAATAGCCATTTCCTCAAAAATACACTGCGGTGATTTGTCACTTTTTGTAAGGAATTTAATTACAGCACGGTGCTCAATTTTTGTAATATTCGTTGGTAATTCACACATGATGTACTTTTCCGTTGAATATCTCGAAACAGAATAATAAAAACGTGACATGTTATTTTTTAATAATTTGTTTTTAAATGGCCTTTCTAGTGGCCAGTATCATAAACGCATATATAACCTCGAAATACCTTAGGCTTAGAACTTTTCAGACGCCCCTCGTACATTGGTGATTGCTCCATGCGAAGTACCAATGCATCCCGGCTCGAGCGATTTGATACCCCGCATCCCTCAACCCCTGTGCAAAATACATCTCGTACATTATTTCTCTCTCGTCTTAATAAACGCACAAAAAAAAATCATGCAACTTCTTGCCCCTTTTTTAGTCTTTCCGATTATGTTAATAGGGTTATTTAGCTCACCAAGTTAAATAAGCATGGTTAAAAGAGATGTATCAAAATACAGAGGTGCGTGACGCGTGGCACACATCCGTCGTGCAACAAGATCAGGAAAATTAAATACTTACGATTGAAATAAACAAATGGGATACTTAGATACAAATACTTTCGCACGCAATAGCTGAGGTGGGTATAGTTCTTGCGCTGCTCGGAGAGGAAGGCGTAAGCGCCAATTCGAATAATTATAGTTTATTATAAACTTAAAAATCACTTCTATCGACTTTAATAGTTTACTATTGTACAACTCTTAAAGAAAAACTAATGTCAAAGATGCTATAATCTTAAAGATTCAACCAAGAACATTGAAAAATAAAACATAAGTAAAAAAAAAATTTTAAGTTAAACGGTTTTATTGAAAATGTACTAAAAGGTAAAAAATAATTCGGTAGGTTCTAGGTACCAGACATCACACTACTCTCCTCATCAATCTAGGGCATTGATCAGACAAAAAATAAAATCGTTGGGCGCGTGTAGCCAGCGTATGATATAATGATATAGTGGTTGACTTGATAGAAATTTCACACGCCCAACGATTTTATTTTTTGTCTGATCAATGCCCTAGGTTGATGAGGAGAGTAGTGTGATGTCTGGTACCTAGAACCTACCGAATTATTTTTTACCTTTTAGTACATTTTCAATAAAACCGTTTAACTTAAAAAATTTTTTTACTTATTTTCAAGTTTTTAGTTTTTAATTTTGTTACATACTTCTCTTTCTTTTTAATTCATTCAGTAAGTACCTCATTATAACAAGGTTTTTTTTATGGCCCAGTTAATTTTGCAACTTTTAAACGGTAATATATGATTCTGGACGGTAAACGTTGCTCCGCCTGGGTCAGCGGTTCAATCATGCACGTCTGGTATAGAACCTGAATCCAGATTATTCCAGAAAGCCTTTGATGGTGCTATTGTTTTATTACTGGTGACATGTGTTTAGCAGCGGTGACATAACGAAAGGAAAACGAAAAAGTAATGTTGTTCTTGAAGATAATTCTACAGGTAGATACCTATCTTAATGCGCCAGTATTTTAACGTTCAGTTTGTACTTGATTAGGATAACAACGTTTGGTGCAAATTTCACAAACGTGGATGAACAATGTATAAATAGCATTTTCGAATTGCAGATGATTTCCAGTTCTGCATTGCAGGGTACGCTCACGTTGGTTATTTAACCTGACTTTGCGTTGCTCAGGTGTTTCGGACGATACCAGTTCTCTTTGTCTCTCACGTTGCCCTGTTATCCTGGGGTCACATTGCTCAGGTGTTTCGGACGCTACCAGATACCTTTGTCTCTCACGTTGGCCTCACAACCTGGCCTCATGTTGTACCGGTGTCTCTGACGTTAGCCGTTTTCTTCGTTTTTTAAACTGTTTTATTGTAGTCGACTATGAGTTCCAATTTCGCTCTTTTGCACGCTTTGCTCTATACTTTTATTTCGCTTTATTAAGCCTTCTTTTTCGTTGAGGTGCTGTTTCTGTTTTCATTTTTGTTTTATTGTTATTTACCATTTCGTTCTCATGAGTAATGGACATTAAAACAATAAACCTGCCTAGAGGTCCAAAAGAGGGGCAAGGCTATTAGACAACAAGATGTGCCCAAGTCTAGAACCAAGATCCATGCTTGAATCTCGATTCTAAGTTGACGAAGTCCTTTGTTTTGATAAGTTGTCTAAATTTCATCATTCATTACTGTTAAGTATTGATTGCTCTAAACTCTACGATCCACTATGCAGCTTTCGACTTGCCCTTTCATTTGACAGCCATCACCCATATTGAAAAAAATATTAAATCGACATCGTCATCGCCGGCAATCTTCGATGTTAAATTAGCAAAGCAAGGTATTACAGTATTTTATTACACAAGCCCTTCCATTTGATACCCATATTGAAGGGGTAGTGAAAAAAAATCACCTGTTATCTTGTTGGCGGCCATATTGGATTTTCATTTATTTTTCAGTGTAATCTATTCTACTAGGCAAGGCAAGACCTTTTATTTGATACCCATATTGAAATCTGGCATTTCCGGCGGCCATCTTAGATTTTTGTAAACACATAATACAGTATTCTACTACCCAAACCCTTTCATTTGATACCCATATTGAAGGGGTATATATTGAAAAAAAATCAGCTGCCATCTTGTTGGCGGCCATATTGGATTTTCATTTATTTTTTGTAGTGTAAACTATTCCATTAGACAAGACCTTTTATTTGATACCCATATTGAAGGGGTTATAAAAAGAAAAAAATACCTGCCATTTTATTGGCGGCCATATTGGATTTTCATTTTATTTTCACTAAGAATTCTATTCTACTGATCGAGCCCTTTCATTTGATACCCATATTGAGGAAGTAGTGATAAAATTTGTAATCCGCCTTTTTGTAGCAGCGGCCATCTTGGATTTACAATGATGCCGAATGTAAGTATTAAATTATATTGTCACCAAAACTAAAGACGCGTACCAAATTTCAGATCAATACGTCGACAGGAAGGGGGTCAAATTTCAATTACTAGATTTGACCCAAATAAACAAACAGGGCAAGCTAAATAAAACCGTTTAAAAAACCGTTTAAAAAGGATTAGGTGAAAATTATTACCAACCGTGTTTTCACTTTTAACAGCTTGAAGGAAAACAGTTTAAGTTTAATATTTCTAAAGAGCAGATACGTAGGTAATCACTATAGATATTGACATCTAGGTCAATGGAGATGGCGAATTTTTCATATGTGAACTCTTAAGGAATTAATAAAATTATAATCTGAATTGAATTAATTGTTAAAATAAAAGTTTTTACCCGGCTAAATGAACATAATCATAAGCCTAAATATATTAGATCGCATTTCATTAACGATTACATTTTTTACCTCATTAAGTTTCGCTTCTGGTCCATTAATTTAGATGAAATGATAATGAGCTAAGAAACTGGGACGTTTGGGACGGGAATCCAATAACTTTATCTCAACGTGCGTCATGCCTACCCACTTAAATTCAATTTTAGACAGTTCACTGGGCCCATCCAAATCATTTAAAACAAAAGCTTATTCAAAAGACTAAGCTTAATGAACCTAAGTAAAATATATATTTCAACGTATTTACTTATACCTTAGATGCTCTCTCTACTCGTACATCGATTTCTGATTTGCACCAACTTCTAGTATCTCTGTTTATGGTTGACTGGTAGAGAATGCCATTTAGCATTAAGTCCGCCATTTGTACTGACTTATGTTTTGTGCAATAAAGATTTACTAAATCAATAAAGCAGTATGCCTATATAACAGCTCATGGACCGTGTACGGCGACGTGGCAGACAATGGATTTAAAATACATAATATTAAGGACCACTAAACGAATCTCTGACAGTTTTCCGTCAGCGGGGTGGGTGCTGATAAAGTTAATAAAGAATAAAATGTAGATTACATGAAAATTCACTCAATCGAATAAAGAGCCAAAATTCTCGGTATTAATAGCGCAATTTCTTAGATGCGAAGCAATATACCAAACTCTAAACCACATTTGAGTTGGCTTGTTAACATAATATACAAGTTAGCGGGACATGAATAAACACTTATCGAATAGTATTAACATATTTTATTATGCGCGTTATTTACTGAAAATTATATTACAATCAGTACGTGAATTTTATACATGATGATTAAATGCGTACCTACCAAAACTTTTTAACGTTGACATAAGAACGAAAGGACATAATTTTGAGATAAAACCAGTCAAGTGCGAGCTGGGTTCGTGCACCGAGTTTCGTGCGAACTATGAAAGCCCTGCATATTGCTAAAACGAAAGGATAAACTGTGCTGAGCGTCAAACTTAACTTTACCGTTGGAAAACTGTTTTACGTACATACTTTAAATAGACATTTTTTTCCGATTGTTCGCTATACTTGTAAGCAGGTAAATAAATAGATAAATGGTTTTAATTTCATCTCGATACCTCCACGCGTTCCCGAGATAAAGGGTCTTGACAGACAGACGGACGGACGGACAACAAAGTCCTGTAAGGGTTAAGTTTTTCCTCCTGAGATACGGAACCCTAAAAATGAGTCCACCCATATTTTTACGCTTGACTGTCTCTCTCTCTGTGGTCGCTCCCTCATGACTGAGGATCGTGGTCATCGGTGGATATGGATGCTCTACACCTAGTTTTTATGATCTGCCTCGTCCCTGTTCATCGCATCTCTGATGACCGAGCAAAACTTGGTTGAGGAAAGGCCCTTCACTTGATCGGTCCATCTGGTTGGGGACCGTCCCCGGGCTCATTTGCCCTCCGTGTTCCCAACAATGATCAGCTTTTCAAGGCTTTCATCTTCCCTACTCATTATGTGGCAGAAGTAGGTCAATATACGCTGCTGGCAGATTGTGGATAGGCGGGTTTGGACACGAAACTGGGAAAGGATCGACACATTGGTGCGCATGGCGGTCCAGGGTATCCTCAGCATACGCCTCCAGCACCACATCTCGAATGCATCGATCCTTTGCCTTTCTCGAGCTCGAATCGTCCATGTTTCTACACCATAGAGAAATATGGGGAATACTAGAGCGCGTACTAGCCGGGTCTTGGTGGTGATGGTTAAACCTCCCTTCTTCCAGATGACATTCAGTCGGGTCATCGCGTCCTTAGCCATACCAATACGCCTCTTTATCTCCGGTACGCAGCTGCCATCATGACAAATCAGTGCGCCTAAATAAACGTAGTGGTCTACGATGTCAACCGAGGAAATGCCGCCAGCATCTTTGGCACTATGCCGCAGGGGCCATTTTTAGATTTAGTTTAACTTTATTATGTTCGAGTTTAGTTTTATTTTTAGGTGTAGTTTTATTGTAAGTAAGTATTTTAATAGTTGTATTCCTAGAACTTTATTTTGCATTATTAAAGCCCTGGGATGATGTTAATTGTACAGGGCAGTTTTTTTTTTGGGCGCGGTCTACTACCATTAGCTTCGTCTTACTCCTGTTTACTGCGAGACCCATGCGGTTGCTCTCCCACTCGAGTCTCCCAAACAGCTCCTGCATATCTTCCACAGACGTTGCTAAAATAACCGTGTCATCGGCATATCTGAGGTTCGATATCCGCTTTCTTCCTATCGGAAATCCCTTGTCCCAAGTTTCGAGCACCCTGCGGATTATAAACTCCCCATATATATTGAAAAGGGTTGGGGATAATATGCAGCCCTGACGCACTCCCATCTTTGTTTCGAACACATTGGAACAATCGGTGCCGATTTTGACAAAAGGGCGGTTCTCAACATATAGGTTTCGAATCAAGCAAGTCAAATTACATAACCGGTGTAACGATTTACTTTAAAATGTGATTTTGTTGAAGTTCCGTGGTCCAAGTTCCTTTCTAGTAGTATACGGACAGATATTAAGAAAAATCTACTGTAACAGTACTTTACCAGCTAAACCAGCTTTCTACTTATACTGTGACACCAGTTTATTGTCCGTTAGAAATAGAGCTCACAATATGTACATAAACTATATACTTATATAAATAGATTAGATTTAGTGCCCGTGGGGCAAACATAACATTAGTCTGAAAGCAACCCTTTTCAATTATACCCCGTCTACAATGTCTAGTTGCTTTTGTCATATATCCAATAACAGTCCTATATTCTCTCTAACGGTAGCACGGAAAGCGCTTCGGAAGGATTTTTTTTCTCAATAGTCGCCTGAGTACTGCATTTTTGACCGAGTGAGTGAAGTGTCTCCGTTTCAACTCCAAATTTCTTTCGTATGTTATGTTTAGGTTGTTTGGATGTCGAGACACTTTCCGGTTGTTATTTATTTATTTAAATTTTATTGCACTTAATACCAAACGGCATTCTCTACTAGTCAACCATAGGGCCAAAACAGAGTTCTGTTCTCACCTAGAAGTCGCGTTTCTCAAGCGATTCTCATGAATTATTTTTTACTGGATAAAAGTAGAGTAGAGTAATGAAGTAGCCTATGTGTTAAATTAGGGTATAAACTACCTCTGTTCCTTTCATGCAAATCCATCCAGCCATTTTGGTCTGAAGAAGTAACAAACATACACGTATACTTACAAACTATCTCTGTTATTAGTGGAATTATAATATATCTACTTATATGTTCTTCCATGCTTCCACTGCTTTAGCGTATCTATTAAGATCGGATAGAATACCCGATTTACGTTAGAATAATAACGACCTGCTTAACTCTGATGGCAGATAATGCATGCCGACTTATTCCCGACTTGTAGGTATCCCAAACGAGACTCGTATAGGTATCTACAGCAACTCGGTTGGAATTGGGAGGCTATTATCTACGAGAATCAATGGAAGCAAAACTAACATCTGGGCTTCGAATATTCAGGCAAATCTAGTATTTAAGTCGCTTGTTAGATTATACTGTAATTGGTTAGGTAGGTTATCGAGTACTAGCCTCTGTTCGCGACTTCGTCTGTGTATAGTCGTTAGTAGCACCTATTAATAAACTCCTTAATAATAAAATTAGAAGCGAAACCTGTTTACCTGTTATTTCGGTAAATAGGAAACAAGACATCAAAATTTCCCATCAATAGTTAAATTCAAAGTCATATTTAAATAAATAAATAGATACAGACATGATCATTCATTAAATGCACATGATTTTAAATTTTCATTCATGGCAAAAGTAGGTATTTTGAAAACGCTACGTGCGATTATTTTCGAAGTAAATTAGTTTTAAACGTAATTCACTTCCATTATATAATAGGAATATTCTTTGTTTTCCAATCCCTTAATGAACATCAGAGACTGTCTCAGGTACAGTCATAACATAAATATAATATTCAACGTTCAACACTAACAGTTTAAGTTGAAACTGGCCAAGACACTTATCAGGTACCTACTTTTAAATGCAAAGGATGAAAAGCCATTCCACTAAACTATCTTACTTAGTGCACGACATAAGATTGCGTTGCTGCAGCTAATTAAATTAGAATGTTCTTTTAAGTGCCTTCTCTGACCTACTTCCCAGAGAGAGAGCAAAACCCAGCAGGAAAATATTCAATCATAATTTCTCGTAAATCAAACATTACGCATCAAACACTGATTGATCGTCGTCTGTCGTTTGAAATTGACGTAATCAATGAGACATTTCGTTGGACGTGTGTCATCGATCAATATCCGATCAACTATTTATACGCCCCCCATGGGCTATTATCTTTACAAATATCCGTTATATGGCAGTTAGATTAAACTAATGACCGGAGTCATTAACGTAGCCTGAATTTGGAGGTGGGTTGAAGAGGCCTACGATCTAGATAGGCTTCGCTTCGTCGGCAGTTCGAAAAGCAGAAAGATAGGAAGAGGGATTTTATTTGGCTTATATTTAATGGATCACCAGATATAGTAAAATGGAAAGGCAAAAATCCCTTAATGCCACCAAAAATAGAAAATGATTATCAAATTTAATCTTAGCGAGCAAATTAATGCGCTATTTCTACAGAAGCAGTTCGGTTCTGGCGCTTCGCCGACCGCTGCCGCTGTAGGTTTGCTTCGCTCACTCGGCTCGCGCGCTGTTGTAGTCGCAGTTCTAACCTTACCTGCCACATTAATTTAATAAGTACTAGTAGCAGTAAGTTTATATCGGCAGCTCACAACTCGTTTAAGAATCATGTCGGGTGTGCGCGGAGTTGAACTGGTTCCTTGCTTTGATATTTTAAGAATCAATAAAAAGATCAGCGGCCCATTGTGTTCCATATATATCTGCGATGTAGCAAGACAAACCAGCACATTTTTCCACTTTTGATTATATTGCATGGACAAGGATGCAGCCAATTATACCTATAGCTAAGCATAATGATTACATACACCGTAGCCATCGTTTCTAACGAACCTTCAATTAGTAGCGGACGAATGTAAGAACCTAAATTGTAAATACTATATTAAAAATTCAACGTGTCAGCTAGGTACAGAAGAGGTAAATAACACCCACGACCGCCGCCGACCCTCCGGGGTCTGATGACCCTATATAACTACGAGTCTCTGAATCCGCTGGTAAACTATGCGCATAGTCTATACACAATCTAATAAGTAATCTGGGTATGTAATATCTGTACATGTTTGTAATTTGGACTGTTGTATCCAAATATATCTCAGGTTTAATAAATTCAAGTAGATATGTGTTTGGCCTGGGATATCACTTAGTAACGAACGTTGTAAAGAAGGTATAATGCTACATTGATTATTTTTATTAAAGCAGTAACGTCTGCTAACGTAAACCCAAATGTTTACAATGAATGCTACATTGATGAATTCTAACTGAAACATAAACTAGAAGACATGTTTACAAGATTGTATGGGTTTTATTTGCCCGGTATCTCTATAATTAAATCCTGCCAGTTTATCCCACTTCCACACAAATCCTACCGAAATTGTTCATCTTAAATACATGCTTAAGACTAGTACATTATTGTAGAGGCTGTAAAGTAAGCATAGATGATCGAGTAAATTTCGAAGGCCGACCCGCAGGGGAGGCCTTCGATAATACGAGTTCATCTATTGCACTTTCAGCGGAGACTGAACAAAGTGCTTTTCACGACTACTGCGGGGCAAATAAACATTAAAATACGAGTATTTTATATTGGTCATTAAACTCGGCGCCTTGTCGCAGCCTCATTGATGTAAAAATTAGGACTATTATATACATAAAGCTGATCGTGCCCCCAGGTTCAAACGACGCAACGACGATTTTCAACTCAATTATGAATAAATAACAAAAATATTCAAACTTACCTCACTCAACTAAATTTAGACATTTAAACATTTAGTCTAAGTTACACTCAGGCAAAACAACCCTACTATACGTTCTACGCTTAAAGGTAATTGTAACGGTACGTAATCTTATATGACTAATCGAAAACAGATCACACAAATAAAAAAGCTGTCTCGCAAAACAAAAACTGAAGAAGTGTACTCATCAAATTACAGAGAGATTCGTTATGGTGTACCTCAGGGAAGTGTATTAGGCCCATTACTGTTTTTGATCTATATTAATGATATTCCTAATGCCATAAAGTACCCGATGGTCTTATTTGCTGATGACAGTACAGTCATATTTACTGGACAGAATATAGAAACATACGAATCTGACATTAACAACACTTTAGGAACTATTATAGAATGGTTAACAAATAACAATTTAAAAATTAATATAGACAAAACTAATTTTATGATATTTAGACAAAGGGTCAAATATATTGATTTAAGCATAGTTTATAAGGGACATAATATAACTGAAACTGACATAACAAAAATTTTTAGGGCTTAACGTAGATAATAAGTTGACCTGGAATAACCAGATTGACCTTATATGTAAGAAACTAAGTAAATTCTCATATGCTCTGTACAATTTGAGGAAAATTGTAAATCAAACATCAGTATTAATTGCATATCATGCGTATGTCACCTCTACTTTACGGTATGGAATAATTTTCTGGGGAAATTCACCAAATAGGGATAACGCATTTATAGCTCAAAAAAAGTGCGTTAGGTCAATGTGCGGTCTTAATCCAACTGACTCATGCAAACCACATTTTATTAAACTAAAACTACTAACACTACCTAGTTTGTATATATACGAAATAGCTATCTTTGTTATTACTAACCAAAACCTATTTAATAAGTTTAAAAGTCAACGGCTTCAAAACAAGATAAAAGCGCACCCAAGTAACACAGCACTGCTGCAAAAAAGTGTACTTGGAATGGCACACAAAATATTTAACAAGCTACCACAAGCCATAGTAGCAAAAAAGGAAAGTGAAATCGACTTCAAAAGCACTTTAAAAGCATTTCTTATAGAAAAAGCATATTATTCAATAACAGAATTTTTGACTGAAACCTAATAATTAAATTGACATCCTATTTTATCATCCTTTTTCATCCTTTATTTATTGTGATTCCTGTACGTACCTAAACTTAGTTATAGATGTGACCTAAATAGTTTATTATTATTATTAGTTTCTTTCTTTATAATGTGTGTTGCATGTACGCTTAGTATGTAACTATTTAATTTGTATGCCCAATGGCACCACATAGTGGTACAATAAATATGTAACACCTAAATTTACCTATGTTGGACAAATAAATATTTTGATTTTGATTTTGATTTTGTAATATTAACATACGTTCCTAATATTATTTATTTCGTGAGTCAATGTGAACAGTATTAAATTAAGCACATCACAAAACCAATATTTAATATATACTGAATAATACATCTGATTTTTTAAATATGGCGGGTGCCCCGTAGCGCATGCGCGCTTCTTACGCAATGGAGTTCGTGAATTTTCAGCCAAATTAAAAAGAAAAATATTATTACTGAACTCAATATATACATATCATGAGTGTTTATTTGTTGAGGCAAATAGTGAACGTAGAGACTGTTTTGTCAGCAAATCATGCACTAGTAGCGTCTTTATTAAGATATGGGGTGATATTTTGGGGAAATTGTACAGATCGGGATAGTATTTTTAGAAGCCAAAATGTTTGGCCTGAAACCGTTAGACAGCTGTAAGCCATACTTTGTAAAATATAGAATTTTGACATTTCCTTCAATTTATATTTATGAAGTAGCTGTATTTATTCACGGTAACCCCGATTTATTTCAGCGAGGAACTGTTGCAAACACTAATCTAAGACAGCGTGATAGCACTAAACTACTATATCAACTTTCCAACACTGCTCTTCTGAGGAAAAGTATTTTCGGTATTGCTTCTAAAATTTATGATAAGATACCTAAAGTGATACGAGATAACACAAGTACAAAATTTAAGCGTGAATTAATGAAATTGTTAGTAGATAAAGGATACTATAGCCTTAATGAATTTTTAAATGACAGTAGCTTTTAATTTAAGGGACTCTATGTAACATGATTCAATGAAGATTTAATATTATTGACTGTAAGACATCATTATTAATGTATATTTATAATTTTCATTTTAACATGTTATGTGGCGAGCTCTTGTGTCAGAGGCCAAGACTTATTTTGGGTTGCTTAACCAGCGCAGTTACTTAGTTATTTTATTTAGCTGTTTTATTATTTTTGTTTTGATAATCTCTATTTTTGTGAATCATAATTTGTACGCCGAGAGGCAAAACAAGGAGGACATTTTATCTCTAGCAATAACAACATTGTGTATATTTACTCATGTTTGACAAATAAATTATCTTTATCTTTATCCTTGAAATATGTTTATTTGTTGAAAAATAAGTAATTGTTGAAATTAGGAAATTGTTGTACGCCCCATAACGATTTTTTAAATATAATTGTTCATGGTTTTTAGGGTAAAACCTTTTTAACGAAAACTTATTAAAAAGTAAACCTAAATAAACCTTTCTTACTTAAGAAAATAAACTCGTTTGCGGGTATTTATAAGTTTAAGAAAAAAATACACCTCTTAAATGACGCCTTCTCATTGGTCAATTTAATTTGACATGCAGCAGACGATTAAGCTTTGATTGGTTAAAATGTCGTTTAAGCCGGCCGAGAAAATTACTCTGAAATATTTTCTGAAAAATCGTATCTTGCTATGAAATTCATGTGTAGATACGAACTGTTACTGTAACGTGCTACATTGTTGTCGTGTTGGGAGCTAACATATAGATTTACAGTTTACAAATGAACATATATAAGCGGTTTTGTGTACTGGATTCAGGTAATCTATAGCCACATTTTCGAGCAGTGTCGTGAAAACGTATATTTAGTTTAATACATAAAATGTATCTTCCCCGTTGAAATTACAATAAAGTGGTTATCTAATTTACAGCAGCAGAATCAGTGAAAGTGTAAATTGTCGTAAAACTGAGTGAGTAAGTTAAAAGCGACCAAAATAGCCGGTCGCCGATCGAAACGTAGCTCAAAGTTGGGAGCCGTGTAGACTAACGGCTCGCCTCAGGCAACTGAGTGGGCGTGAGTGGGGTCTTAATGGAAACCTGCGTTTACTCGTATCCAGCTTATACTAGAGATATTATAAAATAGCCCGTCGATACAACAAATGTAGCTCAGAGTTGGGAGCCGTGTAGATTCGTGAACTCGCCTCAAGCACCTGAGTAAATGAGTGGGTGTGGGTCGGGTCTTAAAGAGAGAGAGAGATAGGGGTCTTAGAGTGGGGTTGTAAGAGACACCTGCATCTACTCTTATCCGGCTTACGTTAGAAATGTTACAATTATTTATATCGACGTATGTTACTAGCGTAAATTGAAGCTCAGATATTCTAAGTTAAAATAGGTTATTTAACTTAAGTACATTACAAAAAAGAGGGGTGTTATAAGACTCGTTTTTCATTTTCGTAATTTTTATACCACTCTTTAAATAAGGGGCTTGTGATGACCACGATATCTAGATCAGGGGTTATTTAAATTTTGAATTTAGGTTATTATTAGTATGGTAACCAAATCAAATCAATACATTTATTTTCGTGTTACTATGACTCTAGATAAAGTAACATGCGTGCATACTAGTAGGTAGTATTATTGTCATTCGATCTACATACAAATCAAAACTCAAGTAACCCCACCACCGACTAAGTAAGTAAAAATAGACTTGTAAGATTTTATTACACACAGTTATCAAACGCTTGTAAATATTACAACTGTGTGTGTGTGTGTATGTGTGTGTGACTTTAAATGAATGTATGTTTAAACTTATTTATCTGGTTGAAGCTTTAAACTCACCAAATCGTGAGTTTTTTCTAATTACGCTTTCCCGCACAGTTATTTGCGGCGAACAGTCCTGAATTGTTTTGGGTTTTACTCATATCCACCGCCGGTCTAGACCGTTCCTGCAGGTGAGCTATCTAGTATACTAGTTCCAAACATATCGGTCGGGCCACTCTACAGATGTGCTACGGAACCATAAAACAAATCGTCATTTTCGCTCGCTCCATCATCAATTTTATTCATTATTCCAGTGACAACATTACACGATGAAAGTATAACCGACCAACTGACCATGAGTGAGAAAGGACGATAGATAATGGTTATTTTATTGATAACGTTTGTCATCAAGTCAAGAGCAATTTGTTATGTCATCGGCCTGTGCTACGACTACGACCGCTACGGGCTACGCCACCGCTACGCGGGTCTACGCTCGTGGTAGCAGTCGCGCGGTGACATCGGCGTACGCGACACTGTGATATATCGCTTAGTGCTCAAGGTAGGTGTTTTTACGCAATTATATAAGTGATACATATTTTTATAATCCGGTTAATTGATGACTAATTGTGTAATTTTTTTTTTGGTCCCAATTTAACGGTTCGAAAATATTTAATTACTAATATCAGTGTTTTATTTTTAATATTTTTGTTACGCTAAATTCTCGCGTACTCAATTTTGTATATTGAAATTTTTATTAATGCCAGTGTCTTTTGTGAAATATTTTAAAATTAGTGACTTAATTTAACTGCCTAAAAATAGTAGGTATCAATAAAGTTGTTCTTGTTATTAATGTTAATTTCCGCCCTCGTGAGTTAAATATTTTTGGATGGAGTCAAAGTGCAGATCAGTTAAGGATAAAGTTAATCAATATATCATTTCAACCGGGCGTTTGCGGGCTTCTAATTCCGTTTTGTTTTTGTGTGTCGGTAGTAAATAATAAAGTTTGGCTCAGATGGCGGTGTGGACGGTGCTGCTGCTCGACGCGGCGTTCATTTTGCTAAGTGGTGAGTTCGTACTTGTTCTTTGCAGATTGTAATGGCCACTTACAGATTTCGTGGAGGAATTTATGACTGGAAACAGAATTATTCTTAGTAAAGTTCTCGCGTTATATAATAGAAGGAGTGTGTTTGTTTTGCTTTTATTTTACGCAACAAGAGAGCATAAGATCGAAGTGAATTTTGCATAGTGGCAGAATATTGGATGTAGGCTACTTTTTATCCCGGCAGAACCCACGGCACTTCATAAATATCGTTGCTTAACTTTTAGCAGCGGAAAAAACTATTATCTGATATTTTATTTTCGTAAAATTTAATTTTTTTTAGAATTTAAATTTAAATCCAGGATCGTATTAGATAGTTGCGCTACGAACCATGTGGAAAGTGTTTTAAATATATTATATGTATACATTTTTATTCAGCTCACTGATTAATAATGCAGCCTTTAAGGCATACTTGAATCCTGAAAACGAAATGTACCTATTCTTTCTTTTGGATAAAAACGAGCACTAGCACTGCGAAATGGAATATATGTATTTGACACCGGATAATTGTGAATTCCGTTATATGATATTGTAAACTAACGAATCGGTTAGCTTAGGTTAGTTTATAATTTCACTAGATAAATTATAAACTGTCGGTGTTCACGACACGAAAATTATGATAATTTAACCCAAGGAAAAAGGTAAATAAAGCGATAGAACACTATATCGCCCTTTACATTTAATTTCTGTAATGTTACGCTGCACGAACGTTGTATTTCATCATTCATATTACAAACAGGGGAAACATCCAACGTAAAGCGAATGCTTAATAAATGCGCACTCAATTTTCTTTGAAAGTCGTCATACCGCCACCGAGCGAGTTACATATTTACGTAGACATACAAAATATACAATTCATATTACAAAGCGATGCGGCATTATGGAGTCATGGCGACCTTCGCCACACGTGCATCATTCACAGCAAGTGTCCAACTCGCTTAAAAACTCGTGAATTTTATATGACGCTTGGAAGTGTATTTTGCAAGTTCTAATTAGATAAGTTACAATGGGAAATAATTATTTTTGTAATAGGAAAGTCAGTAGTTCCTTTCTGCGTCTTCGTGGTTTGGGAATGGGAGTGCTAGGTGATAGGGAGGGTCACACTAAGCAACTTTTAGCATGAACCCAATCAATAAATCACAAAAAAAAACAGGTAATTAGCTAATTGATATTTAGCTCATTGCTTGAATGCGTGGACCAGCAGATTATTATTTCACGGTTTCGTGGGTGGCCCATAAATGGCAATGGTATGCGAGTGGATAAAGCGGCCGAGGGTCGTCCTGAGCATTTTCACTATAAGACCAATAACTAAATCGCTAAATATCAACTAATTAAAAGTCAACTGATAGCTTATTACCCGAAATTTATGGAACTGTTGTCTTTTTCTTTACGATTTCATAGTTGAGCACAGTAAAAGTTGTTCAATATGATATGACTCGCCCCATCACCTACTAGCACTCCCATTCGGGTCATTGTCAGATTTAGGTTCGAGTCTTTCCGGTGGACATCTGCGAAATTAAGGATTCCAGGGCCTAATTTTTTGATTAAATTCCTGTGAGAATAAAGAACGTTCCCTCTTCTATAATCCGATGTAATAACAAACATAACCTAGATTCATACAAGCTCTTAACTTTTGACTACCGGAGAGACGAATTTTGTTTTTTGAACTGACAATGACCCATTCACGACCAAAAATCCACAAAGTTATTTTTTATTTGGAAAATCAAAATAAAGAGTACATTTTTTTTATGGGTAAACTTTTCCTACATTTTATTAGCATACCCCGAGGTTTTCGGATCACGAACCAAAATACCCCGCGGTACCTATGCTAATTAGCTACACATTATTTTTATTTTATTTTATATGGTTCACCCGATCGATGTGCTTCTTAACATCGAAAATCTCTCTACTGACACTAGAGCCTAGTTACATTGAAATGAGTTATTTGTCGAAAATTTCACTTTTGCGCCAAGCTTTTATAGCCGACTGTAATTTTCTTTGAACATCATCAATTTCAATCGCTCACACGATTCTAAAGACCCCAAACTCGGGAGGGTTGCTTTATCTATTGTAGAGTTTCTAGGGTCACCTGCCGGCTCCATCATGGTACCATAATATTATTGCATTGTCATCAAAGTTAAGAAGGTATGCAAAATTTCAGATCAATAATCGGTTGAAGATATAATTCAAAATTTAATTGCAAGATTCCACCCGAACAAACATAGTACATACATACATTGCAAGTTAAATAGCTAAGCTTGTAAAAAATGCAGCCTAGACCAGATGTGCAAGGGTCCTCAGGTGAAAAAAAGACGTTTTCAAGCGGGGCTAGGTTAATTTGAATCCACTTTACATGAGCTCCTTTTAACCTTTGAACTTAACAAGCGTTAAACTGTAGGCAGTAAGTACCTTTCATATGTATTTTTAGGTGACCTTTATGGTTACTTACGAGTAGATGTCAACAAAAAAATAACTTTGTGTCTAAATACACTCAATAAAATCCGATATAAACATTTGAATTTTTCATGTTGGTGGAAAGCAAAATTAAATTATAATAATTAACCTCGCACAAATCGACCAACTTCCAATGTAAGCTCTGGTAGGCTTTATGTCATGGATACTCGACGACGATATACATAACTACTGATATATATTTAAGAAATACATAGAAAACATTCAGGACCCAGACAAATAAGTATACATTTAGATATAGTTGTGAATTATGACTAACGTTACATGGGATTAAATAGAAATATAAATCCTTTAAAAGGACTCGTGTGTATTAGATAGTTTATCAATGGCCGCGTTCGAAATAGAAATAGAGCCTCATTAATTACGCAAAGCTTAAGTGTGAATTCGCAAGCATTATCTGTCAACATAAAAGCTTTCGAGATTTTAATGCTGATATGTTTGATTATTTATTGGACTCGTCCATTCTAATTATCGAATGTTTTCTACAACTTAACGTGTAAGTATATAATAATAATAATAATAATAATAGCCTTTATTTCAGATATAACTACAGTACATTATAATTCCACTATCTCCCATCTTTTATATGTTGTTCTATCTGTTTGCCCTTCGGCATAGGCCTCCTCCAGCCTCCTCCACTCATTGCGATCTTGTGCAACTCTGTTCCATGTGTGCCCGGCGACTTGTCGAATGTCATCGTCCCATCTTTTTTGTGGCCTGCCCCTGCTTCTTTTGCCGTCTCTGGGGTACCACTGTGTGACCCTTTTGCTCCACTTATCCTTGCCTCTGATGATATGGCCTGCCCATTTCCATTTGAGCCTTTTTATTTTTGTTGTGATATCCTGTGCTTTCGTCTTGAGCCTAATGGATGAACTGGTCATCCTGTCAGCTTTCCTCACACCTAACATGCTCCTTTCCATGGCTCGTTGGACGCATGCTAGTTGGGACTCGGTTATCTTTGTCAGGGACCAGGTTTGGCTTCCGTACATTAGAACAGGCAAGATACTTGTATTGAATAGTTTCCCTTTCGTCCTTGGATGCAGATTGTTGTCTTTGAAGACTTCTTTTAGAGACCAATATCTTTTCCATCCATTTGCTGTTCTCCTTTCTAATTCCTTTTTTATTGTGTCTTTTGGTGAAATAATCTGTCCGAGGTAAATGTATTCGTCTACATATTCAAGTTCGTGTAAGTATAAATTTATGAAACATGTAATGTCTCATTTTTTTTTTAATGTGGGTACACCACAATTTTTATTTAAACTATGTATACAAAAAAGGTAAGGTCGCTAAGGTGTAAAAACCTTTCAAAATAAACAATGCAAACATCGACACACAAAGCATAAGGAAAAATTCGTCAGGTCTACGTGGAGCGAGGGTAGCGAAGTGGCTAACGCGCTGGACCGGTAATCCAGAGGTACCGGGTTCGATTCCCGGTCCCTTCCACCAGGTAGCTCCTTTTTCAATTTTTCTTTAAGTTTTGATCTTTGTATTCATAGTTTAACGTGTAAGTGTTGACGGTGACGTGGCGTAAACGTCGTACTTATAACCCCTAAATTGACGATCCCGACTACTCTATATTTTTACCAAGACTGAAAAAATTTCGACCACCGCGCCATAATCATTCCTGTGGTGCGGAGAAATTCCCGTTAGTGGGTTTGTACCTACTTCCATACAAAGTCCGACTCACTGGAAGTGAGATTTAACCAGCTGATACAGTTAAAATCATATTTAAAAAATACGAGCACCGCCTCTCTGTTAGGTTAGGAATGAAACCGCAAAGAACGGGTTAAGTTTGTAAAATAACAGCATATTCTTATCCGTATTATTTTTGCAAATGGTAATTTTAGGTTGTTTAGTTTGACATAACGAACCAGCTGATCAACACAATTTATTGCATATAAAACCAGAGCATAGGCAGAAGAGTGTCTAAATGAAATGACTAAGTCTTAAATCTAACCTGTAAAGACATGTTATACCTATCGCGTCTACAAAATATGATATTTCTCGCTAATAACGCCATAAACCTTGGAAATCACTTCGAAAGTAAAAAGGATGAACGCAGAGAAAATGCGAGCTCATAGCTTTATTTGTACCTGGTGTTTTTACTCAGACACGGTAGGTGCTCGAGAATTCATAGTAATAGCCTCTGTTTCCGCTAGCAAACATACGATGTGCCGCAGAAATGCAAATTCTCTATTTAAAGCAGTAAGGCCACCAACCAATCAAGACAAGGTTGATCCAGACAACAGAGTATATTTACTTGTGGTTCTCGTGTTTTTGTTTAGAACTACGCAAATTGACTACCTACGGCTTCAAATAAAACAGCCGGTGGTAAAAAAGTGCGCGTCGGACTCGAGCACCGAGGTTTCCGTACGAACTATGAAAGCACTGCGTATTGCTTTTACGAAAAGATAAACTGTACTGAGCGACAATATTAACTTTACCGTTGGAAAACGGTTTATATTATAGTTACGTACTTTAAATAAAGACGATATTTTTTATGATTTAATTAGAAATTTAGAAATTTATGAAACATGTAATGTCTAATTTTTTTTTATTGTGGGTACACCACAATTTTTATTTAAACTATGAATACAAAGATCAAAACTTAAAGAAAAATTGAAAAACCCGGTACCTCTGGATTACCGGTCCAGCGCGTTAGCCACTTCGCTACCCTCGCTCCACGTAGACCTGACGAATTTTTCCTTATGCTTTGTGTGTCGATCTTTGCATTGTTTATTTGAAAGGTTTTTACACCTTAGCGACCTCTATGTGAATACGTTAATATTCACATCTTACCGCACCACTTTACAGCGGTGAACGAGCAAGCGAGAGAGGGCGCTGTTAGTTTTATAAATTTATGAAACATGTAATGTCTCATTTTTTTTAATGTGGGTACACCATAATTTTTATTTAAACTATGCATACAAAGATCAAAGCTTAAAGAAAAATTGAAAAAGGAGCTACCTGGTGGAAGGGACCGGGAATCGAACCCGGTACGGACACACAAAGCATAAGGAAAAATTCGTCAGGTCTACGTGGAGCGAGGGTAGGGAAGTGGCTAACGCGCTGGACCGGTAATCCAGAGGTACCGGGTTCGATTCCCGGTCCCTTCCACCAGGTAGCTCCTTTTTCAATTTTTCTTTAAGCTTTGATCTTTGTGTTCATAGTTTAGAAATTTATAGTTTTCAGATTTTTCCCTATACCTACTTGTAGTATAAGATTTTTGCCAAATTGCATAGTTCTAGGTCGGGAAATACCACGGAGTATTCTTATGGTCTGTGGGAAATACCTTATAATTTCGATTCCCGAAATATACGCTTTTAATGGCATAAACGGCTCTATCTTTTTTTTACATTCACTTAGAAGTTTGAGTTTTTCACAGCTTCAAGGGACAGTAGACCTGAGTATTTTTTTAATTCCAACTCTGTTACGCAGGGATAGTTGTTAATATAATTTTACGAACATTGCGAAGAGCCGAATCATTCTCATTCATTATTGAATCGGATGTAATCAATCGTTTTCGGGGCCGGGGCCAAAAACGATTAGGGAAAGAGTTTGAGTCAGCGTGTTTGAGATCCCCCATGGTCCGGGGACTCGGAGACTCCCGACGCTGCAGTAGGTGCAGCTGAATAAATGATTGCGTGTTGACCGTGTTGACCGCGCTGCTCGCTCCTGCATTACTAACGAACGTCCCCGTGGCCCGGCGCGCCGCCGCCAAAATAATCCACTTCCTCGTAAATATACAGAACTACTAAACCAGATTTTGATTTAAGATATTTCTGGAACCTCGCTATAGTCTGTTTTTTGTTTATAAAGCGCTGCCGTAGTAAATTGTTCGGGACCATCATTTGTTTACAAATACAAAATACAAATACAAAATGATTTATTTAACCAAAATTCAGTTGAAACATAAAAAATGTGTCCGTCAGTGACCAAACTAGGCTGAGCCTAATTAATCCTTATTTGCTTTAGAGACAGGTAAAAGTTCAATGCTGCAGCTGTTGCATACAAATGTTTCCTTCATTAAACTTAATCGGCACAGTACTTATAAATAATTGACGTAAGTGGACGGCTATAGTACAAGTGTCTACTAAGTTCGAACTACTACGTGGTATCTGTGTCCAAAGTCTAATCACCCAGCTCGTTGACGGACAAGTCTTCTTGATTTTAGTAGTGCTTTCAATACCGTAGATTTTGACATCCTCCTCGGTATCCTTCGTACACTTAATGTGTCTCACTCATCCCTATCTTGGTTTCACGACTACCTCTTTGGTCGACGCCAGCGGGTTAGGGTCGACGACAAACTGTCGGAATGGCGTGAAATTTCCGCTGGAGTCCCTCAGGGGGGCGTCCTCTCTCCACTTCTCTTCCCAATATTTATTGGTGGGATCACCGAGTGTTTAAGATCCTCGTTACATCTTTATGCAGATGACCTGCAGATCTATGCAGCGGCTAGTATCGAGGATATGCCGTCGCTTATTAATATGATCAATGTAGATTTGGAGTCTATTTACAGCTGGGCAAATAACTTCGGGTTAAACATAAAGGCAAAAAAGTCGCAAGCAATTGTTATTGGTAGTCCTCACTTTGTAAATAAACTATCTGAAATGGTGGTACCTGATATTCATTTTGGTGGGATTCCTATCCCCCTTTCCTCTACAGTTAGAAATTTGGGTATCACCATGGACCAGACACTTTCGTGGGCACCGCACATAGCTCAAGTTAGCCAGAAGCTCTTTGCATCTCTCCACTCTGTAAGGCGCCTGCAGAATTTTCTGCCAATTTCCACCAAGATCACTCTTGCCACATCTCTATTGCTCCCTCTACTAGACTATGGTGATATTGCTCTACTGGATCTTAAGGAGGAACTACTTGACAAGCTTGAGCGCCTACAAAATGTGTGTATCAGGTATATATTTGGATTGCGAAAATATGACCACATCTCTTCCTTTCGAGCGCAGCTGGGTTGGCTACCGATTCGTCGGCGTAGAGACGTGCATGTCCTTTCATTGCTCTTTAATGTCCTGTTTAATCCCACTTCTCCTCCTTACCTTTGTGAAAGATTTTCGTATATGGCTGATGGCAGTGGTCACCGCTTCCGGTCTAGCGCCAATCTCACTCTGGCTGTACCGTAATAAGACGCGTACCTATAGCAAGTCTTTCACGGTAAGCGCAGTGAAGTTGTGGAATGAGTTGCCTTTGTCCCTTAGGAAGTCTCCATCTGTTGCATCACTTAAGATTAACTTGAAGAAATTGTGGCTGTCCGATGACGTGTGAATTCATTGAATACTATATTTATTTACGCATGTATATGTATTATATGTAGATATATATATATAATATATATATCTTATAAATAGTATAAATATATGTGTATTATTACTTATTTAGTTTATGTACTTATTATAGTTTTATTAAGTATAATATACATGTCTTGGTTGTACGCAGTGTAGTTTGCCTATTTTCTTCGAATACCCATTCCTTCAATTGCTCAAAGGTTAACTGGAAGAGATCCCTAATAGGGATAAGTTCGCCTTTGTACATATTTCATTTGTTATCAATGTATTTATAACCAGTTGTTGTGTGCAATAAAGCGTTTACATACATACATTACATACATACAAGTGTACCCCTGACGCCAATCGATATGAAAATATATGATCTAACTTTCCGTAGTTATGGTTTATTGTTTAAAAGGTTGATGTTTCCGAGTCGGTATATTGATAAAACGCAAGTACCTCAGCTACATTAAACCATGAGACGGCGGTCCCAACTTATAAATTCAAGTGGACAAACGGAGAACTAACCTGCCATAAATAAATGACATGCACCGGTCGCCGGCGCTGGAGCTTGAACAGATAAATTAGCGGCAGCGTAATCTGTTATAAAATTTCCCCGTAAACCTCAGCTACTCCTCTGATTAAAAATTCCGACTTTAGCTATATTTTAGAACAACAATCTGGCTAGCCAGGTGAGTGTGAGTTCTTCTCTTTAACCTCTGAAGTTTCAAAGAAAACTTGCGGTTACAAATAATGACTTCGAGTACACTGTTGCAATCTGAAATAAACATCCAACCATAAACTTTGTATTTACCTACTCAGCTACGATGTACATGCAGTTCAAAAGAAAATATATTTTTACATGTAAATTAAAACCCAGTTTTATCTATCTTTACGTAATATCAACAAAGTGCTTTGCGTTTTTACTCGCCATTATGCTGCAGTGACGTATAAAGGCAATTTCTTTTGTAAAATGTAAGCAACAGCTGTAGTTCCTGTTGGAGTGATTCATTATAAGCAGAATGCGGCGAGCTGGCATGCAACGCTTATGCTGGTTCCAATCCGTGTCGTACCTAGAAATGAAGGGAACATGGATAGAACATGTCTAGTCACCTTAGCAAGTTTTTGAGTTATGGCGATTTGAAAGTTTGGAACGATGCAATTTCATAATATAATTTGTCGTCCACATATTATTTTTATACTCGCGTAATTTAATTCGTCAATAGTATAGTTTCTCAGACAAAATGACAATAACGCACTTTTTAATCCTGTACCAAAATTCTATACTCTATGGTACCCGCTACAGAACATTTAATATTTATAAAACTCACCGTACAACGTTCGTCAACTTTGACACTGGCAGAATTGACCCAATGGGCAGTAGCCATTTTTTTTATATAAAAATTGAATTGAATTGACATCTTCCCTACTCAACCGTAATAATTTCAAAAAGAGAACATCAGCATATTTGATTTAAAAAAAAGCACGCTACTGTTCACTGTTTGGTTGAAATTACTTGTCAAAAAATTTCCCAATCACGAGGCACCCGCCATGACCATCGCGTATTTTTAATAGGTCAGTTTTAGGCGAACAAAAAAGAATACATCAAATATAAAAATTCATAGTGGGGAATGACGATTAAAGTAAAAAAATATTTTCTGTGTTTTGCTCGTATACAAAGTATTGTATGCAATATTTACACAATTGGGTCTTAAAATCTCGTACCTTAATTAGGCCACTCGGCAAGCCTCGTGACCTAAACGCGGTACTCGACTTTAAGAACCTTCATTGTGCAACGATTGCATAAAATACTATTAAAATGATAAACGGACATGTTACATTTTTGTATCTGTAAATGATTAAGTTGTAGTCTATTGAGTGCTGTATATTTCGAGATAGAAATCTCGTTTAAAAAAAATAGTGACTACACACATTCTTTCCGTGTACCCTTCAAAAAATCCGACCAAGAGCATGTCGGGCCACGCTCAGTGTAGGGTTCCGTAGTTGCCCATCCTTCACAATAGACGGGCTTAAAACAGCGGTTTTAAGCCCGAGGTTTAAATTACGAGAAAGATTTCAAGCTGTATGGCTTCGCACGGGTGCAATGCTATATATTATGCATGTATCATGTATTATTTGGTGTCGGTGATGAAATAAAGTTTTTATCTATCTATCCATCCATCTATTAATGATGTATTATACATATAAACCATCCTCTTTAATCACTCTATCTATTTAAAAAACCGGGACAGACAGACAGATAGACAGCAGGAAGCGATTTTGTTTTGTATAGTAATAATGATAATGAATTAAAGAGTCTGACAAACTTCAAATGAGTGAATACCATCTACTTACAAAAAATAAACAATGGTCATAATTATATTTGCCCTGAGTACTAATGTAAAAATAATAAGTAACTATATTAGGTATTTAACTTTACCTAAAAATAAAATGCAAATTATTGGAAACAGTTAAGATACGTACGGAATATATTTAAATGACCTACTCACTTAGAGTTGAGGTTCTTAACAAAGCAAACCATTTGAACGATCAATTCATGGGAATATTGGATAACAGGGGTATTGTAAACAAGTAAACCAAGTCCGACAACGCTTACAAGAAACTAGGACAGCATGTTTACATAAATATGTATACAATATAGTTACCTACCTCTACCCAGACAGGGCAAACTACTAGGTACATTACATTCACATTACGGAATCAAAATTTGTTAATCCGATGGCAACAATTATCCAAAATGAAATGTTGTATGAACCTTTTTAGGCTGCTGTACCCAAAGCGTAAAAACGGGACCCTATTACTGAGACTTCGCTGTCCGTCCGTCTGTCACCAGGCTGTATCTCAAGAACGGTGATAGTTAGACAGTTGACATTTTCACAGATGATGTATTTCTATTACCGCTATAACAAAAAATATTAAAAATAAAATAAAATAAATATTTAAGGGGGGCTCCCATACAACAAATTTGATTTTTTTACCGTTTCTTGCTCGATACTAATAACGGTGATAGCTAGACAGTTGAAATTTTCACAGATGATGTATTTCTATTGCCGCTATAACAACAAATACTAAGAATGAAATAAAATTAACAACTAACTTGTTATAGATTTATGGTACGAAACCCTTCATGCGCGAGTCGGACTCGCACTTGCCCACTTTTTTATTCTAGGTATTTTTAGACACATCAAACTTTTCTCAAAGGGAAACTTTTAAAAACTTTTTTATAAATTCGCTCAGTTTCTGGGTTGCGTCGTTTAAAAAACAGGGGTCACACATCAACAAACGTTTCAACGAGAACAAAAATGGAATTAGGAAAAGCATCCATTACTTACTTAAATATTGACAGGTGATTGATTACAAACGGTGCTATCCATTGTGTGACGCGATAAATTTAAAATGGATTCACGCGGACAACGATCTAATTTCAAATAGGTACCTACCTATAGTTACCTGGGTATATTGAAAAAGCATTCGGTTCATACAAAAGCTTTTTTTTCTCAGGGATGTCAATTCGTAAAACTTATTCTATGAAACGTTTGAAGTGATATGAACAAGGTCGAGTGGAAGGCAGGCGACACGTGGACGACAGTAAGGAGGCCTTGTTAAATCTCAAAGTGCCCTATGATATGATGCGAAATTAGAGGCAATTGGAGAAACATCGCGAAGCAACGTCTAGGATTTAACTATACGGTCCACACACATATCCTGTAGACACCCCGGCCTAACCCAGATAAAAAGTAACCAATGTGTCACTCTCCAGTCGCTGCTCCGTTGCTGCATTCTTTCAGGTAAATTCAGCAAACATACTTTGGCAAATATACAGGTTGAGCAATCCAAATCCAATATCACTGACCCATTTAGATTCCTCACACATTAAGTAGGTAAATCAGTACACGTCGTCTACCTATAGTAGCACTATTTAGTTTGAACTAGCTCGATTTGTGCCGTTTGAACTAGCTCGATTTGTGCCAGATCAATATCACAACAAAAAGGGAGTTAATAGCGTATAAATATGATGTAGGTAGGTACCTATACTTCGACGTTTCGACCGTGTAATTAAATACACCTTAATTATAGGTATGGCTTTTGTGTTATGTGTAAAAATTGTGTATAACTTTAGTCCGTCTCTCATATTTTTTTTACTCAGGTGCGTCTTCGGAGCCCCGGCGCTGCTACTGGTGTGGGCCACTGGCGGAGCAGGTGCACCGTAGTCGGCGCTCCGCTCCTTGCAACAACTCCGACCACGTCACCGAGTGCGAGCCCAACTACGAATACTGCGCCGTCGTCGCCACGTCACCACGTCAGTATTGTACACTGTTAGGTCTCCAGGGCCCACAGCTGCTGGTGACCGCTGGCGGAGCAGGTGCACCGTAGCCGGCGCTCCGGCCCCTGCAACAACACCACGTCACCGAGTGCGAGCCCAAGAACGACTACGGCGCCGCGCCGTCGTCGCTACATCACTACGGTAAGATGTCGCCGTTGCTAAAGTCTGTTGATACAAGTGATACAATACTTTCTTACCTTGAAGCAGTGCTCTATATGTAAATAACCCCTAACCTAGAGGCGGATTTCAGAGCCCTTGCTATCTTTTATGAAACAAGAACGATGGAAGCAGCTGCTGACGAGGTGCCTATACTACCTATACTTTAGGCGCTTATCACGACAGCTATACTTTCTACGAGACGGTGTATGAGTGAGGTGCACAGCCAAGGCCAGTCTCTCAAACTCCCCAGGATGCATTTAATTTCTAGAGCTTCACAATGCGCTGTTGAATTTTAACTGCTAATTTTCGAAATAACTTACTGGTGTTTCATAAATGAGTCGACATAAAAAACTCAGTTAGTTATATTTTTTAGACTGTAGTAGGTATGTGTGGCACATATTCAATAATCTTCGTTTATTCATACGTATACGAGTATATACATACGTACTTACCAAGACCCACGTCACTGAATAAATTACTCAGCGAACTGATTCTTGTCCTTTACCGTTACAACATTAGTTGAGGTTCTTTCAACTAATCAATAACCAAAATTAAGAAAAACACTGTTAAAATCAAAGTTTAGGGATTTCCTTCTCAATAACATGCTGTCAGCAGGTTGAAAGAACTCATTCTAACCTATAATACAATCGGACACCTCAAATGTGAAAGTTGTTGTCGAGAAGGAGATATCTCGTCATTGCTTATTCTGTTGATAAGATACGCTATAGTTGTTTTATTAAAATTGAGCGCGTCTCGCGAATAAACGTTACAGTTTGGCGAGAAATTACTTAAATTGGTAAATAAATTAAAATATATATATATATATATGAATACAGAAAATGGCAGTAAGGAGTTGGGTATAGTTGGGAATTTTTAGGGTCCGGTATTCAACAAAAAACCCTTGCAATATATCAATACGTCCAATATGTTAATGTGCCCAGCAAATTACCTATTGGATGGTCATCGAAGTTACGTAGATATGCCAAATTTCATCCTAATCAGATACCAGGAAGTAAAGGGTTTGCTAGATTTGACCGGAACATGCATATAAGTTAAATAAGAGCTTATAAAATGGTGATGCATTGCAAGCATTATTGATTTTTGAATATAATTAAATATTATGGAATTAAAAATACGAAGAGCCCTATATCATTCAATCATGTACTTTTATTTTCTGGTGGTTTAATAATATTATGTTTTTTTTTTGTTTCAGACCGGGTAGAGTCACGGTACTGCGTGAAGGTGTATCAAGACGAGTGCTACCCGCTCTATTGTAACTCGACCAAAACGTGGAAGATCACCTGCCCATGCCGCGGTGACCTCTGCAACGGACCCAACACCGAGAGGGAGAAAAGGGCCTTCGCTCTTCTCCCCGGTCTAGTAGCAAAGACACATAAAGCTCGTATCAAGAAAAGGACTGCCAACGCGGCACCACATCTGATAAAACACGATGGGAGAAAGAAAATCATCAGCAACAGCGATGCAGAAATTCACGATATATCTAATCCTAGTTCAAACGATGTGAATAATATGACAAGTGATAATAAGCTTATCGTAACTGAAAATGATGTTATGTCTAACATAGGTGACAATTCTAGTCAACAAACTGAAAATATGCAGTCAGATCAACCTACTAACATTGTTATCGAACATCATAACGAGGAAACTAGCGTTGCCAACCAAGCTCATATACAAACAACAACTAACGAACTTATAGAAATTGCAATTCATGTTAGTGAACCAACAGAAGAATCAAGTCACATGAAAGGAAATGAGCAACCGTGTACTGAGTTACCGACCACGACTTTAGCTCAAGAAGCACATGAAGTTACAGAGCCAGTCAAAAATGAAGTAGTGCCTACAGCTACTACAGCACAAAGCGTTTCAAATAACGAACCTTCTATGAAACCCACAGAAACAAATATTGTTGTCCAAAGCGAAGCCACAAAAATAACAGAGGCTGTTCAACAAGAAGTAATAGAAATTAAGCCCACAAATAAACCACATTCTGAACCACCAACAACGGGCACAGAAGTCATGCCAAACGATCAACCTATGATTCCTGAAGAGCAAATGCAAAATGATGCTCCAGCAACAAGTCCAACAGAGAGCGTGCAGGAAATGAAAACGACCGAAACAGTTACAATTTTACAATCGCCCACTAAGGATATTGTTAAAGCAAGTGAAATGCCTACAGCAGAAGCTCTTCAACAAAACGGCAGTCCTCCTGTGACTGCAGCATCAGTTCCGATTACCGAGAAGCCAAAAGAACCAACAACTACTGACGCCACAACAACCCCCACCGTTATGACTACTCGAGGGCAAATTACAACAACTACACCAGTCTCTAAGCGTAAAAACAATGCAGCAGTGCGAACAATGTTTACTTCTGCGTTACTTCTAATTTGCATAGCTCACTTGTAAATATAAGATTACTTTTATACTTGTAGTACCTACTCACCAATAACCATATATTAGTAAAAATAAATCTATGTAATAATGATCTCTATTGAACTCTTAAACAGTTGTATCTGTTCGACGTGATATTATGGATATTTTTCAAATACATTAGTGTTCATCATTGTGATATTAGAGTAGTTTACAGAGTTATAAAGAATTTAACTAATTGGCAATGTTACTAAATACAACAACGGAATAAAACTTGCACTTAAAGTATACGTCACAGTTTTATTTGACATCAATCAAATGTAAAATCATAATTGCTTGGTATACGTTCTTTGCTAGATTTAGGTTCCAAACTCCTGGCTCCCTGAGCATATGCTTCCCTGATGTCAGATTCGAATGGTTTCTGGTGCTTAGCCTTTTTAGGCACAGGTCCGTAGTAATCGTATGTTGGTGGTGGGGCTATTTCCGCATGATTTACATCATGTACTCTTTCCCTAGTGTCCTTTTGTACTTCACTTTCATCCTCGCTTAATTCGTTCTGTATAGGAGTGGTTTCTGGGGTTTTCACAAAATTCTTATATTGCAAATGAGGTTTAGGCTTCGATTTCTTGCTTGAAAAATACAAACCTTTTTGTTCAGGTTCTAAGTCACTTATATTTAGGGGAGGGGAAGCATTAGGTCTTACATCTGACCATGTGGGTGGTGGTGGAGTTTTTACCCTAGGTCTCACATCTGACCAAGATTTACAAGCAGTTGGAGACCCAGTCGTAGATATTATATTACCTTTATCATCAAACGAATAATTCGATTTATCTCTACTTGATCCTTGCAGTGGAGCAAACTCATCGATTCTTTTTGCCCTTTGCTGTTCGACATATTCTTCTTGCGTCATTTCTCTGAATTTCTTCGGTTTACCTTCAACACCGTCTTTGCCGAGGTCCCATTCACGTACATAAACCTCTCGCAATTTTTGTCTCTCTTTCTCTTGTTCTTCTTTCAGTTTCTTTTCTTTTTCTTTTGCAGCAGCATCAGCTTCATCCTTTTGTTGTGTCAAAAATTCTAGAAGACACGTTGTAAAGTCCTTTTCGTTCTCTGAAAGTAAAACAATTAAAATAATTATATATCAGCAAAATTGCTACTTCTGTGTTAAACTGGAAAATGATATTACTGCCTACCATGCTGTTGTAGACATAGGAGGTAGCATGTATATTTCGCTTGAACCCAGTTATGTTAGTTAACATAAAAAAAAATCTCTTTAATACCTTATTGTGGGTGTAGGTTGTAGTTCAAGGCCAACTTTTTGGTGACCCCGACCCATGTCACTGAATAAATTACTCAGCAAACTGCTTCTTTTCATTACCGATGTCCGATGCTCATAAATACTGAACTTGATTGATACAACATTAGTTGCCAGAACCTAGTCAACGGAATGCAGAAAATGTTAGAAAGTGTCTTGGTGTAAAGTAACCTTTTTTCGGCTCCTCGGGTGGCAGGCCGGCGCGCGCTCGTTGCCTGGCCCTGGCGGCCGCCACACGCGCCGCCATTAGCTCATCCCGCTGCTTTCGCCGACGCTCGGCTTCCTGCTGCGCCGCCAGCGTCTCCTGTCTCTCCTTCTTCAGCGCTTCCATCTGCTTCTGCCGCTCGGCCTCATCCGTGCTGAACGACAAGTAGCCGACGCCGTGGATGCGAGCCTCTGGAATTTTTGAAAAAAATTGACAGGATTCACAGAATGTATATACGAAAAATACCATAAAATCCTCAAAATACATAGTCACGATCAGAATTTCCCGCTCAATCGTTATAGGTACTTAGTCCAATAAAGCTGTCAATATGATCAATAATTTAGGTGGTAGGTTACATAAAAAAATGTTAAATAAAAGAGTCACAATGGTTTCAGTGAAGATTGGTCACTACAGCAGCGCTCAGGTAATGTCGATAATTAAGTGTAAAAACTCGTTAATAAATGCTACGGGGGTTAATCCCTACACACTAGCACACTAGGCAACCAATGATAATGGAATAAAGCAAAGGAGCCTTTCTTAGAAAAGTATTATACAAACCATCGAAAAGTAAGTCCTGGTAATGTATATCTTTATCTTTAGCGAGGAGTTCCCTTTCTTTTTGTTCCCATTTTTCCCGCAATGAATGCAAATAATCATTCGTCGTTTGCACCAACAACGGCTTCTCAGCCGGTGGAGCTGCCTCCTGAAAGAAAACATTAATAAATCAAATTAATTGTAAAGAGCTTGCGATTCTAAACCAATTAGGAATTGCAATCCGGTCGGATGCGGCCTTATCATTTGGTAGCCTTTCGCAATAGTGGAAGCTTCTTTAAAGCTTTTGTTGTAATGAAGACTACTATCTATTGGAGTACCATTTTCGGATAGACCGTATTGTAATCTTTACAATAAATTTTAAGAGGCCTTATTCCTTTAAAGTGCTGATTGTTTAAGACATTTTTATCTATGATCAAACATGATTCTTAACATATTATTGATGTTACTACCTAGAACAGGGCTATTTGGATGTATATGATATATTTAAAACCTACAGTTTGAATTTCTCATTGATAATTTTTGTTTCAAAAACTACTCGAAATTGACAAAATTCATGCTGAAAATTAGTTTTTTCAACTTATTTTCGACTACACGCAATGAAAGCATGAAATAGCTGTGTTACTACCTAGAACTCGGGGAAAAGTATTATTCACTTCAAAAAGTTCGTTGAAATTATCAATATATTTGTCATAATATGAAAAAAAATATTTTTAAAAGGAATAAGGCCTCTTAACGCTACCAATAAAATACAGTTCTGAGACAGTTTTTGAGAATATCAAAAGAGGGGATATTCTGAAGTATTATTGTGGTAGAACATACATCTTTTGGTGGTTCATCTCTTGATCCCTCCTGGTCTTTGGTCATCACATGCAGCAATTCCTTGTCCCTTCTGACATATAAGTCCAGGTCGGACTTGAGACACTTGCGGGTCCTGCCCAGACAGTCTGTAAATTCCGTCCTATGAACAACAAACATATGGGTCATTTAAATTTATAGGTGGGATGAAACTTAACATAATTATGTTTTTTTTTTGTACCTATATTAAATTTATTTTAGAAATATTAGAATAAATGTAGTTACAGTTACTACAGTGAGTATCAATCCTTTACAAGTAAATTTATATTAATGAAATTGGTTAATCATAGAGAACAATCATACTAGTAAGGGATATGTAAACGAAAATATGAAAAAAGAAATGTTTAAACAGGATTTGAACCCACGTCTCACCGGCCACGGGCCAGACGGGTGAATTGCCAATTATTCTATCAAAGCCACTAGCTAATGCATCGATATCTGAACCAGTTGCTTCATTACTTGCAAATAAATTGATTTTATGCCTTGTTGCCACCCAACGCAGCGCCATCTACCATAAAGATTCTGGCTTTTTCGCTACTGCTCTACTAAAAAAGGCGGCCAAGTGTGTGTCGGGCCACGCGCATTGTAGGGTTCTGTAGTTGCTCATTCTGTAGTACAAGATAGCTTTTTGGTACAACCTCACTTGGCTTTAAAGAATCCGAAGACAAGCTATCTGGTGACCAATCTTTTGCATACTTAAATTTACTACTGTGTTACAACAGTGTATGAGTAATTTTCTACATCATTTTTACATCCCCAATTTACACATTATGTGTAAGGTGACTAATATGTATATCAGTGCCAAATTGCAACTTTCTAGTACACACAGTCTCTGAGCTAAGCTTCGGACAGACAGATGGTCCGACATGGCATAACTATAAGAGTTCCTTGTTGACTATGGAACCCTAAAAAATGTATACTTGACTTTTCATTGGTTAGACATTCCTGCTGTAATAAAAAGAATAATTAATATGATTATGTTCTAGGGTATTTCATTGTAAATATAATTAACACTGTGTGTTTTTGAATTTAAAGGAAGTACTTCTTTTCTTCTGGTAAAATTTACAAAGTACATTTTTTTTTATTTTGCCCCATGATATAAGACAAAACATAAAACATGAACATAATCAACAAACATATAAAACATACACTTTACTTTTACTTGGGATGCATTAATTATTGGGCCAAATTGTCAATCATTAGCAAAAGCAATTACCATTCATTTTCATCCTCTTCATTGCTCTGATAAACATCATTTTCCAACAGTGGACTGGGGTCTAGTTCGGGCTCCTGCTGTTTTTTGGTATTGAAGTCTACCAGGAATCTTCCACTGAGCTCCGAGTTACCGGCCCCATCAGAAAGGTGAGCATACAGCTCTGCCTTCTTCTCTAATGCTACCCTGAAAATTGGTTAAACTAATTTAATCTGTGACACGTTGATGAAAAGTTTGCCAGCAACGTCCCAATCCCAAAACTAATGTTGGATGATATATTGGTATGCCTAGGGACAATCTTATTCGGCCATAAGTTTTGTTACTATAGAAATTATTAAAGGTGGTAAATAAAAAAATATATCTCACTATAAACATTCTCAAACTAGTGGTTATTTTTTTTACATTTGTATCTGCCATTCTATACACAGGACTATTTTGGACTATTCCCAGGAATGACCCATATCTAATTGGCACAGTCCTCCTTTTTATTCTGTTTTGAAGTTTATTGTACTCTTTAAACCCTAATATACATTCCTATTGCAATACTTGGAACAAATGTATTATGTCTTCTTGTTCCAAATAATTTAACTATGGTAAAGTCATCAATATTTCTATATTGCATCTTCTTTATGACGTTGGAATGCAAGGAGGCATATTTTTTTTTTTCACAAAACGGAGGCATGATATAGATATGTATTGCAACAACTACTCTAGATAAACTACAGTAAGTATCGACCAAGCCATTATTTGAACACAACCTTCTCATATCAGATCAGAACCCATCAATAACCCACAGAACCAGGAGCTTAATATTTCTGTCTACAATATTAACAAGTCTTCAGCTTACTTTGCTTTCCTGCAAGCTTCAAGCTCATCTGTGTCAACTGCTTTAAGATTGTCCTTCAAGGTTCTTTTCTCTTGATTGCCAGAGTCTTTACCATGTTTACTGGTGGATTTAACAACTGGAGCTTTATAATTTTCAATTTTATGCTGTGGCAAGTGTTTCTTCTCTTGTACTTCTTCCTGTTTCTTCAATAATTCCGCCTTCAAACTCAACAACTACAACCACAAAAGAATATAGTCATTAATAGATATTCATAAAGAAAATTAAATTTTGAAGACAGATAACAAGTTCCCCTGAAGTTTTTGAGTCCCAAAATACTAGGAACAAGAATCACACTCACCGATGATTTATTAAAATAAATCTTTTTTGAACCTTTGTCATTCATATTCAAGTGTTTTCAGGAATCTAATATTATAAGATATTTATACAGCGAGCGAATATATATTTATTCGCAAAACATTTCGACTTATTCAATATTAATATTACGTATTATGGTGATATATAGTATAGCACGACAATGGCATGACAACATTGACAACACATAAATGATAAATGTCATTGTCAAGCAAGTTTTTGACGTAATTGACAACAAAGAAAGCAGTCAGATTCCATAATTTGAAGTCGCTAGTGATGTCAAGCGTGAGGGTTTCACATAACATGAAAGTCATAAAATCATAGGGACATTTTATCATTCTTCCTGTCTTCGTATGATTTATATCAATCAGATTTAGGAAAGATTTATGAAAAAAACTATATAACGAAAATAGCATAAGCTAGTATCAGAACGTTCCTTCGTATCGTTCCAAAACCACTGGATTCACGTAAACAATTAAAGTAGCCTTGCGTTTTTATATTTGGTTTTTATTATGACTAGGTATCCATCATTAAAACAATATGGTATAAAAAAATATTGAGTATAAAACATGTATAATATATCAAAAATGTTGTTTTTTTAAAGGCTGGCTTACACGACAATTTAACCTCTGATAATATTATAAACATAAATAGTCTACTTAAACACTCTACTTAATTCCAAGTGAACATTGCGTTTATGGCAACCTTCGCACGCGTCGCAGCCGATTGCTAATTTCATGGTCATCTGACAACCATCTCACTGGCCGTGACGACAAAAATTTTTACACAATAGCTACCACCAACAAAGAATCTTTTGTGTACAGGACAAACTGGTAGTAAATTCCTGAAAATAGATTATACTAGAAGTTTTATAAACACTATACGCTCGTTATAAACAATATTCATTTGTGATAAAGTGTGATTGGTGCGTGAAATCGTAATGTCAACTCCTGCCAGAAGACGCCTGATGAGGGATTTTAAACGGTTCGTATACCTTGGATTTGGCCTAACTTACAACTGTATGACCTACATTAATATTAATCTGACGTGGTAATGTAAATTCCGTTATTACTTTAAAAAAGTAGTGCTGAATCATCAAATTACATCACTGTCGTTTTCATCGATTTCTATTCTGTTCTACATATTTAATCCTGCTATGAATCATATCTGGTCAAGTTCTGGGTGTCTTTGTTGAGGGCGGCCAGTAGTCATTGACTATAAAAGTAGAGCAGGCAACGTCACACGATGCAATTACGTCGTTTGTTGCTTGTTGCTACAATATCTAGGTTATCCAAATGGATTCTAGTACCCATAAACTCATTAGAATGAACGTTGAAGGCGACGTCTATTGAACACGGCCCCAATAATAATACAACTTAAAATAACCTCAGTGGTTGATTTCTTATCAATTTCAAAGAATATTGATAGATATAATTTCGTCTACTTTTATTGTCTTGAAAAGGAAACCCTACATTCATTGCTTTTTCTTATAGGATTAGAAACACTTATAAGATAGTTTAACATTATTTTAATACTGTGGGTAATAATAAATAAGCTACTTATTTGAGTACACATACTGTATTTCTTAAATAATGTAAAACATGAGGTAATGTTAGTAAAGTAACTATTATTCTATCTAGCTGTCTGCTAATTTGAGAAATTTGATTATACATTGTTTTTACTTTGCTACAATGGTGGATATAACCAAATATGCAAAGTATTGTCTTACATTCCTACTTTTAGCATGAGATAAAAAATAGTTATGTTGTTAAGATAGTATGGCCTGGGTGCCTAAATTTTAATTTAGGAATTTACTCGAATATCTTAAAAAAATCGTTTCCTGTGGTTCCAAATTATGAAGTTAGTTTCTTTTTATAATTTCAGTTTGCAAGAGGACCCACCCACAGGTGTGTCGGGTGCTCCCACAGACAACAATATAATGATCTGGAATGCTGTGATATTTGGACCCCACGACACTCCGTTTGAAGATGGCACTTTCAAACTGACAATTGAATTTACAGAGGAGTACCCCAATAAACCTCCCACGGTCCGATTTGTGTCCAAAATGTTTCATCCAAATGTTTATGCTGATGGTGGAATTTGTTTAGACATCTTGCAAAACAGATGGAGCCCTACATATGATGTATCTGCTATCTTAACTTCTATACAGGTAAGTTATTCAATTGCTTAGAAGTGGCTAAGTCAAATTTGAAAAATTGTACAGTACAGAAGATTGAAGTTGTCCAATCCTTTTATGGCCTTGTATGGCTTAAGTAAAAATATAGCAAAAAAAAACAGGCTCAGCAAGTTTTACTCTATGATTTTTGAGCCCATAGACTTAAAGAATTAATTTGAAAAAAATAGACTAAGCCAGTTTTTCCCCTTCAAGTCTTACCTATTCATAATAGTACAGTAAACTGTAGATAAAAATAATCCCTACACTTATTTGCTGATAAAGCAAGTGGTCATCACTTCTACAGTTTGCTGTACTATAAAAAGAAAATTAGTAATAAATCTGTACACCATTATGAGTTTCAAGATTAGCATTATGATGCCATTAGAAAAGATTACTACAGATCAATTTTGAATTTGCTTTTGTTCACTTCTCATTGTAAAATCAACTGAACAAACATTGTCTATTTGGGTCAATTAACTTTTCGCAAGTTGAATTTATATCCCATCATTAATCTCACTAAAACTTAAGCACTTAAGCAAGGTACAATTTAATTTTGTAAAGTAGATAGAGGAGCTACCTAATGCTCAGTAGTGATCATTAACAAACACCAGTCTTTCAAATATCCAGTAAATATCCATAAGTTGATCTTCTGGTTAACATATTTACTGCCAGCAATGCAAATGTGCATTTACCATCATTCAAATTTGTTCCAAGGCCACTCCCCCTGGCAGTGAATGAATTAAATAGACATTGTAGTAATCATAAAAGATTAGTATTTAAATTAAGATTATGGTGGCTATGCACAAAAATTCATTAAATACCAAAAACATGTGGCATACATTTTCGTCAAATTTAACTAAGGCAAGGCAATAGTACTGCTGGACACTGTACCTTTATGAATATTGACAACTATCTCATCGTAAACATAATGTGTGTATTATTGTTTCAGTCATTACTAAGTGATCCTAACCCAAATTCACCAGCGAACTCAATGGCAGCGCAACTATACAAAGAAAATCGGAGGGAGTATGAAAAACGGGTTAAAGCGTGTGTAGAACAATCGTTTATTGATTAGCAGGGTACGGGAAGGATCAGTGAAGTTGGTCAACCCCGCCGGCGCCGCCGGCTCGTACCTCCATGTAAATTCATTCATTGGGACAACCAAGTAAATTTATAGTAATAACACAACAACACCATTCAATATACCAATAAGATTTTTAGTACCTAATAATAAGAATTTAAAATTGAAGTCAATCATATTTTTTTATAATAGAGCAAGCTATGATGCGTTATTCTAATTGACAATATAAAACGATCATGTATTCAGTCACATGCCTACTTTTATTAGAGACTAGACTACACAAATTAATTTACAAGGAGTTGTAACCTAGAACCCTATATTGAGTGAAGGATTTCATGTATTGCTTTATAAATAATTTATTTTACTTTTCAATTTTTCTATTTCAAGAAACCTAATTGTTCTCAAACCGTAAAGTCTTGTAAAAACTTCTATTTAGCTAATACCTCTATCTACCTTACTAACAAAATGCTAATCTCTAGGCTGAAGTATTGTGCATGTCATCTAAGACGCATATTTGCCGTCGTCATCATATAAACGTATTGTAATCGTTAAAACGTAAACTGTTTGGCTGTAGCAACTTCCAAGTGACTAGTTACCAATAAATTGCTTACTGTGTATGCCAAAATTCAAATTTTCTAAAATGATGATCTGATAATGCAATAATACAAATACCTATATATGTCATCAACAGTAAAACGCACTTTGCTAAATTTTGTATTGATAGAATAGATGTTAATCATAAGAGTGTCTGGTTAGTGTCTAATGTATCTGGTAACGCAATGCAATAATTAACTACTATAATATTGTACATGAAGTTTGAAAGGACAATTCTCAGATGATAACATTATTCTACAACCCGTTTTATATCAATGTTTACCTTAAAAGAGTACAAGTATTATGTTAACCCCTACATTTTGATATAAGATATGCTGTCTTTTATTAAAAGTTTGCTGGGATTCTGCACAAATACAATATGCTTGAGTCTCATTCTAGTTGATTCCTCTAACAACTATGTCCCAATGGATATAATCTGAAATACTGTAGTGATTTTCTTGTTTTATAATAAAGCTAAAAGTTTGAAATGAAATGTCAACGGTTCCAAGGACGTTTTACGTATGTGTAATATTTGTCTTCTAGTAAAATATTATTTTCGGTTTTAAAGGTGTTTTTTTCTTTATTTTTCCTCCCGTACAAACAAACGTCTCAACTACTTTTGTACTACTATACAAAAACCAAAGTGAATGATACTATTAGCTAGCCAATTTGGTGCAGGGTCTTGGCCTCTGTGCATTTGTGTTATATTTATATATTAATTGTAAGAAATCTTCAGATAAGGACTGATTATGTTCGCTCCTTGTGGAGGTCCACGGGGAAATCGATGTGACACTAGTAATGGCACAAAGCAATATCAATTATTTGGAAGTACAGGTGACTAGTTTTCTAACTGATACCTTTTGTTTTTTGTTGCACATGCTTCTTGTTTACTTTCATGATTCTAGGTGAATAAAAAGTAGTGTCAGCTGAATAAACAGACCCAAACGATTAGTCAGTTTAAAAGCATCTTCGCTTACCTATTCGTCAAAAGAGTCGTACTTATATAACAGATAACGTGGCGTCTATAGAACCTGAATCCCACCTGCTTGCCTATTCTAGGATGTATGTGCACCTACCATTCTGTATCGTTTTTTAACATCAGAGAAGTCGGCCCCGGCTAAGGGTGCGTCTCCACTGAAGCGGAATCGACCAATCACAAAAGCTGCATTACAAATTTCAACTCAGTTGATTGGTCTATTCCGCTCGTCTCCGCCCCGCTTCGCGTCATAGGAGACGCACCCTGAGATTTTGTTGGAGGCAGAACCGAATCATATGAAAATTTTGACATAGGATAGTTTATATCCCGTTACAAGTTTGTACAGGGAATTACTTATTCTACGCAAACGGAGTCGCGGGCCGAAGCTAGTTTTCTTATAACTATAAATATTGGCGATGATGTGTTCATCAAATGTTACCTTGGGTAAGTACGTACTTAATTTTTCAAGAAATATGTGACTGTTCAGTAAATGGTCCATTATTCGGCTTACGGACGGACGAAATTTGTTTACACCTTTTTAACAATATAACCTGTGGAAAGCCGAACTAGGTTAACCTGTCCTATTATGTGTCACACAGGTATTTTGTTTTCGACAGTAAAAGGAACAAGTAGTTAAAGTATGCTGAAACTAAATAGATTATGCTATATCCATAGTTACTATTATAAAACTAAAATTATTGTTACGAGCGTGGGGTTCGTATATGATAGAAAAGCACAAATTAATCCACTAAATAAAACACTTACTTTATTACCCAAATTACGTACTTACAATTCACACGAACTGTACTTAAAATCCACTAACTAAAACAAACACACTATTTCACAAATTATGCACTCACTATTCACACGAACTGTACTTAAGCGCACTAATCACTCAAGAGTCTTTCTCTCCGATTATCCTTGTACCAGCAGTCGTTCGCAGTTAAAATGTAACTAACTCGCGCCGGCCGTCGGCGCCTTATATATCCCGCGGAACCGCTTTCTCGATGCGTTGTCCAGACATATCGCGAATATTCTAGTAAGGTCCAGTGTGAGGGCCGAGAACATTCGAGGCTATATATGTCTCTCTCTAATGGTGCACTCTCTGTCACTCCCTTCTTCTTCTTCTTCTTCTCTATGTTCCGAGTATAGCTATCTCTTTCTAGTAGTCCTATCTCTGTCACACACCTCTCGAATGTTCCGAGTATAGCTATCTCATTCTACTAGTGCTATCTCTGTCACTCCTACGGGATATTTCGCCATATAACGATTTGTGCTTCAGAGGCCCATAAGGGGTCCTGAAAACGCCTGAAAACGGGTTTTCAGGTTATGGCGTCATCTGATAGAGGGTGCCCTGAAACGGACTGAAAACATGTTTCAGGCGCCTGAAAACGACGGCAACTTGGGTGAAATTTCGATCTTTAGATATGTGATAGAGCAACTTCTGAAACGGCCTGAAATGACTTTTCAGCCTGCTGAAAACGCCTCTAAAGCACTGAAATTGACATTCAAAGTTTTTGACCTAACCTACCGGCGTAACAATGCCCCCTCCTAAGACCATTATTTCCGTGGTATCTGGCCAGCCGGTCAACATGAACAATCTTGCTCGGACTACGAGGATTCCGCTGAATTCGATACGTGACGTCGTTTATTTTAGTGACTACCTTGTAAGGCCCCTCCCAATTCGGAGACAGTTTCGGGGACTTTCCCACTCGTCGCATAGGGTTATGTAGCCACACCAACGAACCTTCCTCAAAACCCACTTGATAAGACTTCCGGTCATATCGGGTTTTCATCTTTATGCTAGCGTGGAGCCCGTGTTCACGTACCAGGCTGTGAACATCATCAATCCGATCCCTCAAATCACTCGCATATTCTGTGATAGATCTCGGTGTATCAGGCGGACGTCCAGTCAGGAGATCTGCAGGCAAACGGAGTTCTCTTCCAAAGTTCGCACACGATGGAGTAACCGCCGTACTTTCATGAGTTGCCGACCTATAAGACAACAGGAAGAGGGGGATATGCCGATCCCAATCTTTTTGGTGGCTTTCAACGACCTTGGCTAGATGTCTTTCCAGTGTCTGGTTAAATCTCTCAACCATTCCATCTGACTGTGGATGATACGCCGTAGTCCTCGTCTTGTGAATTCCCATTATGCGACAAGTCTCCTGAAAGACCGCAGATTCGAAGTTTCTTCCTTGATCACTGTGGATTTCGAGTGGTACTCCAAAGCGACAAAACACTTCATTCACTAACTTTTCCGCTATGGTTACCGCTTCTTGATTTGGAATGGCAAATACTTCAGGCCACTTCGTGAAGTAATCCATCACGACAAGAATGTACTTGTTTCCGGAGTCAGACGCTGGGAATGGTCCTGCGACGTCTAATGCAACCCTTTCCCAAGGGGCTCCAACGTTGTACAACTTGAGTGTTCCTCGGCTACGGGTATGCGGTCCCTTGACTGATGCACAGTTAATGCACCTTTTGCACCAGTTTTCAACATCTTCTCGGCAGTGAATCCAATAAAAGCGTTGCCGAATTTTCATTAGAGTCCTTTTTACTCCAAGGTGTCCACCGGATGCTCCATCGTGAAAACTTCTTAAAACATCTTTCACCCTTTTCTTTGGGACAACGACTTGCAGGTGAGCATCCTTCCCATTTGTTGATTCCCATTTTCTACACAGCACGCCATTGTGTATAACCAAGCTATCCCATTGTGCCCAGTAGCTTTTTGTTACCGCACTCATCGGAGCTACATCACACCATCTAGGTTTAGGCACACCCGTACTAATCCATTCAAAAATGGGTCTCACGTCAGGGTCCTCTTGTTGCGCTTTCTGCATGATCTCATCACTCCACTCATCGCTGACGGTATCAGTTCTTATCATTCGAACACATTCTTTATCTTCTTGTTTTGAGCAATGCTTACAGTCGTCCGCACAAGGTCTTCGTGATAGGCCGTCAGCATTTCCATGTGATTTCCCACTACGGTGTTCGATGATGAAATCATATTCCTGCAGTTGTTCAGTCCATCTTGCCACTTGTCCCTCGGGATTTTTAAATTCTAACAACCACTTTAAAGCAGCATGGTCAGTTCTGATACGAAACTTCCTTCCCAGCAGGTATTTGCTGAAATGCTGTAACGTCTTGACAACTGCTAGCAATTCCCTCCGAGTGACACAGTAATTCCTCTGGTTTAGACAGTGACTTACTGAAATATGCAATCACAACTTCGTTGTCTCCTTTCTTTTGCGACAAGACACCTCCAATACCAGTGTTGCTAGCATCTGTGTCCACAATGAAATCCACTTCCGGGTCTGGATACCCCAATATTGGCGTTTCACAAAGTCTTCCTTTAAGCTCGTTGAAACTTGACTCACATTGTTCGTTCCAGTCAAATGTTCGTTTTTCTTCCGTTAGTTGATGCAAAGGCTTTGCTATATCCGAGAAGTTCTTCACAAATCGTCTGTAGTATGAGCAGAGCCCCAAAAACGCGCGTACTGCAGTCTTATCTCTTGGCGTCGGCCAATCCTTCACGGCGCTGATCTTCTCAGGATCTGTTTGAATGCCGTCCTTCGAAATCACGTGTCCCAAGTAATTCACTTTACGTTTGAAAAACGAGCATTTCTTTGGACTGAGTTTCAGATTTGCCCCTCGTAGTTTGCCTAGCACCTGCTCCAATTTATTCAGGTGGTCGTTGAAGTCTCTACCAACGATAATGATGTCATCCAAATAGACCAAGCAAGTTTCTCCTAGAAGTCCAGCTAATATTTGTTCCATTAATCTCTCAAATGTGGCTGGTGCATTACACAGTCCAAATGGCATAACATTGAACTGCCAGAGTCCCTTGCCAGTAGAGAAGGCTGTTTTCTCCTTATCCTTGTCCTTGATTTCGACTTGCCAATAGCCACTTTTCAGATCCAACGTTGAAAACCATTTCATTCCGTTCAATGTGCCTAAGGTGTCGTCGATTCGTGGAAGTGGATAACTGTCCTTCTTGGTTACATCATTAAGTCGACGGTAGTCAATACAGAATCTCATGGTGCCGTCCTTCTTCTTAACCAAAACTACGGGAGAACACCACGGGCTTGTTGAAGGTTCAATAACGCCGCTTCTTTGCATTTCCTCGATCATGCCCTCAACCTCCTTCTCCCGAGCTACTGGAACTCTCCGAGGGCGCTGTCGGATAGGCATAGTTTCCCCAGTGTCGATCTCATGCTGAACCACTCCAGTTCTTCCAATGTCATCATCATGCGAAGAAAAGACGTTGCGATATCGTAGCAGTAAGCTACGCGCCTTAAGGAATTCCTCCTCGGTAAGGTTCTCCCTGGAGTCATTTAGTAATTTTTCAACATCCACTGAAGGCTTAACATGCCCAGGTTTCACGCTTACCTCAGATTCCCGACAGCCTCTTATCCAAGATATTTCTTCGCATGATCCGACCAGCGTTCCTTTATTGAGGACGCATTCCGTATCGCTTGGATTAAGGATCCTTACAAATGCTGTAGATGCCGTGGTTACCATTGTACGGGCTGTTATCCACGGTTTATCAGCATCCAACCTCTCTACCACTACACAGCGGTGAGATTGCGGCCTTGTGGAGTTCGGCAATTTCACTGGAACTAAAACCTGCGACCTTGGTCGAAGAATGGTTCTCCTGGTACAGTAGACATTTCCATTTACTCCACCTTGTATAGGAATCTCATCAACTCCAAACTTTAGAACTCCAACCTTCAAGTCGATTTTACAGTCATATCTCCTCATAAAATCCAATCCAATAATGCAGTCGTCCACGATGTTAGCAACGATCACTTTATGCCAGTATTCTCTTTCACCTATTTTCACGGCCAACCCTCGCTCCCCTTGGACGAAAATGTACTGGCCGGTAGCGGTCTGCAGCTGGAGATGCCTAGGTCGGACTAGATGATCTCCGGTCAGGTGTTTCAGTAGCCGAGAGCTGATCACCGTCCGAGAAGCTCCGGTGTCTATGGTAAGGAGACATGGTATTCCACCAATTTCTCCTTTGACGACCAGACTATTCCCGTCGTTCGCCTGTGAGATCATAATTGGGACATTTCGACCACCAGCCAGCACTCGTCCCATAGTCCTGGCTTTTATTCGTTTCCCTGTTGGGGCTCTGACTCCACAGAGCCTATTGCCCTCGCCATTGGAGCGGGGTCTCTGTCCCTTCTATTCCTTTTCGGACAGCCTGACTGCAGGTGACCACGTTCCCCACATTGGTAACAACGTGGCCCGAATTCGCGGCGAGAATCTACCGGCTTCGTAGTCGACACTTCTCGCACCCTGAAAGGCCTGGATGAGTCCTGTCGTACAGCTTCCACCTCGAGAGCGTGGGCTACGGCATCTTTCAGGCTGCCGTGATGTCCCAATCGCACGGCTGCCCTCACTTCCAGATCCCGGATACCATCGATGAAGGCCTGCACCAGCATACTGTCCACAAAGGACGCGGAAGTACGTTGATAGGCCTTTCTAACCAACTTCTCGATTTCCAGGGCCCACTGTTGTAAGGACTCGTTACGTCCCTGCGTCCTGTCCTTTAATTGAGCTCGGTATACGTGCTCCAGGTGACTGTCACCGTATCGGCCCTCCAAGGCTTCTAGAAGGCGGTCATACGTCCGGTCATCTCCCAGAGCTTCCAGTATGGTAAGGGCTTCGTCACGCAGCGCCAATGTCAGTGCTGTCCTGGCTTGCTCCTTACTCCAGCCGTTAGCCTGGGAAACAGACTCAAACTGTAGCTTGTAGGCTGTCCATGATGAGGTACCATCAAAAGGCGGTACCTTGAACCTGCCGCCTCCAGCCACCGATGCGTCGGATACACAAGTGCCCGTTCCATTAGTCACTTTAATTTCTAATTTCTGGAGGCGCTTCTTATAGGCTTCGACGTCCTCCTTGACAGTTTCCACCTTTTCCGCGACCTCATGGACTCGACTTTCCAATTTAATGTCCATATCGGCCAGTTTTTCCTGTATCTCAAACATTTCCTTCTTCCATTCGGTCGTAGACTCGTGTACCTCACGTAGCATACGAGAGTGTTCCTCCTGTTTCCTCACCTGTTCGTCCTGTTTTCTTGCCTGTTCTTCCTGGAGTTCCTTTTGCTCCCGAAGGATTCGGGACTGTTCCTCCTGTTTTCTGGCCTGTTCGTCCTGTTTTCTCGACTGTTCCTTTAGGAGGACAAAGATGGCGTTGAGGTCCACTCCCTGTGCAGGTTGAGCAGGTGATTCCGAGGAACCAGGCGTAGAATCTCCAGGTCCAGAAGTGTGACTTCGCGTCGTCACTCCTATCGGCTCGGTTTCTCGTGGCATTAACGGCATTTTCTATCCGCACTTCTGACACCAAATGTTACGAGCGTGGGGTTCGTATATGATAGAAAAGCACAAATTAATCCACTAAATAAAACACTTACTTTATTACCCAAATTACGTACTTACAATTCACACGAACTGTACTTAAAATCCACTAAAATCCACTAACTAAAACAAACACACTATTTCACAAATTATGCACTCACTATTCACACGAACTGTACTTAAGCGCACTAATCACTCAAGAGTCTTTCTCTCCGATTATCCTTGTACCAGCAGTCGTTCGCAGTTAAAATGTAACTAACTCGCGCCGGCCGTCGGCGCCTTATATATCCCGCGGAACCGCTTTCTCGATGCGTTGTCCAGACATATCGCGAATATTCTACTTTCTACTAGTAAGGTCCAGTGTGAGGGCCGAGAACATTCGAGGCTATATATGTCTCTCTCTAATGGTGCACTCTCTGTCACTCCCTTCTCGAATGTTCCGAGTATAGCTATCTCTTTCTAGTAGTCCTATCTCTGTCACACACCTCTCGAATGTTCCGAGTATAGCTATCTCATTCTACTAGTGCTATCTCTGTCACTCCTACGGGATATTTCGCCATATAACGATTTGTGCTTCAGAGGCCCATAAGGGGTCCTGAAAACGCCTGAAAACGGGTTTTCAGGTTATGGCGTCATCTGATAGAGGGTGCCCTGAAACGGACTGAAAACATGTTTCAGGCGCCTGAAAACGACGGCAACTTGGGTGAAATTTCGATCTTTAGATATGTGATAGAGCAACTTCTGAAACGGCCTGAAATGACTTTTCAGCCTGCTGAAAACGCCTCTAAAGCACTGAAATTGACATTCAAAGTTTTTGACCTAACCTACCGGCGTAACATTATATTAAACAGCAATTCTCTATAATAGATGGGTCATATAATATCAGGAAAAATCTTTAACTTTTTAACGCCAAGCGATTCACCGTGCCCCTGGGGCCAAATAAAAAAATAACAGAGAAATCCAAAATCAACAGGGATTGAAAAATACTTGTAGCAGATTGAGTTACGAAGTTTTTGACCATTGGAATTGTAACGTGCATCGTTTGACGTTTTTACTGTTTTCTGATGTCGCGATATGACGACTGTGGCGTTCAAAAGGCAAATAGCCCGATGCAGGATGGTTAATGTTTTGTGTGGTCTTTGATTACAGCGCCATCCATCTATCGAAATGAGTATCATTGTTCCTCACACCAAAACGGCTGTGGATACACTAGTGTGGCTATTAAAAGAATATTAAGGAAAAGATAGGAAATAAAGTAAGTATTTTAAAATATTAAATATTGTATTATAAAAAAAAACTATTTACGTAGATTACAAATCAAGATTAATTGTTATTACTATCTACCCTAAGTAAATATTAACAGTTTATCCTTCACATATTAAAAAAAATACATTCTCGGGATAAAGTTACAATTTGAAAATAAATGTTACAATTAACATAAGATAAATTATCTTATTCACATTGTAATTCAATTGTTTACCAATACCACCCATACAAAAAGAATACATAAATAATAATTTACTACAGAAACTTCTCTTATCACACATGCCTTCACAATATTTGCAAGACATCGGTATCATCTTGTTTTTAAGTCCTCTTTCAATTTGTAATGTATTAATTCCATGCACACCATGGCATCTTCAGCACTGTCGTGTCCATCAACTGAGTTCTGGATGATTTTCTTTAAATGCTCAGAGGACAGATTTCGTAATGCTCTTTTATACGGGGGACCCATCTTATGAGGATACAGAACACTAGTATCAATCACTGTGTCATGTATAAGTTTAAGAGCTTTGAAATCAGACTCTAAGCTATGGCCAATTAGTATCGTTTTACTACTAAACATAGCAAGTAATGTTGCCTGAACCTCAAGAAGAGTAGTTTTTACTTGAGCCATCTGTTCTTCAGTTATACCAGAATATCTTGTATTGTAATCTATGATGGGATGTAAAGGTTTCACAAGAGTTTCATACACAACTTTACAAGCCGAATTGATTACTGTTACCCTAGTTAAATCTAAACCATGTGTTGTATAACACATTTCACAATCTAGAGAATAAACACCATAGTCATCTGACGCAGTTTCAGGAGGCATTGTTGTGACATAGCCCTTCAAATTATCATAATCAAGAAATTCATACACATGGCTGGGAGCAACACAGCATCCATCTGACATTCCATCTTGGCTGCAACACTGGTACCGAGCCTCGCCGCGAACTCTATACTTATTGTTAGGGTGATAAATACATTCTTCTTTTACAGCTGCAAAACCCTTTTTATCTATCATAAATTCTTTCTTACATCTACAGCACATCCTTAAGTTTCCAACAGGTGGTTTCTGTTTGTTTTGTGCATAAATTTTAGCTCCACCCTTCCTTCCATTAGGATGAGCCCTGGGAAAACCATTACTTTGTAATTGCTCTTCAGTTAAAACCCATTTTTGGATGTTGCTATAAAGTCTTGCACCATTGAATTCTTTTAAATCAACAGGTCTTTTATTTTTATTTTCTATACTCCATGACCCAGCACTACCAGATTTTCCTGATATGGTCTGTGGAAATTTCTGCAATGTGTTACAATCTGACCCTGACTTTTTCACTCCATTACATTCCTGTAATTCTTTTTTTAGTCTACTGATTGTCAGCACAGCTGAGTTTTTATATATTTGGACAGTGGAACATTTTTTACTAGTTGCTAACTCTTCATGTTGAGCTCTAGCATAAGCATCTACTGCAGAAAGATATATGTTTAAACATTGGTCTATCATCATATTTAAATATGTAGATCTTATATTAGCTGGGATCTTAGAGGCGAGTGGTTCAAGAACACCTGGTCTGTCTATAAACTTTTCATTTGGCATATGGGCAACCCTTTGTACTCCTTTCTTGACAGTTTGCACTACAGTAGAACTGGTTGAGGGCTGCAGTATAGCAGGTGGTATAACCTTTTTTGCATTCAACATAGTTGATGCATAAGGTACATGGGCAATACGTATTTTAGTGGCACTCGGTGGATTTGAATTATTCCGGGCTATATCTACTTTAGGTATTGTTTGTTCATTATTAGCTAACATTAAATTATTCTTATGATATTCTTTAATTTTATTCAATCTCTCTGCCATAGCTTGTGCTGCATTTAGTTTAAAATCTGGTTTGGCTGGAAGCTTAGGTACTATTTTGACGTTTTTATCTATTGTCCTGGATATTCTCTTTTTAGAAGGCACATACTCTTCCTCATGTTCATCTTCTACTTTATTTTCTAAATCACTATAATTTTGAGGTTTTTCTGTGGGTTCATATTCTTCAAATATTTTTTTACACTCTAAAGCTATTGCTTCTTCATCTGACTCGGAAAGATATGTTTCTTCATCATTTTGATCAATGTCTGAAATGTGATTATTATCATTATCTGAAAAACCATTGACAGAGTTATCATCTCGCTTAGTTTTAATTTGTTTTTCCTTTGATGTTCTGGAACTGCTGTGAGATTTATGTTCCTTACTTCTTCTTTCAGAATCACTCTTTGAGCTGCTAGATTTCTTTGAATCTTTATCAGACCTTTTTGAATGTTTTTCAGAATGCTTCGAGCTCTGTTCACTGCTTTTTGAACTAGAATGTTTTTTATCTTTGTGTTTATCTCTTTTTCCCTCTTTTGATTTTTCTTTGTCCTTATCTCTGGTCGAACTTTTGTGACTGGACTTTCTAGTAGAGCTGCTTGTTTTACTGTCATGTTTTTCTTTATCATGTGATTTTGATTTTTCCTTTTTATCACTTTTGCTCTTTTCCTGTGATGACTTTTTAGCGTCAGATTTACTTGGTGACTTTTTATCTTTTTTAAGCGCTTGTTCATTAATGTTTTCTTTGTGATCCTTTGACGATTTTTTCTTACTGGTGTCATCAGAATGAGATTTCTTTTTAACTTCATCTTTAGGTTTCTCTTCATTTAATATTTGATCTAGAATGTCAAATTCTGGTTCTAAATCGTCTAAACCATTTAAGTCACCAGACAATTTTGGTTTCTTAATTTCTGGTTCATCTTCATCACTTGAAAAACATGGGGCCAGGGAGCGTGGAGTGGGCTGGTAAGTAACTGATGGAACATCTTTTTTGATAGCTACTTTGGTAGGTTTATATTCTAGTATATTTTTCTTTTTAGTTACCTTTTTGTCTGATGGAATGTAGTTCAATTTACTTGAGGTCTGATTGTCAGCAGGGGAGTACTTGGGTAATTCAGGTTCTACACCAGGTGTGTACTTCTCCTTAGACTCTGTGGTGCCTTGGGGGGTGTACTGATCTAACTGAATACTATCAGTAGAACCCGGTGTATATTTAAGAGGAGGTGGTATGAACACAAAAGGTTTAGATGAAGTGTCATTGTCAAATGTTCTTTTTATCGGTAAACTAGCAGGTTTCCTTGGTGTATACGGGACTGGGATATGCCTCTTCTTTTGATCATTAGCATCTTCGATATTTTCAGTATCTACATTGTTAATTTTGTTCAATTCTGCGATCGGAGTGGGATTGTACGTGGCCTTAGGCACAGACGCTGCAGTAGTAGGTTTGCTTTGATCACCTATACAGTCTACAGCTCCTGGTTGTGGTAACGTTGCCGAGGCTGAAGTCTCTGTCTGCTGGAGAACCTTTTGTACTGCCGCCGACACAAGTTTCTGCAGGATCGCTCCACTTTCGATCTCTTCATTCGATGTGCTCTGCAATTCCTTCTTAACATGACGAAAATGACAATAAGGTCGCTCGCATAAACCACTATCATAAAAAGGACAATTAATACCCTTGAAATACCCTGTAGAAGGTAACATTTTATAGTGTATTTTCAGATGGTATGAATAAAATACAATAAACGAAAAATCGGAACCACCACTCCATCTGACACTTGTTTGACCACAGATACAATACAAAGTACTAAACAGGACCGACCTTTCATTAATAGAAAAATAGAAGTATTTCAGCAGTTTTTATGTTACCTCAAATATACCTAATAATTTTTATTTTGGAACACGATAGAATAATTATAAAACCACTAAACATTATGGGATAATTACATTAATAAATAAATAAATATTAAGGGACAATCATACACAAATCGACCTAGTCCCAAACTAAGCAAAGCTTGTACTATGGGTACTAGACGACGATATACATAATATATAAATACATATATAGATAACATCCATGACCCAAGAACAAATATTTTGCACAAATATTTGCCCCCGGCCGAATTTATTTATTTTTAAGTTTTTTTACCTCACATTATGTTTACATAAGAAACATACGAAGACAAGACTAGAACTAGGACTTCACAAAATAATGTCATGGTCAGCCCCTCTCAAATTTCAAAATACACTGTTTCACAAGAACTTAATGTGATGGAGGCAGCATTTGAGAATATTTCGCCGCAAGAAGTATCTCTTTTGCCATGGTTTATTTATTATAGAAAACAATGGAATTAATTAACAAAGTTCTGCACTTAATCCCACTTTCCTTTCGGGAACTGTCAAAACTTTTGACAGATGTGTTAGATACATTTGTTAGCTTTTTTGAATACGGTTATCCCGATTTCGGAGTGTAAATATTATTGCAAAATGGTTGAAGAACTTGTGCAAGATTATGCAGCTTACTTTAAGTTGGATCTATCGAGTGGTTTGCAGAGTGTTCAAGACGTTATTGACAATATGTTGACGCGCCTGGAAGAGCTAACAAGTGTCCTACAAATGATCAAGATAAAGAACAGCGAGTGTGGATCAGCCCTTACAGAAGATATAAGTAAATATCGAAGTGAGATTACTGTACTTTCCAAGAAAATTAATACAGTTAATGAGGTGATCATACAACTGACCTCAAATGTAGACATGGTTGAAAAACAAGTGCTAAAGGCAGAGTCAGACTTCAATGTTCACAGTGATAACAAAATTAAAAGTTTTCTGAAGCCTTTCTTGATGAGAAGCAAGGAACCTGTGTCAGTTATCAATACAGTTCCAATTACATCTGAGAAAGTAGAATTTACAAGTGTACTCAGTAACTTTGAGCAAAATAAAATGTGATACCAAGGTGTTATCATTATCAGGGTGCTTTCTAGTGGGTGGTTCCATAAAGGAAAATTTTATTAATTGCTAAATAAAACATTGTATTTATTGAACATATTGTAATGAATGCCTTACTTGACTAAATTAAACATATCTATCACAAATTACGAAACAATTTTATTGTGTTCCTGTAGATCCAAATCCCCCATCAGCCCTTTTTGTATCAGACAAACTGTTAACTTCAACAAGCTCCGGATAGTAAATCCTTTCACATATCAACTGGGCAATTCTGTCACCTTTGGCCACCTTAAAATCTTGATCAGAGTGATTGAATAGCACTACTCCAACATTTCCTCTATAGTCCTCATCAATCACACCAGCTGTAAGAAGAAAACCAACTGTAAACTAAAATGAATACAGATGTCCACTGTCTGTGCAACCTTAGGTGCATTATTAGTTCAAATGCAGATCAAAGAACTTGTTATTCTCAACTATATCAGGTGTCTCTCATAATTACTATATGAATTTCTAGGGATATTGTTTTAATTACTTTTTAATAATAATAAACAATTACACTTTGAATAGGGATGTTTGTAGTCTGTAGCAGTTTTAATTACCTATATGTATTTTTTTAGACTTGCTAATAATTTAAATAAAAGAGATAAGAGTAACAAAAGTAAATCTGAACCTGTGCTATCATCTGCCCTTGAAAACCTACTAAGACGCAACACCTAACAATAGGAAACACCAAACTACCTGACCTTAACCCTTGGCCTCATGAGCCTTGACTAAAGTTGTCAAAGACCACACTACAATTCAACACTAACATACAGCTTGTGAGCTGTCAGAATAAAATTCCCATTTTATACCTTTCTCGCTCTGTTAAGCAATCCAGATAAAAACAGTGTCTCAGTTTTCAACCAATCCCAAATCGTAATCATAGAGCTCACAGACTGTAGAATGTAGTTAAATGAGTTACATATTTCAATGCATATCAAAATCAATTAAGTCTGAAAAATATGATGTGCTGACTATGTTTTTCCTAGTTTACATGGAAATAGTCCATCAATCAGTGGCGACAGTGGCATAGCATAACAAATCACAAAACTGTAGAGGACACTCAGGAAATGGACAAGTCTGTCAAAATCTGGTCCTATGGACACCTACACCACTGTTATATGTATGTGTATGTGTCTTTGCATTGACATGACACCATAGCATCAAAACAAATTTCAACTATTTATATTACTTACACAAGTATTCAGGCATTTACCCATGGTTAAAGCCTATTACCTGATATTATTAAAATCATTTCACAAATGATACTTTTTTTCAATAATGTCAGTTTTTGATACTTCATATATACTATGTCTTAGCCTCAACACAGTAAACAAAAAATTGTTGATTATTTTCATGCAACTTAAAATAATGTTGATGGAATGTATTTTTTTGGCATTGTGTACTTGCACATTCCAACACAAACATACAACACACTCTTGTCTCAATGGTAAATTAATGTATGTCAGGAAT